>OW569414.2:8752500-10002500 GCA_937662695.2 Halyzia sedecimguttata | reverse complement strand
TCAAGCCCTGTGGACAGGAGCTTTCTGGCGCTCTAGTTCAAACAGAAAAATTATATCTCCGAAAGTATTGGTTTCTCAGAGTTGGGAATTATATCAATGTATTCTAATGATAGAACTGCATCATGAAGAAAATTCAATTCAAATAACAGTTTATTTATCAAGATTAAATGAGCAATCTGAGAATGAGAACTGCTCCATGGAAGAAATCAAATTAAAATAGCTGAAATGAATTTGAGTCTTTATTATAGAACAGGATGAAATATACGAGTATGAACACAGATCATATAATAAAGCTTAGATAGAATAATTATAGCATTCTGTGAAAACTAAGAAGTACGTACGATTCATTACTGAAATTTAGAAAAATCATATCTCCGAAACTATTAGCTTGTTGGAGTTGAAAATGATATCGATGGAATTTAATGGTGAAACTGCATCTTAAATAAAAATTCATATGCACTCAGATCCGAAGAACTAGAGCGCCAAAAAGTGTAATTCCCTTTCCGGGATTTGAGCCCGCCTTCTCTCGTTCCGAAACCCGAGGGGTCAGACCGACCGGCTATCGGGCTCCTCGAACGATCTCATCGATCTCCGGTATTGGAATAAAACTTCGGTTCTTACCTGGGAAATATATTTTTAGTTTTCACTTTTCGACATAAGATCGCCACATGAGGGTTTATTTGACTGTATTTTACCCTTATATTCGCTTTTCGTCAACTTTCAGGCCAGAACACTGTCATGTCTCAGGAAAATAAGTTGACATTATGACAATTCATACATACCGCCGTATTCGCAAAGCATTCAATCTCCGTTAAGTCCTAACTGAGGTCCTCAGTTAAGGATAAATAAGAATCGCAACCTCGGTTAACGTATGTAACGATGGTGAAACAGGCCTGATCCACGTTAGTTTCTACATCAACTGAGGTTGCGATTCTTATTTATCCTTAGATGAGGACCTCAGTTAGGACCTAACGGAGATTGAATTCTTTGTGAATACGGCGGATAAAAAAATTATATAATTCTGTGAAAACGTACAAATACGATTTATTATTGAAATTTTGAAAAATCATATCTCCGAAAGTGTTAGCTTGTTAGAGTTAAAAATGATATCATTGGATTCTTATGGTAAAACTCCTTATTTAAAAAATTTTAATTTGGAATTTGTTACATAAAAAATAATTTTTTTTCTGTTACGCCGAAACGATCTGTCCGATTTTGCCCAATAACTTAGCCGAGATATTTATCCCCCAAACCTACTCTGAAAATTTCAACTCTCTAGCTCATTCCGTTCGAGAGTTATCGTGCCTACGGCTGGCCGGACCGACCGGACAGAATGAATTTCGACCGCGGATTCTTGATCAGTGAGTCGAACCAAATCGTTTAAAACCATTTTCATCGAAAATGACAGACATTTGGGCAAATTGATAAGCACTCAGTTTCGAGGAACTAGAGCGCCAAAAATCGATTAATGTTGTTGATCATTCAATGAACATGTGCAATGGAGCTCCTGGGTTGTGTTCGAATATCAACTCCGTAGAGTAATATTTACTAAATTGCGTTCGGAAACTGAAAAGTTGGGTACATTTTACTCTATGACTGTCGTTCGAAATGTCAGAGTATTCGATTCCATTTTACTCCTGTCAAAATTGGCATAACTCATGGGACGGGAAATCTCATATCTTTGTCACACTTTTTGGCGCTCTAGTTCATCGGAACTGAGTGCTTATCAATTTGCCCAAATGTCTGTAATTTTCGAATATTTCGATGAAAATGGTCTTAAACGATTTGATTCGACTCACTGATCAAGAATCCGTGGTCGAAATTCATTATGTCCGGCCGGTCCGGCCGGCCGGCCGTCCGGCCGTAGGCACGATAACTCTCGAACGGAATGAGCTAGAGAGTTGACATTTTCAGAGTAGGTTTGGGGGATAAATATCTCGGCTAAGTTCGTTATTGGGCAAAATCGGACAGATGGTTTCGAGGTAACAAAAAAAAAATTTTTTTTTACGAAACAAATTCCAAATAAAATTTTTTTTAATAAGAAGTTTTATCATAAGAATTCATTTATATCATTTTTAACTCTAACAAGCTAATACTTTCGGAGATATGATTCTTCAAAATTTCAATGTAAATCGTATTTCACACATTGATATAATTATTCTATGTATGAATTGTCATAATGTCAACTTGACAGAAGGGAATATTGTAACTTCAAAAATATTGGGGTTGAAATACTCGTATTTTAGCGATGCAACGGGGACCTCACCCGAAAATGTTTGAAAATATTACGTAAATATTGAAAGCATAATTCTGTAGTTCGAGAGAGGAGAAAATTTGATGAACGTAGATCAGGAAATTTTTGATCGATTACAAGGTATTTTATTTATTACTCATCTTCTTTCATATTATTACTCATCTTCTTTCATAAATGTTTTATGGAATACCTACTATTTGTAGGTACTTTAAACCTGTTTTGGGCAATTTTCATACGAAACTTGTTTTTGGGCGCTCTAGTTCCTCGGAACAGAGTGCTTATCAATTTGCCCAAGTGTCTCTAATTTTGGAATTTTTGGCTGAAAATGGTCTCAAACGATTTGGTTCGACTCACTGATCAAGAATCCGAGTGCGAAATCGATTCTGTCCGGCCGGCCGACCGGCCGTAGGCACGATAACTATCGAACGAAAGGAGTTAGCGGATTGAAAATTGCAAGGTGGTTTTGGAGCGTAAATATCTCGGACAAGTTCGTTCGATCTATCTGAAATTTAGCATCAAATTGTAGAATCATGACCTTTAACGCATGTGAAGTTTTGTATTGACCAGATTACCGCAAAGTGTAAAAAAAAAATTTTGAAAATTTAAAAAAAGTTTTTCCACAATAACTCTCGAACGGAATGAGCTAGGTAGTTGAAATATTCAGAGTAGGTTAGGGAGATGAATATCTCGGTTAAGTTCTATATTGGGCAAAATTGGCCAGATTTAATTCGATTTCTTCCATGGTGCAGTTCTCATTCTCATGATTGCTCATTTAATCTTGATAAATAAACTATTATTTGAATTGAATTTCCTTTATGATGCAGCTCTATCATATGTATACATTGATATAATTCCCAACTCTGAGAAACCAATACTTTCGGAGATATAATTTGTCTGTTTGAACTAGAGCGCCAGAAAGCTCCTGTCGACAGGGCTTATCCAATTTTTTATGAATGTTCTGTGAGGTAATTTAGTAGTTGTAATACTGCTCACAAATATATTTTTATAATTAGAGTTACATATATGTGAAGAAAACAATAATAATAGGTTCCTTCTTATACCAACATAACCTATATTCCAATGTTGGCACCTTCTGTCATTGTCAGAGTAAACTCCAGAGTAAATCTGTCAAACCTTCAAAAACTCTACTCTACTCCAAGGAGTTAATATTCGAACACAACCCTGATGCTTCTTTACCAAAATGAACCGCAAGTTAATCTCTCCGAACCGTTCTAAAGACACTCTTAGCCCACTCCTAGCGTCACCACTGTTCAGATCGGTCCTAGATATCGGGCATGCCGAATTTCTTCGAGATATATCTGGCCGTATATCAACGGGTATATCACGTTTTACCGATAAATCAGTGGCCTGCCAAACCGTTCTCAGGGTTGCACAAACTGTAGTGACACGATGGGGTGGGAGCTTTTTGCCCCTCGTTTTCCAGCATTTTCTTACTGCTACCCGTAATTTAGTAGGCATATTTCATATTTGGAGTACGAGAGGGCCTCAAAGTGCACGACCTAATCAAATCGTAAATTTTCTGAGAATGCGGCGAACGTCAGATGGAAATCGAAATATCATAGTTTTCCGTTGGGGTTTATTTCATATCCACCTCGGGTGAATACACATTGAGAATATTTTCATATTGAAGGCATGTTTGCTGCGATAGGTAGCCAAAGTGAAATTGTAATAATATTTTTTGGCGCTCTAGTTCCACGGAACTGAGTGCTTATCAATTTGCCCAAATGTCTGTAATTTTCGAATTTTTCGATGAAAATGGTCTTAAACTATTTGGCTCGACTCACTGATCAATAATCCGTGGTCGAAATTCATTCTGTCCGGCTGGTCCGGCCGGCCGGCCGTAGGCACGTTAACTCTCGAACAAATTGAGCTAGACAGTTGAAATTTCCAGAGTAGGTTTGGGAGATAAATATCTCGGCTAAGTTCGTTATTGGGCAAAATCGGACATATGGTTTCGGAGTAACAAAAAAAATTTTTTTTTACAAAGCAAATTCCAAATTAAATTTGTTTCAATAAGCATTAAAAAAGCATAAAAATCCAATGATATCATTTTTAACTCTAACAAGCTAATACTTTCGGAGATATGATTTTTCAAATTTTCAATAATAAATCGTATTTCGTCGTTGTCGCAGAATGATATTCTATGTCATAATGTCAACTTATTTTCCTGAGACATGTCATTATCTAATCAATCGAAGAATTGTGAGCGAAGTGAGAAAAATCTCAGTTGTTTGCTCCGAAATTAGTTTTTCTCAGAAAAGTCTTACATTTCGGAACGGAACATGAAGTAAGAGATCTGAGAGTAGTGAGACTGCTTTTCATCCATAGACATAGATATAACTCTCGAACGGAATGAGCTAGGTAGTTGAAATTTTCAGAGTAGGTTAGGGAGATGAATATCTCGGTTAAGTTCGTTATAGGGCAAAATTGGCGAGATTTAATTTGATTTCTTCCATGGTGCAGTTCTCATTCTCATGATTGCTCATTTAATCTTGATAAATAAACTATCATTTGAATTGAACTTCCTTTATGATGCAGTTCTATAATATGAATACATTGATATAATTCCCAACTCTGAGAAACCAATACTTTCGGAGATATAATTTGTCTGTTTTTATACAAGCCGCCTCTCAACAGAAAGTCCGAAGACAAACAAATCTGAAAACAACAAATATATATGAATATATTTATTGATATGGCAATGAAAATGAAATAATAACAGTTATAAAATGTGGGAAAGCCCTTGGAGAGGAGCTTTCTGCCTCTTGTTCAATCTTTGAAAATCATATCTCTGAAAGTATTGTGTTCTCAGAATTAGGAGTGATGTGAATAAATTCTTATGACAGAACTGCATCATAAAAGAAATTAAATTAAAAAAAGTGTTATTTAAAAAAATAAAAGAGTGCCAAACATTTTTAATCCGGAACCACTAGACCGTTTCTACCTAATAAAAATTATCCGAGATATTGTTTCCTCAAATTTACTCTGAAAATGATATTATATCAATTGAAACCTAGCCAATATTCCAGTTTTGTTTTTACTGGTATTCTGAGCCCAATTTGATTAACTCACTAAAGTAAAGTTATATATTTGCATCATCATATGGATTATCCAAAAGCAGTACATTATCACCCAAAAATTATAATATCCTATAATCCTCATAATTCTACGATAGCTGAGGTTTCATTGGTCATTCTGCATTCAATCATACTTTGTTTTCTAGGACAGGAGGTATTTTATATCAAGAATAACGAATTTTTAATAGAATCAGAAATAAATATGACATGTCTCTTATCGGTAGATGAGATGACATGTATACACACAGACCATTCATTTAAAAATTCATAGATACGGATGTTATTTTTCAATGAAGGCATTCTGTGAAATCATAGAATTACGATTTAATTGAAAAATCGTATCTGCCAAAGTATTAGCTTGCCAGAGTTAAATATAATATCGGTAGATTATTATGATAAAACTGCATCTTAAAAAAAATTGAATTTGAAATTTGTAATGAAAAAAATTTTTTTTTTCATCACCCTGAAACCATCTGGCCGATTTTGCCCAAGAATGAACTTAGCCCAGATATTTATCTCACAAACCTAATTTGAAAATTTCTAGCTCATTCCTTTCGAAAGTTATCGTGCTAATGGACGTGCGGACATAATCGATTTTGACCACGGATTCTTGATCAGTGAGTCGAACCAAAACGTTTGAAACCATTTTCAGCCAAAAATTCTAAAATTACAGACATTTGGGAAAATTGATAAGCACACTGTTCCGAAGAACAAGAGCACCAAAAACGAATTGATACCAGAAGGACCCAGAACAATGCTTGATACAGAATTCGATATTTCGAAGCCTATGGACAAATTAAATTCCTATAGAACTAGATAACTGATGTTTCATAAGATGCAATAGTATTTTGGTTTGTGTTGTCTGCGGATTGGATACAAACAAATATCGGAATGCCTCGCCATCTCAAACCAACACAAGGGATGCTTTGGTCAAGAAATCTGCAGGAGCGAAGACGTAGCCTCCTTGAAGCCATCCCAGATACAGGAGTTCATCAGAACTCTGGAACTGGAAGGCGAGCTGTAGATGGTAACGACATCGACAGCTCTGAAGGGGGGGCACAATAGACCTTAAGGTCGCAGTGCAACGTTACCCCCTACAACAATATACAATATATCAGTTAGACAAAATAATGGTGATTTTTCCAGTCGTTTCATCTGCTCAACATTCAGGTAAATCCTCATTCAAGGATAAATCTCTTTATAATTATATTTCTAGGAACCAACACATTTCAACATCCAACCTATCCTGCAAATTTTAGGTTTCTAAGTTATTTATTTTGAAAGTAATCGAGTCAACGAAGAGACGGACAGAATCGAATTTGACTACGGAACAGCAAGTTACCAAGAAAAAATAGAAGGTTTCGATGTTTCGATTTCTCTTGTAAGTTTTCACCTGAACTGAATCTGGAAGATAGTAAATGATAAAAGTGTTTTATTTGACCTAGAAAATCTATGGTTTATGGAAATCTAATGTAACTGAAAGACTCACCCTGTATTCGGGGAGTTTCTGTAAATCATTCGATTAAAAATTAATGTTGGATCTAGTGCAGTCTATAATTAATTTCTTCCTGCGGTTCCTAAGTATATTCTTCGGAAATAATGAATGATTATGACTTAATTCACCACTATGAGGTTGAGTTATAGTAAGTAAAAAAGGAAAAGGGTATTCAAATCGGGTTAATAAGTTATCATTTTCATTTCACCCCCATTCCAGAGGGCACGATTACTCACAACGACGTTATGTCAGTCATTCGGTATTAGGGTGCTTTACAAACACACGATTTAATCTTTTTAAAAGAACGGAGCTTAGCCACTAATTAAGGACCATTTGAGCATAATTTTTCTCTTCACCTTTTCGCCGCATTTTCCAGTTGTGTTGAACTCTTCACCTCGTAAAATAAACCGAATGTGCAGGCGCTGTTTTAATTGACAGAGCATGGCTGTTGGAGGACACATTATGTACAAATGTATGTTTGAAGACATTGGTAACTCGAAATTTATGATTCGGAACTACTACGATTGATTCGCTCTCTTATTTCTAGGTGCATAACTAAACTGCGAAATCCTCAAATAAATTCTTAAGAATATAAAAAAGGTCTGACGTGCAGTCACTACGCTTTGGTGCGCTTGATCACATTGGCTAGTTTCAATTGAATAATGAGTGTTTCAAGCTCATTGGATAGATTGAGCTGGAGATATAGTCCTAGGAGCGTCTGAGGAATCTCCTTGGGGAAAATCCTCGGGAAAATGGTCAGTATAATCATGATAATGTCTATAACAAACGTGCCAAAGCAGATTGACCCCACGTTAATGCTTTTTTAGCCTTTTTCTTTCATAGTGATCTGTGTTGGCGCGATTGCTATATACATGAGTATTATAATGCTTATACAGACACTCCCAGGTTTTCCCCAAGGAGTGGAAGTGGACTGGAGTGCTTGAGCGATGCTTATTTCTTCTTCTGAATGAGGAATGAGGCACAGCAAACGTCATCTATACATTCCTCGCTCTCTTCTCTTTCGAGGTATCTCCTCGTCCTGATGATGATGCAGAACCGGGTTGGGTACTCAAAATCAAATATTCTGAGAGGGAATGGCAATGTTTCGCGCTCTTGGTCATTGGAACAGAGTGCATATCAATATGCCCAATTGTCTGTAATTTTCGAATTTTAGGATGAAAATGGTCTTTAAAAATTTGGTTCTACTCACTGATCAAGAATCCGTGGTCGAAGTCGATTCTGTCCGGCCAACCGTTAACACGATAACTTGCGAACAGAATGGGCTAGACAGTTGACATTGGGTAGTTGGGTGAGTGGGTTTGGTAGAGAAATATCTCAGTTAAGCTCGTTAGTGGGCAAAAGAACCGGATGGTTTCGGAGTAACAACAAAAAAATTTTTTAACGATATAAATTTCGAATTAAATTTTTGTTTAAGATGTTATTTCATCATAAAAATCCATTGATATCATTTTCAAACTTTCAATAATACATCGTACTTCTATGTTTTCACAGAATGCGAATTCTATCTGTTTGAGTTCTACCTGAGTTCACTGTTCATACATGTAATCTTATCTACTTATGACAGACATGTCAAATGTATTTCTGTTCTAACAAACAAAGTATGATGAATGCAAAATAACTAATTGTAGGATATTATTATTACCCTACCCTATTTGCCCTCGGATAATCCATATGATGATGGAAATATGTAATTTGGTATGTTTATCAAATTGGGTTCAGAATATCATCAGTGAATACAAAACTGGAATATTGGCTAAGTTTCAATTGATATCATATATAATTTTCAGAGGTGATTTGAGGAAAGAATACTCGGATAATTTGGCTATATAATTTTGATTTAGATTTTTTTATGATGCAGTTCTATTATAAGAATCCATTTATATAATTCCGAACTCTGAGAAACCAATAATTTCGGAGATGAATTGTCAAAGTTTGAACAAGAGCGCCAAAGCTCCCATCCACAGTGCTTTCCCACTTTTTTCAATAGGTATATTTTTCCTGTTCCATCTTAGGACACAAAATAGATAACTATATAATTCCACATAGATAACCTCAACATTAACTTTCTTAAATTCTCAAATCATTTTCCGTAAAATGCAACGAACAAACTTTCATAAATTTTGAAGGTTTATCGATCATCAGGTTATTGATCCAAGCCTTTCTTTGGCCTATTAGTTGTGCTCCTATAGCAGTTCCCATATATACACATTTTTCTTTGGTTTTCCGGAGGAAAGGAGTGAAAGCTCAAACCTATACATATTTGGCACTTTTTTTGGCCATGGGTGGCATTGAGGCACACAACAAACAACAATAGTAAATTCTGGTCGAAAACATATTAGATATTATAATATTAAGTATTTTCTCTTGATTTTTTTTTTTCAATCAAAAGTGTATGGATGATTACGAAACAATAACACTGACATACGTACAGTACGTCCGTTCACTACTAGCTTAGCTAGTTTTCAAATTCCGCCACCTTAGTGCACTAGACAACTATGCACTGAGTGTTCCAACAATCCAATATACGAGATTCAACAATTGCAGATTACTCATTTATTTGTAATATTTGATTATGCAGGTCACTTCGATCTTATTCTCATTTCGTTTGCTGTTTTGCCACTGAAACATTTTAGTATTGGGTTATTTTTGGTGCCAAAATGATGCATGATGTGTTTTGAAATTTCAGTTCTTTTGGATATGTCAGGAAATAATCGATATTTGGAATCTTTTCAAGTGGGTAGTATATTGTTTGCAGTATAAAAAGTGGGAAAGCCCTGTGGGTCGGGGCTTTGGCGCTCTTGTTCAAACTTTGTCAAATCATATCTCCGGAAGTATTGGTAAGAGTTGGGAATTATATCCATGGATTCTTATGATAGAATTTCATCATAAAAGAAATTAAATTCAAACCTTGACAAATCATATCTCCGAAAGTATTGGTAACAGTTAGGAATTATATCAATGGATTCTAATGATAGAATTTCATCATAAAAGAAATTAAATTCAAACTATGACAAATCATAACTCCGAAAGTATTGGTAAGAGTTGGGAATTGAATCAATGGATTCTTATGATAGAATTTCGCCGTAAAAGAAAATAAATTCAAACTTTGACAAATCATATCTCCGAAAGTATTGGTAAGCGCTGGGAATTATACTAATGGATTCTTGTGATAGAATTTCAAAAAAGAAATTAAATTCAAATATGATACAGCTGCAACATGAAAGTATTTCCATCATGTTATGGATTATCCACGGATATTGAAATATCACCAAAAATTATAATATCATATTATAATCCTCATAATTCTACGAAAGCTTAGATGAATTTGACTCTCTCTTATAGGAAAACGAGATGACATGTACGAGTATGAACACAGATCATATAATAATTCATAGATAGAATAATCACAGCATTCTGTGAAAACATAGAAGTATGATTTATTATTGAAATTTTGAATAATCATATGTCCGAAAGTATTAGCTTGTTAGAGTTGAAAATGATGTTAGTGGATTTTTATGGTGAAATTGCATCTTAAAAAAATTTAATTTGAAATTTGTAAGGTAAAAAAAATTTTTTCTTCGTTACTCCGAAACCATCAGGCCGATTTCGTCCAATATTGAACCTAACCGAGATATTTATCTTCAAAACCTACTCTGGAAATTTCAACATCCTAGCTCATTCTGTTCGAGAGTTATTTTAAAAACAAAATTTAAAAATTTTTAATTTTTTTTTGCTCCTTTACGGGACACCAATCAATACAAAACTTCACACGCATATAAAAGACATGACTCTACAATTTGATGCTAAATTTCAGATAGATGGAGTGATATGTTCCGGAAATATTCATAATAAATATTTTTAATAAAAACGGATATAACTCCAAAACCGCAGGATGGCTTTTGCCCGTTAACGGATCCGTCCGAGATATTCACGCCCCAAACCTACCCTGCGAATTTCAATCCTGTATTTCCTTTCGTTCGATAGTTATTGTGCCTACGGCCGGTCGAAGCAGCCGGACAAGATCAATTTCGACCACGTATTCAGGATCAGTGAGTAGCACCAAATCTTTTAAGACCATTTCCAGCCAAAATTTCGAAAATTACAGACATTTGGGCAAATTGATAAGAACTCTGTTCCGAGGAACAAGAGCGCCAAAAAGGGTTCTACATCAAATCCACCCAATTTGCATTGTACTGAAATGAATTACGTCTGGATGATACACGTAATCATTAAAGGGTACTGTGGGAGGAATAATCATTATTGAAAGGTTTTTTTCTGGGTTTTCTCTCCCAAACTCTGAAAAATATCTATAAAATAAAAATTAATTATTTTGTGATTTGCTTCTGCGTAAGAAACACAAGATATATGTCAGAAGCAATCAATTGAACAATGTTGCCTAACAAACAACAACGAAACAACATCAACGAAGAAACAACTATATCGTAACGTTTCGGAGTCTATATCAGACTCCTTCGTCAGACGCTCAATGAAAATCTTTAGAATTATTTTGTTGATAGTTATTAAGCGTCTGACGAAGGAGTCTGATATATACTCCGAAACGTTACGATATAGTTGTTTCTTCGTTGATGTTGTTTCGTTGTTGTTTGTTAGGCAACATTGTTCAATTGATTGCTTCTGACAAATATCTTGTGTTTCTTACGCAGAAGCAAATCACAAAATAATCAATTTTTATTTTATAGATATGTTTCAGAGTTTCGGAGATAAAACCCAGAAAAAAACCTTTCAATAATAGATGCTACACGTTTTGAGATCTGAATAAATACTCATCAGTTCTTTCTTACAGTCTTTCACTGAATTGTAAATTCTAATTCTGTCAGAACGAACCTTAAAATAAAACCAATTATTATTACGTAGGTACGTCTAAAGAATGCTCCATTTTACTCTTATCCTTAAAAGGATATGCTCAGGAGCCGATCAATGAAATGAAAATGTACGAAAAAAAATTTGAAATTACATCTGAAGTCAGATCGTTAAAAAGTTTTTCCTCGTTTATATTCGTCCCGTTCCGATGAAGACCTACCCCACGGTCTACTCGAGGTATTTGCTGCAAAAAAAGAAATAAGATCAGCGGCCTTTGTTCCAAGGGCGTTGTGAAGTTTTTGACTTGAATTGAATTTAACTTTCCGTGGATTGGTTTGTATTTTGTTCAATCAATAGATACTGTGCATTTAAAATGAAATACTTATTAGTTTATAAAGAAAGATATGATTTGTAATGTAATATTTCAGAAAATATATTTCATTATAATTACTTTTTGGCACCCTTGTTCCTCGGAACAGTGTGCAGGCGCAACGACGATTTGTGTATCAATCGTTTTTCTTGAGTTAAGGTTCATAATACAGAAAAGAATTAGTGGTATGGACTATTAAATTATGAAAAGAGGATAGTATTTTATCAATACATTTTGAACTATTAAAATAATTTGTTCGTAATCCACTACCTACTCAAATATCAGAAATAAATGGACAATCTGCTATGATTGTCTCCAGCCTTGCTCTAGACATTTCGATGATACTTTCCTTAGGTATTTCGAGTTGTGAAAACTATGCACCGAGTGTGAGTTGCAACAACCCAATCCACGAGGTTGAATCATTGCAGATTGCTCATTTAAACTTGATAGATAAATTTAATGACAATTTTTGAAGCATTAAGGCATTAAAGCATTGTAGATTGCTCTTTTTTTTATATGATAATTTTTCAAGCATTTTTTCTAAACGACAATTTTTTTAAATTAAATTTTTTTCATGATGCATTTCTATCATAGGAATCCATTGATATAATTCCCAACTCTGAGAAACGAATACTTACGGAGATATAATTTGTCTGTTTGAACAAGAGCGCCAAAAAGCTCCTGTCCACAGGGCTTGAACCAATTCTTAAAATTTATTTCAAATCGATATTATATAATCGCAAAACTGGCTGGAAATGCGTAAATATGGTATATTGGACGTATTCTAATGAATTGGAAAGAATATTTTGGGATTTATATTTTGGGATATTATATTTTGGGTTCACTGTGGACTTATTATGAACACTATAAAATTAACTACACTCTTGTCCACTACAGTTTTTTGTCGTCTGACATATGTTTCGGAAACACAGTTTCCATCTTCAAAGACGAAGCGTTACAGTAGCGCTTCGTCTTTGAAGATGGAAACTTTGTTTCCGAAACATATGTCAGACGACAAAAACTGTACTGGACAAGAGTGTAGTTACTTTTGTAATATTTTGGGAATTTTAGGATTATATGAAATGCGGAACTGACAAGGTATGCCTAGAACAGTTCTATATTCTCTGGCTGAATTAAATAATAACCTGCACTATTCATAGAAGATTCACGATTTCAATGATTCCATAGATTTTTTATGGATATTTACTGAGTCATAACTCAGTTCAGATATCTTTGAAATTTCTGCAAGATCCTTCAGTCTTATTTTACAGCCAAGGTTAAGATATTCAGAAGGATGCTGTATAATTAAATATACTCCTATAATAATGGGCAATAACTCGTTGTTACTGAGCATCTTCAATTCCATCAATGTCTCATTTAATCGTTTGAAACGGTTCTATAATACATCCGTAAAAAACGAGATAATTCGAAGGAACGAGAGTGACTTGGTGAGAGCACGCAAAAATTAAAAATACCATTCGATATTGTACTGCTAATTAAGCCATACTCTCATGTAAACAATCAGATCAATCTAATCTAAAACACTTTCTATACGCCGCCGATCTGAATAACATGTTTTTCACGAAAAATCCCATCGGACATTATTCAACTTCCCTCGCTCACCCAAATTGAAAGACTTCTGTTTTCGTCACAACGGAGCAAAAATCCGGAGGAAAAGAAGCATATAATAATTTTAAACTGTCTGCGGTCGGCCACCGCGACCAGTCTGTTATGATTTCTCTTGTTGCCACCCTTGAGCAACCCTTGTCGGAGGCAGTGAAAACTGTGAATACTTTCGCACACCCATACACACAAATTTCATGCACTGACAGTTCATACTTTTGATTAAATTTTCATTAAAAATATGACAATTCGGATAGGACGAAGCTGGAAATATTTCGTCTGCATTCCTTCGATATTTCACAGGGAATGGGTCCGTTGAAGGTCGTAATTTATGGTGGTCTGCTGTGAATATACGATCAATTACATTTTTTCTACAAATTAAAAGTACTTTCACTACGATCTCAGAAATTACAATAGGTGGGGTGTTGATATTGTCCCTACACGAATCTTGAAGAAGATAGGTCCTGATATTAGTCGACCTTTCGCTCAGTCAATTAACCTATCAATTAGTACAGGGTGTTTTTCACGAATCCTCAAGAATGCGACTGTCTTTCCTATCTATAAAAAGGAGATGTATATGTTATTACGAATAGTATACTCATTTCTATCTTCAGATGTTTGTCTAAATTGTACTAAAGCTAGGTTTTAAAAGAAGAAGAGTTTGTGTATGACTGTCTCGATAATGGCTTAAGCATATGTTGTGAGATCATTTTTTGATTTGATTCGAGCATTTGATAGTATCTCCTTTCAGTTCATATTGGATAAATACCACGATCTGGGATTCACGAGGGGACAGCGTTTGACAGAAACGACAGCTCTTACCGCAGGGGGTCTAATCTGAGGTTGGGATTGCTTCAAGTATCTGTCTTGGGAACGCATCTATTTTTATTGTTCATCAACGATTTTCCGAAAATTCAAAAAAGATTTTCATTAACATATCTAGTTATCGAAAGAAGGTTGTTTCCAAAATACCAAGGGCCATCTTGTTCGCTTATGATTTCTCATCAGCAATTACTGCGGATACCATTTTGAAGCCATTATTATCAATGTATATAAGACGGAATACTTGTGCTTCTCAAGTCCAGAAGATGATAAGGAGCTTACAACTCGACGAATGGATACTGTCATCTCATCAAAGGACTGCAGGAAGTTTCTTGGTATTTACACCGAAGTGTATTTGAAGTGGGACCCACAAGTTGATAAGATATGGAGAAAACTCTTTAGCTGTTATTATGAAAGAAGCTCAGAAATGATCTTCTTTTGAGCTCCCTTATCATTGTACAGTTTACAGTTTGTATTATAATTGCAGATTGAAGCAAAGAAAAAACAGCATCTTCCTGGGATTGGCGATGTTCAACCCTGCATCCACTAGTCGTACTGGTTCTTGAATGAATTGACAGAGGAGGCCTCCACAACGGCAGATGGTAAACGATTCCAAACAGAAAAGATCATGTTGCACAGGAAATATTCTTTCTGAGTTTTGTTGAAATTTTCTCTCCACAACTTGTATATGTGGCCACGTTCGTCGCTGTTTACAGCTTTCAGAAAGAAAGGGAGAGACTCATAATAGAAAGCCTTTCAAGATAGCTGGCTCACAGCACACCATAGGAGATTCTGGTCGAATGACGCTAGACACTATCAAATCTGAACTCAAACTGGCCCGGCCTATTCCAGGATAGGGCGCACATAAGTGGTATACAGAATCTTACTTTTGGCCGGATTGCAACGGGAAAAATGATCTACTCAGCATATAAGGAATTCTCTTCGCCTTGTTAACAGTAAAGATATGGTTAGACCAAGAGAGGACATCAGAAGCAACGACTCCAAGGTCACAATGAGAGCTTTCGGTTGACAACCGAGAAAGTATTCGATGGCGGGATTATTCCTTCCCATGTGAATAACAGAGCACTTCAGAAGATTCAGAGGAGAACATCAGTTAACAGACCAGTCGTAGAGGGCATCGAGGTCCTGCTGGATGACATCTGAACCGCCGAGCGGATCACCATAGGTTTTGGCATCATCTGCAAAAAGTGAACAATTGGACACAGAACCTTGGAGGACCTCACTCTGAACTGATCTCATAATCGATAGAGAATCTCCTACGCGCACGCGAAAACTACGATCAGAGAGGAATGACTTGATCCACTGAAGGAGGGAACCCTGAATACCCAAATTCATGAGATTGAGAAGTAGTTGCTTGCGTGGAACGCACGAGAAAAATCGAAGTAAACCACATCAACAGGAATACCGCTGTCCAGCATCCTCGACCATTCATGCACACATAACTAGAGGTTTGTCAACACAGAACAACCAGGCAAGAAACCCTGCTGTTTCTCGGGAATTAAAATGTTATCAAGCGCGAACTGCAATATTCTTTCCAGGATTACCTTCTCACATACTTTTGCGGCTATGGGTACCAAAATGATAGGGCAGATACATGATTACCATAGTTTAGTGTATAGTCAATTATCATATAACTTCTTGCTGTTGGGAAATTCCTCAAATGTTGGTAAATTTTTTATAATTCAAAAAAGAATTTCGCATATGATGTTCAATGTATCTGTGGGAATCTAGTATTTTCTTGGAAATTAGCATGTTAACGATAACCTCCATTTTCATCTTCAGATGCCTTGCTTATGTAAGGTAGAATTAAAGTAGTATTTTGAAACTATCTAGTTCTCATTCCCATAATGCAAGAAATAAGGAATATTACTATTCCTACACATGAAACATCCAAATTTGAAGTTTGAGGTTTTCAGAAGTGTATATCTATAGTGTAAATGGGTATTTTACTGTTAATTCAGAAAATGTCTGAAATAATCATTAAAGGATACTGTGGGAGGTATACTCATTATTCAACGGTTATTTTCTGGGTTTTCTCTCCCAAACTCTGAAAAATATCTATAAAATAAAAATTAATTATTTTGTGATTTGCTTCTGCGTAAGAAACACAGGATATTTGTCAGAAGAAATCAATTGAACAATGTTGCCTAACAAACAACAACGAAACAACATCAACGAAGAAACAACTATAGCGTAACGTTTCGGAGTCTATATCAGACCCCTTCTTCAGACGCTCAACGAAAATCGAGAGAATTATTTTGTTGATAGTTATTTGGTGAAATTCAAGAATTGCCACATTGACAGTATTTCAAATTATCGCCACCAAGCTTTTGGTTTCAACAAATATGTATCCACAAATCCACAAAATTTTCCATGAATATATTACTCATGACAGGTGATAAAGGCGAACCCATTGCCATTCCAAAATTTTGTCGATAAAAAACATCTCCTAGTTGGAAATAGGTAGTATTCAAACAATCATCAAGCATTTCCATAATATCATTGGTATTAAATTTTGAATCTTTAATTATCGAGTCATCATTTTCTAATTTCTTTCGAACTATTTGAAGCGATTTATCGACAGGAACATTGGGGAACAAACTGACAACATCAAAGCTCACTAGAATGTCATTTTGGTTTAAATTTGAATTTTGTAGTTTTTCAAGAAAGTGTTTGCTGTTCTTCAAAAAACTGTCTTTCTTTCCTGCTAATGGGTTTAAAAATTGAAGTAGATATTTCGCTAAATTTTGACATGGAGATCCAATAGAACTTACTATTGGTCTCAGTGGAATAAGAGGTTTGTGTATTTTTGGAAGACCATATAAATGTGGTGGTTTACTGTAAGATGGCATGAGCTCTTTTTTCTGTCTATACGTAAGGGTATTTGAATGCTTTGATAAAATGGTTTTGACTTTTCTTTCTGTTATAGAAGTGGGATCTTTATTGATTTTGGTATATTTGTTCTTATCATTAACAATATCCAAAAGTTTATTATGATATTCATTTGAATCCAAAATGATTGTAGCGTTTCCCTTGTCAGCCGGTAAGATTTTGATATTGTTATCTTTTTTAAGTGAGATTATAGCTTGTTTTTCCATATAACTTAGGTTTGAAGTTGTTTTGATAGGCTTCTCTAGTAACATTTTATTCAAAACTCTGAATTCGTTTGACTTTTCATTTGAAAGTTTTTGAGCTGTTTTCTCAATAGATGTAATAATGTCTAGTATGGGGACATTTCTTGTTGTCACTGCAAAATTTAGTCCCTTTGATAAGATTCTTTTTTCACTTTCATTCAAACTTCTTGAAGATAAATTTATAACCGTTTTATTGACGAAGTTGTTATTAGGTGCATTTTCGTTGGATTGTCTTTGTTTTTTATCGAACAGAGAATTGAATTTATTAAAATTTGATGCTCTACTTTTAGTATATTCATTTTTATATGAAATATCAACACAATAAAAGATATGATCTGAATCACTCTTTGACAAATTATTAAAAATTTCTTCTTCTAACCTTAGAATATCTTGACTTAGTCTTACCTTATTTTGTCTGAGAAAACTTACTCTTTCTCTGACTAAAGCATGACCAAATCTGTCCATAATTTTGTGGCAACCATAACTATCAAAAGGTAATTTAATTCTTAGGAACTTGGGAATTATTCTACTGTCCCTGCATCTGCACATGAAAGTTAGACTGTTTTCTGTGTGTGACAATTTCTTGTATAATTCTTCCAATTTTCTGAAAAGGATGATTGAAAAAGGCCCATACCTTTGTTTTAAGTAATCATTAAAGGATAACGCTTTTAGGAAAGCTAACCACTAATCGAAGATGAAAGGACTAGTAGAGACCAAAGTTTTGGAGCAATCCACAGAGTGTGTATGATTTCATCAAAGTTGAATAGCTACATACCGCGGTTTCATCCTTATTAGGAATCATCAGTGGAGCACAATTCAACGCTGATGAAAACAACACTACGAAGTAACCAGTTTAAAGAAAACCAGCAATCCCTTGTGAGTAGAATTTAGACACAAGTGACACCTGGAATTCAATCAACCAAGCTCCTCGCTGTGGCTACCCAAAAACTACAGATCTCTACGTACATTCTTTTCCCCTATGTGGTAATTAGCAAGTACTCGGATTGGAGTCTCATGCAGTTGACCACTGGGGAGCGAAAACGCCCAGGTTAATACGCAATGCGCAATACGGAGCCATAAGAAAAGAAAAACGCTTTTAGGAAAGCTAACCACTAATCGAAGATGAAAGGACTAGTAGAGACCAAAGTTTTGGAGCAATCCACAGAGTGTGTATGATTTCATCAAAGTTGAATAGCTACATACCGCGGTTTCATCCTTATTAGGAATCATCAGTGGAGCACAATTCAACTCTGATGAAAACAACACTACGAAGTAACCGGTTTAAAGAAATCCAGCAATCCCTTGTGAGTAGAATTTAGACACAAGTGACACCTGGAATTCAATCAACCAAGCTCCTCGCTGTGGCTACCCAAAAACTACAGATCTCTACGTACATTCTTTTCCCCTATGTGGTAATTAGCAAGTACTCGGATTGGAGTCTCATGCAGTTGACCACTGGGGAGCGAAAACGCCCAGGTTAATACGCAATGCGCAATACGGAGCCAATTCTTGAATTTCACCAAATAACTATCAACAAAATAATTCTCTCGATTTTCGTTGAGCGTCTGAAGAAGGGGTCTGATATAGACTCCGAAACGTTACGCTATAGTTGTTTCTTCGTTGATGTTGTTTCGTTGTTGTTTGTTAGGCAACATTGTTCAATTGATTGCTTCTGACAAATATCCTGTGTTTCTTACGCAGAAGCAAATCACAAAATAATTAATTTTTATTTTATAGATATTTTTCAGAGTTTGGGAGAGAAAACCCAGAAAATAACCGTTGAATAATGTCTGAAATAATCTTGCCTTTGTGATTTTTCGAATACCTATATAATAATGCCTTAATAATGAATAATTATTATTATTATTTTTTTTTTATTATTGGCCAGTGTGAGAGGAAACCCCATTTATAGGATACCCTGAGAGGACCACACTCTAAGCAGAATAAGACTGCAGTTTTGGTATGGTTATTCACTAAAATACCTCTCAATACCTGAAAGTAGTATCTTGAAACTATCTAGTTCCCATTCCCATAATGTAAGAAATAGGGAAATATTACTTTTCCTGCACATAAATATCCAAATTTGAGGTTTAACTTTTTCAGAAATGTATCTATAGTGTGAATGGGTGTTTTTCTGTTAATTCAGAATATTGTAATGCCTTAACAATGAATTATTATCATTATTATTTTTGCGCGTATGTTCTGGGGAACTTCGCGTTATCATTTTGCCCAAATGTCTGTAACTTTCGAATTTTTTGCCGAAAATGGTCTCAAATGATTGGTTTCGACTCCCTGATGAAGAATTCGAGGTCAAATTTGATTCTGTGCGGCCGGCCGTTACCACGACTTGAAATTTTCAGAGTGGGTGACGCATCCGAATACGACGGACATGTGTGTTAATGGGCATAATCGGCACAATCGTTTCCGAGTAATAATTTTGTTTTCAACCAATATGAATCCGATCGAATTGAAACTTGTTGAATAGTTGTAGAATGTGAACTTAAGCATGTTCGTGGAATTTTGTGAGAATCGTATCACTAAAAAATTTAAAAAAAATTATTAAAAAATATTTTTCATGTCTCGATAACCTGAGAACGAAAAAAATTGGTTCAAGCCCTGTGGACAGGAGCTTTTGGGCGCATGTTCATCTTCCTTGTGGCCCGTACTGACCAGTAAAGAAAAAAAGCAGTATCATGTTGAATACCTTAATATTATTCTGGAACACAAATTTTCCATTACAATAATCTTCATCTAGCTTCTATTTAGTATCAATTCCTGTAGAACGTGATCATAATAAGTGTTTTCCATATAATAAAATGTGTTTGAACTTGGTATGTAGGAAATCTGACATCAATTATTGGAATTAATTGATTTGACAAACAGCCGTCAAATGAGGTAAATAGATTTTTGTGACGATTTTCTGTGACCATAGAACGTGAAAACACGCTGGAATGTGAATTTTAAGCAATATCTTCTGGAATTGAGATCGTATCGAACTGAAATTTTGCACACTCGTGTAGAATGCTTGATTTAACGTCGGTACAAATTTTTTTATTAAAAAATTTTCCAACTGCCCGATCCCAACAATACTTAGATAATATTATATCCATAAATTAAGCATTTCATTATTGCATTTCTTGAAATAGGTACCTTTTCAAGTCGATCAACATCGTCCTTCTTTCGACGTCTAAACTATGACTTGATTCTTTATGTTTATGTCTTTGAATTTGTTTTCGGTGGAATTCAAAGAGTTCATAGAATAATCGATAAAATACTGAGAGAGACCCAGGAAATTTGACACATTTTGTCTTATATCTCCAGAAATTGAAATCGTATAGTGCCAAAATTTTGCACAATGTTGCAAAATACTATAATTGACGTTAGTACAAGTTTTTGTTGCAATCTGATGAATAGTTCACGAAAAAAAAATTTTTTTTTCGAAAAAATTAAAAGAAATTTTTTTTTAAAAATTACCAACATTTTGATCATAACAGAATTTTGCCAAAAGTTGCGCGTTTATATCCTTGAACTGACTACCAAGTTTCGATTCAACATCTTCTTTAGTTCCTGAAATATCAGGGAAATAACCTCAAAATTTTAAATGTCTATAACTCCTAAACCGTCCGGCCGATTTTGCCCGTTAACGAACTTAACCGTCGCATTTTGATCAGAAACCTACCCTGAAAGTTTGAAGTCGATAGGACCTTCGGTGCTCCTGTTATCGTGCCTACGGCCGGCCGGCCGGCCGGCCGGACGGCACCCTAAAATCTGACACCGGATTCGTGATCAGGGAGTCCGAATTAGTCTATTAGCCAATTTTCAGCTCGAAATTCGAAAATTACAGACATTTGGACGAAATGATAGGACGATGTTCCCCTAGAACATGCGCCCAAAAAGAAGCGATTTGTAATTTTGTAATGTTAGGTTGTACATCAGAATGCGACATTTGAGTTCGTTTATAAGCATAATCGGACAAACGGTTTTGGAGTTATACCCATCTGAAATTTGGTTGTTATTTCCTCAATAACTCGAAAAATGTAGAATCGATATAATTCAAACATGGTTGTTAGATGTAGAATGCCAACGGGAATGTTCTCGCAAAATTTTGGATGTAGGGACTTGGAATTTTCAGGGTATGTTGCGTATCCGAATGGGAGAGTTAAGTTCGTTTACGGGCATAATCGGTCCAACAATTTCGGAGTTATACCCACCTGGAATATTATTTCCTCGATAACTCTAAAAATATGAACTCGACCGAATTGAAGCTAGGTAACTAGTTGTAGAATATCGATATGAAGACGTCTTTAAAATTTTGTAAGTTCGTATTCCTAGAAAATTAAAAAAAAGATACGAAAAAAAAATTGGTTCAAGCACTGACTTGAAGTCAGGAGCTTTTGCGCGTATGTTCTATATTGTCTATTCTCCTGTATTGGACACTCTTAATCGAATTTACCATGGTGAATCATATTGTCCGTTCTCCTGTATTGGACACTCTTAATCGAATCTACCATGGTAAATTCGATTGAGAGACTGTCCAATACAGGAGAACGAACAATTGAATTCACCATGGTAAATTCGAATTTACAATGGTGAATTATATTGTCCGTTCTCCTGTATTGGACACTCTTAATCGAATTTACCATGGTAAATTCAATTGAGAGTGTCCAATACAGGAGAACGAACAATAGAATTCACCACGGTAAATTCGATTAAGAGTGTCCAATACAGGAGAATGGACAATGAAAAATACGCACAAAAGCTCCTGACTTCACGCCAGAGCTTGAATCAATTTTTTTGTTAATTTTTGGTCAGTGTGAGAGGAAACCTAATCTATAGGCTACCCTGAGAGGGCCCATACTCTAAGCAGTATGATCGTATCGGTCACAGCTCTGATGGGCTGGACCAAGGCTAACGACCCCGTTCTAATAAAAAATAATGATAATGATATGTGTTTCAATATTGTAATACCATATTGGCGATCAGAACTGCCTCATAAAATAATTCTACCTAAAGAATCTGGCGTAATGAGTAAATCATAATCATAATAATAAAAAATGGCGATACCGTTGTTAATAAATCAACAAGTCCAGAGCGTTCCGGCCAATAGGGTCCTTCATATATATATATATATATAAATATATGAAGGGACCTATTGGCAGGTACGCTCTGGACTTGTTGATTTATTAACAACGGTATCGCCATTTTTCATTATTATTTTTGAAAACGCTAAACAGCGTTCATGGCCATTGGAAAGATACTGTCTGAGCTCTGCGGGACTCGTTTCTCGATTAATATCGAGTGAATGGTGGCATATGATCTCACGCTTCAAATATTCACTGGTGGGGAAAGGCTGATTTCCGTGTTTTGTCTCATAGGTGGCGTGGGCGATTAGGTATGATCGACCAAGCCGGCTCTGAGAGGCTTAACCCGGGTCAATTTAGTTGAATTTGTTGAGAAGCTACAGAGTACTGATGAAGGCCAAGAAGCCAGAAACGGGTCTGCTCTTGCTTTCTCGGCAAATCGATGAACCCCCTGGGGTCTATTTGACTTGTGAAATATAAGCATAAGTATATTAATTATACGAAGCCATTTATGAAGGACCCTATTGGCAGGAATGCTCTGGACTTGTTGATTTAAATCATAATGAATTGATGAAATAGGCGTCAAATGAGGTAACTGCTTATTTCGTCCACGAAGGTTTCAGCCAGCCGCTGGTGTAACAACTTCGTTCAGAATTTTGGGAGTCGTGAAAGTTCTGGAGAAAGTTATTTCTCTGTCTCGAAGTTTCAATAGTTAACTTCTCAAGGTTTTACTCGTTTCAAACTATGTTTCAGCATTGTTTCGGCACACGGCGGTGTAATTTTTACTGGTTTTACAAGGACATGTAAGGAAGGAGAAATCAGAATTACTCTAAGGTTAAAAATTCGTAGAAAACACTTATGCGAAGTCTGGAGCTTTTGCGCGTATGTTCCATTGTCTATTCGCGCCTCATACAACGGCGATCGAGCTGAAATTTAGTACTCGATTGTAAAGTGGTGGCTCGAAGATACGAGCGGAATTTGGGCGGATGTTGACGTATTGTTTCTGAAATATAAAATTTTATTTTCAAACGTACAATAATAACGTAATTTTTCGATTGAGAGGATCATCGAAAAGTTCTATTTCTCCGCCTAGGCGGAGAAGTGTTGCTATGCAACACTTTTCCTGCCGCCGGCAGGAAAAGTGTTTCTATGCAAAAGATGAGTTGGTTACCATGAAGATTCTCTAATTCAAACGTCATTTTTATTCGTTAAAGTTACATTGAATGTACATTGTACAATAATAATTGGTCAATGTCGCGTTTTGAAAATTGAAACCATGTAATAATGAAATGGTAGGATTCTGTCTCGGATTCTGTTCCAAAGCTGATGCCTCATTAGAGTCTTTCAAGTTGTTAGTTCCAGGGAATTCGTTAAAGCTCAATATCCTACCAGCCATCTCATTCTTATTTCGCAGCGAATCCTCGATTTACCCTTCTGCTAACTACTTGACTTCTTGGAACACTTCCTATACTATGTATTCCCATCACAGCTCTGTAGCATTTTCCAGATTGATATTTCAAAGAAAATCTATTTTCAACGAAATCGTGTTAACGCAGTGTATCTCCGATGAATATTTGGATTATTCTCCCTAATAACTGTGAATGTTCGAACTTTTCTCGTTTTACTATCAGGAATATTGACTATTATCATATTTCCCTTGTCCTCGATATCTGTAGCTTTCATTTTCATCATTTCGTCACATCTGCAGGCACCAGCTACTCCGAATAATAGAACAATCTGAAACAACCACGTGATCAAAATACAAAATTATAATTACTTGAAATATGATAGTTACCTTTAATCCTAAATATGAGTCATCCGGTGCTTCGAATAGAAAACGTTCGAACTCTTCCTTAGAAAAAACTCTTGAATTTTTTGCAAGATACTCTTCATCAGATTTTTTCAAAAATGCGCGCAACTTCAGATATTTACCAATATGTATTTCATGTTTGATCGCTAGTTGCGACTTTATCATTGAATATCGGGCCCTCAAAGTAGAGGATTTCCATTTTTTTCTGTAGCAGTTAAGTTGAAATAAGCTAGAAGCACATTCTCTTTGTAAACTGTCACGTTTTTCGAATTGCACCAATTCACGAAGGGATCATAAGCTGCGAAATATTTTTTAATAGACTTCGATGGTCCAAGGGAAGAGACTGCTTCATTCGCCAAAACCTCAATTTCAAGACATTTTCACTTTCAACCACTTCTCACCAGCTTGCAAATGATAACTAATAATTATTTTACTTTATATCTGTCAGAATGAATTTTACGTGGCAACCGTAGCTAGGCAAATGTTTCATAATTCATTCAATTATAAAACGATCGTAAATGGATAGAATTATTTATGTAAATCAATCCAAAAATGGATATTCAGATTTTTATGAATTTCAAAACGTTTGAAAATAAAATAACATATTTCATTCGGAGTAGAAGTGACTTTTCATGGCTCGCTTTCAATTACCCGCCTCACTCCGTTCGGCGGGTAAACTCCAGCTCGCCATGAAAAGTGACACTTCTCCTCCTTATGAAATAATATACTATTCTCTTCAAATATCATTTTGCCACAATGTCTGTATTTTTCGAATTTTTCGCCGAAAATGGTCTCAAACGATTGAGAAACCCGGTACATCTAATTGGAAAACCCGGTACATCTCTGGAAATGAAGAAAGGGCAAAACGGCCATTCCTACTGTTTCAATACTGTTATAAACTGCCTATTACATTTCAAACGAGGTCAAACTAATGGATAATGATTGATACGCAAATTTCCATCGTCAACTAGCCTCCGTCGCGCCATCTATACGTCCCCTCGAAATTACCCCGAAAGGAAGGTGGTCCATTCTAGAGCTGTAGCAAACCGTATGTATTCGTTACTGAGTAACGGGTGCGACGTCTAGTACCGAGTAACGAAACGTTACACACAAATCCATTTCGTTACTCGCATTATTCCGTATTCGTAGTATAGGTACCTATAACTGTTCCGATCACGAAAGTAACGTTGATGCGTGTCTTGAAACGTTTACTGAACGTATATATGTTTTACTCATACGCGTATAACTTATAATCGATGTAGAATAGATTGCTTTGTTATTGTGATATAACATAAGCACACGGTTAATAGTTTTACACTCTTACTTTCACTATTAAATAAACTAAATTTAGAATAACTTAAAAGGTCTGGTTAAAAATACGGAACAGTGAAAAAATTCACCTTACGCAGCTTGGTATATAATGTATAAGTATGTTTTCTACAAATTACGAATTTTGCGTACTCGATACGATTCGATTCGCAATGCGACTCGATTCGTTACTCTAACACAACATGATATATTATGATTATGAGGTATCAAAAGTAACGAGTAACGTAACGATACGAAAGTAACGAGTACTAATTGCTAAAGTAACGAATACATACGGGTACGCTTTATTTCGTTACTTTTACACCTCTAGTCCATTCTGGCCTGCTAAGAACGGCCAACGGGTTTGCATTCTTGAAGAGTGCGCGCGCCTGCATCAAAGCAGGCGTCGCGACGCGCCGATCCACGGCCGCGTTTCGGTCATCGGAGGCAGAAACGACTTCTGCACCAGTCAGTTGCAGTTTCGTGCGTGTCCTTTACGCACCTTTCGGAACGAACCCGTTTGCGAAGATCCCCGTATTGCGTGCGAGATGCGTGTCACGTTAATGTACCATTTGACGGTCCTAGACTGACGTTCTCGTGACTTTGGGGGGTGTAGAATGATTTGTGACTTTTGAAAGTTTGTTTGCCGTTTACAGTTGTCTGTTTTGAAAGTGCTGGTGCTTTCTGAGATGCTCGAAACAGTCGTCAGTAGGTATGTGTTTGGCAGTTTTGGATCATTTCGAAAGTTTGGATGTGATAATATCGGATAAGTTGAGATATAACAAAGTGGAGTGTTTAATATATTCTCTTGATAGTGTCTCGATAGAAGTTATTACAAATAAGAATGAGAACATGAAGAAGTTTGCCAAAAGTCTTATCCAAATAATTCGGAATTTAGTGAGTGATTGGAAGTCGACTGCAAACGAAATTATGTTGAATAAACGCAAATAAAACTTCAATATAAAATTTCTACGCTTTAATCCACAATAAAAAATAACATTAAAATTCGGAACTAAATTTTTCCAAACGTTGACCAAAGATATTCACCGAGTACTAAAGAATTTAGTGAGTGATTTGAAGTTGATTTAAAACAAAATAATGCTAAATGAACCAAATGAAATTCAATATAAAATTTCGACTCTTTAATCCACAATAAAAAATAATATTCAAATTCGGAACTAATTTTTACCAAACGTTGTTCAAAGATATTCACCGAGTTTTGAAGAATTTAGTGAGTGATTCAAAGTTGATTAAAAACAAAATTATGTTGAAATGACCCAACTAAAACTTCAATATAAAATTTCAACGCTTAAGTCCACAGTAAAAAATTATCTTCAAATACGAAACTAAATATCACCAAACTTGGTCAAAGATATTCACCGAATAATACGGAATGTATTGAGTGATTCGAGTTGCATAATAAAAACAAAATTATGTTTAATTGACGGAAATAAAACTTCAATATAAAATTTCTACGCTTCTTTTCATAATAAAAATAATTTTCGAATTTGGAACTAATTTTAACAAAAAAGTTACCATAAGTCTTCGGATGATCCATGAGCTTAAGGTGTCTATACAAACAAACCACAAGTTTATGAGTTTTCATGGGAATTGCTTTGTATCTACTTTGAGAATTGATGAGAAACTATCGCAAAAATTGTGTATACTACCTTGACAAACTGGCTTATATAATACTAATATATTGTAGTGGAATTATGATGCAATATTGTCATATTTCGAATCAATATTTATTTTTCCGATTGAGCAACATTACTAGAGAATATAGAAATAAAATTACGTAAGACTCCTGGAAAAAATCACAATATACATTTGAGTAAACCATTAATTCAATGAAGTTAATAGTAATATATGCCTATTAACCATTAATATTTATTTATTCATTAATCGAAAACCCAAACAAAAATTTCTAATAATAAAGGTTCATAAATATTACACATAAACAAGCGCGCGTAAATAAACAGTTTTACAAGAAATATTTGAAAACCACAAAAACAAAAACAAAATAAAATTATTCATTATTTCATTATATTAAATACAAACAATACTAAAATTCAAATAGATAGGAATATGAAAAAGTTCTCTATTATGCTCATATCAATACCGGCATATTTTCATTTTTGCTTGTATTAATTTTTGAACGGCATTTTTTTTTAACAAACGAATGAATGAATAAAAAAGTTATATGTAATTCTGACATGAATTTGGCATTGGAAACCAAAGAAAATTAACGTTGACTTCGCGCTCTCACACAGTTCTTTATTTACCGATAACTCAATTTGTGATTATTTCTTATTGAAATTTAGTGATTTAACATTTCAGTAATTTTCTATGTTCTTATTTTAACATGTTCTTCGAAAAAAACGATTTTTAGATTCACTTTAGATATCAATGCTCTCAAAATGTTTATGCTCTGATGCGATTCATGAATTTTATTTTCTGCTATTAAAGTTTGATGAATATATCTCAATTTTAAATTCCAGCCAACTTTGTATTTGTATTGATACACAAATAAACCTTTATAACGTGGATGAGTAGAAATATATATTGCAATTCCATTTTTCTTTGTGATAAAATCCAGTCAGTACCAAACTTCAAGAATCTGTTGATTTCTATTTGGAATCGTTCAGCAAACAAAATCCCCTACCTCAATTCCGATAGATAAAACAGGCACGCTCCTTTTCTTGATAAAAACTTTTCGATATCGAATCCCCGCAGATGAGGGTTCGTTTTAAAGTCCGAAGTGCTTGATTTAGACAAGGATCAACCAGTTTATCCCTCCGGAAACCTGGCGGGAGAATCCTGCTGGGTTCGATATCTGTAAAATCCTAGTTGGATTGTCTCAAAATTAATCAACCTTCTCAAGGTGGTCAATACAATTGGGGGAGCGTCAGTACTTCAATTAAATCAATGATTTCTACCCCAGTATTTGGCAAGATTTAACAGTAATCATTAAAGGATACTGTGGGAGGTATACTCATTATTGAAAGGTTTTTATTTTCTGGGTTTTCTCTCCCAAACTCTTAAAAATATCTATAAAATAAAAATTAATTATTATGCGATTTGCTTCTGCGTAAGAAACACAAGATATTTGTCAGAAGCAATCAATTGAACAATGTTGCCTAACAAACAACAACGAAACAACATCAACGAAGAAACAACTATATCGTAACGTTTCGGAGTCTATATCAGACTCCTTCCTCAGACACTTAATGAAAATCTTTAGAATTATTTTGTTGATAGTTATTATTGTGAAATTCAAGAATTGTCACATTGACAGTAGTTAAAAATCATAGCTAACATAGTTTTACTTCGCATAGAAATTTCCAAGTTCCAACTCCTTTTTCAATAAATTTAGCCAAATATGGTCAATACCAATTGAGCAATTTGCAAAATTGCATTCTCTGTTCAATAAAATACAAGTTGACTCCTTAAGTTTCCAAGGAGATCACATGATGGATTGGAGTAATACAAAGATTCTAATGACATAACCTGACTATATTATAAGGAAAATTAGGGAGTCAACTTGTATTTTATTGAACAGAGAATGCAATTTTGCAAATTGCTCAATTGGTATTGACCATATTTGGCTAAATTTATTGCAAAAGGAGTTTGAACTTGGAAATTTCTATGCGAAGTAAAACTATGTTAGCTATGATTTTTAAATACTGTCAATGTGACAATTCTTGAATTTCACAAAAATAACTATCAACAAAATAATTCTAAAGATTTTCATTAAGCGTCTGACGAAACGTTACGATATAGTTGTTTCTTCGTTGATGTTGTTTCGTTGTTGTTTGTTAGGCAACATTGTTGAATTTATTGCTTCTGACAAATATCTTGTGTTTCTTACGCAGAAGCAAATCACAAAATAATTAATTTTTATTTTATAGATATTTTTCAGAGTTTGGGAGAGAAAACAAAAAAAAACCTTTCAAGATTTAACAGGAAACGCCATCTGTAAACTTGGGTGAATGTTGAATATTTAATTTGAAAATAATAATATAACATTCATAACAAAAGTGTTATTATTGGGAATGTCCTCTGAATATTTATTGTACTTATAACCAATGAAAATTTTTATTTTTAGTTTACTCTTCATTAGTTTCTGTGAAGCAAAACTAAATTTCTCTTGCAGAAAATTGTTTGGATATATTTTGGTGACACCAAATGTCCGCTAACTAAAAAAATAAACTTTTCAATGTAACACTGTTGATTTAATGTTTTTTCACTATTTATACCACGTATTAAATTAATTTAATAGTGAACGCTGCTTTTCGCTCTAAAATATATTGAAAAGGTTCAACTAGGAAATCATAATATATCTTAGTGTTCATATACCTTTTTGTATAACGAGTTGTATAAGATATTATTTTAGCAGCATCTTAGTTGGATCTTTCGATACGGTTTACATTTCAATGGTGTTTGTCAAATTGACAGTTCTTTGACATTTGCGTTCAGAAAAGGCTGCCATTTTAATTATGAATATATCAACATTAGACAATTGCTAAAAAATTGTGGAAATTTTCAGAATCAGATTTCAGTTTTCGAAACTACATCCATTTCATGATCGATATAATCGTCCTTCTGAGGATTAATTTCTTCCTGGAGTTGAACCTATGGTATCATCGATTACCTGAAATGACAATTTGAGGGAAACATTATTTCAAGAAATGGTCCTGTCGATTTGCCTCCAAGATATACGTCTGATATGCGCATATCAACCTCTCAACCTATTGAATCAGCTCCCTTTATATTCATTCATATACGAACAATGCAACAATTCGATTGGAAATAATTAATTTCAATTTTTTTCAGGTCTAACCGTCAGTATCCTTTGGCACAAGTGAAGAAGAGAAAGATTGAACCTGGAAATCCCTTTAGTATGTCTACCACTATGAAATTTCCACCTAAACAAGAACCAATCGAGGATAAACGAAAGAAAAAACTGGAAGATGAATGTTCGAAACCACTAGTCCTGCCACAGAAGAAGCGAGCATTACCAGCCTCTACAACAAATAGTCCAGCAAAAAAGATACAAAAAATCCCATCACAAAATTCGTCCGCAGATGAGAGTGTAGCCGATGAAAATCTTATACGGGAAACGGAAGCTGCACTCAAAAATCTATCTGGTAGTTGGCCCGGACCACGAGGATCCTCGTACGTCAAACAAGAAGAGCCAGCTTTCGAAAATCTCTTCGACGAAAACAAAGCCAATGCGAAAATGTCACCTTCATCCTCTTCGAATAGCAGCATCGACAATACATCTTCTCTCAAAGACGTCATAACATTAAGAGATCAACATGAGGAAGAAGAAAAGATTTCTGATAAAAGTGGAAAGAGTGAAAAGTTAAGAATGGATGGAGGTACCACGAAAAGTAGTAGAAACGACAGTGACGTGTATAAACCTCCAGATTTCAACGAGCTAGTGGATGATTCTTCGAATGAACTAGAGATAGACATGTCGGAGTCAGCATCTGAGATCAATGAGGTTAGGAACGATATAAACCCGAAATCGGATAAAAACATGGACGATTCGAATCCGAAGAAATTTGAGGGGTTGGTTAAGAACACGCAGTCATCCCCGTTCTCCTCGACTTCTGCATTTCGTCCTCCGCATTCAACGAAAGGGACGAACCTCGTAAACTTAGGCCCGTTTCCTGCGGAGGCCACTTTCGTGGGATATCCGGAGGCTATGGCGGTCTCGTCCCCGTCGAATGAAGGAAGACATCCTGTCCTGAAGCCCGCCGAAATCGGACCAGAGACTACATCCAACAAGTCACCGGAGGGTGCGAACAAGCAGTACACTATTCTTCAGCCGGCTACGATGGGGTCCAGAACTGCCAGCACGCTGCAAGAAACGTCGAAAGAAGGGGGTGCGAGGGTGACGGCTGCAGTTAGCGGGTCCTCCTCCGCGAACGTTACGAGCAACCCCGTGGGGAAATCCCTGACAGTTGCAGGGGGAGCGTGGTCACCGAATAGTATAGGAAGAGGTGAGCGTAATTTATTTTGGTAATGTGTGTTCGGATTAGTTGGAGGTTCTCAATGTGGAGAATTTAATTTGTGTATGATTTTTTTGCGGTCTGTTGCTAGCCCGTTATCATTTTGAGCAAATATCTGTCATTTTCCATTTGTTTACCGAAAATGTCTGACCGGTTGGAAGTTGCCACGATTAGATATCGACTTGCAATTTTTAGGGTAGATTGAGAATCTGAATGCGACGGTTGGATTCGTTCATGGGCGTAATCGGCCAAACGGTTTTGGAGTTATACACTACTGAAATATTATTTCCTCAATAACTCAAAAATTGCATATGTGATTGAATTTAAACTTGGTGATTAGTAGGGCATCCCACAAGAGCGAGATTTTTTTCGTCTCGCCTCGTTCTCGTTTCGGAAAAGTGAGACGGGACGGGACGTTTTGAAAAATATTATAGGCAATACCGTGACCATATACAGAGCAACCGGAAAGTCTCGTTTTTTATGAAATTTTTATTCGAAAAATTCGAAAAGGTTTACATAGAGATCAATATATTTTACAAAATATCAACTCTTGTGACTATCTGTGAAATATTTCTGTTCTTATAGTAACGTATCTCTTATCATAAATATCTATCCTAGCAGATTATATTTTAGGTTTGAATGTGTTTTTTTCAAGATCGATTTTTGGCGCTCTAGTTCCTCGGAACTGAGTGCTTATCAATTTGCCCAAATGTCTGTAATTTTCGAATTTTTCGATGAAAATGGTCTTAAACAATTTGGTTCGACTCACTGATCAAGAATCCGTGGTCGAAATCCATTCTGTCCGGCCGTCCGGCCGTAGGCACGATAACTCTCGAACGGAATGAGCTAGAGAGTTGAAATTTTCAAAGTAGGTTTGGGGGATAAATATCTCGCCTAAGTTCGTTATTGGGCAAAATCGGACAGATGGTTTTGGAGTAACAAAAAAAAAATTTTTTTTTACAAAACAAATTCCAAATAAAATTTTTTTTAATGAGCAGTTTTATCATAAGAATCCATTCATATAATCTTTAACTCTAACAAGATAATACTTTCGGAGATATGATTTTTCAAAATTTCAATGGAAATCGTATTTCTACGTTTTCACAGAATGATAGAATTATTATGTGGGTATTTTATGAATTGTTATAATGTCAACTTATTCTCCTGAGAAATGACGTTGTTTCATTCCAGCAATCGTATAAATATGAGAATGATAATATAATATCATACTTTTTGTTGGTTGATATTTTCATGCCGATGGTCAAACCATATGATGATGGGAATGGTAATGTTAAGTTAATAATATTGAGTTCAGAATATATCCACTAAAAACAAAACTGGAATATTGGTGTATTGGAGTACATTTGAGGAAAGATATATATTATCGTTCATCATAGAATTGAGGAAGGAATATCTCGGATGAGTTCGTTGTTGGGTAGAATTCGTCTATTGGTTTTGGATTGATAATTTTTGGCACTCTTGTTGAATTTAAATTCTTCTATGATGTTTGAATTCAATTTCTGCTAAGATGAAGTTCTAAATTTCAATAATGAATCGTACTTCTATGTTTTCACTGAATGCTATAATTATTCTATCTAAGCTTTATTATATGATCTGTGTTCATACTCGTACATTTCATCCTGTTCTATAAGAGAGAGTCAAATTCATTTCAGCTATTTTAATTTGGTTTCTTCCATGGTGCAGTTCTCATTCTCAGATTGCTCATTTAATCTAGATAAATGAACTATTATTCCTTTATGATGCAGTTCTATCATAAGTATAAATTGATATAATTCTCAACTCTGAGAAACCAATACTTTCGGAGATATAATTTGTCTGTTTGAACTAGAGCGCCAGAAAGCTCCTGTCCACAGGGCTTGAACCCATTTTATACTCTCGGTAGAGTATATGTGTCTATGAACTACTGAGTAATAAACGTGTATACTATTGAAAGGGTTTCTTTGGATCGAAGATTTCTACCTGGAAGATCACTTATTTACTACAGATACATACAGTAAACTTTTCTTATATGCGACTCGACCTTTTTCAACACCCATAGAAAACAATTGAATATGAAGAGTTTCCACTATAATTACCAATATATTTTGTCTATATTTAACATCGATCGTTCTAGAAATACACGACCTTGCGGTAATTGAGATTATTTTTCAAGAAAAAAAAAAAAAAAAGCACTGACGTGAAGTCAGTACTCTTTGGCGCGCGTGTTCACGGTGGCTAATTTGAATTGAATTATTCAAAATTTAACAGTGCTGTATCTAAGCTGCCATCAGGATAGAGTAACAAAGTTGGAAAAGAACACAAGTGACTCTCCTTAGTCGCACAAGCTCCTAGAAGATTTGGGAGGGTCAGTATAATCCTAATCATGTTTATAGCACGCGCGCCAAAGCAGATTGACTTTTTACACTTTTTCTTTCATTGTTAAGTCAATCTGCTTTTGCGCGCGTGCTATAAACATGATTAGGATTATACTGACCCTCCCAAATCTTCTAGGAGCTTGTGCGACTAAGGAGAGTCACTTGTGTTCTTTTCCAACTTTGTTACTCTATCCTGATGGCAGCTTAGATACAGCACTGTTAAATTTTGAATAATTCAATTCAAATTAGCCACCGTGAACACGCGCGCCAAAGAGTACTGACTTCACGTCAGTGCTTTTTTTTTTTTTTTCAAGTTCCTTTAACAAATATAGCTATCAATACAGTTTGGCTGTTAGTTTTACCGTAGATCAGAAAAAAATTCGGTTGTGGTTCCTCCGTTAGGGACAAAATTGCATCTTCTCCAAATCCGAACGCATTTTAATATAGATCTACCGAATATAGTTATTTATAAATTCGCCTCAGGGCCACCATACAGACATTTCAAATCGGAAACAACGCTATTTCCCCCAAACTGACTTGTGTCCGTGCACTGAATTGACATGAATATTCTTTTAAAACCTCACAATATCGGTTCATTACTCCCAACATAACCCAAACAACCCAAAACCATTCACTTCTCGTCTGCGCAAGCGCAGTATACTCGTGGCTGCAAGTCCTCCCAAAATTACACACCTCACAAAAAACTCCGATTCTCCAACACTAGTGGTTCAGGAGATATCGCTTCTTGAATCCACGCATGCGCAGACCCTCACCAGGGGATTCTATAGCGGAAAAGCATCCGCCACCCCAAAACCCCAATCCTCTCTGACGAAAGCACCACCAGTTAAATCACTGATGGTCTGCTCATGCGCATAACGAAAAATGCCCGTAAGGGGTTGCATCCATTTCGAAATTAGCCCCAGAGCCAAGGTAAGGACACTTTAACTCTGAAGCAACGCTACAGCCCCCAAACTGACTTGTCCTTGCACTGAATTGCTATGAATATTCTTTTAAAACCTCATAATATCGTCTCAGCACTCCCAACATAACCCATCCAACCCAAAAACAGTCACTTCTCTTCTGCGCATGCGCAATCTACTCGCGGCTAAAAGTCCTTTTCAAAATAACACACCTTACAAAAAACTCCGATTCTCCAACACTAGTGGTTCAGGAGATATCACATCTTTAATCCACGCATGCGCAGACCCTCAACAGGGGATTCTATAGAGGAATAGCATCCGCCACCCCAAAACCCTAATCCTCTCTGACGAAAACACCACCAGTTAAATTACTGATGGTCTGCTCATGCGCATAACGAAAAATGCCTGTAAGGGGTAACATCAATTTCAAAATTAGCCCCAGGGCCACGGTACGGACACTTTAACTCGGAAACAACGCTACATCCCCCAAACTGACTTGTCCTTGCACTGAATTGCTATGAATATTCTATTAAAACCTCATAATATCGACGCAGCACTCCCAACATAACCCATCCAACCCAAAAACAGTCACTTGCATGCGCAATCTACTGGCGGCTAAAAGTCCTCTCAAAATAACACACCTTACAAAAAAATCCGATTCTCCAACACTAGTGGTTCGGAAGATATCGCATCTTTAATCTACGCATGCGCAGACCCTCATCAGGGATCTGAATTCTATGGAGGAATAGCATCCGCCACCCCAAAACCCCAATCCTCTCTGACGAAAACTACAGCAGTTAAAGGACTTCTCATCTGCGCATGCGCAATACGGAAAATGCCCGGAAAGGGCAGCATGAACCTCAAAAACATATGTTTCGGCATTAAAAGCAAAGTATTCCGCAAAATAGTAGTAATTTTTTTATTTTTTTCATGTCACGTGATCTTCACGAAATTTTGCAAAAGTGTTTGCTTTGGTCTTTTGCATCTAACTACTGAGTTTCAATTTAATCAGATCAGTATTTTTCGAGTTATCGTGAAAACAAAATTTTCAAATTTTCAAAATTTTTTTTTGCCACTTTAGGGCCCTCCGTTCAACACAAAACTTCGCAGGCATATAAAGGTCATGATTCTACAATCTGATGCCAAATTTCAAAAAGATTGAGTGATCGGTTCCGGAAATATTCATAAAAAACGTTTTTATTAAAAACGGCCTTAACTCCGAAACCGCTCGGTCGATTTCGCCCGTTAACGAACTTGTCCGAGATATTTACGCTACGAAACTACCCTGCAAATTTCAACGCTCTAAGTCGTTGCGTTCGAGAGTTATCGTGCTAACGGCCGGACCGGCCGGCCGGACCGGCCGGACCGGCCGGCCGGACGGACAGAATTGAATTTGACCTCGAATTCTTCATCAGGGAGTCGAACCCAATCGTTTGAGACCATTTTCGAAAAAAAATTCGAAAAATACAGACATTGTGACGAAATGATAGCACGCTGTTCCTTGCGGAACACGCGCGCAAAAATAGAATTCACAGCCATAAAAACTGATCCCATTATTAATTCAATACTTAGCGGTCAACTTTTATCGGTAAATAAATGAAAAATTAAGCTATTCAATGCTTCAAAAAGTGTTATGAGGAGTACGCCAAGAATACCCTCAATGATCTATACCCACTGGGAAGGTAAAATTTTCATTGAAATTCCGCATTTTACCGAATTTATGCTGGATCAGATCTATATTTTAACAATTATTGTGTATTATGTACTTCTTCAAAATTTCGAATCATGTAAATCTCAGAATTGTTGCAACACCCCGATGGCCGAGTTATCAGCGTGCTCTTGTTGAGCAGGAGTTGTGCTTTCAAATCACCGCTGATTAAGTTCAATATTTAATCTATTTTACAATTCAAATTCAGTTGACGCCCATTGCATTATTTCACGTATTCACATTAAAAAGAGTGAATAGGCAATAGAACATGCGCTCAAAAGCTCCTAACTTCACGCCCGTGTCCTTTTGAAAAAAAAATCGAACTTATGAAAATCCGAATATAATAGATCGCTAGCATGAATCCATAACTAGTCCACTATGGTTATCTAAAAAGATCAAGACACCGACAGAAAAATGACAGTAACGTAAGATTCTCAATTTGTTGTATCACTTTGCTCAATAATTTTCGTATTTTGCTATAAATCTGTCCACCACAGTCTTAAACATTAAGTCAATATTATATTAGCACCCCACGGAACAAGGAATCTACCCATTTGAAATTTTCACATATTACTGACATAATTACAGATATCTGTTGTGGAAGAAAGAATAAGAATTTTAGGTTTAGATCCGTTTTAATATCAACCTCAAAATGAGAATAAGAGTGGAAAATCAAGAAGCGTTCATAGTGCTTTGAATTTTCAATCGGCCATTTGATTTTTTTTTGCGCGTATGTTCTGGGGAACATCGCGTTATAGTTTTGCCCAAATGTCTGTAACTTTCGAATTTTTTGACGAAATTGGTCTCAAACGATTTAGTTGGACTCCCCGATGAAGAATTCGAGGTCAAATTTGATTCTGTCCGTCCGGCCGTCCGTTGCCACGATAATTTGAGAACGAAAAGAGCTAACGACTTGGAATTTTCAGGGTGGGTGGCGCATCGCAATACGACGGACAAGTTCGTTAATGGGCATAATCGGCCCAGTGGTTTCCGAGTAATAATTTTGTTTTCAACCAATATAAATCCGATCGAATTGAAACTTGGTGAGTAGTTGTAGAATATGAACCTTAGCACGTTCGTGAAATTTTGGGCGAATCGTATGGCTAGAAAATTTTAAAAAAATTATTAAAAAATATTTTTTTTGTCACGATAACCTGAGAACGGAAAGAGATAGCGGCTTGAAAATTTCAGGTTATGTTGTGCATATGAATGCCACATTTGAGTTTGTTTATGAGCATAATCGACCCAACGGTTTCAAAGATATAGCCATCTGAAATTTTCTGAAATTTGGTGGTTTTTTGTTCCTCATTAACTCGTAAAATACTGAACCGATTGAATTCAAACATGGTTATTAGTTGTAGAATGCCAACGCGAAAATTTTCGCGAAATTTGGTGAGGATAGCATTTGTAGAAAATTTTTAATAAATCATTGAAAATAAAAAAAAATTCTATATATCAGAAACTACACGTTTGAAATTGCTGAAATTTTGCAAGAGCGTTCATTACCTAACTCTACTGCCAAGTTTCAAGTTTTAACACGATCGGTTGAATCTTGTTGGAGATTCGAGCATTCTTGTGTGAGTTCAGTAGATGGGTGACCGTTGCCTCGATAACTTTCGAACCAAAGGAGATAGGGACTTGCAATTTTCAGGGTAGGTTGCGTATCCGAAAGGGAGAGTTGAGTTCGTTTTTGGGCATAATCGGTTTAACGGTTTCCGAGTTATATCCACCTGGAATATTGTTTCCTTGATAACTCAAAAAATAAATATTCGATTGAATTGAAGCTTGGTAACTAGTAGTAGAAAATCAACACAAAAACGTGTTTAAAATTCTGTAAGACCCGTACTCACAGAAAATTTGAAAAAAATGACGAAAAAAAAATTTTAAGAACCGCGCCTCCAGAAAATTAAAAAAATATCACGAAAAAAAAATTGTTTCAAGCACTGACGTGAAGTCAGAAGCTTTTGCGCGTATGTTCTATTGTCCATTCTTCTGAATTGGACTCCCTCAATCGAATTTACCATGGTTAATTATGTCGTCCATTCTCCTGTATTGGACACTTAATTCGAATTTACCATGGTAAATTTGAATTAAGAGTGTCCAATACAGGAGAATGGACGACATAATTAACCATGGTAAATTCGATTGAGGGTGTCCAATACAGAAGAATGGATAATAGAACATACGCGCAAAAGCTTCTGACTTCACGTCATTGCTTGAACCAATTTTTTTTCTTCTAATGATCGGTCTCTAACATCCTTACAATTAAGAAAGAAGTGTACTTTGTTACATGAAGTGAAATAGATTTTTCCTAGATATTTTGGATGGAAGATAATAGAAATGAAAACATTATGGACGAAGGGAAAAATATGGAATTTTCGGCTGAAAATTTTTTTCCGTGGTAAGATGCGAAGTATGTTTCAAAAATATCCGTCATTTTACAAATAAAATATATTACAGAGGAAAACGAGAAGTTTCAAAGGATTTCACTCTCCAGTTGATCAAAGATGTGTGAAGGAAATTTGATAAGATCTGAAAGACAAAATATCGAGTTTTACATGTGCACCTTTAATTTTCGAAAAAGGAATATTCCTCTTCTTTGGGAAAGGATCAAGGAAAATTCAGATTTTTGCGTGATTTTGAAAATTACAGAGATTCTCTGACACGTTTTTCTCGCTCCATATGTTTCCCTTCTGGACATTGAACTAATTGAAACGTGAAACTGGAACAAAAATTTACAAGAGACTGACGGCTCTCCAATAACCTTATATTTCAGTAGTTTTTTCATACGTTGTTGAAAATCGGTGAAATACATCAATCATAATACGAGCTAATAATGGTCTAATAATAGACCATTATATCCGCCGTACTATACAGATTTCAAAGTTGTCCTGAGTTCATAATATTGAAATACAAAATATTCAATCTGAACTATCTTACATATCTATCATATATCGAAAATTAGTAAATTATGGAATGTTGGACAAAGCATTAGCGCAATAAGTTATGAAGCACGTTGCTGTCACCTGTTTCTTCGTCACCGCAACGTTTTCAACATCGCGGCACCGCTTTATTTGTAACAAGTTATAAGCTGTTTCAACGATAACGTGACTGGGTTTCAAATACTCCCTCAACGATGCACAATACTTATAGCAACCGCGCATTTAGATGATGTCTATAAACGTTACAAATGGTTTGCGGTTATCAACAGTAGATTTATTCATTTCTTCATCTTCATATATTAATTTTTTCACATTTCTACCAGCTCTTTTTCATAGCTCGAGAGAATTATTTTAGTCGTCCGACACTGTCCGTAATTTTCGATTTATAAGGCTGAATTATCTCAAATGATTCCAATTTACTTACTGATGAAGATATCGTAATTAAATTCAATTTTGTCTGTCCATGCACACAATATCATTCGAAAGGAAGAACTGGGATACTTGAACATTGCATGGCAGGTTTGAGGCGCGGATGCAACAGTTGAGTTCGTAAATGGACAAAATCCGACTGATTGTTTTAGAGATACACCCATTTGGAAATGTTACCACTATTTCCACAACTACAAAACCGTCAGTCTAGTATTTAGATGTAGAATGTCAACTTCAAAGTTCATGCAAAATTAAATGAGGATCGCAAGTACGAATATAGAAGCAAAAATTAAATTCCTCGCAGCTTGAAGGAAATGAAATAGTGGGGTTATGAGCGCCTTGTTGAATGAAAATAGTTTTTGACTTAAACCTTTCCTCATGGATTGTATTTCAGTGATTTCTACAGCATAGTTTTTAGACTTAAATATGAAAAAACTCACAAAAATTGATTGACGTCACGTTTAATTTTGAAATTCTCATTTTAAATTTTTATAATTTTTCATTACGTAGGCACATTGTTTAAATTTGTCCTATAGGTAATCGCAGATGTAATTTTTCAACCATTTTCCATTTAATAATTTTGTAAATGGTTTCATGTTTTCCATTCAATTTTGATATCAATTTCTTATGACTTTTGATCCGATTTGACAAGGAAAGGCTAAAAAGATATCATTGACATAGACTGTATTTTTTGTATTCGACGTGTAGCACTTCGGTTCCGCTCGCTCTGTAACCGTTATTTTACGCCCTTGGTGCATAAATGATTAGGTAGGTACCTATTTAGCACCGAAACATTATTATTTGGAAAAATGTATTCAAAAAACACTGCGCAGATTCTATAAAAATTTGAATGTTTCTATGTTTTTCTGATCGAAATTCATAATCAAATGTTGCAATTAAAAAATAAATGTATTCTTAAATGTTTGGTAATATTTTAGGAAGACTTAAGCCTTTCGAGTGAGTGATATTGTTCCTCCACCTCAGTGTCCCACGTGAGTTATTGTGGGAAATTGTGGTGGATTCCAATTCTGGAATCGAAATCTGAAAAGAATATTCTTCCCAAAAAAATTATTTATAATCTCAAGAGAAATCGATAAATTTATAGTTATTCCTGCAGGAAAATATTTTCATTAAAACCCCGAGAAAAATTCTATATACCTAGATCGAAAAAAATTAATTTATTTATTAATTTAAAATAAAATGCATAAAAATGTTGATTCTCGAGAAGATAATGAACTATAACGGAAACAAATTTAAAATCAGTATATATGGTCGAAAATCAGAGTGGAATTGGCTCATTTGTTAAAACAATAATGAACTCTTTTGAAAAGTTTTTTATATCTTTAATTATTCAGACAAATGTAAATTATGATATTAAAACACTTGTTTCTATATTGAGGAATATTAATGCGAAGTAAACAATCCGTAACATTTTCGGAATTTTCGTTTACCTTCTTAGCTATCGAGGAATACGTGCCAGTATTGACTCTTTGCTCTTAAAATATTGTTTCGATTATAGGCTTTTTCGGAAAATATACGACGGAAAGGTATTAACTCCATATATTACACAAATGACTATATCAGAGGTGTAGTCAATATTTTCGAAATACAAATTTGCGGTGATTTTCTCCCATTAGCCAAATATTATGTGAATATCGTAAATACTATTGTCCTTGCTAGCAACATAAATGCTGCTATGGACAACTGGTTTACATCTGTAGAGTTAGCGAGTTATTACAGGATATTGATGTTGACCCATATCCAACTTTTTATGATATAATGAACATCATTTCAACCAACTCCTTTTTTCTAAATATTTTCAGTATCAATTCAAGAAGTCAAAATCCACTCTCTTGGCGTGAATATTTGCCGATTGCATCCAACTCACTGACCAAGCCGTGGTTACAGATCTGAGAAAATATACCATCTCCAAAGCGCAATATTCATGTAATCATAGTTATGCAATATCCTTAAGAATTGATATTGCTTCAAGTTCAAAAGCGACTCATTATTTGAATTTTTCATCCTTGTCAGTTATGTCGAATAACAAACATATTTTGTTCAATGGATTTATGGTCTTAAGTACAAAGCTACCACTAGTATATGAGAGATGAACGAACTAGTAGAGACCATAGTTCAGAGCAAATCACAGACATAGTGCGATTTCATCGAAGTTGAATACCTCAGTTTCATCCTTATGTGGAATCATCAGTGAACCATAATTCAACGCCGATGAAATAACACTACGAATGAACCAGTTTATTAAAATCCAGCGGTCACCTCTGAGTTCAAAGTAGACAAAAGTGACACCTGGGGTTCAATCAACCAAGCTAATCGTTGCGGCTACTCAAAACTATAGATCTCTACATATATTCATTTTACAAACGTAGCTATTTGCAAGTACCCTGTTTAAAGTCTCATGCGAACTACCAGGAGGAAGCGAAAACGCCCAGGTTATCACGCAAGCGAAATTAAGTATGAGTGCAAGTACGAAGGGATTATCGCTTTAAGGTAAATCTACCACTAGTAGATGGTAGTCCGCATGAGACTTTGTACAGGATACTTGCAAATACCCACGTTTGGAGAATGAATATACGTAGGAATCTATAGTTTTAAGTAGCCACAGCGAGTAGCTTGGTTGATTGAACGCCAGGTGTCACTTCTGTCTACTTTGAACACAGAGGTGACTGCTGGATTTTAATAAACTGGTTCATTCCTGGTGTTTTTTCATCGGCGTTGAATTATGCTTCACTGATGATTCCAAATAAGGATGAAACCGCCATATGTAGCTATTCAACTTCGATGAAATCACACTCTGTGGATTGCTCTGAACTATGGTCTCTATTAGTCCGTTCATCTCTCATCTGATCTATGGTCTTCCTCAAAAACAGCTTTGTGCCGCAAGGTCAAAGTGCGCTGTCTCCACCCATAAGACAACACCATGGGTAGTAGACCTGGAACTTCCCTGAACGGAAAACTTTTCAAAAATAAGTGGGTGACCTCCATTCATAGGCTGCCTACTACCGAAACAAACCAGACAAACTATTTGAGAAGTCTTAAAAGTTGTGTTGCAACTTGGTCATCGCTCTGTTAAAAAAGTTACTCTCGGAAGTTCAACTTTTTAATGGGAGTTGTTGATAAAGTGAGAGGTGGGGCAATTTCTGAATGTTGGAACTTGAACTTGATTTTGGAATTCGAATGAGCGTTATGTTATGGCTAAGATTGAATATCCACAAGTCTACATCAATGAATGAAATTGTTGTAAAATAATTTCTTCTTGTGCATTCCTCCTCTCAATCTGTATGGATTGAACTTCTTCACTGAATAATGATGCAAATTTAAAATTTTTATGACCTTCATTATTTGAAAACAACCATTGCTTCGCGCCACACTGTGGCTCCTTGAAGGATCTACAGTTGGACGGAGTCAATATATGGAGCACATACATAAGGTCTTAAAAAGAACATCTGCTAGTTAATTCGGAAGGATTTTTCTGGAATTATGTCTATTGTTTTCAAGGGATCCTTAGAAATGTATCTTTGTGCTCGATATTTATCATTTCATCGTCGATATTGGAATTATGTCCAGATTATATTTAATGGTTAGTATATTTTGAGAGTGAAGTGTAAGAAATGTACCTTCTCTAATCTTCATGTATTCTTTTTCCGAACGATATACTAATCTAACCAATATACATAATCCCTTGGGCACTCTTTACAAGTTTGTAAACTCCAGATTTGTTGCTTTATTTGACTTAATTTTAAAATATTTTATGTAATTATATACATTGTCTGATGTTCCATTTGCATCTTGTGTAAGTGCCGATATTCTCCTCAATGTCAGGGTAATCATTTCTATAGATTAAGAGTCAATACATAAAAATTTGCGAGTACTCAACATTGAATATCAAGATTTTAAACTTATAGGTGAACATTCTTAATTTCTAACCGCTACATAACTGATAAATCCAATAAATATTTCAAATGAAGCTGATCAAAAGAAAATTTCCAAATTTTTGGTTGTCCTTCAATTCAATGCCCTCAAATTTAACTCAATTAAAAAGCCCATTTGATGATTCAACGCGGAGTTATCGTCAACCAACACAAAAAAACTCCTTATTGCGCATATGTTCTGGGGTAAAAGTTTGCTATTTTCGAATTTTTTGCCGCAAATGGTCGCGATTAGGTTCGACTCACTGATGAAGAATTCGAGGTCAAGACCGATTATGTCCTGCCGTTTGTTGCCACGATAACTTTTGAACGGAAAGAGATAACTACTTGCAATTCCCAGGATATTATGCGCATTCACATACGGCGGTTGAGTTCGTTAATGTACGAATACTCAGCCGAACGGTTTCGGAGTTATACCCAACTGAATAATTGTTTCCTCAATAAGTCGAAAAATAAAGATCCGATCGAATAGAAACTTGGTAATTAGTTTTAGAATATCGATGCGCCAATTCTTGAAAATTTTCGGGAGAAAATAAATTTCTTAAAAAATTTCATAATACACAAACTATGGGTCAGATACCGCTGAAATTTCGTGCGAACCTTCAAGCCGCCATTTTACGATAGAGCACTGGATTTCAGCAGGATCGGTTTCGTATTTTATTAATTATTGTGAAAATAATGATCGAGAAGTTTCTGACTTCACATCAGTGGTTGTTAAAAATGGTTTTACTTTGATGATTGATAGCCCAATAATAACTTAATTACAGTTAATCGTTGGAGGGTTTTGAAAACTCGAAGAGTTTCCGAAAAACCCTGAAAATTTCAGAGCGCTACGATTTCCTTGGGGACCGAAGCTGTACATTATCTTTTAAGTCAAATATCAATGTGCAAATTTCTCTATTTTTATTCTTTTTTCCAATGAAAAGTGTTTTCATCAAAAGCTACTGATAGTGTTTCATAAGGAATATTTTTTGATGTTTTTTAAATGCCTCTTGGATTTCCTTTCTATTTCTCGAGTAATTGATCATCAAAGTCAAAACGACTCTTTTGCTATATTTTAAGCTAGTAGATATTTAATAGATATTTAAGACAAGCAAAATCTCGGAATTTCTTTTTTGGTGGATTTTCTAAGCTAATACATCGTATAAGCTAATACATCGTATACGCTTATTATTTATTATTATTTAGTAGAATTAAAAGGATATAAATTATTATCTACATGTTGGAATTTTAAAATAAAATATTAGTTGAAGGTCAAATTTATCATTTTTAAAACAACCAAAACTTGGAATTTTATTTTTGATTGGTTTTCCAAGTACTACTCTGGAACTTCGTAAAGGCCTCTGAATTGATTTGAGGAAATACATTTTGTGAAATGGCTACATCGTGGAATTTCAAAACAAAATATTTTTTGAAGCTCGTAGACCTTTTTAAGGCTACTAAAAACTTGAAAATTTGTTTCTCGTTGGTTTTCTGAGAACTAATCAGGAACATCGTAAAGGCCTTTTAATTGAGTTAAAATAAAAGGAAATACATTTTCAATAATTGCTATATGGTGGAATTTTGAAACAAACATTTTTGAAGCTCGTAGACCTTCTTCAAGACCACCAAAAACTTGAAAATTTATTTTTCGTTGGTTTTCTGAAAACTACTCTGGAACATCGTGAAGACCTTTTACTTAAGTGAGTTGATTTAAAAAGAAATAAATTTTCTAAAATTGCTACATGGTGTAATTTTACAACTAAATATTTGTTGCAGCTCGTTTACCTTTTTTGAGACAATCAAAAACTTTGAAATTTATTTTAGTTGGTTTCCTGACAATTAAGCTGGAACATCGTGTAGGCCTTTTAATTCAGTTGGATTAAAAGGAGATAGATTTTCCAAGATTGCTACTCGGCGAAACGAAATAATTTTTTATGCTCTTATTTTATCAGACAACCAAATATTTTTGTTTTTCGTTAGATAAAAATGTTGTTGGACAGATCTGAGAATCAGATACTTGAAGCCACAATTTGCTTTTTTCTTTTTGTTGTATGATTATTTCGATCCGAGCTACAGCTTGTTGAATATTTGAATAAATTTGAGTTATATCACTAACTTTCTTGCAGCAGCTTTTTATTATATTTTACTGCGGCTATACATTCTACCAGTTGTCGATTATCATCATTGGACAAAATACAGTATGAGAAGGGCGTAAATAGGAATTTCTCTCGAAACCACCGTAGGCCGTTCGTATTTCTGGCACCCACCTCTTTTACAGGATGACCGATCAGCTTCATTCGTTCGATACTCTTGTCCGTAGATTTTTTCAGGGCGCAATAACGACGTCGGCGTCCGGCCAGAAGCATCCGCCTCCGCTTCACGCCAAGAGTGGGTGGCCTCCGAAGTCGGCGCCTACTTCGCAGGTGCGGTGACCGTTCCCGCGCACCCGCAGCGCCCTCCACTCACAGATGCGGTTTCTTTTTTGGAAAAAAAATATTTTTCTCCCGAGTCTCCACCCGTTATTGCAGGATAGGCTAATCGACCTGCAGGGCGGGGTTTTAAGTCTCCGGAACTGACTGGAAAGTTCACGCGCAACCGGCAACTTTATTTTATCCTTTCATCTATCCTCTCCTTCCTGACGTACAACTAGGCTATATTCGGAAAACGTGTACGGGAATTCGTCGTCAGACATTTTGGATATACAAAAAAAAACGAGATCATAGGTGTGCCTTTCAAGAACCCTTTAATCATCGGAACTCGGGGCAACCCGCCCCAGGTCGAATATTATGCCACCGGTGTGGGAAAAAACAGGCAATTTGAAAAGTTTGTAGGGTATTTTTCGAACTTGAGTGTCGAACATTAAAATTAATATATGATTAGTTTGAACTTTTTTGAACTCTTCTACACCTAGATATTTTGACGAAATTCAGAATAACATTGTTCTTACGACTCGTTCGTTCTTCTTCTAATACTTAAACTATCAGTTTTTCATATTCTTCCTAACCAATTAAAAAAGTATCAAAACTTCCTACGGTATACATGAATCGACGTCAAGCTGGAAACGGACAATAGGCCAATTTATGATTGTGATCAGAAAAATTACTTATTTTCGAAATTATAGGCATTAAAAAAAATCGAAAAAATGTGTTTTTTCTGTGACGGGAAAAAAATTTGACATTTCATCTCTGTTGACAGGTAACAAAATATAACTTTTCACGAAATTACTTTTTTCCCCGGGAAAAAAGTGAATACTTTTTTCCCGGATATATATACATATAGATAATGGAAGATATTTGCTACTTGCGCTGCTTCTATCAACTTCGGTGGAGTCAGAGAAAACTCAGAATCAAGCATTTTTAACTTTATAGTATTCAAAATAACTACTAAACAATTACTGAGTTCGCAATTTTTGAATCAAATCACAAAATTAAATTGACAGATATTTGATTACACTGAAGTTTTCCTTAGCAACGCAGGTCTAATAGCTTACTAGTTTAAAAATTCAAATTTCATATCGATAACATTCTGACTTTAATATATTGTAATAATATGTTCTTTCACTATTAAATCGTCGTTTTTCCTGTCACAGAAAAAAATAGTGTATTATACACGGGAAAAATATTAGATTTCAGCTCTCGGTTTTTTGTCTCCCTCCGCTTCGCGTCGGGAGACAACATAACCTCGAGCTAAAATCTAATACTTTTTTCCCTTGTATAATAAATAACTATTTAACTCCTGCTACTTCAAATCTATATTAGGTGCATTTGTTAAATACATCTGAGCGCTCGGTATGGTTATTACCTCAGCGATTGCTCGGACGTCACTCGAATGGCTCCGAGCAAATCGGTGGAGCGGATCTAGCTATCAACTATTTTCAATTTAAATGTCAATATAACCGTCAAACGTTCAACGAAATAATTACCCAAAAAAATTTGAGAATGATTTATGAATGCAAAATTTGCCAAGGAACAACAGAAAACATTTCTGTTATATGAAAATACATATGGAAGAACGTATGTTTTTTTTAAACATGATTCTAAGTTAGCAATGCACCACACGAAAATCATTAATTGCTTCTCCATTGCGACTTCAGGATGTCATCTCGGCACGTTATCTTCATGAACCTCAAGCAATTTTATTGAAAAAAGGCGACCGGAGTTATTCGAAAATGACGCTTAAATTGATTATCTGTAAATCTCATAGCGGTATCTTCGGCAAAATACCATATTTTTTCTTCATGGTTGATTTCCTCATCTTCTGAATCGCTATCGAGTATCTATCTCTTACCTATATGTAATAGATTGAATAAAAAATCATTATTCATATTTTTGAAATTTTAATATGACGGAAGCAGTATATTTATAGGTAAGAATTTCAAACTCAGAATAAACAATCGCGTTTGGATATTCCTAGACGCTCGAAAGACTCGAAAATCACGTGATCATAAAATCTGCTCGATCTTTTCGGCTCAGTGATGTAATTACCATATGCACCTATTTTAATCTTATTCTTATTACGTCGTATGCTGACAACAAAATGTACTACCCTAGCTCGGCAAGTAAGGTGCATGCAATAAGGATTTAAAATTGGTTTTATATTTGCTAGTAATTAAGCAAGGTTCTTGCAAATATTTTTTGGTGCTCTTGTTCCTGGGAACAGAGTGCTTATCAATTTGCCCAAATGTCTGTACTTTTCGAATTTTTTGATGAAAATGGTCTTGAACGATTTTGTTCGACTCACTGATCAAGAATCCGTGGTCAGAATCGAATCTGTCCGGCCGGTCCGGCCGTAGACACGATAACTCTCGAGCGAAATGACATAAAAAAGTTGAAATTTCAGAGTATGTTTGAGGGATAAATATCTCGGTTAAGTTCGTTATTGGGCAAAATCGGCCTGATGGTTTCGGAGTAACGAAAACAAAAATTTTGTTTACATTACAACTTTTGAATTACATTTTTTTCAAGATGCAGTTTCATCATAAGAATCCATTGATATTATTTTCAACTCTTACAAGCTACCTCTTCCAGAGATATGATTTTTCAAAATTTCAATAATACATCGTAGTTCTATGTATTCACAGAATGCGTGTTCTATGTGTCTGTGTTCACTGTTCATAAATGTCATCTTATCTAGCTATTAGAGGCATGTCTATTCGTAGTTTGAAAATATTTTCTACCGGAAAACAAGTATCCCATTCTTGAATTTATGAATATATACAAGACTATTTTGAAACCGAAAATAACATTGACTAGTTGCATATTGAATAATTTATGTATAAATTCGAAGAATTGGATCATTTTAAGGATGTAGTTTATGAAGGCACTAGGAGAGAACAACATAATGGAATTATCAAAAGCAATTACTGTTCGTCGACCACTGATGTTAATATTACCTTTTACTTCCTTAAGTAGTGAGACATGTTCCTATATATACAGCATTTTCATTATGTTGCTAGCAAAAAAATTCTGAAATATGGATCTTCATTTGTGTATCAAATATTTTTTCTTGAGTTAAGGTTCATAATACAGAATGAATATGTTAGTGGTATAAACTATTAAATTATGAAAAGAGGATTGTATTTTGTTAATTTATTCTGAACTATTAAGTATTATTGTCGTTGTTTAAAAATTGCTTCAAAGAACTGGCGTCAAGTCAGAAGCTTTTGTGTGCATGTTCTATGGTTTATTCACGCCTTAGGCAGTCTCACGGAATAATGCATTAACCTTCAAGACGTCTTTTTAGCGTAAAAAGTGAAAACATGCATTTGAAATCAAGTTAAAATTTTAAAATGATTAAAATAGCTACTACTCAAATCGGACTCGAATCCGATTCACCATCGAGGTGATATTACAATTCTGAGATTCACATGATCTGAAATATTCAGAAGTAGTAGATACTAGTTCGAAATGTTATTTTCACGATGATTCCTGAAACAAGAAGCGAGCTGAAATCCAGTGCTCGATTTTAAAAGGGTGTTAAGGCTTGAGCAGCATTTCAGCAGAATCTGACGGATAGTTTCTGATATATAATTTTTTTTCTATTGATACGTTCTTCACAAATATCTGAATTTGCGCGTCAGCATTCCACAACTAAACCGTTTGGCCGATTAAAATACTTAACCGTCGCATTTGGATGTGAAACCTACCATGAAAATTTCAAGTCGCGATCTCTTTCCGCTCGAAAGTTATCGTGGCAATAGATGCCTGGACGGTGGTTATGATAATGAAGAGCAATCCTCTCTATAAAGCCTCAATTGTTTGAGAATTGTATTCACAATATATAATGTATTATCAACTCACCGAATTGATTCATAATTTTATTGATATTATTTTTACAGAAGGAGCTAAGTGCCCAACTCCAGGTTGTACAGGACAAGGACACGTAACAGGCCTTTATTCTCATCATAGAAGGTACATATTACAGTTATTTTTTTATTGTATTTAAAATACTTCACTTTCTTAACCTTCAAAAACTCAACTGTGCAAATTTAACAGTCTTTCCGGATGTCCTAGAAAGGATAAAGTAACTCCAGAAAGTAAGTTTCAATGTAGTTTCATGTTTTGATGTATGTATTGTAATTTATAATATTGAAAGCCTAGAAAATCAAATACTACAGGGTACTCATCAATTTTCATACAAATCTTCATTGAAAGACAAATACTGGACTCTTAGCGGCATTCTTATATTTCAATATCATTGTTGAAAACTTCCAGGAATGAATATTGTTCCATCATGAATAAATAAACTAGGGTTCGATTATCGAAGAATTAACCCCGTTGTGAAAAAGAAACAGAAAATCGTGATCGATGACCATGTATTCTTAAATACAGGTAGACATTTCAATTTGGGATATTACCAGACAAGGGCATATCTGCTGCAATTATTCCATTGTTTCACTTGAAATATGGTAAGTTGCACTGTCCTGTTGGATCTTAATATTTTTGAGATGAATACCATCCATTCAGTATACAATATTCTCATTCCGATATCAAAACTGTATATCAATGTATAAAGTTTTATTCAATAAATAAAAATAAGTTGAATATTCACGAGTATCCTGTAGATTCAAACGAGGTAATATATGTGACATGCATTTAATAGATGAAAATTTCGGAAACACAGTATTATTATTGTGTTAATTGTATACAGGCTATCCAAGAAGTTCCTATTTTTATTTCATTAATGTAAAGAGGGGCTCAAATATCAACATTACTTCATATAACTTCTGGCGCGGAAATATCTACCAAACTTCGTGGGGATTACATCACTGAAAAACAGAATGAAAATCTTTCTTAAGAATAATACAAATTTTTTTTGAAATTTTATATATTTTAGAAACTATGTTTCAGATATCGCTGAAATTAGAGTGTAGAATATGCGCGCAACTTCTCCTGACATCACGTCAGTGGTCTGTATTTTTGGAAATATAATATATAACATTGCTAACATCGCAGCCAACGGAGTGTTCTGGGTTTTCTCTCACAACCTCTGAAACATATCTTTAAAATAAAAAATGTTTTATTTTTTGAATTGCTTCTGCCTTAGATACCCAAGATATTTATCAGAAGCAATGTATAGAACAATATTGCCTAACAAACAATAACGAAACGACATCAACGATAAAACAACTATTTCGTAACGTTTCAGAGTATAGATCGGACTGCTTCGTCAGGGACCAAGTGAAAATCTTCAGAATTATATTTCGTTATTCTATTCTATTCTGATCTATTCTATTCTATTCTGAAATTCGAAAATTGTCAGAATTGCCTTCAACAAAAAATAATTCTGACGATTTCCGCTTGGTTTCTGACGAAGGAGTCTGATCTAAGACCGCGTTCTTACGCATTTGAATGGAGTTTAACTACTGAATTCTATTTAATTGGGCAAAAAAACGGAAGATAAATCACATGTTATATTCCTGAGAAACCGACCCCTAGTCTCCAAAACGTTACGAAATAGTTGTTTTATCGTTTATGTTATTTCATTAGTGTTTGTTAGGCAACATTGTTCTATTCATTGATTCTGACAAATATCTTGTGTTACCAACGCAGAAGCAATCCACAAAATAATATTTTTTTTATTTTATATATATTTTTCTGAGTTTGAGAGAAAAATACCCCGAAAGGAACCATTTAGTAATTTTATTTCGAACCCCTATTTTCACAATGTTTCCGAAAATTGAATGCCGATCAAGCTAAAAATCCGGCTTGAAGGCATGGGCGAAATTTCAGCGGAATCTGAGTGATAGTTTCTGAAATATAAAATATTTTGAGAAAACTTTTATTTTATTTATAGTGATACGATCCTCACTAAATTAGTGCATCGGACTAATTACTGAGTTTAAATTCTATCGGAACGCTCTTCTCTAGAAGATGCACGCAAAAACACTTTTATTTGGCTCCATTGCATCTGAGATCTCTACCATTATTTGAACATTGGTATGACAATAGAAAAATGGGTGAAATATTGATCATCAATTTTTATGATACAAAGCTTTCTTCGTCATCTAAAAATTCATTAAATTTTACAGAAAACCCAAAGAAAAATATAAAATAAAATCAATTTTTTAAATACTTCCTTCATTTTCTGAACTTTAGGAGATAATTTATATGTAGTGCTGGGGATATTGTGACCCCGTCCCTTAGCAATAGGAAAAAAGGAATTCCTTGGAAACCTCATGCTTCTGTTCCTTTTCCTTATTTGCTTATCCCTGCTTCTTTTTTTTAACGGGGTAGAGAGCATTAGTTTGTTTAGTTTGCTTTGCAATGGCTTTCATTCATCACCGCTTAATATCACTCCAGTTCACCATCATACGTTTATGATTTATGAATCACCTCCACAGTGTAAATCAAATTGAGTATAATATTCTAGCAAAATTTTGATGAATCATTGTTGTGGTCCCTTTTCAGACTCTCTACCCTCGGTATTACCCCAGATTTAAAAAAAGGAAAGATCATTGATGCTAATCTTGATTTGAAAACGTTGTTATACTCAATATGATGTTCTGTTGATGTGATTCAGTCCTGGCAATGCATGAAACGATCCTCAAATGCCCCACACCGGGATGCAATGGCCGGGGTCACGTGAGCACGAACCGGAACACGCACCGAAGTCTTTCCGGTTGCCCGATTGCGGCCGCCCATAAACAAGCAGCTCGTGAGCAAAAATATCAATCCAATTTGTCCGGCAGTTCCAAATCTCCACCGCATTTTGGTGAGTATCACTAATTGTTTCCAAGTCCCACGCTAATTTGTTTTCTGTTGCTCGTGATCTATTTGCCTCTTGGGCTCGGCGAACACTCAAATCGACCGTTTCAGGAGGCCGCAATCTGGATTTCGAGTGGATGGGTCGACCGGAAAGGTCTCCTCGAATACGTGTTATTTTTGACAGGTCATGTTGAGTACAGCTAGATGGAACGAATCTTTGAATGCGTCTAGAGAAAAGCTCTGAACTATTCTGAATGACAATGTTAGAGTAGTAGCTTCTCCTAATTTCCTCAAAACATTCCATGTACCGGTCCAATGGGGTGAAATTGATAGTTATTTTTAATTAATCGTGTATTAAACTCAAACTACACATAGTATTGTTTTGAAAATAAAATAAGAAGTCACACTATGCCTAATGAAGACATCTCGGGTATAAAAAATGATTTAAATAATTGTTTGCCTGCTCCAAGTTAATAAAAACTTCGTTATCAAAGTTATACTCAAATTGGGATGACTTTGATAGGCACTGCGCTTTTGCATTACTACGATTGTTTCTGATCTAAGAGTTGTCAATGTAAACCGTATTCCTTCATTCTCAATATTTTTTACGTTATCAATGTTATATGTAGGTACTTGGAGTTCCTTTGATAATAATCCATAATTTTACATAGATTATCAAAGTCACCCATACTATCATTTGTCATAAGAATTGGATTCCAATGAACTTTCTTCGCAAAACTGAAAATGAAAATTCAGTTGATATCAAAATTTAACTATATTTCCTATAAACATAACAAAACTCAAATTTGGCATTTTCTTTGGTTACAAGATAAAATTACATGTTTAAACTCAACTTAAATCCACCGAAAAAGTACAACACCTAATGAGCAAAATTTAACGTTCCAAAACATCAACTGATCGAGATCCAGAATTTGCATGTAAAATAAGACTTTGAGTAGCAAATTTTTTTGCGATTCTTAACTATGATATAATTCAGAAACATTTACCTCAGTATTTCTGATCTGACAATTCTTCAAAATTCGTCCAATACTCCATACTGGATTCTTTGTCTCTTACGAGTGGTATTAAATATCGAAATAAATGCATCTACACAACAAAATGTTTTTTTGTATTGGAAAATATTGTGATAATATGGAAAATTTTGAGAGATTGTAAGTTACTTAAGCCGTTTCATTGTGTGTTGCTTCTTATTAACTATTGAGAATATTTCCTATTTCGGCAAATCCTCGAATTTTGAGTAGCTACTCTTAATTATAACTAGATAGAAATATCGTTTAACTCTTGATCTAACCTATACCACGGTAGGCCACGGTCGACGGTACCTCGGACTTCAACGGAAGACGGGACGAACGATCTTATTGAAAATTTTGTTTCTTGGCTAGGAACCACTGCTCTATCGATCTAGAATATTTTCAGCGCTGCTTTGTTGCCGCTTATATCAAAAAGTACTAACAACTTTGATATTTCAAATGGAACACCCTATATATTATTTCATTTTTTGATTCGGCTTAGTCTCTTTATCAATTTGTAGCAACTTCCCGGCCGATTATCTCATTTGTTTATTATCTTGATTTTATCCCGGATCGCAAAATAATTAAATATTCGAATGTAGATGAGTTATCGGCAGAATATAATCAAATTTATTTTTCAGATGATTTCTCATCGACTTCTTTCGAACCAAAAAAGCATTCCATGGTGACGAACGATGATATCAAGCCAGGATATACCATTGGATATAATTCAAGTAGCCAAGACTCGTCATCCGCCAAACAAACGTATGATCAATTCTACAGTACTGAGATCAATTCTCTAAAGCCTGAATTGAAGGTGCCTAAAAACGAGGTGAACAGAAGTAGTTGCTGTGGGATTGAAAACCAAACAGAACTCCTCGTCCCCAAAACAGAAAACCCAAGCAGTTGCTGTTCTCCGTCTTCAGGTTTGCGTATCGGCTATGAACCATACGTCAACCAAGATTCGAATTCGTCTTCCATATCCAGTATGGAGGCTTCAAACTCCAGAAATAATCCACACCAATTACCGCACCCTGTGGGACCTCATCACAATCAGCAGTCTCCATACAACCTTGAAAACCATATGGCACAGAGGTCGCCTTACCACCAGCCACCCTCAGAAGAAATTTATCACCGAGATAGAACGTATACAGATATAAATGAATCTATGAGCAATTCGACAGTAGCTAGACCAATAGTCACCTATTCCAACGATATCATGAGACCTTACGAATCCGGGATCATGAACTCGACAAGTCACAGGCCTTATGACCCAGGCACCGGTACCTCAACAGCTTTCGAACGGTACGAACCCAGTCAGTGTGTACAACAACCTCTGCCTCAAAGAATTTCCTCTTCACAAAATCTGTACAGCTATGGAGGTATGGCAGAACAACAGGAACAGAGATATCAACAGGAATCTTCTTTATCCCAACAACATATGGCCGCCGTTTCTCAGAGTATGATCAAAACAGAAGCACAAGAACCAACGGTTCCAATTTATCCAAGGTACATTATTATCTTCAATTGAAGAAACTATACATTTTGAGTGGATTAAAAAGAGTGTTTTATAATATATCCGCAGGACTTCAAGATGTGCTAGCTCGTCCTTAAATATGAAAAAAGTTTCAATGAATTGACCCTCTAAAATGCACCATTTTCGAGAAACGGGGAATTGAAAAAAAAAAAAAATTCTTTTATTGCGAATATCTCCGGAACCGGTTATCCTAAAGAAAACAGCTTTTTCATTACACCTCTCTGAAACCCCTATCATAACATGTCGATTAAGAGTATCGAAATTGACCCTTTGTCCGTGAGGTCGCACCGTTAGAAGTTTTCACTATTTCAGTATCGTAATGAGTTCATTACAGCACTAAAAACAGTGCTCAATTAACTCATGCCCGCATTGTTTCTAGTTATATTTTTCGTTGTGTGGTAGTCAGCACTGACATTCGATCCTTTCAAATTTCAATACACGTCAATTATTGTCAATATAATATAATCTGGATATAATTAAATAATTGTTGAGAAGAAAAGTTTATTTTCAATTAAAAATAAGATACCTACTAGAAATTTCCTTCTTGGTAATTTTGAATCATTCGTACTATTAGGAAACTGCTTTAACTCTGATCTCCATATGCACTACGTACGATTCAACAAAAAATTCCGTAATCTTTCAACTTTCGTAACAGTCACACCAACTGCCAAGATACAATACAAAAGTCACTAGGTTGTACTATAGTACTCGTTGCAGAAGGCAATTCCAACACTCAAGCGTTCGAAAACTCGCTCCTTCGTCGCTCGTTTTCGAATTTCGCATTCGTGTTTGAATAGAAGCCCATTCTGCAACTTGTTTTAGCATAATACTATTCTCTCTTTCAGTATCGTAATGAGTTCATTACAGCACTGAAAGCAGTGCTGTAATGAGTTCATTCCCGCACTGTTTCTAATTATATTTTTCGTTGTGGTAGTCAGCACTGATATTCGATCATATCAAATTGCAACACAGGACATGTATCAATATAATAAAATATAGATGTAGTGAAATAATTGTTGAGAGGAAAAGTTTTATTTTCATTAAAAAATAAGGTACTAGAGATTTCCTAATTTCGAATCATTCATGCTATTAGGAAACTGTTTTAAATCTGATCTCCATATGCACTACGTACGGTTCAACTTCAAATTCCGTAATCTGTCAACTTTCGTCACAGTCACACCAACTGCCAAGATACAATACAAAAGTCATTAGGATGTAAAATCCAAATTTTTCATTAAATTTCAACAGAATTTTACAAAACTTGCGTGAAATAGAGAAAATATCATCTAATACTCGTTGCAGAAGGCAATTCCAAAACGAGCGAAGAAAGAGAGACTAATTGTGGAGAATTCGGGAGAAAAACACCCACTACCCCTACAAAACCTTCAACAATAATAACATTAAAAAAACTTTCCCGCACAAAAAACGTGTATTATGAGTAAGAAAGGCACAAAACCGGTTTTCTGTAAGATAAACGGTTCCGCAGATATTCGCAAAAAACGATTTTTTTTTTCAATTTCAATACTCTGTATCTGGAAAATGGTGCATTTTAGAGAGTCAGTTAATAGAAACTTTTTTTCATATTTTTGGACGAGGTATCACATCTTGAAGTCCTGCGCATATATTATGAAACGCCCTGTATAGAACTTCAATCCACATTTGGGACATTTGTTTATTGCACTTATATTTGGCACTGCGTTTTATGGAATTCCAACAGTTTTTTTACGGACGTTGTTGAGTTAAGTTTTCCATGTTTTTTGGCGCTCTAGTTCCTCGGAACTGAGTGCTTATCAATTTGCCCAAATGTCTGTAATTTTGGAATATTTCGATGAAAATGGTCTTAAACGATTTGGTTCGACTCACTGATCAAGAATCCGTGGTCGGAATTCATTCTGTCCGGCCGGTCCGGCCGGTCCGGCCGGCCGGCCGTAAGCACGATAACTCTCGAACGGAATGAGCTAGAGAGTTGAAGTTTTCAGAGTAGGTTTGGGGGATGAATATCTCGGCTAAGTTCGTTATTGGGCAAAATCGGACAGATGGTTTCGGAGTAACAAAAAAAAAATTTTTTTTTACGAAACAAATTTCAAATCAAATTTTTTTTAATAAGCAGTTTTATCATAAGAATCCATTCATATCATTTTCAACTCTAACAAGCTAATACTTTCGGAGATATGATTTTTCAAAATTTCAATAATAAATCGTATTTCAACGTTGTCACAGAATGATATTATTCTATGTATGAATATGAATTGTCATAATGTCAAATGATGTTCCTGAGACATTATCTAATCAGTCGAAGAATTGTGAGCGAAGTGAGAAAAATCTCAGTTGTTTGCTCCCAAATTAGTTTTTCTCAGAAAATTCTTACATTTCGGAACTGAACATGAAGTAAGAGATCTGAGAGTAGTGAGACTGCTTTTCATCCATAGACATAGATATAACTCTCGAACGGAATGAGGTAGGTAGTTGAAATTTTCAGAGTAGTTTAGGGACATGAATATCTCGGTTAAGTTCGTTATTGGGCAAAATTGGCCAGATTTAATTTGATTTCTTCCATGGTGCTTTTCTCATTCTCATGATTGCTCATTTAATCTTGATAAATAAACTATTATTTGAATTGAATTTCCTATTATATGAATACATTGATATAATTCCCAACTCTGGAAACCAATACTTTCGGAGATATAATTTGTCTGTTTGAACTAGAGCGCCAGAAAGCTCCTGTCCACAGGGCTTGAACCCATTTTTTTTGTAATAATCTAATCTATAAAGTGGTCAAATAATTTATTCGTTACATGCATTAGTTTAACCTATATTCCATTCTAAAATCCTAAAGCACAAACTGAATCACCTTTTATGGATCCATTGGTTTAGGTATAATCTGTGAAATAATAATTTATCCTCAACCTCATACAGCTTCCACTGGAAAATGGAATTGTAAAAATTAATTTGTAGGCCGATGTACCAATATGAGCAATCTTCGGGTGGCCCACTGCCTGTGGGATTTTCCGCCATAAACCTTTCGGTGAAATGTGTGACAACCCAGGCACAAATGAAGGGTGCAGGGCCCCACACGTCTCCAGGGGGTTCCGTTATCGATCTCTCCACATCGAGTGTGACCACAAGTCCTCAGGTGAGTAATTTTTTCAATTTCGCATGGGTCATTCCGATATAGAATTATGATGTGGAAGCTTGTGTATTGAAATGGATGGAAAGCCAGTTCTTCTGCGGTATACATGGAAAACAAGTTGGAAACGCACTGCAGCCAGAAGCTCCGGCGGGCTCGTTCAAATTTATAGGTGAAGTGGTCACTGCTTAGCTCCAGGAAAAATACTCGATATTTCCAAGAATATAAAGCCGACTTTAAAAACAAGCGTCCAAAAAAACTAGTCTACATTATTTGTGGCTTTATATATTTTGCTAATATTTTCTACAATATAAATCCGATCGAGTTCTAATCTAGAACTTCACTGTAAAATAAGTTTCAACGATATCGGAAGGATAGTTTATGAGATACAGAAAATTTTTAAATAAAGGGTCCGCCATTTAACTTTTTTTTTCCAACTAGTGCTTATTTCGTGAATGGTAACACTTAGTGTGGATTAATGCAGCATCAAATAAAAATTATCAAGTAAAAAGTATCAAATAACAATTATGAATTACCACGTACAAAAATGCAGCATTCATGCACTCAAATTAACAATTAAGAAATAAAAACCCACAAGTCAAAGATCGGAGGTATTAATTTCTCAAAATAACCTCTGTTCCCCCTATATTTGAAAACAAGTGTTTAAAATTCATTTTTCCAATGTTATAACACGGAACCCACATAAATACACACCAAATAAATTGAATATTTTACAAAGTAAGGTTATATTTACATCATCGGACTGTCTAATCTGCGTACAGCTGCGCACGAGTTGCGTACAAGTACGAAATCTTGTTCAATTAAAGTAGAAAGTTAAAAGTTGGCGAACTCCTACTTGTTATTTGTTAATTGATAATTGTTACTTGGCTGCATGAACACTCTCATTCTGATATATGAAGTTCAACTTTCACTCACTATTTGTAATTGTTAATTGTTACTCGATACTCGTTAATTTGGACTGCATGAATCCACAAGTGTGGATTCATGCAGCATCAAATAACAATTATCAAGTAAAAAGTATCAAATAACAATTATGAATTACCACGTACAAAAATGCAGCATTCATGCACTCAAATTAACAATTAAGAAATAAAAACCCACAAGTCAAAGATCGGAGGTATTAATTTTTCAAAATAACCTCTGTTCCCCTATATTTGAAAACAACTGTTTAAAATTCATTTTTCCAATGTTATAACACGGAACCCACATAAATACACACCAAATAAATTGAATATTTTACAAAGTAAGGTTATATTTACATCATCGGACTGTCTAATCTGCGTACAGCTGCGCACGAGTTGCGTACAAGTACGAAATCTTGTTCAATTAAAGTAGAAAGTTAAAAGTTGGCGAACTCCTACTTGTTATTTGTTAATTGATAATTGTTACTTGGCTGCATGAACACTCTCATTCTGATATATGAAGTTTTTACTCACTATTTTTAATTGTTAATTGTTACTCGATACTCGTTAATTTGGGCTGCATGAATCCACACTTAGCTCATGTCTGATTTGACAGATAATTAGTTGTATCCTTCCGCTGAACGAATATGGTTGTGTATACGCTTGAACAACGCTGGGAAATATTGCGACATTACTTTGAAAATCATGGTAATGTTGCAGAATGTGTGCGAAAATTGCGTACGGATTTTGGAAGAAGAAATGCACCGTCAGCTCCGTATGTTCGTTATCGTGTGAAAAAAGTGAAAGAAACTGGCATCCTCATCGATAAACCAAAGCGTGAAAAGCCAAAATCAGTGCTTACACCCGAGAATATTGCTGCTGTGACAGAAAGTGTGCTTGAAGCACCATCAACATCAATTCACCGTTGTTATCAAGAATTGAACATTTCGGAGACATCATCGAAACGAATTCTGCATAAAGACCTTGGTATGATGACATACAAAGTCCAATTGGTTCAGGAGTTGAAGCCAACTGACCATCCAATGCGTTTTCGCTTCGCTAAGTGGGCCTGCGATCGACTTACAGAAGATGCCGATTTTGCCAAAAAAATCATCTTTTCAGATGAAGCTCATTTTGATCTTGGCGGGTATGTAAACAAGCAGAATTGTCGCATCTGGGGCACAGAAAACCCGCACGCATACATTGAAAAGCCGATACACCCAAAACGAGTCACTGTTTGGTGCGGATTTTGGTCCAGCCATTTGAATGAACTTATTTCCCATTATTAACCGAAAGGATTGTACTTTCAAATAGAAAGAGAAATTTGAGCAAATACTCAGTAGTTTTTTTTTATTGCATTTTCAAAAAAAAAAGTTATTCGGCGGACCCGTTATTTGTTTTTTGCATGAGTCTTCGTGTCGGTATTTTTCAACAAACTACCGTGCTTTAATTCGATCAGATAAGTATGTTTCGAGTTATTGGGAAAATTAAATTTCAGATGACTATAATTCTTAAACTGCTCCACGGATTTTGTCGAATTTAGCCGGCGAATTTGTACTCCAAACCTGCTCTGAACATTTCAACTCTCTAACTCATTTGCGTTCGAGCGTTATCGTTTGATCTCGGATTCTCCATCAGTCGGTCGAAAGAAATCGTTTGAGACCATATTCCGCCAAAAATTTTAATATTTGGATGAATTGAAAAAAAAATTTCAGGTATTATGTCAATATTTTGGAAAAACACCTAGACCCGTCGATTTATGCGTGGATGTATTAGGGATCAACGTGCTATTATTTTGTCTAAATGTATGAACTTTTCGAATTTTTTCCCAAAAATGGTCTCAAACTATTAGGTTCACTCAGTGATGAAGAATTCGAGGTCAAATTCGATTCTGTCCGGTATAACTCCGAAGGGGGAAACCGCTAACAAAAATGTGTACACAAGAATTTCAATCAACCGGAATTCCATTGGAATTCTATAGGAATTCAATAGGAATTCTTTTGCAATCTAAGGAAAACAAATGGAATTGCAAAAAACCTATTACTTTAGACTGACTAATGATCAATTGATTTCGAAAGGATCGGTGGAATGGTGGCAATCGCAACCATTCACTGTTGGGTCGAAAATTAACAGTGCTGTTCCTAAGGTGATGCAGGGACACAGTAACGAAACCTACACAGAACACAACTGATTTTCCTAACTCGCTCAAGCTCTTGAGGATTCTCCTTGGAAAGACCTAGGAGGATCAGTATAATTGTAGCAATAGCAATTGAGATCCGCATGGCTGTATTTAAATATATAAAAAAAGAGGATTATGAATTTTACTATCCGACATAGAGACAGACGCAAACAGAATAAAACATTCGCGAGAGTATCTATTGAAAGCTCTTTACTGGATCTTTATCAGAGGTGGAATATTCAAAACTCCAAGAATTGAAGAATATTGTAGCAATTCTCACTGTATTCAATAATACGTAAATTTGTCTGTTCATTGCCAAGTATATTTTTTTAGGTCTTCTATCTGCTAAAATCCGGTTCATACAACTAATTGGAGTTGTTTACATGATTGCCCGATAGGTGTCGCACTCTAACATCGATAGGAATTATTTATAATTCAATAGGACTTATTTATAATTCAATAGGAATTCTGCAGAATTCAATAGTAATTCTACGGAAGTCAATAGGAGTTCTGCAGAATTCAATAGGAATTCCACGGAATTTAATAGGAATTCCACGGAATTTAATAGGAATTCCACGGAATTCAATAGGAATTCCTCAGAATTCAATAGGAATTCTAAGAATTCCATTGGCATTCTTCATTCTTGTACACCAGAGTTCCTAGCGGTATACCCTCTCGATCGTAAAGAGATAGCGACTAGCAATTTTTGTTGGTATTACTTCAAATCGAGGATCCGAGCTTGAATAAATACTTATTAGATTCAAATCAAGATATATTATCAATTAATAAATTTTGATTCAATCATAATTCAATAAATATATGTTTCACAGAAATAAAGGAAATTTTTACTTCAAATAAGATTTATTTGGTGGAGATGAATAATTTTTTCTATAGGTAATAATATTTGACTTTTCTGTGTTACGTGTATTTCCTGACAAAAGCCCGTTTTGAGTATTAATAAATATTGCCCAAATAAATTGAACATATCTGACAAATATGATTAAAAACAAGTTTTTCTAATTACTAATAATATTTTTGAATAATTAATAAAATTTATTCATAACAAATAAACTCTCCCAAAGAAAGAATCATTTATTATTGACCCTTACATTACAGGCGCACCCTGTATGAAAAATAAGAGTTTAAAATCGCACGAACCGTATAATATCACTATGGTGGCGCGTTACATATAAAGGGTTTTCCAATAAGAGGTGTTATTTTGATATTCAAAGAAAAAATGCCATTTTTCAATATAAATGATCGGATGTTTATTTCATTATAAAGAAGAAGCTATGTCGGTAACAGTGGAAAATAACATCAGGCAAATGACCACCACGACCACGCTTACAGGACCATATCCTTTTAATGAAATTTTCCATAACCAAATCGCAAAATGGCTGCCCTATGTCCTCGACAGCCTCACGAAATCCATCTTTGAGGTATTGAATCGACGCTGGGCTATTGGCGTAGACCTTCTCTTTCACGTGGCCCCAAAGGAAGAAGTCGCAAGGTGTTAAATCACAAGATCTCGGTGGCCATTTGTGTCCGGAAACTTTTCCCGCAAAAGATCAATGGTTTCGTTGGTTTGGTGGCACGTAGCGCCGTCTTGTTGAAAGTTAACGTTGTCCAGATCAATACCATCCAATTCCGGCCATAAAAAATCATTAATCATATCTCGATAGCGCAATCCATTCACCGTAACTGTTGCTCCAGCCTCATTTTCGAAAAAGTAAGGTCCAATGACTCCGCCGGACCATAAACCGCACCAAACAGTCACACGTTCATGATAGAGAGGCTTTTCAACAATAACTCTTGGGTTTTCCAAGCCCCAGATGCGACAATATTGCTTGTTGACGAAGCCACCCGAGTGGAAATGGGCCTCATCACTCAAGATGATTTTTCGATGGAATTCCGGATCATTTTCATGCATTTCAACGACCCAATCAGCAAAGACACGACGTTGTTGATGATTGGCCGGCTTGAGTTCTTGTGTTAACTGAACTTTATAAGCCTTAAGACCCAATTTTTTATGCAAAATACGGTGTAATGACGTTTGTCGACGAGGAATGGACAAACCTGGGTTTTCTTCAACACTTTCGGCTACAGCAGCAATATTCTAGGCTGTTCTTGAGCGACGTGCGAGAGTTTTATTCTTCACATAAATAACTTGTCCGAACAGCTCGAATTTTTCCACCAATTTCTTTATTGCGGTCCACAAGGTGCTTCACGACGACCCTAAAATGTTCTAGTTTTACAAACCGTCTCTGCCAAAATTCACCATTTTTTTAGAGAATTTTAATAATGTCAATGCGTTCTTGAAGCGTGTATCGTTCCAATTTTATTAATGGCGTAGTTTCTACTTGTCAAATGTCAAAAAAATGACAGCTTCAAAAGTGACATCTACCGAAATAGCGGGCTATTCAAAATAACACCTCTTATTGGAAAACCCTTTAGTACTCCATTACTAGGCTTATACAGAACATTCCAGATAATATGTTAGTTCTACACACATAATCATCTTTGTCGGCAGGTGGCATATAACTCGCCTCATTACGGGGGTCAACGAGTTGGAGGAAGTCCGCAAGCTGCGGCAAGTCCCCATCTATCTGCGAGTCCGCAAGTTCCAAGCCCTCAGGGACAAACACTGGACCTCAGCATCAGCCGACTCTCCCATAGGTGAGCTGACCCCTCCTGTTATTTATTATGGCAGCGTTCTAAAGTTCATAACCGCATAAAACGGGACCAGTTCAATTTGTGTACACTTTGATGGTAGTTTGATAGTTGGGGTAAATATGTATCCCATGGTAACAAACATGTTTTCACGTTTATCTTCGCTTAAGCATAAATAATATACAATGAAACTGTACTAGGTATGTCTATTCGAAAAGAATTCAGATCAGAGAATTGTCAGATGGTGAATGTAGATAAGTACTTTGGTCAGAAGAATATGAATATGATTCATTTACTCTTAGATCCCGATTTAAATCGTAGTTCCCACATCAAGTTTCTTTATAAAATGGGTATTATCTGCAATAAAACGAAACGCAATAGGGTTGTCGTCACAAATCCCCGCTAGGGCTTCACACGAGACGAGAGTAGGCGAGAGTATAGAAAAACTCGTCTCGCTCTCGCCAATTCCCAAAAAAATAAGTCTCGTATAAGTCTCGTATAAGTCTCGTTATCAGTTGTCTCGTCTCCTCTCGCTTAATTCTGAATATCGATAATAAATATTATAATATATAAACGAACTGATATACAATATATTGTACACCATTTACCATAGCTTTACAAAATGAATAATTTTGTAATGATCATACCTGCTGTGGAAAATAATCTTTCTACAGGTACGGATGTAGCCATTAATAAATCATCGGCTCTCTTGGAAAGTGTAGGAAGAACTTTTTCATCACTCTCCGCCACTGTAAAATATTTTGATTCCTATTTGCTCTTTCTAACAGCAAATATTCTTCAAACTCAGCTTTCCAATATTTTGGAAGGTTTTTTGATGTTTTAAATAGGCTATCGATGTAGATAAATTTTTTCAAAAGAATTGAACAATTTGGTATAGTTTTCAAAGAATACCTTCCCAGTGGGTAGATCATTGAGGGTGTTCTTGGCGTATTCCTCACAACACTTTTCGGAACATTGAATAGCTTCATTTATTTACCAGTTTTATTATACGTAATTCCACAGATGTATACAATAATTGTTCACATCTTCACTACAAGCAGCACAAGGGAATATATTTCTCCAGATGTTTAGATAGGGACGAAATTTTCAAAGCGTTGTAATTTAGGGGCAATAAAAGTGGTCCGTTAATTGAATTCATAATTGCATCCGTTTTTATGGTTGTGAATTCTATTTTTTCTTGAAAAATAATCTCAATTATCGCAAGGTCATAACGAATTAATAATCTTCTAAAAAATCGTGTATTTCTAGAACGATCGATGCATAATATAGACAAAATAGATTGGTTATTATAGTGGAAACTCTCCATATTCAATTGTTTTCTGCGGGTTCAGAAAAAAGTCGAGTCGTGTATAAAACTCCGTACAAAAAATTTAAGGACACCAAAAACGAGACTCTCGTGTTGCGCTGTATGTGGTCTCGGTATCGCCTATAATATTTTCGAAAACGTCTCGTCTCGTCTCGCTTTTACGAGACGAGAACGAGATGAGACGAGAAGAAACTCGCTCTCGCGTGAAGCCCTAATCCCCGCATAGCTATCCTAACTATCTTCAAATTTATAAATAATATTATATCGTTCCAACCGCAAAATAAAATATGTGATATTGGAAAAATTTTGTAAAATGATTGTAGATTCTTATAATAAAGGTAAATGGTAAAATAAGGGCCAAAATATTGGAACCAAATCATTCCTCTGAATGGCTTAATGTTCTTCTGGTACAAAGTCTTATTTTGGTTCGCCAACTGACTCATGTTATTAACATGTTCAATTCTTGGGATATTTGAGCGCATATTATGTTCGTTTTGATAGTCAAATTATATACTCGTAATCAGTCATCTACATATGAAGGATTTCAGTAATACAGCTTTGATAAACTTTCATATTCTCGATATTAGTAGTACCTACCTTTTTCCGAATATTATAACTGAACACCTTAGGTCTCTATAATAAGATTGAAAATTATATAACATTATAAAACTCGAGGAAGTGTGAAATGAAGGATACAAAGTTCCTTGGATTTTATATAGATAATCGTACCTACTCTCTGGGGATTTTTTCGTTGTTAATACCGAAAAACTTGGGTGGCATATTCAAAATCTTAGACCTTGCTGGTAGAGGAATCTGGCCTGAAATGACATCACTTGGCGATTACAAATTATTTATTCTTCTCTATTAAATTTGGAAAGACAAATTCTCAACTTAATTTATAAAATCACAAAAAATGTGAAAATAGAATAGTAAGTAGAAGTAATCAACACATTCAACAAGATGAACATTCCTTCCAAATGCTTTCTCTGCAAAGAGTAATATTTTCAAGTTGCAATTATTTCAAAAAGTACCTGAATGTCATAACAGGTATAACAGCATTATGAGTAAACAAAAAACTTTAAAGACCACAATACATAAATGTAGCATACAATACGGCAAGTTCGTTTGGTGCATGCTGCCAGGGCGATGAGTTGCATCAGAGTTTAGTCAGGACCACCAAGATTCGTGTAACATCACAACCAATCAGGAAGCTAGAATATATTCCATGGACTGAAACGTATTATATTCTGCCCATATACTGCTGCATCAGGATGAATTCAAACGTAACCATCTGGTAGCTGATAATCTTCAAAGTTTCCTTCAGGATAGCTGGAGATCATTGCGAACAAGTCTGATCCCTCGAAGAAAGTTGGGGTCAAAACCACCTCGGTCTATTCACAAACTTCAAAGAGATAAGATCTGAGATCTCCGTCAAATCTAGGAATATGACCTCAGATGCAGATGCAGATTCAGTTGCACGATGTATGGGAGATCTAGTAGTACGATATCTGGCAGATCTAGTCGTACGGTCTATGACAGATTTAGTAGTATGAGCTATCGCAGATGTAGTAGTATAATTTCTGGCAGATCTAGTTGTAGTACAACCTCTGGCAGATCTGGTGGTACGATTTCTGGAAGATCTATGAGTACGATATTCAGCATATGTCTTACTGTGATCTCTGGCAGATCCTAGGTAACACAGACCTCGCATAGAGGTCTCTGAGAGGTTACAATGTGGATGAAAATGCGAGCTCCCAATGTGATATCCTCAAGATATTACACAGATAACCAGAATAAGATATTCCTATTGCCAGCTCCTAAAGATATCCCACAGCTAACCAGACTAGGATATCCTGTTGCGAGATCCTCAAGATATCACATATGTAACCAGAATAAGACATTCCCATTGCGAGCTCCTAAAGATATCACACAGATAACCAGAATAAGATATTCCTATTGCGAGCTCCCAAAGATATCCCACAGATAACCAGAATAAGACATTCCTGTTGCGAGATCCTCAAGATATCACATATGTAACCAGAATAAAATATTACTATTGCGAGCTGCTAAAGATATCCCACAGATAACCAGACTAGGACATCCTGTTGCGAGATCCTCAAGATATCACATATGTAACCAGAATAAGACATTCCCATTGCGAGCTCCTAAATATATTACGCAGATAACTAGAAAAAGACATTCCTATTGAGAGCTCCTCAAGATATCACAAGTGTAACGAGAATAACACATTCCATTGCGATGTCCTAAAAACCTCGCAAATTCAACAAGAATAGGAAATCAGGTGGCGTGTTGCAGGAATCTATTCCATCCCTACTCTGGACTTCTCGTTTCCACCGGTAGATGACGCAATTGTCTACTCTGTACCCGGAAGAACAATCCCATCGCTAATAACCCGAGTGAAATATCGATCTACGTGTCGAAGTGATGTATTCGGCGCCACACATGTACTGCACATTTAGATGATACATAGATTTATAGATCCATATCGCAGCCATCTTCTCTCAGTACTGCCCCGGTTGAGCAGCCTGAGAACTTCCCCATGTGATATCTCTGAGATGTTACTTGGAGGTGATAGAGAGGTCTGGGTGACCTCCCTGCGATATCGCACTAAACCTCTCAACATAATCCCCAGGGTGACCAGTTTGAGAACTTCCCCATGTGATATCTCAGAGATGTTACTGGGCTAATCCCCTGTGGCGGACATTTGGAGGTGATAGGGAGCTCTTGGCGACCTCCCAGCGATATCGCAATAGGCGTCACAATATCCCGGCAAGAGCTCGCCGAGACATCTCTGGGAGGTCCCTGTGTTACTTGGGATGTAGTGTTACGATCTCTGTCAGATCCATTTTTACGATCTATGGCAGATCCAGTAGTATGATATCTAGTAAATAGTGTAGAAAGATATATGGTAGATCTAGTAATACAATCTCTGGAAGATCTAGTAGTACGATCTTTTAGATGTAGAAGTACTATTTCTGGGAGATCTGGTTGTACGATCTCTGGTAGATTCTTTAGTACAATCTCCGGCAGATTCAGTGGTACGATCTCGGGCAGGTCAGACAGAAAGATCTATGGACGAATTAGAAGTGCGATTTCTTGCATATCTAGTAGCACAATCTCTGGTATATCAAGTGATGTGAGATAAAACATCTTTGGATTCTTCATGAAATATAAAACTTGTCCTGCAAATGAATCGTAAATCTTGAATGAAAACTATCATACCAACCAATTAGTAACAATTTCTAATCCGTCCATTTATACGCTAGAAAAAACAGTTTTTCCATAAGAATAACAAAAATAATAATACATTTTTTCTTTAATGCATATTAGCAGAGGTTATAAAAGCTGGATGTGTCATTTTATAGCAGCGTTATGTCATTTCATGCCACGTTCCCCCACTTGTGATCCTCCAATTTGAAACGCGTTTTTAACTCGATGGTTTGGCGTCTAAATCAAATTCGCTACTGTCCCGAATTGCAGCAACGCAAGTCCCCAGTATCAAACCAGAGAGGGCTCGATGCCGGTGCCCCCCGGCTTCATAGGTCCCCCCCGTGATGAACAGACAGAACCGGTCGATTTCTCAACGGCAAACGAACCCGTTAATTTCAGTGGCGTCCGACCGGTGGCTACGTTCGCTGGCCCAATTCTGGCACCTGGATCCGGATACAGCAGGGAGTCGTCACCGGAGAGTGCAGGATCACACTATATGGATGCCTACAGAGATTCCTCAGGTAAGAATTTCAACAATTAAGCTATGTGCTTTTGTACCAGACTATACCATACAAATGGCCAATATTCATAGAACCCTCATGTTTGTCAAAATGAAAGAATATCAATTCAAGTGAAGAAGTGTGTCAGATGCAAAGTGGCTGCATTAAATTAATTTTAAAAGAACAAGAATAAAACATAAACGAAAAATATTGCATAATAAAATAAATAAGTACCAGAGTTTGAAATCCATAAAAGTAAAACAAATTTAAAGAGGAAATAATCATTGATATTCGGTATACCCTTCCTATTTCCTACTCTGGAGTAAATTATTATTAAATGAATAATAATTAATGTAACTCCCAAAGTATCATTTAATGATTACATAGTAAAGTATTAATTAGCCTTTGAATTTAATCAATAAGAACGTTAATGGCACTCATTTGCATGTTGTCCCATTCTTCTTGGGCAGTGAGTGAGACTTTCTGAAGGGTGCTAAAGGGATTGTTTCTGTTTGATATTGCTCATCCAACGAAAACCCTCATGTGCTCCACAGGATTCATGTCTGGCTAATTCGCTGGCCACGGTCATCTTTGAATATCCTCAATCTCCAGAGTATTTTGTACGATATTAGTACTTAAGGGCTAGGAATTGCCATCCGATAATTTTTCTCTAGATTTCAAATCCTGGTTATCATTTCATTATATTTTTTTCTTTTGCATGATTTTTGTTCCTTTAAAATTTAATTCGGCCAATGGTTAATGATATTATTTGAACACCTGGAATCATATCCTAAAATTAAATTGTCATCGAACGATTCAAAGCACTCAATCAAATTACAGGTCAGAATGAACTACTACGAGTGTTGTTTAGTGACTTGTGATGTCACGACTATGAACTTTCCGTATTTCCGCGGAAAATTTGAGTATAATTTTTACATATGGATTACTCCATAAATTTATGAATCCTAATTAATTTTCGTAAATTCATGTATATCTATGAAATGAATCAATTTCAATTCTTTGTGAATATCTTTATTAAATATTGAAACTTTTAGATGTTGATTCAATCTTTTTCAGGCTACACTCCAATGAGTCCTCACCCAGGCTATGGGATGACTTCAGTGGGAGGCGATTATCCATCCAATCCCTACACAGCACCCTATCCTGGCCCAGCTGGATACGCCTGTAGTACAGGAGGATATCCAGGTTCGGTCACCAGCGGATATCCTGTGCCTCCTGGGGGCTATTCTCCTAACCCATGCTATTCGATGCCTCCACCACAACATTCTTTATCACAACATGAAAAATCACCGAGTAAAGATGGCAGGTGAGCTTATTAGATTTACACAAATTCTAACACAATAATACTATAATTAAGTTAAGAATACAAATTTCCTATTGAAAATTAAAAACTCCGCTAGCGGGACTACAAAATTTTCATATGAACGTACTGATGATACCATGTTCCTGACTGTGCACTGATGCTCTATAGCTTGCGAGGGGGAAATCACTCTCAGAATTGGGTACAATATATCCAAACATATCTAAATATATCCAAATACATCCATGACATATCCAAATATATCCAAAAATATCCGAATATATCCAAATATATCCAAACATATCCAAATATATCCAAATATATCCAACTATATTCAAATATATCCAAATATATCCAAATATATCCAAATATATCCAAATATATCCAAACATATCTAAACATAAGTATATCGAAATATATCTAACCATCGATCTAAATATAATCAGTTGTGCTTGAGTTCCATTTCGCTGAGATCAATTTTGTCGGAACCCCATAGAAATGGATATTTTTTGCGCGTATGTTCTGGGTAACATCGCGTTATCATTTTGCCCAATTGTCTGTAAGTTTCGAATGTTTTGACGGAAATTGTATCAAACGATTTGGTTCGTTTCCCCAATGAAGAATTCGAGGTCAAATTTGATTCTATCCGGCCGGCCGTCCGGCCGTTGCCACGATAACTTGAGAACGGAAAGAGCTAGCGCTTGAAATTTTCAGGGTAGGTAGCGTATCCCAATACGACGGATAAGTTCTTTAATGGGCATAATCAGCCCAATGGTTTCCGAGTAATAATTTTGTTTTCAACCAATATGAATCCGATCGAATTGAAACTTGGTGAGTAGTTGTAGAATATGAACCTAAGCACGTTTGTGAAATTTTGTGCGAATCGTAAGGCTAGTAAATTATTAAAAAATATTTTTGTTGTCACGATAACTTGAGAACGGAAAGAGATAGCGGCTTGAAGTTTTCAGGTTAGGATGTGCATCTGAACACGACATTTGAGTTTGTTTATAAGCATAATCGGCCTAACGGTTTTAGAGTTATAGCCATCTGAAATTTGTTTGTTTTTTCTCCTCATTAACTCAAAAAATACTAAACCGATTTAATTGAAACATGGTTATTAGTTGTAGAATGCCAACGCGAAAATTCTTGCAGAATTTGGTGAGGATAGTATTCATGGAAAATTTTTAAGAAATCATTGAAAATTAGTAAAAAAAATTCTATATATCAGTATCTGTCCCTCTGAAATTGCTGAAATTTTGCAAGAGCCTTTAGAACCCAACTCTACTGTCAAGTTTTAAGTTTTAACAACATCGGTTAAATATTGTTGGAGAGTCGAGCAGCTTTGATGTGCAGTAGATGGGTGACCATTGCCTCGATAACTTTCGAACAAAAGGAGATAGAGACTTGAAATTTTCCGTGTTGGTTGCATATCCGAATGGGAGAGTTAAGTTCGTTTTTGGGCATAATCGGTTTAACGGTTTCCGAGTTATACCCACCTGGAATATTATTTCCTCGATAACTCAAAAAATATAGATTCGATCGAATTGAAGCTTGGTAACTATTAGTAGAAAACCGACATTAAGACGATTTTTTAAGAACCGCACCCAGAAAATTTCAAAAAAATTACGAAAAAAAAAATTGGTTCAAGCACTGACGTGAAGTCAGGAGCTTTTGCGCGTATGTTCTATTGTCCATTTTCCTGTATTGGACACCCTTAATCGAATTTACCATGGTAAATTATGTTGTACATTCTCCTGCATTGGACACTTAATTTGAATTTACCATGGTGAATTCGAATTACATTCGAATTACATGAACTTAGAGTACCTTTTCGATAGAAAACCGTAAGGGGATTAATTATGAGTATACATTTTTATAATATACAGGGTCCGCAAAAAGTATAGATCAAAATAATTTGGTAACCCCGCTGTAATACGTCAATAGATAATCCAAATTTGTCGAAATGACATGTGCTGTCAAATCTTGTTATCCTATTAGTAAGTACTATTATGAGGATGCTGAGATAGCAATGTGGATGGCAATATGTTTCAAAAAAAAATTGGTTCAAGCCCTGTGGACAGGAGCTTTTTGGCGCTCTTGTTCAAACAGACAAATTATATCTCCGAAAGTATTGGTTTCTCAGAGTTGGGAATTATATCAATGGATTCCTGCTACTGCATCATAAAAGAAATTAAATTAAAAAAAAGTGTCGTATAAGAAAAATGCTTCAAAAATTGCCATTAAATTCATTTATCAAGATCAAAGGAGCAATCTGCAATGATTCAAACTCGTGGAATGGGTTGTTGCAAAACTCACACTCGGTGCATAGTTTTCACAACTCGACATACCTAAGGAAACTATCATCGAAATGTCTAGAGCAAGGCTGGAGACAATCATAGCAGATTGTCCATGTATTCCTGACATTGAGTAGGTAGTGGATTACGAACAAATTATTTTAATAGTTCAAAATATATTAATGAAATACTATCCTCTTTTCATCATTTGAAATTTAATAGTACATAACACTAACACATTCTATTCTGTATTATGAACCTTAACTCAAGAAAAAATGATTGATACACCGTAAGGGGATTAATTATGAGTATACATTTTTATAATATACAGGGTCCGCAAAAAGTATAGATCAAAATAATTTGGTAACCTTGCTGTAATACGTCAAAGGATAATCCAAATTCGTCAAAATGACATGTGCTGAGTCGTACTGATAAACAACTGATACCTGCCAATTTTCAAGTTAATATCTCTAATCTAATGGAGAATATAAAAAAAGTTTTTAAGATTTTCACTTTATCGCTCTGTAGAATGTTAACGGGAAGGTTTAGCGAAAAATGTTGTTTAATTTTCTCCATTTCTCGTCCATATCTATACAATCCCCAATTTACGGTACTTTATTCTGAATATATTCAGTATCACTAATATAACTAGGCAGCTTTCTGAACTTTAAATATAAAATAAAACGCAAGCTGTTTGTTATTTATGCTGACATAACCTCAAAAAGCTACTGAGCATGCGCAGATGAAAGGACAACAGTAAATATATATCCAAACATATCCAAATATATCCACATATTTCTAAATATATCCAAATATATCCAAGTATATCCAAAAATATCCAAACATATCCTAATATATCCAAATATATCCAAATATATCCAAACATATCCAAATATATCCAAACATATCCAAATATATCCAAGCATATCCACAGTCGGTACAATAATATCCACGAGTGAACTCCCCCTCGATAGCTTGCTTCAAATGGGGGTAAATGAAATATAGAGTGGTCTAGTTAAATACTTGATTATCCATCGCGTTTATCTGATATGTGTTATGCTAGTCGTCTGGCAGACCAGCGTATTCTTTGAACGCACTGTAAATCTCATGTATCTGTAAGGACAAGTTGGTGTATGTCAGTTGCATATTATACTGAATCAGAATGAATAGGTACAAGGTAAATTGGAATAAATAATACATGCGGTACAAGATAAAATCCATATAATATTGAAGCATATTATACCCTGTGAAACTTGAATATTTTTATTCAAAATGTCTCACATGGATTTACCTTCATCCTCTTTTAACTCGGGATTTGATTACTAACAGATTTAGCTTGCTTCAAATCTGCTTTAATCTATGAATAGAAAATTATATTTATGAGAGATTTACCAATTCTTTCAAATCCGTAAAAGATTTGTACGCTTACAGCATGTCCGGTTGTCCGAGGACCGACAGGACACACATACAGGCCCATTCTCAAGAGTTGAAATGTCCGACGCCCGGCTGCGATGGTTCAGGTCACGTAACAGGGAATTACTCTTCACATAGAAGTCTATCAGGTTGTCCTAGAGCGAACAAGCCGAAAAGTAAACCCAGAGATGGCCAAGACTCCGAGCCTCTAAGGTAAAGATCAAACATCGTTTTCAATAAATATCGAATTCATTTTTTCTTTTACTTTGTATATAGTCTCACGACGCTCATGAATATCGATGCTCAAATTTTGAAGAGTTTCCATTCGAGTTATCACTAGGATATACAGTATGGTGCAATTGAAAGGAATAAATTCGTTATTTCGTTAACCGGCGACTTTAAGGAAAAATCCCGAAACCCGACGATTTTTATTCTTAAACAGGCTATTCGTAAGGAAACCATTTTATTTTTGACGTCATTTTATTTTTGACGTCATATTAAATATTAATAATAAAATTTTATAAATTTTTTAAACAAATACAAAAGTCATTTTTTTTACATTATTGATATGGCTGAATAGGTATTTAAAAGACCTTTCAAATAATGTATTTCAACACCCACCTTTCCATCTGAAAATTTTAGCGATGACGTCATCACGCTCACATAGATGACGTCAAAAATAAAAAGGTATCCTTACGAATAGCCCGTTTAAAAATAAAAATCGACGGGTAACAGGATTTTTCCTTAAAGTCGCCGGTTTACGAAATAACGAGTTTATTCCTTTCATTGGCACCATACTGTATAATAATTGTGATGGGAAGGTGACCAAATGAAATCCGAGAATTTGATCTTTGGGAGGCGTCGACCGCAGTTGTTTACGAGGCAGAGGAAAAATTACCCCTACTATTGACGAAATGTATCGGACATCCTTCATTGACTGGTACGACGATAAAGTCAATAAAATTTCATAAAAGGATCAGTCGATTGAAATACGTCTTCGGATTATCGAATCTATTCAACTATTGGAGTTGTTTCATCTTGGGTCATTCAAATAACCTCAGCCGCTGATTTATGACCTATAATTAGAAATAATTGTTCTATATTCTTATGAAGAGGAGCTGGATTTTGTTCTGCCGACAACATAGCGCTCAAGGATGGTAGAATGCTTCTGAGAGAGCACAATATTTTGGCTAACACGAATGGATTAATATAATTTTCTGACAAGTCCACAGGAAATGAATGGAATTTAGCACTAATTTAAAGCTATGTGATAATAATGGGACTTCATTTCTTGGAAAATGGTGAAAGTTTGATACGTAAAGTTTTAGTCACAACGTCGTCAAACTTCGAAGATAAAATCTTGGGAAAACTGGGTGGAGATCTCTGAAGGCAGAAAATGATTTAATGCCACAGGACAATATCAAGCTGAGGAGCTTATTGCCCTTGGACCTTGCTCTACTCTTATAAGTGAGAGAACTATGCTATCGTATGGGTTATATGGCGCGGTAGCTGAAACCACCAATGCATAAGGTTAGCACGAAAGAAGCCTTGTCTACTGGGAGGTGCGATCCTAACACCCACAGATGTAAGCAGCAATCTTCCCAAAAAAGAACATGGGCTATGCGGACCAAATATTTCCCCATAGCAATTATTAGTAGCATGGTTTCAAAAGATCTGGTTGATTGCAGTACAGATAGGCTTCCATAATGCCAAACGATGACCTCTCATCTAATCTGAATCTGAAGACATTCCATGGTCGTGTAATTTCCTGATTTCGTGACCAGAATTGTCTGCAGAATATTTCAATACTTGATTACAGAAAACGTTCCCACACCACGAATGGAGTTCACATCCCCTTCGTAGATGAGCCTAGATATCTGGGATATGCACTCTCTCTGGGCCTACCAGAGGACTTGTGGAAAAAGGTGGAGACTGGCCCCGATACATCACCACTGGCTGTACGCGATGGTGGTGATGCCAAAAATCACTTACGGAAGCATTGCCTGGTGGGATTGTGACTTAAAAGTGAAATAGGTTCTCAGATGGCTCCATCACCACCCTATGTGGTTGCAAAATTGCTAAATGAGATTCCATCAACCTGGGTAGATTATTGACTGTCTTTCAAGCTGAAATGTTCACTATTAACCACTGCGCGGAGCTCATACTTGAGAAAGGATGAGTTGGTAGATTAATTGGGATAGGCAAGCTGCCCTGATTGTCTTAGCTTCATAAAATTGCTCGTCCCTGCTTGTGCTGGAATTGCTAAACTCGGAGAACGCTGCAGGTTCCCCCTCATCTGGGATCCGGGACATCCCTCATCTGGGATCGGGCATATAGGGCAATGAGGTGGCAGACTTATTGGCGGCGCGGTGAGTTTCCACGAGAGCCATTTGACCTGAACCTGTGGTATCTCTCTCATGGCAGCAATGTGCGAGAATTACAGATGGTTGAACCAAAAGGTCATAGAACTCTGGGGAAGCATACCTGGTCTCAGACATGCTCGCTCAATCATTGGTCACTCATTTGAGCCAGATAATGGTCCAAACTCTCCAGGTCAGACCTGAGAGTCTTGACAGCTGCATATACGGGACACTGCAGCATCAGGAAACACCTGAATAAGTTTGGGTTGGTGGAATATTCTGAGTGCAGATTATGCCTGGAGAACAACGAGTCTATCGAGCATATTAGATGTGATTGCCCTTCCAGGGACAGGATTACCTTTGAGGAACTAGACTTGAGTCCACAAGCTGAGATTCAGGGAAGTGGAGAAGTTCTCAATATGCTCATCACCCTCATCAGAAAGCTTGAGCTTGGTGGAGGAGTATAGATTTAGGTATGCCACAAAAGGCCGATTGGTCACAGTGGTAGGGCGGGGTTCGTGCTCCCGATACAACACTTATATCTATCTATCTACCGAAAACCTTGATTCTACAATAATAACAGTCCTGATAGCTGGTTGGCATAAAATCATCATTAGCTCTTGTTAGATTAGATTAGATTACTAATGGTCAATTGATCTTTAGTGTGAAATCATGGTCCAATCATTGTAATATGGGGAAGTTTCTGATTGTCCTGGGTGACTCCGACGTCTGAAAATGACATAATTGATAGATCTGCGAGTCCATCGGGGGCCAGCGCTTTGCACTGATATTCGTACCATACAGTGACCTGATACTAGGCTAGTAAATAGCCTTAATTCTTTCTTCGATATCGATTAGGCAAGTTACGCCCGTAGGAAACATGTATATTCAATTATGATCATTAAAATTGGTAGATTTCTTGTGGTAGATTTTTTTTCTTATGTACCGCTTGATATCCCATGATAATATGCAACGATTTTCATGCTATCAGATGTCCCATTCCTGGTTGTGATGGATCTGGTCATGCGACAGGGAAATTTTTATCACATAGGAGGTAATATATATTCGCAGAATGTTATACACGAGAATATTATTTGTCAGTCTCAATATTTCAATAAAAACTTTCCTTATTGACGTATATTGCTCAGATATCCTTAGATTTCATTATGAACATTTTCCGAACAAAATACATATTTCTGTAGTGAAAGAATATACCAAGTGTTAGTAAGAAACGTTCTGAGGCATAGCACTACATGGTCAGATTCCAGATAAAATAAAGAATGGAAATCGTGCAGAACCTCTTGTTTCCGTATTATCAATGATTTGGAAAAAATAAACAGTACTATCTGATATCAAAAGAAAGATAGATACTTAACCACTTACCAATGATTGCCAAATATTCAACAACATCTTATTCAATGAACAATTGGATTTTCGAAAATGATAGAAAATATGGAAACAAAAAAATCATTCCACCCTTACTATCTGAATTGGGGCCAGGATAATTTGTAGCATTTGTATTTCTGGCACTTTGTTCATTGTGATTGGCACAATCGATTGATTCCAATATTCGATGCAATATTTGAAATCTCAGTTTTCGAGATATTCTAAATATCGGATAGTCATTCAAGAGGATACCCTCTGGTACCCGAAAGGTCGTGATAGAATAATTAACCTCGAAGAATTCTAACCAATTAACATATTTCAATTGCAATTGGCAATATTTACCTGAAATTACATACTAAAATAAAAGTCTTCTTTGATAGTTATGTGGAGTATAGTCTAGTTCTAATTTGAAGTTTTGTAATATTCTTTTTGCACGAAGGTTCTACGTAACATCATTTTCTTAAAATTTTTCTAATTTTCGAAAATTTCTCGCCGAAAATATTCTCAAACGATTATGTTCTACTCACTGATGAAGAATTCGAGGTCAAATTCGATTCTGTCCGGCTGGCTGTTCTTGGCCACGATTACTTTCGAACGGAAAGAGATTGCGACTTCAAATTATCAGGGTTGGTTGGGCATCCAAATTCGACGGTTAAGTTCGTTAATGTACATAATCGGATAAAGGGCTGTGCAAAACGTAGCGTCTGAACCGGCCTTCAAATTAAATTAAATTCTCAACTACAAGAGAAAAAGAACCTATCTATTTTTTATTCTCGTAATTTGTTTATTTCATAAAATATATTATTCAAAAAGGTAACCGAAAACATAAAATGAATTCAAATTTTTATTAACAAAAGATCACATTTAAATTTATCTATTTATTGCGCGTATGTTCTGGGGAACATCGCGTTATAGTTTTGCCCAAATGTCTGTAACTTTCGAATTTTTTGAAAAAAATGGTCTCAAACGATTAAGTTCGACTCCCCAATGAAGAATTTGAGGTCAAATTTGATTCTGTCCGGCCGGCCGTCCGGCCGGCCGTTGCCACGATAACTTGAGAACGAAAAAAGCCAACGACTTGAAATTTTCAGGGTGGGTTGCGCATCCCAATACGACGGACAAGTTCGTTAATGGGCATAATCGGCCCAGTGGTTTCCGAGTAATAATTTTGTTTTCAACCAATATAAATCCGATCGAATTGAAACTTGGTGGGTAGTTGTAGAATATGAACCTAAGCACGTTTGTGAAATTTTGTGCGAATCGTATGGCTAGAAAATTTTAAAAAAATTATTAAAAAATTGGTTCAAGCACTGACGTGAAGTCAGAAGCTTTTGCGCGTATGTTCTATTGTCCATTCTTCTGTATTGGACACCCTTAATCGAATTTACCATGGTAAATTATGTTGTCCATTATCCTGTATTGGACACTCAATTCGAATTTACCATAGTAAATTCGAATTGAGAGTGTATCCTGTATTGGACACTCAATTCGAATTTACCATAGTAAATTCGAATTGAGAGTGTCCAATACAGGAGAATGGACAACATAATTTACCATGGTAAATTCGATTAAGGGTGTCCAATACAGAAGAATGGACAATAGAACATACGCGCAAAAGCTTCTGACTTCACGTCAGTGCTTGAACCAATTTTTTTTTTCGTGATTTTTTTAAAATTTTCTAGGGGTACGATTCTTAAAATTTTTTTTTCGTAATTTTTTTTTTCTAGGGGTACGGTTCTTACAAAATTTTAAACACGTCATTATGTTGATTTTCTACTACTAGTTACAAAGCGCCATTTCGATCGAATATTTATGTTTTGAGTTATTAAGGAAATAATATTCCAGGTGGGTATAACTCGGAAACCGTTAGACCGATTATGCCCAAAAACGAACTCAACTCTCCCTTTCGGATACGCAACCTACCCTGAAAATTGCAAATCCCTATCTCCTTTCGTTCGAAAGTTATCGAGGCAACGGCCACCCATCTACTGAACTCACACAAGAATGCTCGAATCTCCAACAATATTTAACCGATCGTATTAAAACTTGAAACTTGGAAGTAGAGTTAGGTTATGTAGGCTCTTGCAAAATTTCAGCAATTTCGAACGAATAGTTACTGATATAAAAATTTTTTTTTTTTTATTTTCTATGATTTATTAAAAATTTTCTACAAATGCTATCCTCACCAAATGTTGCAGACATTTTCGCGTTGGCATTCTACAAATAATAACCATGTTTGAATTCAATCGGTTCAGTATTTTTCGAGTTAATGAGGAACAAAAAACCACCAAATTTCAGAGAATTTCAGATGGCTATAACTCTAAAACCGTTTGGCCGATTATGCTCATAAACAAACTGAAATGTCGCGTTCTGGTGCACATCCTAACCTGAAAATTTCAAGCCGCTATCTCATTCCGTTCTCAAGTTATCGTGACAACAAAAATATTTTTTAATAATTTTTTTAAAATTTTCTAGCCATACGATTCGCACAAAATTTCACAAACGTGCTTAGGTTCATATTCTACAACTACCCACCAAGTTTCAATTCGATCGGATTTATATTGGTTGAAAACAAAATTATTACTCGGAATCCACTGGGCCGATTATGCCCATTAACGAACTTGTCCGTCGTATTGCGATGCGCAACCCACCTTGAAAATTTCAAGTCGCTGGCTTTTTTCGTTCTCAAGTTATCGTGGCAACGGCCGGCCGGCCGGCCGGACGGCCGGCCGGACAGAATCAAATTTGACCTCAAATTCTTCATTGGGGAGTCGAACTTAATCGTTTGAGACCATTTTTTTCAAAAAATTCGAAAGTTACAGACATTTGGGCAAAACTATAACGCGATGTTCCCCAGAACATACGCGCAAAAATATTTTCGTTGTCACGATAACTTGAGAACGGAATGAGATAGCGGCTTGAAATTTTTAGGTTAGGATGTGCACCAGAACGCGACATTTCAGTTTGTTTATGAGCATAATCGGCCAAACGGTTTTAGAGTTATAGCCATCTGAAATTTTCTGAAATTTGGTGGTTTTTTGTTCCTCATTAACTCGAAAAATACTGAACCGATTGAATTCAAACATGGTTATTAGTTGTAGAATGCCAACGCGAAAATGTTTGCAACATTTGGTGAGGATAGCATTTGTAGAAAATTTTTAATAAATCATAGAAAATAATAAAAAAATAGAATTTTATATATCAGTAACTATTCGTTCGAAATTGCTGAAATTTTGCAAGAGCCTACATAACCTAACTCTACTGCCAAGTTTCAAGTTTTAATACGATCGGTTAAATATTGTTGGAGATTCGAGCATTCTTGTGTGAGTTCAGTAGATGGGTGGCCGTTGCCTCGATAACTTTCGAACGAAAGGAGATAGGGACTTGCAATTTTCAGGGTAGGTTGCGTATCCGAAAGGGAGAGTTGAGTTCGTTTTTGGGCATAATCGGTCTAACGGTTTCCGAGTTATACCCACCTGGAATATTATTTCCTTAATAACTCAAAAAATAAATATTCGATCGAAATGGCGCTTTGTAACTAGTAGTAGAAAATCAACATAATGACGTGTTTAAAATTTTGTAAGAACCGTACCCCTAGAGAAAAAAAATGACGAAAAAAAAATTTTAAGAATCGTACCCCTAGAAAATTTTAAAAAAATCACGAAAAAAAAATTGGTTCAAGCACTGACGTGAAGTCAGAAGCTTTTGCGCGTATGTTCTATTGTATATTCTTCTGCATTGGACACCCTTAATCGAATTTTTTATTTTCAACTTTGAAGCAATCTGAAATTTCTGATTGAACTTTGAATAGCATCTTCGAACGTTGTGTGCTTTCTATTTGGCATTTTTGGACAACAATCTTTGTGAACTGCACGCGAAACAACTAACGACAAACTAAACTTACGCTGGTATACAGGGCGCAAAAGCTCCTGACTTCACATCAGTGCTTATCTCGAATTTTCAATATTATATTTGGATGAACACGATATTGGTTTCGTGCATGGTAAAACAACCTTCCTTTCTTAATTTTTGCGCGTATGTTCTGGGGAACGTCGCGTTATCATTTTGCCCAAATGTCTGTAACTTTCGAATTTTTTGACGAGTAGTTCTCAAACGATTTAGTTCGACTACCAATGAAGAATTCGAGGTCAAATTTGATTCTGTCCGGCCGGCCGTCCGGTCGTTGCCGCGATAACTTGAGAATGAAAAGAGCTAGTGACTTGAAATTTTCAGGGTAGGTGTCGCATCCCAATACGACGGACAAGTTCGTTAATGGGCATAATCGGCCCAATGGTTTCCGAGTAATAATTTTATTTTCAAACAATATAAATCCGATCGAATTGAAACTTGGTGAGTAGTTGTAGAATATGAACCTATGCACGTTTGTGAAATTTTGTGCGAATCGTATGACTAGAAAATTATTAAAAAATTATTAAAATAATTTTTGTTTTCACGATAACTTGAGAACGGAAAGAGATAGCGGCTTGAAGTTTTCAAGTTAGGATGTGCATCAGAACGCGACATTTCAGTTCTTTTATGAGCATAATCGGCCAAACGGTTTTAGAGTTATAGCCATCTGAAATTTGGTTGTTTTTTGTTCCTCATTAACTCGAAAAATACCAAACCGATTGAATTCAAACACGGTTATTAGTTGTATAATGCCAACGCGAAAATTCTTGCAAAATTTCGTGAGGATAGTATTTGTAGAAAATTTTTAAGAAATCATTGAAAATAAAAAAAAAATGTATATATCAGTAACTATTCGTTTGAAATTGCTGAAATTTTGCAAGAGCCTTTAGAACCTAACTATACTGCCAATTTTCAAGTTTTAACACGATCGGTTAAATATTGTTGGAGATTCGAGCAGCCTTGTGTGAGTTCAGTAGATGGGTGACCGATGCCTCGATAACTTTCAAACGAAAGGAGATAGGGACTTGCAATTTTCAGGGTAGGTTGCGTATCCGAATGGGAGAGTTGAGTTCGTTTTTGGGCATAATCGGTCTAGTGGTTTCTGAGTTATACCCACGTGGAATATTATTTCCTCGATAACTCAAAAAATTAATATTCGATCGAATTGAAGCTTGATAACTAGTAGTAGAAAATCAGCATAAAGAAGTGTTTAAAATGTTGTAAGAACAGTACCCCTAGAAAACTTGAAAGAAAGGTCGAAAAAAAAAATTTAAGAACCGTACCCCTAGAAAATTTAAAAAAATCACGAAAAAAAAATTGGTTCAAGCACTGACGTGAAGTCAGAAGCTTTTGCGCGTATGTTCTATTGTCCATTCTTCTGTATTGGACACCCTTAATCGAATTTACCATGGTAAATTATGTTGTCCATTCTCCTGTATTGGACACTTAATTCGAATTTACCATGGTAAATAACGTTTGTTAGCTCAACATTTTCAACGAGTTAAAATGTCAAATATTCAAATATAAGGCAATTTAATTTAAGAGATTGACAGATATTATTTTCAGAAATCCGATGATTTTATGAACACAGCATTATGTTCTCATAAGAAAAAGTGGTCTTAATGTTATTCATAAAATACAGAGATCTATTTTCAATAACATAACATTAAAATCTGCAGTGCATCTGGATGTCCTATAGCGAACAGAAACAAGATGAGAGTACTGGAAAGTGGCGGATCAGTAGACCAACACAAAGCAGCCGTCGCGGCGGCTACCGTTATGAAATTTGAAGGAGTGAATTGTCCGACGCCTGGTTGTGACGGAACGGGACATATAAACGGGTCCTTCCTAACCCATAGATCTTTGAGCGGGTGTCCTGTTGCTGGTCAAGGAGTGAAAAAATCTAAATACCCGGATGATATGTCGTCGTATTATTCTAAAAATTATTCAGGTGAGATTCGATTAAATTGGAGTGTGAAAATGAAACATATCTTGTCAAAAATATTCTTTCGACATGATTTCGAAAATTTGAAATGTACAAGCTGTTCTCAAACTTGAGAGTTTTTCGTAATGCGATTATAATGATTATTACCACAGCAAAATATCATATCGCAAAGTTTCCAAGTGATGTCACCGACAAAATTGATCCAATCAATACCTGGTATTGTTTAGAGCAATATTATTTAGCTTTTGTGGCTAGATTTTTCGTAGGAAATGGCGAAAGTTGGCCAATATTAAAAAGCACCTCAGTTCTAATATTCTAGAAATATTCTTCTGAAAATTAGGAAGGAATGAGTATATTCTATTAATCTTAAATGGGTGTTTCGTAACTTATGCATTCTTAGTGATGCGGATGAAAATATATGTATGTGTTTAGGCTCAAAATCTTAACTTCTTTTATCTTGAATAATTTGCAACTTTGATATAGGCGCTCCTTTGTGAATTTGTCCATTTTAATAGGTTTTACATCCTCTTAGCCGAGAAAATAATCTTCTTCGAAGAGTAATTATTGTTTTAACTAGTGTCACCGATTAAGTCATTCCATAGATTTTTTTTTCAAATGTACTTTTTCAAACATCTTCAATATGAAACAACATTGATCCTGGATTCACTTTCAAGATATCATTTCACACTTGCTCCAACAATTATTGAAATTGAATTAAATTGAAATTTACATTATGTAAATAGAGAAATTAATCTTCATTAAAATGAAAAACACTATTGCTCGTAAACAATAACTAAGACAAGCACTTGTTTGGATCATGTCGTAGAATGTGTATAGCAGCTTAGTAATCCATTTCAGCTTCTATTATGAATTCAAAGAAGGACCAGTTGCACTTTTTTATAAAAAATAGCATGGTAAGTCTTTAACTTTTCAGTCATCCAAAAAATGTTACTTGAAATCATCTCTATTTCGTAGTTCATAACTTTGTGCTTCAATGTGTAGGTACCATCATTCAAGGAATCAAGAACATTTTCCAGAGACCTCGTGCGACAAACAAAACATAATAATAATCATTTTGTCAAAATGTCTCTCGTTTTCCAATTTTTTGCTGAAAATGGTCTCAAACGATTTGGTTCGACTCACTGTTGAAGAATTCGAGGTCAAATTTGATTCTGTTCGGACGACCGTTGCCACGATGACTTTCGAACGGAAAGAGATAGCGACTTGAAAATTTTAGGCACATCCAAATGCGACGGACAATTGGGCATAATCGGCCGAATGGTTTCCGAGTACTAATATTGATTTAAAAAAATACATCACCGATTGAACTGAAACTTGGTAACTAGTTAAAAAAACGGCACAAAGACATATATAAAATAAATATAAAAAAATAATAATTTTTTTTATGTATCTCACGATAACTTGAGAACGGAAAGAGATAGTGACTTGCAATTTTCAAGGTATTGTTCTGCGCATCCGAAAACGATATTTAAGTTATTTAATAGACATAAGAAACCCAAATGTTTTGGAGTTTTTAAATTTTTAATAAAATCATTGAAAAACGCCCCTCGCTTAGCCACCACACAAAGGATGCATAAATTAAACACATAATATCATTTCAATTCAGTCGAAACAATATTATTGGTTGATGCTCATTCACATAACCTGGAACCTGGTATAATTTTTCCACGCCTAATAATATCACTAGGATGTCCGGAATATGTTTCATTTTCACACCTATTTTTGTGTTGTCCTAATACTGAAAAAGTAGTTATTCTGATTAATTTGTAGAGGAAATGCTGATTGATGATAATTTTAACTACTTCTCAAGATATTATGGAGAGAAAACATATAATTTGACTAAGATGGAGATGATTTGAAGTTGCCCGTAGAAAGAAAAAGAAAATGCAGTTCCCGTTTAAATTGAGACAATTTTCAATTCGAAATTACCTAAGTGTTTTTAATTCTTCACTTCTTATTCTTATTGTGGCTGCTGACTTCAAAGCGAAATCCTTAACCATTTCCTCCGTAAAATAATCATAAAAAACAACATAAAGTTGAGAGTGCCTCGGAAACATTTGCACATGGAATTTCCAGGCATGGAAAACAATGGGAATAGCGAAGATCTCATGACCTTGGAGGCTGAAATATCCGAACTACAGAGAGAAAATGCAAGAGTCGAATCTCAAATGATCAGGCTGAAATCTGATATTAACGCCATGGAAAGCCAACTCAACCATGGCGAGAAGGTAAGTTTTCACCATTTCTAGTGCAATTTTTTCTCCCTGAAAATTTAGTCTAGGTAGAAAATTCAAGTGAATTTTACCTGTTCATTAAGTTTTATCTCTCTCTGGTCCGGGCTTTATATCCCTATCATATTCTGAAATCAAGTGACATGATAAATATAACAAACAATTCAGAAGTTTCAAGCGCCCTCTATATGGTGTTAACATTCTTGTAGTATAGAGAAACCGTTTTACGAAGAGAAATTCCGACATAAGGGAGAGTTCTTGGAAACTCCACCTACACATATTATCGAAAACCTATCAGACCAGGTTTAACTTCCTTACAGGATACTTTACCTTTTGAGATAGAGAGCAACAGAAATCTATAAATGCCAATAGTTCGGTGGAAGAAGAAAACTTCCGAACATCTAATATCACGAGTATAATGTGCAATATACCACTTCGTAATTCGCAGTGTTTCTCTATTAAAATTTACTTCTCAAATTATAAAGACTTATTCAAAATGCGTTAAAAATCATTGATACAGTCAAATGGTAAATAGGATATAAACTAGTGTTTGGGATGGGACATCTGTGTTCCACAGCCTGAAGGTCTCCTAGGAATTACTAGAAAAAGAGAAATCTGTATCACCACGCAAATGACTGTTGGTTTCTATGGGAATATGGATTTGACTCAGCAGAAAGGAATTTTGATATCAGAGCATAATGATTGTTGCGTGGTACGATATTTTCTTGAAATATCAATTTTAACAATCATCTTCTTGATGAAATGGTACGTCACAAATGCACGTGGTTTTTGGTTAGCCGAATTTTTGATTCGTTGGAGTCTTGTCTGCTAGGATAGGCCGTCTTGAGGCTTTGATACGTAACGTACATATAATTTATTGAGAATAAAATTATATAAATCATGAAGTCTATGCATATGTATAGATTTTATCTTATTGACGGAAGACTCAGATTTGTTGATTTGCAAAGTTATCAGCTATCTTTCAATAATTAAATATAACTTTGAGAGATAAATGGACCAGCAATAATATATATAAAATGAAAGGAAAATCATGAAAAACTCCATTACCAAGATTTTATGAAAGTATATCTACGATCAAGAACAAAGAGAGAAAAAACTTAAAATAGGTAATATTCACTTATTTTCCAGCAAATTTCCCAATTGAAAATCACATAATTTCAAATTAAAAGTTCTTCTAATTGTCAATTTTAAGAACGCCTGGTGTTGATTGTGAAGTGGACCTGAAAAATGTAATTGTAGCACCTTCAAATACAGAACATATTCCTGATTGATTGTGCCTCAATCTCTGTAAACGTTAAAATTCTTGATTTGGTTTATAATTATTATCAGATTTCTTCATGGTATGAGTATTATCTAGAAATGCATTTTAATATATCCGTACCTATATTTTCTAGCATTTATAATGATATTTTTTTTTCGGAAGAAAGTCTATGATTGTTATCTACATATCTACCTTGACCCTGGTTTGAGTCCTCGATATTCCTAAGGGAATTGATTATAAATGGCTTGTTTTAGTTGATGAAATCAGTAGAATAATTAGAAAAATCGTAGAATCACGATTTTTTCTCGTAATAAATTGGTTCATCTTCAAACACAATGCACAATCTTCAAGAGATTGTAATTTAAGAGCTATTTGACATTTTTGGATATCTTTTGTTTCCCTGATGTAATATCTTAGCCTGGAATTGAAAGTATAATTTAAAAAAAAAATTAAGTGAGCCTCCTAGAGTCCTTATCATTTTTCCTACAAACAAAATTTGTATCGTCAACAATTTCATGGCGGCCAGGAATAATGTCTGAAAAATTGGCTACATGTTTTAAGGATTATATTTCAGTCTGAAATCACTATAGATGGTTCGTTTCAAGAAAATCCAATATGAGATCGTTCGAATGCATTGGACTAAAACACGTAGATTCTCATACATACGTGTCTACTATTACTTTTACCTACAGAAAAATAGGGGGCAGTTGTACTAATACCAATATATTATGTAAGTAATAAATTCGATGCCTGTGTCTCTTAGAAACATAAAATTTCCATATGGATTTGTCATGGGTAAAAATTTTATTTCAGAGCTTTTTTCTTGATGAAGTATTTGCTTTTCATCATAGTATTTGAATCTTGCTCGTTTATCAAGCAATAGATTTACACCTAATGGATTCGAAATCACTATTGTTAAAAGTGAAACATTACCACATAATGGTTTTTAGAGTCAATCGAATATAATTTGAAGAGATTTAATAATATATAATTATTCCATGAACTAGAACATAAAAGAGCATAAATACCGTGTCTAGCATTAAACCGCATATAACATGTTGCCATATATTTCAAAGACTGTGGGTATCCGGAAACAACTTTAAGACACCGACTGCAATAGTAAGAGTTACGGTATTATTTTCAATTGCTGTATAATTTCATTCCGATTGTTATTTTGATTATTCTGCTTGTTATTATTGATCAGATTCTTACTCAACCTAGCGTTAAAAAAATATTTTATTGCCCCACGTTGGGCGCCAAAGATTGCAAGATTAGACAACGGAGTGGCAATCCATAGTATGAGGGATGTTGTACTTTTCATTATAACCAGTGACGATCGAACTAGGAATATGTTCTGGAAGGGATCTCTGGTCGATTTTATGTTCTACTTTTGATTGGGTCCAGAAAACACCTTATCTCCTATTGGTAGATGCACCTAACTAATTTCATATTTACCAGTGGTTTCGTAAAAAAAGCAATTGGCCTACATCACTTACCATTTCCCATTAGGAAACCCAGACCATGGCCCAAAGGAACAACAACCTGAACGAATACTACGAGAGTCTCAGGAACAACGTCATCACCCTTCTCGAGCACGTCCGATTACCAGGTGGGGGCCCGAATCCAGATAAAATTGGCCAAGAGAATTTCGATTCTTACCTCACCAAGCTACAGACCTTGTGTACCCCCGAATCTTACTGTAATGAAGACAGTCGGCCCCTTTATGAAACTGTTAAATGTGCATTACAAGATTTTACCGTGTTACCTACGCCGATTTAAGCTATGCTCTCATCATTTTCATTTTAATATTTCGTTCAGATCGTACCATATCGAAATTGCTTCGATGCTGCCAGTTTTATAGTTTGGTAAGTACCTTGAAAATTCACAATGGGACTTATATTTCAGTGAAATCGAATTAAAAATGGAGAATATATTAGTTCAAAGTTAAAAAAGATTTACATACCATTAAATTCATGAAAATATAGGTTGTTTCAGGAGGAGATTCCCATAATTAATCATGTAATCTATGCATCTATGCTTTGTTAAGGATATTCTTATAGGGTGTCAAAATTGTGAGAATATATCAATTTTCTTCGATACCTATCTTTAAAAACGGAGCATTTCTCAATCTAATTTTATCTTGAATAATATTTGAAACTATTAGTTTTTAGCAGAAATTAGAGTAGGCAATTAAAAAAAATGTTATGCTAATTCTTATGTTTGATTCTCTGAGGTAATTTGTATCCATCACCAGTTTCAGATTTCGTTTCTCAGGAAGACATTGTTTCCAACGAATTCAATTAAGTATACGTTTTGAACCAAAATAAATTGAAAAAAAATATATTTCGAGTCAAAAAACTAAAGTACCTAGTTTAGCAGTGTCCCAATTGTCGCTTACGACTCCCTGTCATAGATGCAACTGAATCATTAATAAATTCCCAAACAAACCTCGATACGAGATTTCGTTAAATTATGGAGAGGTTTTGATGACAAAAATGTTATTTATATTTCGAATACATAATAGACTCGATAACTTTTTAAGAACTAATTAATTTAATATTATGAGTGTTCATAATAATAATTTTTTCAAATTTGACACCCTGTAGAAGCGTTTGCGGTCTCAAAATCATTGTAAATTTTTTGCTTGAAATTAAACAAAAAAAAACATAATTACGTACGTAGGTTTTATCCTGAAACCCTGTGGTATACATCCATCATAAATACAGGATTTTCGTTCCTAAATATGTCTCCTATCAGTTCTCTGGCATATTCATCTTCATCAGAACCCTGGGCCTTTTCATCCAATTTTTTTAAGATTGGCTATTTATTTTCCATTTTTATGAACCTGGATTAGGAGTTGTTCGGGTAGATATTGTTACATTGTTGCAAATGGATATTCTTAGATGGCCAATCAACTGCCTAGTAAGAAAATCGAATAATATTCAGAAAGTTTTTCCACCATTTTTCTGTTGAGATGAGAACTGAAAACAATATGCTGAATCTGGTTGACAGAAGCAGAATGAATCGATCTACAATATTCGTGTAAGCCTTTTAGAATATTGCATTGAAACCTGAGGAGAATCTACTCGTAGTAAAGAAAAATTTCGAAGAAGAGAATTAATCAAAAATATGTATTTATGGTGGATGCGCTGTTGAAATTAATATTATCATACTTTGCGTATATTTTCTTGTTTTTGAGTATTTCTATATGAATTAAATTTCAAATGATCTAGTGAATTATCTTTTCAATAGAAACATGAAATATGAGTTTTATTGTGGCTGATAAGTTTTACCTCTAGATACAAATATATCTGTTGGCATTGAAGCAGTTTCTTTAGTAACATCCTTTTATTTGAGCAAAATGAAAAATGATCATTCAAGAATTCATAAGAAAACATGCGATTGTATTTACCTTACATGTTTTTTAGTTATAATTACGACATGAACTGGGTTATTATCTGCAAGCAATGTTCGATGTTAGACTATACTAATTGTTGGAAATCAAATTTCAAATCAATTAATTCGAATATTCTGTTAGCATATTCGTTAGTATAACTCTTTGTACGTACTCATAAAATGTGATCTTTTGTAAATAGGTATGTATTGAAAAAATGTAAAGAAAAATATCAACTCTGTTTTAGAATAATATTGTATATTTATATTGTAAATACTGTTTTTGATTTGTTATTAATTCAAGTGTAAGTATTCGAATTATTTTAATTCAAATCATATGAGATGTTTCTTTGTTAATCGATTTGTACAGAATTCGCTAATTAACTCATATTGAATTATTTGAATTTGTCTATAAGTGCAATAAACTTTGCTCATTTTATTATCTGCGTTAATCAGAATTCGCTAGAATTCAATTAACATTACTAGCGTTTTTATGTTCAGTTTTTCATGATGGGGAAACACAGTGTTCGATGACTTAGTAAATTCACTCGTAGTTCAAACCTTTGTGCAATAACTATATCCATGAAAATGAGTAGATCCCAATATTTTTGATTTTGATATCGACCTGGATGTAAAAAGTCCATAAACTGTGTTTTATGCTGAATGAAAATATCTGATAAATTCATGTGAACGATAAATGAAGCTCATAAGTCATACTTGTTACTATTTGTTTTCACCAAACATATTATATGTTATATTAATGTGTTATTATAAATTCATTTAATGCAGATGTCTTTTAATTAGGTTCTCTATATTCAATTGTCGAATATTTTGAGGATCCATATCTAGAATGCAGACAAAACGTCCTCTGATTGAAAGACTAGAAATTGATTCACATGGTAGATTCACACTATGCATACTAAATTTGGAACTTTGGTAGGATCTAAATCACATTGGACCAATTTTCTTTCGCGTTTTATTTTTTTTAATTATTATTGGAGTCCAACTTCAGCACCTATTATTTATATTAATGAGATAGAATCGGAAATCCATTAAGAATACTTCTGATCAAAATTGTTAAAAATTTTTTTCTGGATTCGGAGAATTAATATTTTATATCGGTAATTGTTTTTGTTGTCCACTTATTTTAGGAAATTGTAACACAGGAATCAGTATTTCAGTTTGCAACTTTTCATATGAAGAAATTATTTTTCTGGGGCAGCCTGTGACTGAACTCCTCCTAAACGACATGACCGATTTTGATGACATTTTGTGTGTATATTTGAGTGGGTCCCTGGATGGTATAGGTTTGAAATCAGACGCAGTAAGAGGCGTCACAATCAGGTTATAGAATATATGTTTCGTTTTTTAGTACAAAATAGTGGATGCGCTGGCGCAGTTACTAACAGTTTCCAACGTCTTGCACGCCTATGCTATTCATCTCCTTTTGAAACGCCACTGGTAATCATAGAATGCACATTGACGGACTGTCAACTTATGTCAGGTTATTTCTCTTCTATGATCTTCGTATCTGCGTGATGTAAGGAGGTTGATTTCACTTTCCTTTTCCGGCTTTTCTGTGAAGGAGAAATCATCTTTCGTATATCGTTGAGTATTTTTTTTATCTGAATTCATCGAGTATTACCGGTGGAATTTCTAAGTTTTAGTTTGCGAGATAAATAATATTTATTCTCGGTAAGTCTCATAATTCCTTTAATTTAAGTAGAGATTTGGTTCTGAATTATTGCATTGCTTACCTTACAGCACATGTTCTGTTTTTCACTTTTCATTTCCCCAGGGCAGAATTCCTTCTCAGGTTCACTAATGATCATCGACTTAATGTATAAATGCCAAATTTTTTTTCTTGAGAAGCGAGAAGGAGTTTTGTTGAAGTTTTGTGCACATTTTCATTGACTTTAATTTCATATAGCTCCTTGGTTGGGACCATATTTGTTACACTCCTTGGTTGTGACCACATTAGTTACACTCCTTGGTTGGGACCACACGAGTTAGATTACACTCCTCGGTTGGATCCACATTGTTTGAACTGAGATACAATCATGTTCTGAGAGGAGATAGATATAACATCCTTAAGCTAATTATTCAAGGCAAAATAAAAGGCAAGAGAACGATTGGCAGAAGAAGAATCTCTTGGCTACGCAACTTGAGGGAGTGGTTTGGTTGCACGTCCGCAGAACTCTTCAGACGCGCGATTGATAAGGTCCGAGTGGTGGTGATGATGTCCAATCTCCGATTGGAGCGGAATTTCAAGAAGAAGAATCAGTAATATTTGGCTGTTACGTTTGCCTGTACCTACATTTGCTTGAAAGTTAACTTATGGTGGAGGAGCTGGAAGCACACCTGAAGTACAATTCGAAGCTGACTTGAGGGTATATTCCCTTACCGAGAACATCTGACACACAGAAACATGTTGCATTGGAGGTGGAACCACGATTTGGGCATTTCTTTTAAGATAAGTAGTTATAAGTTTGTGTAATTTGAGAGATTGTAATTGGAACTGTAAAATATGTTTTGTACACCTTGTTCTTTCTATAATATATTGTTGAAAACCTGACTAGGAATCTTGTTGCTGGGGTAATCAAACCTCCCTTGAGAAATTAGTATTAGAATATCATGCTCAAATACCCCTTGGGTAAAAGTTAACGTTACTGGAAATGTCCCTTTGACATTTTTTATTACTTTTAGGTTTAGTCTCAGTATCACGGTGTTATTAACTAAAAGGAGTTAGGTACTTATATTTATGTGATCTGAAAACACATTATCATTCACCACCAATCAGCTGAGAAATACAGGATCTTCAGCCAAATGAGCCAATTTTCAGCACCAATGAATATAATCCGGAAATGACACTAGATTTGATCCGTTTAGGATACCAATCAAGGAAAGTCAATTTATGATTTCGCTTTGGACGACAGCAGTCACATAATAACAATGACAATAACAATGACGAAACGAAATGAGCAGGACAACCTCTATCCGGTCCCCATGTTTCTTGTAATATCTCTGATACGTGATTTCCTTTGGTGCTTCTAACTAGGATGCAGGTAAATTATATACTTAAAACTTATTCTCCCTTATAGAAAAATTCTTAAGTATTCGCAAAATTCTTTATTCAAGAACAAATATTATTTCGCCACACTGTGGCTTCTTCGTGTTCTACATTTGAACTGATCCATCATGAGCTTGCTCACACAGGATTTCAAAAGTATGTGTTGAAGAGAACAAGAAATGCTGGGGTGATAAAAATTAATTAGGGATAGCTGCAGATATTTCTAAACCACCTGAAGATGTTCAGTGAGGATGATTGGTCAACGGCATTTTGTTCATTTTAATTTCATCTATTGATTTCTTTACAATCTAAGCGTGGTAGATTGTCCCTTTCATGCGCGCATGCGAGGTTCCTCCTGAAACATTCTGTGACAGGACAGCATCCCTGCACATAAAACCTCACCCTTCCCAGACTAAAACTCTAAGGGTTACGGCCGGTCCATACGCTACGTTTTGCACAACTTTTTGTCTGTGCAGTCTCAAGATGGAATGAAAACGTAGCAATTTTTAGTGCGTCCACACGATGCAGAGATATCTGTAAGTTTCGCACAGTTTTAGCTATATCGTCATGGAGGAGGTCCTACTGGTGTCAATTTTGGCATGCTGATACCACAGTTACCGTCTACATGCAGCGACAAATCCGCGCAGATCACGGATCTATGCTATGTAGCTCAGTTATCACTGCAACTGCAACGTCTCCACGCCGTTTCCAAAACTGCGCAAATTTCCTATCTACACGCAACGTTTTACCTGCAACGTGTTGAACTGCCCAGATAGCACAGGTTCGTCCTATGGATGTCCGATGGATATCCGTAGCGGATATTCCGGATATCAATAGGATATCCTGGGAGGTTATTGGATATCCTATGGAAGTCCTGAAGATATATGTTGGCCACCAAATCGGACATCCATAGGATATCCGTTACCGACGTCCATAAGATATCTGTTACAGACATGCATAAGACATTTGTTATGGATATCCATATCCGTTACCGATATATATGTTCATGAGATATCCTTTGTAAATTAAACTAGTTTCTAAGACATATATGTTCTATTTTCAAGATTTAGATCTTGTAATCAAAAGAAAGATATATTTTTTCATGTCAAGTGGTTTTCATTGCACTTTCAATTTGAATATTATAGTAACGATTAAATTAAAAAAATCTTGTCACTTTAATTAATATACTAGATTCGATATTCTCCAACTGATAAGATTCAAACATTTTTATCAAAAGAAACGCCAAAAATGACTTTCCTTTTGATAACAATATTTGAATCTTATCAGTTGATGAATATCGAATCTAGTTTATTAATTAAAGTGACAAGATTTTTTTAATTTAATCGTTACTATAATATTCAAATTGAAAGTGCAATGCGAAAACCACTTGACATGAAAAAATATATCTTTCTTTTGATTACAAGATCTAAATCTTGAAAATAGAACATATATGTCTTCGAAACAATTTGTTAAATAATCAAAACAAATTTAGTTTAATTCACAGAAGAATTCCTTGAATATCATTACTTGGAGAGAAAACACAGTGTACCTACTTGAAAATCATTTATAACTGAAAAATAACATTCTAACCAATGAACACAACACAAAAAAGTATACTTATTTGAAAATGTTAAAGAATCCACTTCAGAGTTCTGCGTCCTTTTCGCTGGACAAGCTCCTTTCCTTAGCCGTTCTGCGCCAATCCTATGTCGATAATTCAGTTGGCTTCTTTACTGAAGATGGGTGGTTTTTATCTGCGGTCGCTAAAGAATTCAAGAAAATCCGGAAACTTTAAACTTTTTGAGTAAAATCTGTGAAAAATGATTTCTAGAAATGTCAGAAGAATCGAGCCTTTAGCATTCTTTAGTGTAATGCACTGGTATAAATTATATACTGCACACCTTCTAATATAATAACATTAATGTATCATGCAGATTCTAATAACAATGAGATTTTTCTATCTAATTGTTCCCAAAATATATTTGAAAGGTTCCTTCATGTAGTCAGGTACCTACATGTGAATAATGTAATGAAGGAATTTTAAGTACACAAGTCAAATTTAAGGGAGTAACCGGAGCAGAGCAGTTAAGATCAATCTCTTGCTAAACATAACCGATCAGTTATAATAGGAAGGGATTGGTCTTAACCGCTCTGTTCCTGTTACTCGCTTAAATTCGACAAATGATTTAATGCTTACAAATGAGTTTCACTGATATACACTATACAAAGTCAAGATTTTGAACACAAATATAAGTGGTGTAGTGTTATTGTGGTGTGTGCTTTAATGAATTGTATGTTGAAAAACTCACCCATCAATATAGTTCAGCCAGTTTTGTCGAAACCAAACATTTTTTTCTTCTTGGCTCCCAACCATTTATAATAACTTCTTTAAGAAGTCATATAAGAAACTCCTTCCCATCTTGTAAAATTCCTTAACCTAAAATATTCATGAATCAGTTTGGCAAATAAGTGACTATAGACTACTGGCCCATGCTGAAAAAATTATGGGTCATTTGAACCACCAGGTCACCTATAAAGAACGATATAAGAGCATAAAATAATAAGATTCAGCACTATGCCGTCACTTGTAAGCTGTCCAACTGAGTGCAGGTGAGAATTCGAAAGTACAGGTAGAGTGAGTACATTTTGGTCACATATTTTTGTACGGCATTCTTACCACCGATAGATCCATGAAAAATAATAAGAAAACGCGCAGTGCCGTACAAAAATGGTGGTCCACAAAGTCGATTTTTTTTTTTATTTTTTGACAATTACCAGGGTAAATTTGGTCATTTGATCTTGTACGGCATCTGTGTCATACTATTTCAATACTGCTTCTAATCCATTATTCCGCAACGCCGTACAAAAATCATGCGACAAGGGGAAAAAATCGAGGGTTGTAATCCCCTCTCTTTCCGTAGTACAGGGGGTGATTTGAAAAAGTACGGCTTCGGTTCCAAAACATTATCTAGCACTCAAAAGTACTATTAAAAATAATGCCGTCAAAAAATGATTGTTCATTTGAATGTAAATCAATAATTACCTTAATTGCATCGTATCCTTGATTTTTAGAGCTGTAAAGTCATGTACGGGAACTTTTTTTTTAACATGATATTGTAAAATACAATTGTTATATAGTATTGCCGTTCAAAAAAAACCGTTCTAAAAAAAATTATAGAGAAATACAAAAACTGAAATTTTGCGAATTATTGTAAAAGTTTAAATATCATAGATTAATGAAATATAGCAGTTTTCTACATTTTATCCCTTGTTTTAATTAGTATTAACATATATAAATTAGGTAAAAATGATGCCGTACATTTTTATGCACACCATATCTTTTAGGCTGATGAAAGTGACGCTACAATTTTGAGGTTACTTTATGGCCATCTGATACAGTACGGTATCAACATAATTTTGATAATATGATAAAATCACTATGACGTCTAACTGAACTGAAACGGTGTGTATATTATGTCCAAGAATTGAAACTGTCAATCCCAGTATCAACAGTTTTGTATACTTTTTGGTTCAATATATACTTCAAACCTTATTGATACATACATATAATTGATTTGTTTCATTGTAATGATGTGAATAAATAAAACAATCATGTTTTAGAAAAATTCGAAATATTTAATGATAATAATAAAAAAAATGGCCATTTCATAAAAAAAAAATTCATAAATTTAATGATGATAATAAGAAATATGGTTTTTGTTTGAATTATTCTGTATCGGAATCCGTTGCTGAGTTGTTATCAGAATCAACGTCTTCATCGACGTCCGAATTATCTTCTCTCGGGTCCAAGCCGCGAACATCCGAATAAAATACGATATTCCCTACAAATGCTAAACGTCGTAACAGAACGTCGCTCCAAAAATGTGCGAGTACTTATGATACTGAAATTAGCAGAATTATTTTTGAAAAATTAAAAATAAAATTGCACATCTACATAATTCAAGTATAAATCGATAGTAAACAAACCCATATATGACATAGTTTCTAACTAGGAACCTAGAATCAAGAAAAGACTGAAAAATTGTACAAGTAAACTATCTAAATGCCGTATAAAATAAATTTCACCTTACATTTCGTTATATAGATTTTTTATTTTTGATTTTTTCTATTTAATTTTTTTTCCCTTTGAACCAACGAAAATGTACGGCATATGAAAAAATATTATCTATGTATAAAATACTTTCAAAATAAATTTATTTCATGTTGTGTCAAATCACCTGCTGGACTACGGAAAGAGAGGGGATTACAACCCTCGATTTTTTCCCCTTGTCGCATGATTTTTGTACGGCGTTGCGGAATAATGGATTAGAAGCAGTATTGAAATAGTATGACACAGATGCCGTACAAGATCAAATGACCAAATTTACCCTGGTAATTGTCAGAAAATAAAAAAAATTGGTTCAAGCCCTGTGGACAGGAGCTATTGGGCGCATGTTCATCTTCCTTGTGGCCCGTACTGACCAGTAAAGAAAACCAGTAAAGAAAAAAAGCAGTATCATGTTGAATACCTTAATATTATTGAGATTATTATATAATAATCGATGGAAATACTGAGAGAGACCCAGGAAATTTGACACATTTTGTCTTATATCTCCAGAAATTGAAATCGTATAGAGCCAAAATTTTGCACAATGTTGCAAAATACTACAATTGACGTTAGTACAAGTTTTTGTTGCAATCTGATGAATAGTTCACGAAAAAAAATTTTTTTTTTCGAAAAAATTAAAAGAAATATTTTTTTTAAAATTACCAACATTTCGATCATAACAGAATTTTGCCAAAAGTTGCGCGTTTATATCCTCGAACTGACTACCAAGTTTCGATTCAACATCTTCTTTAGTTCCTGAAATATCAGGGAAATAACCTCAAAATTTTAAATGTCTATAACTCCTAAACCGTCCGGCCGATTTTGCCCGTTAACGAACTTAACCGTCGCATTTTGATCAGAAACCTACCCTGAAAGTTTGAAGTCGATAGGACCTTCGGTGCTCCTGTTATCGTGCTTACGGCCGGGAAACCGGCCGGCCGGCCGGCCGGCCGGACGGCACCCTAAAATCTGACACCAGATTCGTGATCAGGGAGTCCGAATTAGTCTATTAGCCAATTTTCAGCTCGAAATTCGAAAATTACAGACATTTGGACGAAATGATAGGACGATGTTCCCCTAGAACATACGCCCAAAAATCGACTTTGTGGACCACCATTTTTGTACGGCACTGCGCGTTTTCTTATTATTTTTCATGGATCTATCGGTGGTAAGAATGCCGTACAAAAATATGTGACCAAAATGTACTCACTCTACCTGTACTTTCGAATTCTCACCTGCACTCAGTTGGACAGCTTACAAGTGACGGCATAGTGCTGAATCTTATTATTTTATGCTCTTATATCGTTCTAGATAGGTCACCTGGTGGTTCATATAACCCATAATTTTTTCAGCATGGGCCAGTAGTCTACTACATTTTATACTTACAATAGGAAATTTGTTTGTCATTCAATAGTGTATATCGGGAAATTATCAACTAATAGAAAGATTGAATCAATTTCTTAATCGTCCTTATTTGAGATAGGCCTCACATTGATTTCTATCATTTCCTCCAAAACATCAGTGAGTATATTGTATATTCCACAGAACCATAATCTGAAATAAACAAATAAATAGCGAGCTTCAAAAAGTTGCTATTCATGAAATTTATCTCAACTTTTCAATACTTACCCAAGAAAAAATTGGTTCAAGCCCTGTGGACAGGAGCTTTTTGGCGCTCTTGTTCAAACAGACAAATTATATCTCCAAAAGTATTGGTTTCTCACAGTTGGGAATTATATCAATGGATTCCTATAATAGAACTGCATCATGAAAGAAATTAAATTAAATGAGTTGGGAATTTTATCAATGTATACATATGATAGAGCTGCATCATAAAGGAAATTCAATTCAAATAATAGTTTATTTATCATGCAAGATTAAATGAGCAATCATGAGAATGAGAACTGCACCATGGAAGAAATCGAATTATATCTGGCCAATTTTGCCCAATAACGAACTTAACCGAGATATTCATCTCCCTAACCCACTCTGAAAATTTCAACTACCTAACTCATTCCGTTCGAGAGTTATTGTGGAAAAACATATTTTAAATTTTCAAAATTTTTTTTTTTACACTTTGCGGTAATCTGGTCAATACAAACTTCACGAGTATTTCAACCCCAATATTTTTGAAGTTACAATATTCCCTTCTGTCAAGTTGACATTATGAAAATTCCTACAAGGAATAATTATATCAATCTGTGAAATACGATTTACATTGAAATTTTGAAAAATCATATCTCCGAAAGTATTAGCTTGTTAGAGTTGAAAATGATATGAATGGATTCTTATGATAAAACTGCTTATTAAAAAAAATTTAATTTGGAATTTGTTCTGTAAAAAAAATTTTTTTTTTTATTTCTCCGAAACCTTCTGTCCGATTTTGCCCAGTAACGAACTTAGCCGAGATATTTATCCTCCAAACCTACTCTGAAAATTTCAACTCTCTAGCTCATTCCGTTCGAGAGTTATCGTGCCTACGGCCGGACCGGCCGGCCGGACGGCCGGACAGAATTAATTTCCACCACGGATTCTTCATCAGTGAGTCGAACCAAATCGTTTAAGACCATTTTCATCGAAAAATTCGAAAATTACAGACATTTGGGCAAATTGATAAGCACTCAGTTCCGAGGAACTAGAGCGCCAAAAACACTGAATGAATAGCGCCGATTGCCGAATATCGGAGGCGTTCGGTGAACGTTTCATGTCGAACATAACCCTAATAATGATATGACATATCAAATATTTGATTCCGATTTCCGAATCCACAACAGGAATGTAAAAAATCCATTAATTTTAACTACTGAAATATCTATTGGGCACATTGTTCATTTTGTATTGATTTGCAACCTTATTTGAGAGATCTACTATGGATCTACCTTTAACGGATAAATTGACAATGACAACTGACAACCAATTATCTTATGGATGTCCATAGGAGATCCGTCATTGTGATAAAAGGATATCCATTTACTGTCGCCTACGGATATTCTATGGACATCCATAGGATATCCAGTGTTGAATATCCATTTAATATCTGCTGATGGATATCCATTCTATGTACGAAGATATCCCGACCTGAAATGGACTTGAAACGGATATCCATAAGATATTGTGTGCTATCTGGGTGTGCAGGCAAAAGGTTGTGCAAAACGTAGCGTATGGACCGGACTCAATATCAGTTTTAGTCTGCCCATGTGCGGAACGAAAAATGCCCAAAACAGGCCGCGTTTGTTTCAAAATTAGCCCTAGGGCCACGGTATAGACATACCACCCCATCAATGATTTTTCCCTGAAACTGACTTGCACCCACACATTTTTGACATGATGTATTAATTGGCCATCCAGTATGGTCTCAAAGTGATTTGGTTGGACTCTCTAATGAAGAATTCGAGGTCAAATTTAATTCTGTACGGCCGGCTGTTGCCACGATAACTTGAGAACGGAAACCTTGAAATTTTCAGGGTGCGTGGGGCGTTCCAATATGACGAACAAGTTCGATAATTAATGGGCATAATCAGCCCAATGATTTCCGAGTAATAATTTTGTTTTCAACCAATACATATCTATCCGATCAAATCAAAGCTTGGTCAGTAGTTGTATAATACAAACCTAAGGCCGTTTGTGAAATTTTTTGAAAATCGTATCACTGGAAAATTCAAAAAATATTATTTAGTGGATTCGGTGTCGTTGAATTATTTCAAAAATAGTTATGACAACTGGCTTCACCGTCGAAGACATAAGTGATTTTGAGAATATTTATTTCTGATTTATTTTCACTCTTCAAGCATTTCAATCATATTCTAGTTTGAGTTCACTGTGGACTTATAATGTACTCTACACCACTGCGGTATTTTAAAACAGGATTGCAATTCTACTTGCATATTACTTATGTAGTTAGAAATATTGTCTTATTTGAAGGGTGCCAACGACACATCAGATGTTCTCGGGACTTTCGGGCACCCCAAACCCATTAGTATATCATTCATGATCTTAGATAGATCCCAAAACACATGTACCACCCGACAGGAAATGGAGTAGTTAATACCAAACCCCGGCAGAATCCGTGATCGAAATCGATTCTGTCCGACCGTCCATTCGGCTATTAACACGATAACTCTCGAACGAAAGGAGTTAGAGGATTGAAATTTGCAGGGTAGGTTTGGATAGTAAATATCTCGGACGAGTTCGTTAACGGGCGAAATACACGAAGTGGTTTAAGAGTTATGGCCGTTTTTAGTAAGAACATTCTTTATGAATATTTCCGAAACTGATCACTCCATCTATTTGAAATTTAGCACCAACTTGTAGAATAATGACCTTTATATGCCTACAAAATTTTGCATTGATAAGGTTGCGTAAAGTGTCAAAGAAAAATTTGAATAATTTTTAAATTTTGTTTCTACAATAACTCTCGAACAGAATGAGCTAGGCAGTTGAAATTTTCGGAGTAGCTTTGGGAGATAAATATCTTGGCTAATTTCGTTATTGGGCAAAATTAAGCTGATGGTTTTCGGAGTACAAATTTTTTTTTACCTCACAAATTTCGAATTCAATTTTTTTTTAAGATGCAGTCTCACCATAAAAATTCATTGATATCATTTTCAACTCTAACAAGCTATTACTGTCGGAGATATGATTTTTCGAAATTTCAATAATGTATCGTGATTCTATGTTTTCACAGAATGCTGTACTTAATTATTCTATCTATGAATTATTATATGATCTGTGTTCTTATATGCCATCTTATTTTCCTATGAGAGATAAATGTCAAAATTATTTCTGGTTCGTAATTCTTGAAAGAAAATAAACCTCCTGTTCTAGAAAACACGGTATGATTGAATGCAAAATGACCAATGAGATAACCTCAGCTAGCGTAGAATTATGGGAATGATATATTATTATACTTTTAAGGTGATAATATAATATCCGTGGATAATAATCCATAGGATGATGGAAAAATATTCTTTGGTAAGATACGTAATCAAATTGGGTTCAGAATATCTCCATTAAAAACAAAACTGCAATATTGCCTAAGTTTCAATTGATATAATATAATTTTCAGAGTAGATTTGAGGAAGCAATACCTTGGATAAGTTCATTTGAATCTAATTTCTTTCATGATGCAGTTCTATCGTAAATATCCATTTATATCATTCCCAGAGACCAATCATTTCTGAGATATTTTTTGTCAAAGTTTGAACAAGAGCGCCAAAGCTCCTGTCCACAGGGCTTGTTCAAATATTAAAAAATAAGAAAATAAATGTATTCATCTACCGGAAGACATTCTGGAAGCAGCTAAGGCAGCATGCTTGGATTTATTGCCAGAAAATTCTAAAGAAAGGTACGAGAAAATATTCTCTTATAAAAGTTAATTGACTTAGAATTTATGCTTGAATTCGTCTTTTTTGCGCGTATGTTCTGGGGAACATACGCGTTATAGTTTTGCCCAAATGTCTGTAACTTTCGAATTTTTTGAAAAAAATGGTCTCAAACGATTAAGTTCGACTCCCCAATGAAGAATTCGAGGTCAAATTTGATTCTGTCCGGCCGGCCGTCCGGCCGTCCGGCCGTACGGCCGTCCGGCCGTTGCCACGATAACTTGAGAACGAAAAGAGCTAGCGACTTGAAATTTTCAGGGTAGGTGGCGCATCCCAATACGACGGACAAGTTCGTTAATGGGCATAATCGGCCCAGTGGTTTCCGAGTAATAATTTTGTTTTCAACCAATATGAATCCGATCGGATTGAAACTTGGTGAGTAGTTGTAGAATATGAACCTAAGCACGTTTGTGAAATTTTGTGCGAATCGTATGGCTACAAAATTATTAAAAAATTATTAAAAAATATTTTTGTTGTCACGATAACTTGAGAACTGAGAGAGATAGCGGCCTCAAGTTTTCAGGTTAGGATGTACACCACAACTCGACATTTCAGTTTGATTATGAGCCTAATCGGCCAAACGGTTTTAGAGTTATAGCCATCTGAAATTTTATGAAATTTTGTGGTTTTTGTTCCTCATTAACTCGAAAAATACTGAACCGATTAAATTCAAACATGGTTGTTAGTTGTAGAATGCCAATGCGGAAACGTTTGCAAAATTTGGTGAGGATAGCATTTGTAGAAAATTTTAAATAAATCTTTGAAAATAAAAAAAAAAGTTCTATATATCAGTAACTAATCGTTCGAAATTGCTGAAATTTCGCAAGAACCTTCATAACCTAACTATACTGACAATTTTCAAGATTTAATACGATCGGTTAAATATTGTTGGAGATTCGAGCATTCTTGTGTGAGTTCAGTAGATGGGTGACCGTTGCCTCGATAACTTTCGAACGAAAGGAGATAGGGACTTGCAATTTTCAGGGAAGGTTGCGTATCCGAAAGGGAGAGTTGAGTTCAATTGTGGGCATAATCGGTCTAACGGTTTCCGAGTTATACCCATCTGGAATATTGTTTCCTTGATAACTCAAAAAATAAATATTCGATCGAATTGAAGTTTGGTAACTAGTAGTAGAAAATCAACATAAAGACGTGTTTAATTTTTTTTTATTAAATATTTAAAACTGTAATTAGTTCTTTGAAATACCATTGAATGAAGAAATTCTTGTAAGTTAACAAAATATCTTTATTTGAACAATAAAAAAAATTGGTTCAAGCACTGACGTGAAGTCAGAAGCTTTTGCGCGTATGTTCTATTGTCCATTCTCCTGTATTGGACACTCTTCTTAATCGAATTTACCATGATGAATTCTATTGTCTATTCTCCTGTATTGGACACTCTTCTCAATCGAATTCACCATGATGAATTCTATTGTCTATTCTCCTGTATTGGAGACTCTTCTTAATCGAATTTGCCATGATGAATTCTATTGTCCATTCTGGACAATAGAATTCATCATGGCAAATTCGATTAAGAAGAGTCTCCAATACAGGAGAATGGACAATAGAATTCATCATGGTGAATTCGATTGAGAAGAGTGTCCAATACAGGAGAATAGACAATAGAATTCATCATGGTAAATTCGATTAAGAAGAGTGTCCAATACAGGAGAATGGACAATAGAACATACGCGCAAAAGCTTCTGACTTCACGTCAGTGCTTGAACCAATTTTTTTTATTCTATAATATGGTTTTAGGAAAAATATAGTGTCTATCTCGAGCAGAAAGTATCTTTCCCGCATTCCCGCACCCTATGTGCGGGCAATCTCGTACGGGAAAGTACAACTTTCTGCTCTAGATAGGAAAATAACTATTTATGTACGCAAAATTGTATTAACCAATGCTAAATATATTGGCCGAAATTGGATTCAGTTGTTCCGAAATTTGATCTACATTTTCCGAAATTGGTTTCACTATTACCGAAACTAGTTTTACTATTTCCGAAATTGCTTTTACTTTTTTCGAAATTGAACTTGAAAAGGTATAGATAAATAAATCAGAAAGTCAGCAAGAAAATCATGAACCTATACTAATCATAACCTACAGGAATAAACAAATCGACCCTCCAAAATCACATCATTATACGAAGGATTTCCTGATCTACCATAAAATTGAACAGGACTTAAATACAGAGCAAATTCCATCCGAATGAACATTCAATATCCAAAATTCAATTCAATTGAATAGTTCTTTTATTGCTGTTTGTATCTTGATAGTTATTATAATCTGACCGCATTACCTACTTTTCGTATCATGAGAATTTAATAAAATACTCCCGATATTGAAGGAATTTGGAAAATTCAATGATGACTTCAAATCAACGTAGTATATCAGATGTGAATGCAATTGCGTGAATAGATCCACCCACAACGGAGTTGTATTTCCTCCTCATGATATAAATTGTTTAATTGGTCAAAGTTGATTCCATAATATCTTTAAATGGATTCAAATACAGATGACGTAGGAATCTACAAGAAACTGGCTATTCTTAATGGTTTGTACAATTATTTCAAGAAAAATTTTATCAATGCTAATTATTTTTGCACTTTTCAATAAATATCTGATTTGTTCTCTCAATTCACTTCGCACCCTGAAGAAACACAAGTCAGAAAAGTCTACAGGGTATTTGATTAACAATGAATTGAAAGAAAACACTTTGGTATAACACGCACGCCAAATGCAGATTGAATTAACAATGAAAGAAAAAGTGTAAAAGTGCATTTACGTGGGGTCAATCTGCTTTGGCGGGCGTGCTATAAACATGATTATTATTATACTGACCCCTCCAAGTCTTTCCCAAAGAGATCCCTCGGAATCTTCTAGGAGCTTGTGCGACTAAGGAGAGTCCGTTGTGTTCTTTTTCAACTCTGTTACACTATCCTTATGCTAACTTAGACACAGCACTGTTAATTTTTTAACCGACAGTGAATGGTGTCCACTATCCTTTGGGTAAATCCCCGGCTCGCTCTATCCACTGAGCTTGAAGTACTCATCATTATATTCAAATTAGCCATCAGACTGATTTCGCCCAATAACGAGCTCAACCGAGATATTTATCTCCCAAACCTACTCTGAAAACTCATTCTTATCAAGAGTTATCTTACCTCTTGACCAGTGAGTCGAACCAACTTTTGAGACCAGTTTCATCCAAAAACTTGACAACTACAGACATTAGGGCAAATTGATAAGCACTTTGTTCCACGGAACAAGAGCGCCAAAAAGCAGTGAATAATCCCAGTAGCTCCTCAATCTCCACGTACACAAGAAGTCGGCAAAATGTTATCAACAATTATCGCTCCTTAAATTCTTCCCACAAAACAAATAATAAATAAATTATATGTAATTTAAATTTGAAATGAGTTTCGTTTGAATTATGTAATGAACATAAATGTCACAAATAATGTTGTGTGTTTTTTTTGCAAAATAATCCCTAGAACACCATTTGAGCTCTGAAATCTATATATATATATATAAATGAATTGCTGTTCGTTAGTCTCGCTAAAACTCGAGAACAGCTTGAACGATTTGGCTTATTTTGGTCTTGAATTATTTGTGGAAGTCCAGGGAAGGTTTAAAAGTGAATAAATATAAAAATGCCTACAGGGTGTTTTTCTTTTAACAACTATAGCAACTTACTCTTTTTCACGCCATAGTCGTACAATTTCATTCAATTGTGTTAAAATTATACTTTCGAGGCATACATCATTGAAAATTAACCACTACTATACAGAGTGGTCTTTATCTCACCGCACAATTGTACGCGATTGAAGTGATTCGGGCCACAAACAAAGCATTTAGGTACCCTGGATGGATTCTCATAATGTATTTATCTGAAATTTTTCTACAGGGTAATTTTCTTTTAACGTTGCATTTGTCCGAAATTTTCGTACAGGGTGTTTTTCTTTTAACGTCAATTGCAACTTGCTGTTTTTCGCGCCAATCGTACAATTTCATTCAATTGTGTTAAAACATATACTCTGGAGGCATTACATCAATGAAAATAAACCATTTCTATACAGGGTGTTCTTTATATCACGGCACAATTGTACGCGATTGAAGTGATTTGTCCAACACACAAAGCATTAACTAAATAGGTACCTTGGATGGATTCTCATAATGTATTTGTCCGAAATTTTCATACAGGGTGTTTTCTTTTTGACGTCAATTGCAACTATCTGTTTTTCATGTCAATCGCACAATTTCACTCAATTGTCTTAAAAATTATACTTCCGAGGCATACGACAATTGAAATAATACATTAAAATACAGGGTGTTCTTTATATCACGGCACAATTGTACGCGATGGAAGTGATTTGTGCCACTAAACAAAACAAAAAATACAGTTTATCAGGAAGCTCCAAATTGATTGAGAGACTGTATCATAATTGTGTGTGTCTGTCAATATCAAATTGAAACCTTATAAATAGCCAGTATTTCAGGAAAAAATATATTTCGGCAATTAATCGAAAATAATAATAGAACTTTTTTTATGCCGAGCATTTTTTTTTATTAGGCGGTTCGCCGGGCCAGTTAGTTGTAAATAATTTTTCCCTCATGCCTGTTTTCTTCTTCTGAAAATTCACTGATCCTATAGACTCGTACAATCAACGAAAACATGCAGTCGTGACAAATTATCCATAATGTTAATGTGCTTGTGGTATTATCCCCGATAATTTTTATTGCATTTTTTTATGAGCCATTTCACAGAAGAATTGTTCTGATTAGATCACATTCAAAAGCAGAGTATATTACTTTCGACCGTGTGTATGAACGCCAGTATGTCCTGTACCAGGAATTTTCATGTTTTCACTAATGGAACGCATATACCCCTGGGGAGGTCTCAGCGCTCAAATTGAAGTAATTAACTCACGCCAACATGATTGTTTCGACACCGAACAACTACACGAGATATCCCAACTTTATAGCACTGATTTTCATTATATCTTATATCATTACAGTACCAAATGATTTTCATCATATTTATTTTTTGGCAAATTCATAGCCGAGATTTCACAAAAATTATGTGAATATGGTAAAGCAGCTGAACTCGATTCTTTAAACAGGTCATGTTGTTGGGACCAGCTCAATCTTGATATTGAATTTAAAAATTCCTATTCCCGATTTTCATAGTCTCATTTTCGCTCATAGCGAAGTGAGCAAGTGAGTTGTCGTGCTTACGAACGATAGCCAGAATACAGAAATATAGAATTGAATTTAAGCATTTCCTCTTCCTCAGTACCTCCAATGCAAAAGCTTACGACTATTTCCGTGAAACGTTCGCAAATGGACATTAAAAAGTGGGAAACTCCTGCGGACAGGAGCTTTGGCGCTCTTGTTCAAACTCGGACAAATCATATCTCTGAAAGTATTGTTTTCTCAGAGTAGGGGATGATATCAATGGATTCTTATTATAGAACTGCATCATGAAAGAAATTGAATTCCAATAATTGTTCATTTATCAAGATTAAATGAGCAATCTGCAATGATTTAACCTCGTGGAATGGGTTGTTGCAACTTACACTCGGTGCATAGTTTTCACAAATCGAAATACCTAATAAGGAAAGTATCATCGAATTGTCTAGAGCAAGACTGGAGACAATCATAGGAGACTGTCCATTTATTCCTGTTATTTGAATAGGTAAGTATAGGCTGACCAACAAATTACTTTAATAGTTCAAAATATATTAATAAAATACAATCCTCTTTTCATAATTTAATGGTTCATATAACACATTAATTATGTATTATTTGATACACAGTTGTAGATCAATATTTGAGTATTTTCTTGCTAGGAATATGTCTTACTACTTAAGGAAGTGAAAGGTAATATTAATCTCGGTGGTCAACGAACAGCAATTTCCATTATGTTGTTCTTTCCTATTGCTTTCATAAACTACATCATTGAAATGATCCAATTCTAAATCTTCTGGACCATCATCCCCAACAAGTCAATATTATTTCTGGTACCAAAACCGTCTGGTATATATTGACAAATGCAAGATTCGAAACCTTGTTTGCCAACACAAAATATTTTCAAAGTACGAATTATATAAACAATCTAGAACAGAAATAAATTTGACGTTTATCTTATAGGTGGAAAAGATGACATGAATGAACAGTAAACACAGGTAGAACACAGTCAGATAGAATTCGCAATCTGTGAAAACATAGAAGTACGATGTATTTTTGGAATTTTGAAAAATCATATCTCCGAAATTAGTGGAGTTGAAAATAGCATCAGTTGATTCTTATCATGGAACTGCATCTTGAAAAATATAGAATTTGAAATTAGTAATGTAAAAAAAAATTGTTTATTCGTTACTCCGAAACCGTCAGACCGATTTAGCCCAATAACAAACTCAACTGAGATATTTATCTGTCAAACCCAGTCTGAAAATTTGAACTCATTCTGTTCGAGAGCTATCGTGCCTACATCTGGCCGAACCGGCAGGACAGAATCGATTGCGACCACGGATTCTTGATCGGTGGGTCGAACCAAATATGTTGAGATTTTTGACAACATTTCTAGTGATACGATCCCCACAAAATTTTGCAAGGCTTTCCGTGTTGGCATTCTTCAACTAATAACCATATTTAAATTGGATCGAATTGGTATTTTTCGAGTTAGTTAGGAAATAACAACCAAATTCCAAATGGGCGTAATTCCAAAACCGTATGGCCGATTAAGCTTATACATAAACCGAAATGTCACATTCAAATGCTCAACCTAACCAGAAAATTTCAAGTCGCTATCTCTTTTCGTTCTCAGGTTATCGGGACATAAAAAATATTTTTTGATGATTTTTTTTAAATTTTGTAGTTATACGATTCTCACACAATTTCACAAACGTGCTTAGGTTTATATTCTACAACTATTCACCAAGTTTCAATTCGATCGGATTCATATTGGTTGAAAACAAAACTATTACTCGGAAACCACTGGGCTGATTACGCCCATTAACAAACTCGTCCGTCATATTGGGATGTGCCACCCACCTTGAAAATTTCAAGTCGCTAGCTCTTTCCGTTCTCAAGTTATCGTGGCAACGGTCGGACGGCCGGCCGGACAGAATCAAATTTGACCTCGAATTCTTCATCAGGGAGTCGAATCGAATCGTTTGAGACCATTTTTGGCGAAAAATTCGAAAATTACAGACATTTGGGGAAAATGATAACGCGATGTTCCCCAGAACATACGCGCAATAAGATTTTTTTGTAGCTTTGATATTGTTATTCAGAATGAAATGAATGTTGTTTGGAATATTTCAATAAATATGAGACATAACCTCAAATCAATATTATTTCCCTATTGGCACTAGTTTCCTAGTTATAGACTCGTGGAGGAGAAACACTCCAGGAATAGCACAGGGGCAAAACAAATCGAGGATTTCTCATCAACCTGTACCAGAAAGCTCCTGCAACTGCCACGAGCTATATTTCGGGTAATGATTGGACTGCAGACACCTTTGGTACAAATAACAATTATGCCCCACGGCCAAGTCAGCAGACGAAACATTCAGGCTCTGTGGATCGGAAAAGGAAACTGCCGAACTCGTAGTTCGAAAATGCCAAGAGCTGGTCCGCCTAGAAATTTAACAATTTTACAATGTTCCTAGGATTGAATAAGTAGGGTAGTAGAACAAAAAATCGTATAGGTCTCAGTTCTGAAGGGCTAGAAAAATAGACCAGGGTCGATGATTTTTGAAACCGAAAAAAATAATAGTAGAATGAAACGCGCTGTTAGAAGGAAGAGAATATAACAAATAGTATATTACGCACCGAGGGAGAAAAGTAGGACATTCACGCCCGCGAATGATTGTCACCCGAGCCGAAGGCGAGGGTGACTATCGCGGGCGAGGATGTCCTACTTTTCTCCCTAGGTGCGTACACAATTTTTTTCTCCTCCGTCTAATTCACTTTCATCAGAGTTAATCAAATCCATTTTGGCGCTCTATAGTTCCTCGGAACTGAGTGCTTATCAATTTGCCCAAATGTCTGTAATTTTCGAATATTTCGATGAAAATGGTCTTAAACGATTTGGTTCGACTCACTGATCAAGAATCCGTGGTCGAAATTCATTCTGTCCGGCCGGTCAGGCCGGCCGCGGCCGTCCGGCCGTAGGCACGATAACTCTCGAACGGAATGAGCTACAGAGTTGAAATTTTCAGAGTAGGTTTGGGGGATGAATATCTCGGCTAAGTTCGTTATTGGGCAAAATCGGACAGATGGCTTCAGAGTAACAAAATAAATTTTTTTTTTTACGAAACTAATTCCAAATTAAATTTTTTTTAATAAGAAGTTTTATCATAAGAATCCACTCATATCAATTTTAACTCTAACAAGCTAATACTTTCGGAGATATGTTTCTTCAAAATTTCAATGTAAATCGTATTTCACACATTGATATAATTTCTCTATGTATAAATTGTCATAATGTCAACTTGACAGAAGGGAATATTGTAACTTAAAAAATATTGGGGTTGAAATACTCGTATTTTAGCGATGCAAATGAAAATGTTTGAAAATATTTGGTAAATATTGAAAGCATAATTCTGTAGTTCGAGAGAGGAGAAAATTTGGTGAACGTAGATCAGGAAATTTTTGATCGATTACAAAGTATTTTATTTATTACTCATCTTCTTTCATATTATTACTCATCTTCTTTCATACATGTTTTATGGAATACCTACTATTTGTAGGTACTTTAAACCTGTTTTGGGCAATTGTCATACGAAACTTGTTTTTTTGGCGCTCTAGTTCTTCGGAACAGAGTGCTTATCAATTTGCCCAAGTGACTGTAATTTTGGAATTTTTGGCTGAAAATGGTCTCAAACGATTTGGTTCGACTCACTGATCAAGAATCCGAGTGCGAAATCGATTCTGTCCGGCCGGCCGACGGCACGATAACTCTCGAACGAAAGGAGTTAGCGGATTGAAAATTGCAAGATGGTTTTGGAGCGTAAATATCTCGGACAAGTTCGTTCGATCTATCTGAAATTTAGCATCAAATTGTAGAATCATGACCTTTATACGCATGTGAAGTTTTGTATTGACCAGATTACCGCAAAGTGTAAAAAAAAAAATTTAGAAAATTTAAAAAAAGTTTTTCCACAATAACTCTCGAACGGAATGAGCTAAGTAGTTGAAATTTTCAGAGTAGGTTAGGGAGATGAATATCTCGGATAAGTTCATTATTGGGCAAAATTGGCCAGATTTATTTCGATTTCTTCCATGGTGCAGTTCTCATTCTCATGATTGCTCATTTAATCTTGATAACTAAACTATTATTTGAATTGAATTTCCTTTATGATGCAGCTCTATCATATGTATACATTGATATAATTCCCAACTCACAGAAACCAATACTTTCGGAGATATAATTTGTCTGTTTGAACTAGAGCGCCAGAAAGCTCCTGTCCACAGGGCTTGAACCCATTTTTTTCACATAACCTCAGAATGTATGTGAGAAATTCAAATAACCACGTTTTCGGTTTTTAATTTTCATCTTTTATAAAAAAATTTTTGTTTTCACCAAATCTGGTAAACACTTACCTCTTTATGTCCCAAACACATGAAGCAAAACCTATTTTCAATCAAAAATTCTCATGTCAAAGTATCTTCTTTCTCAAAAAAGTAGGTGGGTTTTTTGTTTGCTGAAATCTTTACTTTCTGATGGCCTGAAAAAAATATACATGACTATCGTAAATTTTCACAGAAAATGCTAAGTTAATAAAGTTAATTTACTAAGACACCAAAAATATTTTGATAAGTTGTAGAATCTTCTCTGAATTATATGCGTAGATGCTTATTTATTGCTATTTTAATATAACTTATACACCTGAGTGACCTACTTCAAATTTCAGCCCATCAAAAGTTATTTCATAGAGAGTTGGGCAAAGGGCTATTAGGGTCAGGGCCCTACTACCTGTTATTTCGTAGCATTTTCTGAGAAAATTTACAATAGTAATTTAAATATTTTTTTAGACCATCAGAAAGTAGAGATTCCAAGAACAAAAAGCTCACCTATTTTTTTAAAAAGCAGATATTTTGATGTGAGAATTTTTGATTGAAAATTAGGATGCTTTTTCGATATTGAGTCAAATTGAGGTAAAAAAAAAATTTTAAATCCAAGAAATTACAATGTATTTGGGACATACAAAGGTAAGTTTTTACAAAATTTGGTGGAAAAAAAAATTGTTGTAAAAGATAAAAATTAAAAACCAAAAACGTGGTTATCTGATTTGTTCACATAACTTTTGAGGTTATTTGAAAAAAGTGTAAATACAAAAGTTGTCTATCTTTTATTACCTACAACTTTGCCATTCAACTTATTTTCATACCATTTTCATAACCTTAAAAACTCACCTTTCCCCTTTCCGAATTCAGATCGCCCGTAAATTATTTTCCGTATTATTTTTGTTATATTCTCTTCCCTTTTCAATGGGTTTCATCCTACTATAATTTTTTTCACCTTTTACCATTTATAAAGGCCATTTTTAGGCCATTTTTAGACCAGGATCGAACCTGGTCTAAAAGCCTCAAGACCGCGTTCTAATAATATGGACTCGCAAATTCATAACACTAAATTAAATCAGTAAAAAGAAAGCAGGTAAAGTTTATCTTGAGTCATTATACGAATCTTCATTCATTTTAGAATATAAAATTAGTAATCTTCATTTCTACCGAAAAGAATCGTTCTTGAGATTTCCAGCATTGAATGTTAAAATCTGATAATAATTTGCCTTGTTTCGGTTGCTACCAAGGAGTGGCCTTGATTGTGTTTATATCTAGGATTACACACTGGCTTTTCTTTCACAAGATATAGATAATTCATTCTTCTCTGGCGCCATAATATACCTCAGTTTGACAATGCCGCATGATAACAGTGAAAGAAGGCATAAGGCGGGTTTATACAGCAAATCAGATAAAATAAGAAACAAATTAAAATAAAATAAGAATTAAGGGTTAAACGGATCGGTTTATACAGATAATCTAAAACAAAATAAGAAACAAGAATGAACCAATCAAATCGCAGCTTTTTGACAATTTTATGCAAGTTCTATGAATTTCACTCTTTGAGCATACGCATTGTCATTTTCCAAACAAAATAACATAAAATAAGAAATAAAGATGGGAGTTGGGCAACTTTAATTCTTATTCGTATTTCTTATTTTATCTTATTTCGTGTATAAACGCTCTCATAGAAATGTACATGTTTAACTTTCTTATTTTATTTCTTATTTTATTTTATCTTATCTTATTTGCTGTATAAACCCGCCTATAGACATGTAAAGTCCATGATCATTATAGAGTTTCTGTTAATGTTACCTACTAATGATTATGATTATTTCGTCAGCTGGAATCATAAACCAACTATTCAACTCCAGATGTTATTGGAAATTAGTGAATTAATTGGATGGGCTTTGATCAAATTATGTATAATCTTATAGTGGAAACAATTGATGGATATTGAGTGCATATTAAGTCGAAGCTCAGTGTTATAATAGTGAAGAATTAGTGGAATATTTCCTAATGCTGCATTATAGAATTGATTGAGTGAATACGTTTTCTCAAACAATTTAATTCCATTTCAAGCACTAGATGATTGAGTTTTTTTCTGTTTTTATAAAATAAATACTTTAGTAACAATTTTGTATATTGAACATGAAAACAACGTGCAGGAGAGTATTAGCAAATTGTGGAATCTTTTAACGCTTGTAATTTCCTACCTGCCGCACCATATTAGGTATGTCGAAGATGAGTTTAAATTTAAGAAATTTATTAAGAAAATTTTGATACAACTGGAACCATACAGTCAAGACGATTATTTTGGTTCTGACAATATGTACTGAATTGTGTTTATTTTTGACGTCATTTCATCTATCTTGTAATTTTTTATATGAAACTTGAAATAAAGAACGTTTATCTATCTATCTATCGACCTGAGCTGAACCTGGAAAATTCTTTAAAAACACTGACGTCAAGGCAGGAGATTTCACATTAATCTTTTTGTTGGTATCCTATAACTATTTACCAAGTATCCTAAAAGTAGTACCAAGTTACCAGCTACTTACCAGTTTAATTCAATCGGATCCTTATTGTTCGAAAAAAAAAATTAGATACTCGGAAACAGTTTGGCCAATTAACGAACTTAACCATCACATCTGGATGCACAACCTACCCTGAAAATTTCAAGTAGATATCTCTGACTAACCCGGCATAATCTAATTTGAACTCGAATTCTTCATCTGTGAGTCGAACATAACCGTTTGAGACCATTTTCGGCAGAAATTCGAAAATTGCAGATATTTTGGCAAAATGATAGCACGCTGTTCCCCAGAACATGCACGCAAAAAGGATATATTTTTCATGAAAGGAATCTGTGGTTTGAAATAACTCAAAGACTGACCTGCATATTTTTTCTGTAAATATAAGTTTGTTGAACTCGAGGTGGGATTTTGATTGCCAGGCACTAAAAACCCCGAAATTTTGCAAGAGCCTTCAAAACCATAGGTATTGGATAGCTTTGATCTAGATTTAAATTAGGTCGCATCTATATTCTTGGAAATATTGGGAATATTATTTTTTTTCCTGGAGCTAAGCAACCTTGGGCGAGTTCAGTACCTGGATAGGTGACTGCTCTATCTGTGAATTGTAATAAGCGAGCCGAAGCTCCTGGTGACAGAGATTTTCCAACTACACTGAGCAAAAAAATTAACGATCATTATGGACATCTCAAATTTATTCTACAACTGAAGGTGTTCTCAATGATAATTATTTTTAAAGAATTATGCATGCATATGTTATCCACTTTCAACGTTTTTCTTCAATACAGATGTTTTTTCCCAGCAGGAATAAAAAAAGATGAGATTATCAGATTTTGAATGTATTGGCTCCATTCTGAAATCAGTTGTTTTCGATCAATTCTAGTGATCAATGGTTTTTCTTTCGTTTGATTTTCTACACTCGATCGCTATGCAACGCGAAACACGCAATTTGACCCAAGAGGAATGTGCCCAAGCGGTAGTTTTGGAGTTTCCCATACAAGTGTGTCCAGAATGTTGCAGCGATTCAGGGAGACAGGTATGAATATCCGAAGACCAGGACAGGGTAGACCACGGGTAACAACTGCCATTCAAGAACATTACTTGAGAGTTTCTTCGTTGAGACAACGGTTTGCAACCGCTCGCCTCCTTCAAAATCAGCTTGAGCGAACTCATGAGGTGCAAATTAGCACTCAGACAATAAGAAATCGCCTCAGAGAATATGATTTAAGGCCTCGTGTCGCGGCAAGAGGCCCAGCTCTTACCCCAGCCCATCGAAGGGCGCGTTTGGATTTTGCGAGAGAGCATATCCATTGGGAAGAGGCTGATTGGGAAAGAGTTCTCTTCACAGATGAGTCTAGATTCTGCCTCTACCATTGTGATCGACGTTCCCTTTTATACAGACGTCCACATGAAAGAAATGCTCAGTGCAATTTCCTGAATACTACTGTTTTCGGGGGAGGATCGATTATGGTATGGGGTGGAATATCTTTGACTGCTCGCACAGACCTAGTGGTTGTTGATTATGGAGCTATGAATGCTGATAGGTATATAAGGAATATTCTTGAAGAGCATGTAGTGCCATTTGCCCCATACATTGGTGAAAATTTCATTTTTATGGACGATAATTCCAGACCCCATCGTGCGCGCATCTTTCAGGAGTACCTTGAAGAGGTTGAAGTCTCTCGAATGGAATGGCCAGCAAGAAGTCCAGATCTCAATTCGATTGAGCAGGTTTGGGACAACCTCAATAGAAGGCTGAGAAGTTCAGAAAATCATCCAGCTACTCTTAATGACTTAGGAATCCAACTCAGAGAAATCTGGGAAGGATTAGATCAGAACATTTTAAGATCACTCATTTTGAGTATGAATCGTCGTTGCCGAGCTGTAATTAAAGCAAGGGGTGGAAATACCAAGTATCAAATCACTTATCAGCATTCCAGTATTTTGAAAATTGTTTATTTCTCTTCTTTCACATAAGATTCGGTGAAATCCTGAATTTTTCTTCCATTTAATGTGTCTTGTATCGTTCAAAACCTTCCCGAAAGAACATAAAAAATAAGTTATGAAGTCAATGTAGAGTTAACTTTCATTAAAATTGAGATTTTCAGAATGTGCGTTAATTTTTTTGCGCAGTGTAGTTATCATATACGTGTTTGACATCGTAAAATATTTTCGATCTTGTAGGGCTCTTTTGTATGCTGATAACCTTAAGATATCGCATCCCATCCCTCATTCTTCCGACAGATTACAATGATTATATAGTCAGGCGGACTTAGATCGATTTGTCGTCTACTGCGAAGAGAACAATCTATTCCCAAATTTGTGCAAATGTTCCTTCGTCAAACTCCGTTGGAAAACCGACGACGTCATGACGTCTGTCCCTATTCGCATTTTCAACTAACCTACTCCCCACGTTCACACTGTGCAAGTTCTCAGAATATCTTCGGATTAAAAAGCTGCTTTTTGGCGCTCTTGTTCCTTGGAACAGAGTGCTTATCAATTTACCCAAATGTCTGTAATTTTCGAATTTTTGGCTGAAAATGGTCTTAGCGATTTCGTTCGACTCACTGATCAAGATTCCATGGTCAAAATCGATTCTGTCCGGCCGACCGTCCGTTCGCCCGGCCGTTAACACGATATCTCTCGAACGGAATGAGCTAGACAGTTGAAATTTTCAGAATATGTTTGAGGGATAAATATCTCGGTTGAGTTCGTTATTGGGCAAAATCGGCCTGATGGTTTCAGAGTAACGAAGAAAAAATTTTTAATTTACATCACAACACTCAAATTAAATTTTTTTTAAGGTGAAGTTTTATCAAAAGAATCCATTGATAGCATTGCCAACTATAACGAGCCAATACTTTCAGAGATATGATTTTTCAAAATGTCATTAATACATCGTAGTTCTATGTATTCACAGAATGTGAACAGGATCTGTCTGTGTTCACTGTTCATAAATGTCATCTTATCTAGCTACTAGAGACATGTCAATTCGTAGTTTGAAAATATTTTCTGCTGGAAAACAATTAGTATATCGTCGTTGTGCCTTCAAAGTGCGACATGTGACTATTGATAAATTGTGCATTCATACACTTAGGGTGATTTGTAGGAGCATATTTTCGATTTCGTACTTGTCGCTTTCCGATCAAATCCAACTGGAAGCGAAACTAGTGCGATTATCACATGGCAGCTTTTAACGAAATATCCAGCTTGCGCAGTTCTTAATCGCAATATACACTTAACGCATTTTGCACAATATATGCACATGTCGCGTTTTGAAGGCGCAGCGACGATATGATTCTTGAATTTGTGAATATATACAAGACTGTTTTGAAACCGAAAATAATATTAACTGGTTGCATATTGAATAATTTATGTATAAATTCGGTATGATGTTTCAGAAGATTTAGAATTGGATCATTTTAATGCTGTAGTTTATGAAATCAATAGGAAAGAAGAACATAATGAAATCATCAAAAGAAATAACTATTCGTTGACCACTGAGGTTAATATTACCTTTTACTTCCTTAAGTAGTTAGACATGTTCTTATGTACAGTATTTTCACAATGTTGCCAGCAAAAAATTGCTGAAATATGGACCTACATTTGTGTATCAAATATTTTCTCTTGAGTTAAGGTTCATAATAAAGAATGAATGTCCTAGTGGAATGAACCATTAGATTATGGAAAGTGGATTGTATTTTATTAATATATTAATATATTGAACTATAGAAATAATTTGTTCATCAGCCTCTACCTACCCAAATATCAGGAATGCTCAGCCTTGTTCCAGACATTTCGATGATACTTTCCTTATTATTTTAAACGATAATATTTGAAACGTTAAAGCATTGAAGATTGCTCATATAATCTTGATAAATAAACTATTATTTGTATTGAATTTCCTTTATGATGCAGTTGTATCATAAGAATCCATTGCTATCATTCCCAACTCTGAGAAAGCGATACTTTCGGAGATATGATTTGTCAAAGTTTTAACAAGAGCTCCACAGGGCTTGAACCAATTTTTGATCAACGTTATATTCAATATCCCCGAAAAAGCAAATCCTAAGGTCGGTTTCATTACGAGAACACCTTTTATAAATTCCTGAGACCTCAGGCTGTACGCGCTGTCTTTTCAACGTATTCCAACAGCATTTTGTGCTTCGGTTCGGTCATATGGAACCCCCGTTATAGGATTTATATAGATAAGCAGGGGGTTGTTCAAAGGAGGTTCATCAGGTATTGGCGGGCTTGATTCTATTCCACCATTAACGACACGGCGGAGTTGTATAGACTCTTAAATTTGATTTCCCACGAGAATCGACGGCAAATTTCAGACGTGATATTTGCTCACAAACTGATCAACAATTACTTTGATTGTAACAAAATATCTCAGCAGATTAGATTGGCAGTTCCTCCCTACAATACACGGTTTCCCAATAGGTTCTTTACAGGGCATGCTTATTATATCTACTATTTTCCGCATTTCCTTCTGCATTGAATAAAATGATGAACTTTTATTTCTGTGGCGGAGGTTACAAATGTCGATATTTTTCCGATTCTGGTTTCAAGCACTGACGGTGAAGCCAGGAGCTTATACGCGCATTTTGTATTGTCTACTCACCTCTATTGTATACTTTTTATCGAATGTAGCATCTATATATACCGCATAGACAAGATATACCGTTTTGTCAGCTTTTGTAATATATTAATTTATTTAATACCACTTTGATGACATACGTCAGCAACGAGAGAATCTATGATCACATTATTATTGCGCGCGCGTTCCGCAAGAAACAGCGTGCTACCATTTTGTCACAATGTCTGTATTTTTCGAATTTTTTGAGGAAAATGGTCGCAAACGATTGAGTTAGACTCACTGAAGAATAATCTGAGGTCAAATTCAATTCTGTACGGCCGGTCCGGCCAGCCGTTAGCACGATAAATATCGAACGAAAGGAGCTAGAGAATTTATATTTGCAGGATAGTTTTGGAGCGTAAATATCTCGGACAGGCGAAATTCACTGAGCGGTTTCAGAGTTATGGCCATTTTTTTTTAAAACATTACTTATGAATATATCCGGAACCGAGTACTGGATCTATCTGAAATTTAGCATCGAATTGTAGAATCATGACCTTCATATGCGTGCAAAGTTTTATATTAATCAGATGGCTACAAACCAAAAAAACAAAATTTAAGAAATTTGAGATGGTCGTTTTCTCATTAACTCTGATACGATTGAAAAACTCAATGCTTGGGCTGGAATATTTGGTGACAACATTGTCGGCCCGTTCTTTTTACCTGGTAATCTTACTGGAGATATGTATTTGGACTTATTGGAAAATCACATTGATCCAATTTTGACGGAAATTATTGAAAACAATGCTGGAAATTATGTGGAAGATCAGATTGTGTTTCAGCAGGATGGAGCTCCTCCACAATACGCCTTACCAGCTCGAGAATATCTGGATCAAAGATTACCGAATCGGTGGATTGGAAGAAGGGGTCCCACTGAATGGCCAGCCAGATCGCCAGATCTGTAACCACTAGATTTTTTTCTTTGGGGCCACTTGAAGAGTAAAATTTACTCTACACAGCTCGATTCCATAGAGGATTTAAGAAGACGTATAGTGAACGAATGTCGTCAAATCACTCCAGAAATGCTGCAAAATGTGCGCCATCGTTTCGAACAAAACTTATTTCATTGTATGGAAGCTAATGGTGAACAATTTGAATATTTAATTAATTGATGTGAGTTTTTGATAACTTATTTACTTTACTTTGAAAAGTCTTATTTCTTAGATCAATACTTCAAATCGTTCTGATACCGTACAGTTGGAGAATGATTTCAGTGAATAAAACAGCTAGTCGAACATCTGGCCTTAGTAGCATTAACACGTACGGTATGACTTCATTTGCCCAGTGGTAGATGTTTTGCAATTTCAAATACAAGTACGGAAATTTTGGTGTTTCGGAAGCACGAAATGTCAATTATTCGCCAAAAATTAATTTAAGTGATAAAATTAACTAACGCATGAATATTTCGAGAACTAATGCATAAAATGAAAAAACAATTACTGTGCTGAAATCAGTATAAAAATACCTTTCAAATGAGGTATCACTCATCCCATCTTCCCTATTCAAAATTTGGGGGTGAGGGCTGTAGTAGCAAGGGTTGAAGCGCTATGCGTCCGTAACCTACATCTTAAGTTGTCCCCCTCGAAACAGAAATCGACCTGTCCGAGCATTTCTATCGAAAAACTTTATTTCGTCTGTAATCTCGTCTGTTTCGTTTTCAAATGGCCACCCTGTATATATTTACCATAGATCATTTAGTTGATAATTGTCGCATATATAGAGTCAAATATGGTTTTAGGGCTATTCCTAATGTTTCTGAATCTTTTTTAGAATGGGTAGCGAGTTTCAAATCTATTCAATAAAATATAGAATATTCCATTTTTAATTTGTTCGTTTTCTCCTTTTGTCTTTTCCTACTCCAGATTGAGTTTCGGGTACCTTGGAGAAACTCCTCTTGTTGAAGGAAGAAGCGATAGTAAAGAAAAAGATCCCCTTCAGTATTTAATATTTCAGCATATTGTGTTAACAATTTCAATTTTCATAAATCACAACTTAGCATTTCACATTTAAACATCTGTTATTACTTACAAATGGCGATTAAGTCAAGAATAATAAAAGTAAACAATAATAGTTCTCTCTGAATTCTCATAAAAATTCTTTCAAAAAACTTGGTTCAAGCACTCACGTGAAGTCAGGAGCTTTTGCGTGAATGTTCTATTATCCATTCTCCGCGTTTCAGGCCGCGCCAGTATGTGAACCCACATGAATATCCATGTGTTTGTTTTGACCGCGGTTCTACCGCTGTATGATCGTCACCGCGGCCGCGTCAGTTTGGTTTGTCCTTTAATTCGAATATACCATGGTAAATTGGAATTAAGCGTCCAATACTGGAGAATGGACAATAGAACATACGCGCAAAAGCTCCTGACTTCACGTCAGTGCTAGAACCAATTTTTCTTTTCATCATTTTTTTAAAATTTTCTAGGGATACGGTTCTTATAAAATTTTAAACATGTCTTTATGTCGATATTCTACAACTAGATACCAAGCTTTAATTCGATCGACCCTATATTTTTTTAGTTATCGAGGAAATAATATTCCAGGTGGGCATAACTCTGAAACCATTAGACCGATTATGCCCGTAATCAAACTTAACGCTCCCATCCGGATACGTAACATACCCTGGAAATTGCAAGTCCCTATCTCCTTTCGTTCGAAAGTTATCGAGGAAACGGTCACCCATCCATCTACTAAACTCACGCAAGGCTGCTCGAATCTCCAACAATAAATAAACGATCGTGTTCAAACTTGAAACTTAGCAGTAGAGTTAGATTTTGAAGGCTCTCACAAAATTTTTAGCGATGTCGGACGAATAGTTACTGATATATAGAACTTTTTGCAATAAATTTTCAATAATTTTTTAAACATTTTCTAGTGACATGATCCTCACGAAATTTTGTAGGAATTTTCGCGTTAGCATTATACAACTAATAACCAAGTTTGAATATAATTGGTTTTTATTTTTCGAGTTATTGAGGAAATAAAAACCAAATTTCAGATGGTCATAACTCCAAAACCATTTGGCCGATTATGCCTATAAACAAACGCAAATGTTGCATTCAGATGCGCAGCCTAACCTGAAAATTTCAAGACGGTACTTCTTTCCGTTCTCAGGTTAAGGTGACATAAAAAATATTTTTTAATAATTTTTCTGAAATTTTCTAGTAATGCGATTCTCACAAAATTTTAACAATCGTACTTAGGATCATATTCTACAACTACTCACCAAGTTTCAATTCAATCCGATTCATATTGGTTGAAAATTAAATTATTACTCGGAAACCATAGGGTGGATTATGCCTATTAACGAACTCGTCCGTCGTATTGGGATACGCCACCTACTCTGGACATTTCAAGTCGCTATCTCATTCTGTTCTCAAGTTATCGTGGCAACGGACGGCCGGCTGGACAGAATCAAATTTGTCCTTGAATTCTTATTCAGGTAGTCGATCTCAATCGTATGAGACCATTTTAGGCAAAAAATTCGTAAATTACAGACATTTGGGCAAAATGATTACGCGATGTTCCCCAGAACATACGTGCAAAAATCAGGACACGTGTGGAACGGAATAGAATAGTTTAATAAAAATCTAAATAGAGAAGTGTTCTTTTTCAGAAAAGAACAAATCTCTTCAAACATAGTGACTGCCCGATCATTAAGAGTCAGTTGACACAGTTATCCATTGAACATGGAATCAGTTAGGTATATATTTTCATTTATGACTAATTCCCTTGATTATTTAAAATGCACCTTTAATTCAGTATTGCAACTCGTTAAAAATTTACTCATAGTTATAGTATACCAAAAATTATTGTTAACGTTGGACAAGCATAACTTAAAAAATGGGTTCAAGCCCTGTGGACAGGAGCTTTCTGGCGCTCTAGTTCAAACAGACAAATTATATCTCCGAAAGTATTGGTTTCTCAGAGTTGGGAATTATATCAATATATTTATATGATAGAACTGCATCATCAAGGAAATTCAATTCAAATAATAGTTTATTTATCAAGATTAAATGAGCAATCATGAGAATGAGAACTGCACCACATTTTCAAATTTTTTTTTTGACACTTTGCGGTAATCTGGTCAATACAAAACTTCACATGCGTATAAAGGTCATGATTCTACAATTTGATGCTAAATTTCAGCTAGATCGAGTGATCGGTTCCGGAAATATTCATAAAAAATATTTTTACTAAAATCGGCCATAACTCCGAAACCCCTTGATGGATTTCACCCATTAACAAACTTGTCCGATATATTTACGCTCCAAAACCACCTTGCAATTTTCAATCCGCTAACTCCTTTCGTTCGAGAGTTATCGTGCCTACGGCCGGTCGGCCGGCCGAACAGAATCGATTTCGCACTCGGATTCTTGATCAGTGAGTCGAACCAAATCGTTTGAGACCATTTTCAGCCAAAAATTCAAAAATTACAGACACTTGGGCAAATTGATAAGCACTCTGTTCCGAGGAACTAGAGCGTCAAAAAAACAAGTTTCCAATGACAATTGCCCAAAACAGGTTAAAGTACCTACAAATAGTAGGTATTCCATAAAACATGTATGAAAGAAGATAAGTAATAATAAATAAATTACCTTGTAATCGATCAAAAATTTCCTGATCTACGTTCACCAAATTTTCTCCTCTCTCGAACTACAGAATTATGCTTTCAATATTTACGTAATATTTTCAAACATTTTCGGGTGAGGTCCATGTTGCATCGCTAAAATACGAGTATTTCAACCCCAATCGTTTTGAAGTTACAATATTCCCTTCTGTCAAGTTGACATTATGACAATTCATACATAGAATAATTATATCAATCTGTGAAATACGATTTACATTGAAATGTTGAAAAATCATATCTCCGAAAGTATTAGCTTGTTAGAGTTAAAAATGATATGAATGGATTCTTATGATAAAACTTCTTATTAAAAAAAATTTAATTTGGAATTTTTTTTTGTTACTCCGAAACCATCTGTCCGATTTTGCCCAATAACGAACTTAGCCGAGATATTTATCCCCCAAACCTACTCTGAAAATTTAACCTCTTTAGCTCATTCCGTTCGAGAGTTATCGTGCCTACGGCCGGACGGACCGGCCGGTCGGACGGCCGGACATAATGAATTTCGACCACGGATTCTTGATCAGTGAGTCGAACCAAATCGTTTAAGACCATTTTCATCGAAATATTCGAAAATTACAGACATTTGGGCAAATTGATAAGCACTCAGTTCCGAGGAACTAGAGCGCCAAAAAAAGAATATATTTGAATCTATATTCCGAACTCAAATATATATAACATACGGCACAGTCACAAAATCAAATGACGGTAGTTCTCCATATTCTCTCTGGCGCTCTCTCTTCAACCATGATCCGATAGAATTCAGTTTCCTTCTGCTTGGATATTGAACTGGTTATCTTTTACAAATATCAGATTATGATTTGAATTCTACCTAAAAATTATTCCACTCTTTATAATTTGAAACAGCATAATGCATTTACACATATTATTCTCACTATCTCAATTTTAACCCCAACGTTATGTTAGTGGGTGTAGACATTCTACAAAAATCTGTGTTATATATTTTGCCATTTTTCTCTTTCTGCGGCCACATCCATTTTCTAGAGAAACAAAACTAAAATACTTCAAAATCATATTTCAACAACCAACCTTCGATATTTTTTGTGCTTACCAAAATTACTATAACAATAGTGTGCTTCAATGAACTCGAGGTTAGAATATTACCGAATTCCTTCAGAATCTTCATAGAAAAAATTTGCCATGTACTGTTTTAAAGTTCTACAGCCTTCTTGATATTTTTGGGTTTTCATCACAGAACACTAATTTTTCTTCTACAGGAGGCCAACTACAGGCATTTCTTGTTTCAGTCCCCCAGTTACAAAGTTTATCCTCAAATTCCATTTCACAACATAACGTCTTTATGTATACTTGATCTTAATTTAAAGTAATTAATTATTATGTGCTCTGTGCGCCGCCCAATGAATATTTCTTTCTCTATGCCTAGCCCTTGACCGCCTAGAGGTTAGCATTAGCCATTCAATCAATTTTGTGAAGTGTTTCTGATCAATTTATTTTGACACGTTGCTATAGAAACATTTTATTAATACCTATATCAAAAATGTTTTTTTTTGTTGTTCAGCAGTAATATCTTAGGTGAAACGCGTCAAATTTCTCTATCATGGGCTATTTCTTTTGCACCGTGGGAGGAAAAATTTTACATAAACTTAAATACTCTCGTACATCTAATAATATAAGCGTAATTTTTTTAATATGTTCTAAACTGATCGCAAAATATGAAAATAATTGATGGGAATGAAAGTCGTAATGTATAAAATTACCAAATAAAATAATTTAAGCAAAAATTAAATCCAAAACCTCCCACTTTGAATATTTTAAGTGTCCGTATAATATATGGTCTCGGATTTTCAACAACAAATATACTATCTGTGTCAAAATTATATGTTCCGGGAACATTCCAAGTGGGACCTTCCGGGGACATTCCAACTGGAACGCTCCGGTAATATTCCATAGAAGACCGGGACATGAGATATATACGGGACATGAATGCAACGTCCCGAGAACAATGTGTACTATTAGGGAACGTATACGAGTTAAAATGACAAGGAAGAAGATATTCACTACGAGCATAACGAAAATTGTAGGTACGCAAAATTGTATTAAGTAATGCTAAATATATTGTCCGAAATTGGATTTACTTGTTCCGCAATTGGTTTTACTTCTCTCGAAATTGGTTTTACTTTTACGGAAATTAGTCTTACTATTTCCGAAATTGCTTTTACTTTTTCCGAAATTGAACTTGAAAAGATATAGATGAAACAAATCAGAAAGTCAGCAAGAAAATCATGAACCTATACTCATCACAACCTATATATAGGAATAAACGAATTTCCCCTCCAAAATCACATCATTATACGACGGATTTCCTGAAGTGCCATAAATTGAACAGGACTAAAATAAAGAGCAAATTCCATCCGAAAAAACATTCAACAGTAAAAGTTAATTCAATTGAATAGTTCTTTTATTGCTGTTTGTATCTTGATAGTTATAATAATCTGAACGCATTACCTAGTTTTCGTATCATGAGAATGTAATAAAATACTACCGATTATGAAAGAATTTGGAAAAATTCAATGATGACTTCACATAATTCTTTCGGCACTTATAGTGAAACTTATCTCATTATGCTTTCATTATTTCAAAAAACATCAACGTAGTATATTAGATGTGAATACAATTGCGTGAATAGATTCATCAACAACGGAGTTGTATATTTCCTGCTCCGGATATCAACTATTTAATTGGTCAAAGTTGATTCCATAATATTTAAATGGATTCAAATACAGATGACGTAGAAATCTACAGGAAACTGGCTATTCTTAATGGTTTGTACAATTATTTCAAGAAAACTTTTATCAATGCTAATTATTTTTGCACTTTTTAATAAATGTCAAATTTGTTCTCGCAATTCACTTCGCAAGTCAAACAAGCACTGACGTGAAGTCAGAAGCTTTTGCGCGTATGTTCTATTGTCAATTCTTCTGTATTGGACACCCTTAATCGAATTTACCATGGTAAATTATGTTGTCCATTCTCCTGTATTGGACACTCTTAACAGGAGAATGGACAACATAATTTACCATGTTAAATTCGATTAAGGGTGTCCAATACAGAAGAATTGATAATAGAACATACGCGCAAAAGCTTCTGACTTCACGTCAGTGCTTGAACCAATTTTTTTTTTCGTGATTTTTTTTAAAATTTTCTAGGGGTAGGGTTCTTAAAATTTTTTTTTCGTCATTTTTTTCAGATTTTCTAGGGGTACGGTTCTTACAAAATTTTAAACACGTCTTTATGTTGATTTTATACTACTAGTTACCAAGCTTCAATTCGATCGAATATTTATTTTTTGAGTTATCAAGGAAATAATATTCCAAGTGGGTATAACTCGGAAACCATTTGACCGATTATGCCCTAAAACGAACTCAACTCTCCCTTTGGGATACGCAACCTACCCTGAAAATTGCAAGTCCCTATCTCCTTTCGTTCGAAAGTTATCGAGGCAACGGTCACCCATCTACTGAACTCACACAAGAATGCTCGAATCTCCAACAATATTTAACCGATCGTATTAAAACTTGAAACTTGGCAGTAGAGTTAGGTTATGAAGGCTCTCGCAAAATTTCAGCAATTTCAAAAGAATAGTTACTGATATATAGAATTTTCAATGATTTATTAAAAATTTTCTACGAATGCTATCCTCACCAAATTTTGCAAACATTTTCGGGTTGGCCTTCTACAACTAATAACCATGTTTGAATTCAATCGGTTCAGTATTTTTTGAGTTAATGAGGAACGAAAAACCACCAAATTTCAGAAAATTTCAGATGGCTATAACTCTAAAACCGTTTGGCCGATTATGCTCATAAACAAACTCAAATGTCGCATTCAGATGCACAACCTAACCTGAAATTTTCAAGCCGCTATCTCTTTCCGTTCTCGGGTTATCGTGACAACAAAAATATTTTTTAATAATTTTTTAGCGATACGATTCTCAAAAAATTTCACAAACGTGCTTAGGTTCATATTCTACAACTATTCACCAAGTTTCAATTCGATCGGATCTATATTGGTAGAAAACAAAATTATTACTCGGAAACCACTGGGCCGATTATGCCCATTAACGAACTTGTCCGTCGTATTGAGATGCGCCACCTACCCTGAAAATTTCAAGTCGCTAGCTCTTTCCGTTCTCAAGTTATCGTGGCAACAGCCGGACAAAATCAAATTTGACCTCGAATTCTTCATTGAGGAGACGAACCAAATCGTTTGAGACCATTTTCGTAAAAAAATTCGAAAGTTACAGACATTTGGGCAAAATGATAACGCGATGTTCCCCAGAACAGACGCGCAGAAAGTCTTTGATTAACAATGAATTGAAAGAAAACACTTTGGTCTAAGCTGTACAAAATTTTATTTCGGTTTCGACTATTAGGTCATTATCGAGTGATACTGATTGTCTTGGGTTATGGACTCTTTGTGTGAGGTTATGTGTTCCTTGAACAGTGGTGGTAATTTTGTTCAGGGGGGCACTGCTCAAGAATAAAAAAAAAAAAGTATATATTTTTTAAAAGGTAATTACCAAATGCCAGCATCTTAAAATGAAAGTCAGGAATGTCTTCAACTACATTTTATTCAATGGAAAACATTGCGAGTGCCATCAATCTTTCTTCCGACATTTTATTCCTTGGAAACGTCTTGATCAATTTTAAAGTAGAGAAACATCTTTCAGTTTCTGCGGTTGTCAGTGGCATCGATACCAAAATAATCAAAACCTTACATATTTCCCAAAAGGTCTAAGCCATACGACACTATATTAAATTTAAAGTACGCAAGCATCTGGTCACGTTCTCGTTTACTTGTGCTATTAATCAAGTCTTCCAACTCATTATGAACACTTAGTGCAAGATTGCATTTGCTACACAACTTCAGACTATCGATAATTTTTTACAGGATGTAATGGTTTTTTGATACCATTTGGTGGTGCTTACGAATATTTTCAACATATGCACTACTTAAACCAGAAGCGATATTAGTTGTGGCCGATTGCTGGAAGCTTACAATCTTGTTCATATGCTTGGCCCATTTTTCATGTTTTTGGCGCTCTAGTTCCTCGGAACTGAGTGCTTATCAATTTGCCCAAATGTCTGTAATTTTCGAATATTTCGATGAAAATGGTCTTAAACGATTTGGTTCGACTCACTGATCAAGAATCCGTGGTCCAAATTCATTCTGTCCGGCCGGTCCGGCCGGCCGTAGGCACGATAACTCTCGAACGGAATGAGCTAGAGAGTTGAAATTTTCAGAGTAGGTGTGAGGGATAAATGTCTCGGCTAAGTTCGTTATTGGGCAAAATCGGACAGATGGTTTCGGAGTAACAAAAAAAAATTTTTTTTCACAAAACAAATTCCAAATTAATTTTTTTTTAATAAGCAGTTTTATCATAAGAATCCATTCATACCATTCTTAACTCTAACAAGCTAATACTTTCGGAGATATGATTCTTCAAAATTTCAATGTAAATCGTATTTCACACATTGATATAATTATTCTATGTATGAATTGTCATAATGTCAACTTGACAGAAGGGAATATTGTAACTTCAAAAATATTGGGGTTGAAATTCTCGTATTTTAGCGATGCAACGGGGACCTCACCCGAAAATGTTTGAAAATATTACGTAAATATTGAAAGCATAATTCTGTAGATCGAGAGAGGAGAAAATTTAGTGAACGTAGATCAGGAAATTTTTGATCGATTACAAGGTAATTTTTTATTTATTACTCATCTTCTTTCATATTATTACTCATCTTCTTTCATACATGTTTTATGGAATACCTACTATTTGTAGGTACTTTAAACCTGTTTTGGGCAATTGTCATACGAAACTTGTTTTTTTGGCGCTCTAGTTCCTCGGAACAGAGTGCTTATCAATTTGCCCAAGTGTCTGTAATTTTGGAATTTTTGGCTGAAAATGGTCTCAAACGATTTGGTTCGACTCACTGATCAAGAATCCGAGTGCGAAATCGATTCTGTCCGGCCGGCCGACCTGCCGTAGGCACGATAACTCTCGAACGAAAGGAGTTAGCGGATTGAAAATTGCAAGGTGGTTTTGGAGCTTAAATATCTCGGACAAGTTCGTTCGATCTATCTGAAATTTAGCATCAAATTGTAGAATCATGACCTTTATACGCATGTGAAGTTTTGTATTGACCAGATTACCGCAAAGTGTAAAAAAAAAATTGAAAATTTAAAAAAATTTTTGCACAATAACTCTCGAACGGAATGAGCTAGGTAGTTGAAATTTTCAGAGTAGGTTAGGGAGATGAATATCTCGGTTAAGTTCGTTATTGGGCAAAATTGGCCAGATTCAATTCGATTTCTTCCATGGTGCAGTTCTCATTCTCATGATTGCTCATTTAATCTTGATAAATAAACTATTATTTGAATTGAATTTCCTTTATGATGCAGCTCTATCATATGTATACATTGATATAATTCCCAACTCAGAGAAACCAATACTTTCGAAGATATAATTTGTCTGTTTGAACTAGAGCGCCAGAAAGCTCCTGTCCACAGGGCTTGAACCCATTTTTATTCATTAGACGATATGACAATGACAACAACAATTGTAAGATTGTAATGTATTGAAAACCTACTATTTGTAGGTACTTTCAACCTGTTTTGGGCAATTGTCATACGAAACTTGTTTTTTTGGCGCTCTAGTTTATTATTACTTATCTTCTATCATACATGTTTTATGGAATACCTACTATTTGTAGGTACTTTCAACCTGTTTTGGGCAATTGTCATACGAAACTTGTTTTTTTGGTGCTCTAGTTCCTCGGAACATAGTGCTTATCAATTTGCCCAAGTGTCTGTAATTTTGCAATTTTTGGCTGAAAATGGTTTCAAACGATTTGGTTCGACTCACTGATCAAGAATCCGAGTGCGAAATCGATTCTGTCCGGCCAGCCGACCGGCCGTAGGCACGATAACTCTCGAACGAAAGGAGTTAGCTGATTGAAAATTGCAAGGTGGATTTGGAGCGTGAATATCTCGGACAAGTTCGTTAATGGGCGAAATCGATCAAGGAGTTTCCGAGTTATGGGCGATTTTAGTAAAAATATTTTTTATGAATATTTCCGAAACCGATCACTCGATCTATCTGAAATTTAGCACCAAATTGTAGAATCATGACCTTTATACGCATGTGAAGTTTTGTATTGACCAGAGTACCGCAAAGTGTCAAAAAAAAATTGAAAATGTGGTGCAGTTCTCATTCTCATGATTGCTCATTTAATCTTGATAAATAAACTATTATTTGAATTTAATTTCCTTCATGATGCAGTTCTATCATATGAATACATTGATATTCCCAACTCTGAGAAACCAATACTTTCGGAGATATAATTTGTCTGTTTGAACTAGAGCGCCAGAAAGCCCCTGTCCACAGGGCTTGAACCCATTTTTTTATCTTTCCACCGACATATTTCAAATCACGGAAAATTTAATTAACCTCATTGAATTCAACAAAAAAGTAGCTATAATAATGTTTCTACAGAAATGGAAAATTTTCAACCCAAGAAATGTTACAGTGATATTTCGATAATTCACAGTTACGAACAACATCCTGTAACTATGTAACGTTGATAGATAACGACATGCAGTTTTCTTCTATGAGCACCTATGAGTTTCTCATGAAAATTGGCCCTCTGAAACCGATATCAGTTTTCGTCTAAGTAAAGAAATAGGACTTTCCCTTCAAAAGTGTCCAATTTGGCCCAACTTGTACAGAAGAGGAATGTCCCCCTTTAGTCAAAGAAATCCTATCCGTTCATAATATCGAGGATTTTCGCCTCTGTTAGATAAATAAATACACACATAAACAAATTGAACTATATTCACACAAATATACAATCCACACTACTCTGTACCACGCACCATAACAATAATACTCTCACATTCAAAATTTTTAGAAAATAAAGCTTTAAAAACATGACAATCACCATTAATTTAATCACATAAATCATAAATTAGAAGCTTACAATTCAATGGTTCACAGAACATTTACCATACCTCTTTCAACCGGAAACTTTGAAGAGAAATAAATACAATAATAAAACAAATAGCAACCAATAATAATATACACATACACCGCATAAACGAAATCATCACACGCAAACATAATTCTACATTGTTATATTCCATCCCAGAAAAACCAGAAAATCAATAAGTTAACTTCAATTACGCAGACTCAATTCCAGATGAAATCATGAATTATTTTGACGAATTCAACATCAAAACAACCTCTTCGAATGAAATGAACCTGAGCAAAATTCTTTTCAACGCGAAGAAAGATATGAATGAATATAATAAATCAGGAATGATCTGGATAAACTGCGACAATTATTCGCTGGGGTACATTGAGCTAACTGGAGGCATTGTTAAAGAACGTTTAGAAGAACACACAACTTCATCCAGAAAATTCGCCAAACATTTGGATATTACCACTACAAATCACACCACATGCTCAGAAAATCTAGAAATGATATACATTTGTGATAAAGGGAGAAAAATGAATTTTTTGGAATGTTTAGAAATCAGTGATCTATGGAAAAAACCGAAATTCAGTCAATAACCAAAGAACCTTAACAACCCCCGTGGTCTGACAGGCCACACGCCGTGTTTACATCCTTCACCATCACTCCTCAAGCCTGAAACACTCAGTAGCATCGGTTTTAGTGGCGAAACGACTGCTGAGTTGAGAGGTTGAGGAGACAGCGCCAAATAAGGCGTTTCTGTTCAGTTTAGAATATCAATAAATAGTACTCGAAGTGCTTTTGCCTCAGTACGAGCATCAAGGTTACCATTACAACACCATGCGAGATAAATATTGCGAGTTGACGATCCTTCTTCAGAAACTGAAATTTATAACATAATATTTGTGTCAGATCAGTCTGATAACGAGGAAACTATTGAAGATTACTTGGTATGCGAAGTAGACATTATTCAGAATTATATAAGCGATTACGAAGAGGACGAAGGTGGTGCTAACTCTCTTACCATACAAGAAGAAAATATTACAAGAAGTCCAGTTGTTGATAACTCAGATGATGACATACCCTTTTCAAAATTGCATCCAGCAGGTTCAGAACAACATTGTTACCAGCAGACCTGTACAGGTCAATCTGAGAAAAAAAGAAACCATCCTCTGAGTATTTGGAATAATCTATTCCTTGATGAAATGCAGCAGACTATTTTGATCTGGACCAATTATAAAAAATGCTGAGTACAAAGTAAAATTCAAGCGGTCAAATAGACCTGAATTGAAAGATCTGTATATACTTGAACTAGATGCTTTTTAGGTGTTATTATACAACTCGGCCGTCTTCAAATCTAACCATGAATCCTGAAGTTGCGTTTCTACAAAAGATGGTACGGTCTGTGAGATATTCCGGTGCTGCATGTCTGAAACTGGATTCCTAATCATTCTGCAATACTTTCGTTTTGACAATCCAGCTGATCATGCAGAAGGACTACAGGATGACAAGCTGACAGTGATTGCCCCGATTTTTGAGAAGTTGGTAACCTCAACACTTATATCAAGGAAGTGAATGCGTCACTGTTGATGAGATGCTAGTGAAATTCCGTGGGAGAAGCCAAATGATCTTTTTTATGCCAAAGAGGCTTGAAAAAAATGGACTAGTCGTACGCGACTTATGTGGGGCGAAAAATTAATTAATTATGACTACATTTATTCTGGTGAAAATTCTGACGGAATTGGATTGTCAGCAGAAGGGAAAAAGATTATAGTTTGTAGATGAGTTGTTTAAGAGAAGACTAATCGTAAAGAAAAATAAGAGGGAGGTTCCAGAATAATTTCAGCCACACAAGTCTAGAAAAATTGGTTCTACTTTATTTGGTTTTACGAAAGATGAAACAATACGTTTCTGTGTTCCAAAGCCGAATAGGGATGTAGTTTTGATATCTTCAATGCATCGTCACAACAATATTGATGACCAAATCAAAGAAACCCGACAGAATCCAATACTCAAATTTCATGAAAGTTGGAGTGGACGAAACAGAGTCAAGCAGTCGACGCACAAGAAGGGGGCCTCTGGTTATTTTCTATCGAGTTCTTGACTTGCATGGTATCAATGCTCACATTTTATTCGATCAGAACGAGGTCCAAGGATTAGAGAGAGGTGTTTCCCTACAAAGGGTTAGCACAATCCCTAGTCGTTCCCACCCATGCAAAGACGCGCAATGAACCAACTAAACTTTGTCGAATGAACTAAAAATGACTCTGCAGAGAGTTTTAGGAGCAGTTATGCCTTCAGAGGAACCTGCTTCAAAAGAATGTGGAAATTGGACAAGCGTATTTTCGTTTAATTCATAATGTATTTCCATGAAGTAGAAGAATCATCAATCTTACATATTTGATTTGAGTTGACAAATTTAATTGATACTACCGATAGATTTGAGATGTATCCCATTTATTAGTTTATCTACTATTAGATAAACTCAAACAAGTATTTTCCGCCAGACACAAAAAACCCTACGTAAACTTGGTACGCTTGATAGTGATGCAGGTAATGGAATTGATTGATTTCAATAATTTTATTTACTTTTCTGTTTCTGAAAATTTGTTGGCAATTATTATTTATAATGGATGTGATTCAACTGTAAAAGAAATTAATCAAGTGGTAGGTCTACTTCAAGGTAGACCAAGAAAAAACGATATAGCTGGGGAAATGGGTATTTCACAGTATGATAAGTCGGCTATGGCAGTATTTCTGGGAATATAGGATTCCTGTCGAAAATGATTCAGGACGTAGTCGTTGTACAATAGCCGAACAAGATAGATTTCTCATTGTTAACGCACGAAGAGAACCCACAATCTCATGTCCAGAGTTGGTGCGCACAATTTAACCGATTAGGCCGATATATTGTCAGGAGTCTTCTGTACGTAGCTACTTTGTGTTCACGGAGATAGCTTGAATGTTTGCCTTACCGGAGGCAATCGCGCTGCAATATTTTAATTTGAGATGGGAACTCTCGAATGAAAATAATCGGACGTTTCGATTATTGAAACCTCTCGAGATATCTCGAGATGTTCTGAAATAGCGAGCGAATTCATTCAATTGATTTTCAGTCGTCTATTATGTGGCACCGAGAGAGATAACGCGACTCGAGTTACGAGAATATCGAGATATCTCATCTACGTTTTGAATGTTTTGAAATTTCGAATTACTAATAACGGTATTTCAGACTCGAAGGCGAGATATGAGAGGTTTGTTTAACGATCGATAGAATTAATGGGTCCCAAACGATTTAGTTCGACTCCCCAATGAAGAGGTCTCCTCTTAATTCGAATTTACCATGGTAAATTCGAATTAAGTGTCCAATACAGGAGAATGGTCAACATAATTTACCATGGTAAATTCGATTAAGGGTGTCCAATACAGAAGAATGGACAAAAAAACATACGCGCAAAAGCTTCTGACTTCACGCCAGTGCTTGAAACAATTTTTTTTTCGTGATTTTTTTGAAATTTTCTAGGGAAGTGGTTCTTAAAATTTTTTTTTCGCGTCATTTTTTTCAAATTTTCTAGGGGTACGGTTCTTACAAAATTTTAAACACCTCTTTATGATGATTTTCTACTACTAGTTACCAAGCTTCAATTCGATCGAATATTTATTTTTTGAGTTATCAAGGAAATATTATTCCAGGTGGGTATAACTCGGAAACCGGTTGACCGATTATGACCAAAGACGAACTCAACTCTCCCTTTCGGATACGCAACCTACCCTGAAAATTGCAAGTCCCAATCTCCTTTCGTTCGAAAGTTATCGAGGCAACGGTCACCCATCTACTGAACACACACAAGAATGCTCGAATCTCCAACAATATTCAACCGATCGTGTTAAAACTTGAAACTTGGCAGTAGAGTTAGGTTATGAAGGCTCTTGCGAAATTTCAGCAATTTCAAACGAATAGTTACTGATATATAAATTTTTTTTCTTCAATTTTCAATGATTTTTTTAAAATTATTTTGAAGTTCATGTTGCTCTTTCTAGGCATTTTTCATTATGCGCATGCGCAGATGAGAAGTCATTTAAATGCTGTAGTTTTCGTCAGAGAGGATTGGAGTTCTGGGGTGAAGGATGCTATTCCTCCATAAAATCTCCTGGTGAGGGACTGCGCATGCGTGGATTGAATATGCAATATCTCCTGACCCACAAGTGTTGGGGAATCGGACTTCAACGACTTCGCCGTGAGTAGATTGCGCATGCGCATAAGAGAAGTGATTGTTTTTGGGTTGTATGGGTTATGTTGGGAGTGCTTAGCCGATATTGTGAGGTTTAAAAGAATATTCATGGCAATTCAGTGCAAGGAAAAGTCAGTTTGGGGGATGTAGCGTTATTTCCGAGTTGAAGTGTCCGTACCGTGACTCTAGGGCTAATTTTGAAATTGATGTTACCCTTTAAGGGCATTTTTCGATATGCGTTATTCGCTAGGATTGGAGCTTTGGGGTGGCCGATGCTATTCCTCCATAGAATCCTCTGGTGAGGTCCGCGCATGCGTGGATTCAAGATGCGATATCTCCTGAACCACTAGTGTTGGAGAATCGGAGTGTTTTGTAAGGTGTGTGATTTTGAGAGGACTTTCAGCCACGAGTAGATTGCGCATGCGCAGAAGACAAGTGACTGTTTTTCGGTTGTACGAGTTATGTTGGGAGGGCTGAGCCGATATCGTGAGGTTTTCAAAGAATATTCATGGCAATTCAGTGCACGGACAAGTCAATTTGGGGGATGTAACTTTGTTTCCGAGTTGAAGTGTCCGTACCGGACAATCCTCAGAGATGATTGGGGTTTCGGGGTGGCGGATGCTATTCCTCCATAGAATCCTCTGCTGAGGGCCTGCGCATGCGTGGATTCAAGATGCGATATCTCCTGAACCACTAGAGTTGAAGAATCGGAGTTTTTGTAAGGTGTGTGATTTTGGGAGGACTAGCAGCCGCGAGTAGATTGTGCATGCGCAGTAGAGATGTGACTGTTTTTGGGTTGTATGGGTTATGTTGGGAGTGCTGAGCTGATATTGTGAGGTCTTAAAAGAATACTCATGGCAATTCAGTGCAAGGACAAGTCAGTTTGGGGGATGTAGCGTTGTTTCCGAGTTAAAGTGTCCGTACCTTGGCCCTGGGGCTAATTTTGAAATTGATGTGACCCCTTACGGGCCTTTTTCGTAACGCGCATGAGCAGACGAAAGTGAATTAACTGCTGGAGTTTTCGTCTGAGAGGATTGGGGATTTCAGGTGCAGGATCCTATTCCTCCATAGAATCCCCTTGGAAGTGTAGGCGCATGCGTGGAATGGAGCAGTAATATCTCCTGAACCAATGGTGTTGAAGAATCAGAATTTAGTGTGAAGTGTTTAAGCCACGAGTAGATTGCGTATGCGCAGAGGAGACGTTGGGATTTTATGGCTCATGTTTGGAGTGGTTTGCGTCTATAGGTGATGGATTTGGTGCTGAGCCGTCATTTTAAGGTTTTAAGAGAAATTTCCTGTTGATTCTGTGCACAGACAAGTCAGTTTCGGGGAAATAGCGTTGTTTCCAAGTTGAAATGTATGTATCGTGGCCCTGGGGCGAATTTTTAAATAACTGTATGCGGTAGATCTATATGTAATTACGTTCGGATTCGGAGAAGAAGCAACTGCGTTCCTAATGGAGGTCCCATAACCGTATTTTTTTTCGATCTACGATTAAGCTAACAGCCAAACTGTATTGATAGCCATATTTGTTAAAAGAACTTGGAAAAATAAAAAAAGCACTGACGTGAAGTCAGTACTCTTTGGCGAGCAGAGTTCACGGTTGCTAATTTGAATTTAGTGATGAGTACTTCAAGCTCAGTGTATTGAGCGAGCCGGAGATCTACTCAAAGAATAGTGGACACCATTCACCGTCGGTTCAAAAATTAATAGTGCTGTATCTAAGCTGCTATAATGATAGAGTAACAATGTTGAAAAAGAACACAAAGACTAGGCAGGGTCTGTATAATCATTATCATGTTCATAGCACGCGCACCAAATGTATATTGACTTAACAAAGATAGAAAAAGTGTGAAAAAGCATTGACGTGAGGTCAATCTGCTTTGGCACGCGTGCTATAAACATGATTATGATTATACTGACCCTGCCAAGTCTTTCCCGAGGAGATCCCTCAGAAACTTCTAGGAGCTTGTGCGACTGAGGAGAGTCAGTTGTGTTCTTTTTCAACATTGTTACGCTATCCTTATGGCATTTTATGTTAATTTTTGAAACGACAGTGAATGGTGTCCACTATCCTTTGGGTAGTTCTCCGGCTCACTTAATCCACTGAGCTTGAAGTACTCATCATTCAATTCAAATTAGCAACCGTGAACACGCGCGCCAAAGAGTACTGACTTCACGTCAGTGCTTTTTTTAATTTTTATATAGCTATCCATACAAAATTTTGCAATCTATATGAAATTTTGCATGCATATTCATGTCATGATTCTCCAACTTGCATTTATGCTAAATTTCAGTTACACCGAATGAGGGGTTACGTAAATATTCGCATAAAACTTGAAATGGCGATAACTCCGAAACAGTTTTGGCTTTTGAAGATCTTAACCGGAGCAGTATGAGCCCAGATTATTCATGATTAGGTCGAACTCAATCGTTTTATATAATTTTTTACCAACATTCCAGAAATACAGATATTTGGGCAAATGGATATTGTTCCGAGAGGAGCAGTCGCCAAAAAATATCACTAATAATACTGTATTTATTTCAGATTTCAAGCAGAACAAGAAAGATCACCTTAAGCTATTGCTTCAGTTGACGATCAATGTAATGAAATCTCCACCGATCCGGCTATGTATCTTTTATATTTTCTGTCAATATTCATTAGCCGCCAGTTTAGGATTATATCATCTGTTGAGCAAATTTGATAAGGAAACCTTATTGAAATATGGATCTTATTTCGGAATCGAAATATACGTGAGTATTGATCACAATTTGTTTCCTTTTATATTAACACGGCTACAATAAACAATCACTGGAAATATTGGGTAGGATATTTTAAGTGTAATATAATTTTTCCAATAGGAGAATTGTTTGTCATCTGTATAGGGTTATTCATTGGGAAATGTGTATACAGTAAGGGTAGATAGAGGACACTGAGGTGCTTCTATCATCCTATTACATCGGCCTATCGTTCCTTATAACCAAGATACAGGGTGATTTATTAATTCCTCATTTTTTCAATTATAACTAATGGGCCACCCCATGCATTTTCGTAATATTTGGTTCGTACTTTATTGGCGCTCTAGTTCCTCGGAACTGAGTGCTTATCAATTTGCCCAAATGTCTGTAATTTTCGAATTTTTCGATGAAAATGGTCTTAAACGATTTGGTTCGACTCACTGATCAAGAATCCGTGGTCGAAATTCATTCTGTCCGGCCGGCCGTAGGCACGATAACTCTCGAACAGAATGAGCTAGACAGTTGAAATTTTCAGAGTAGGTTTGGGGGATAAATATCTCGGCTAAGTTCGTTATTGGGCAAAATCGGACAGAATGTTTCGGAGTAACAAAAAAAAAATTTTTTTTTACAAAACAAATTCCAAATTAAATTTTTTTCAATAAGCAGTTTCACCATAAGTATCCATTCATATCATTTTTAACTCTAACAAGCTAATACTTTCGGAGATATGATTTTTCAAACTTTCAATGTAAATCGTATTTCTACGTTTTCACACAATGATAGAATTATTCTGTGGGTATTCTATGAATTGTTATAATCTCAGATTAGTTTCGTGAGACATGACGTTGTCTTATTGTCATTCATTCCAGCAATCCTATAAATATGAGAATTCTAATTTAATATCATACTTTTTGTTGGTTGATATTTTCATGCCGATGGTCAATCCATATGATGATGGGAATGGTAATGGTAAGTTAATAAGAATACATTGATATAATTCTCAACTCTGAGAAACCAATACTTTTGGAGATATAATTTGTCTGTTTGAACTAGAGCGCCAGAAAGCTCCTTTCCACAGGGCTTGTTTATTCACTGTATTGTCAGCCATAATTAGGAAAGTTTGAAAATAGTCTATTGAGGTGGAGGTCTGATTTTACAGCTAGAAAATGGGGAAGTCTACTCCACTAAAATGTGTGTATTTCTTGAAAGAAATTATCCACAATGCATTTCGACAAGTGAACTTGTCATCTTCTGGTGTTCTACAATTGTATGTGCAAAAATGTTGGATAAAATATGAAATAAGGACTTTTCCCAAAAATTGAATAAATACATTATAAGTGTTCATCATTGAGTTACAAAGTCAACTGCTAGAAATGAAGCCAAAAATAAAGATCTCTCATTGCAACAATTAAATGCGAATCGTATATGCTAGGAGATCTGCCAGTAAGAGTGTACGATGCTGGGAAATCTTGTTGTGCTAATAAGGAGAACCATATCGAAGACAGGTGGCACGGTGTCATTGTTTCAACATTCTATAGGGTAGTTTAGAAAGGTCGGAAGTCACCAAAAATCAGTTGGAGTTTATGTCATATATATGTCTGGTGGGTGTTTAAGGGTGTACAAGCTGTTGTGGAAAAATAATTATATAATAATAATCTCCTCAGGGGCTCCAGGTTATGTCCCAGAGTTTGGTCTCAGCAATCCCTAGGTAACCTAGCTAGACCTGGCTTATGACGCAATCAAAACCTACGAGACAAGATTAGTCATCTCCAGAAGAGAGGAATCTTACAGCAATTTCAAGTGTCAGAGGGGATAGAAGAACGAGCTGAAGAGCAGGTGGGAGATTCTCTAAACCTACAGCAACACTTGACGAATCCAAGGAGAGAAGGACAGGATGGGAGGCAAGTGAGAGATGCCGCAAGCATTCAACCTCCAATGCCTGGATTGTGATATGAAGAAGTCACAGCTCCAGACATGGAGCAGGTGAGAGCCGCCCCACTCCGAGTAGAAAATGCTCCATACTGCAACGGGCAAAGAACGGAACAGGTGAGAGATATTCCAGAGCCATTTTTCAATAGAAAGGAAGCATTTGAGGCTATAGTAAGGAATCCTACAATAAAGAACACAAGGCAGATATCGAGACTACCAGCTGAGGACCTAGCCGTGATTAATAATATAATCGACGATCACCTCAAGGAGGACTGTTCAATAGAAGATGTCATGGCTGCAGTGAGAGCTGCTATTTCACTTATGTGCCCACCAGGAAGAACAGTAACAAACAACGACAAACATAAATCAAGATTGAATAAGCTGGACAAGAAGATAAGAACCGTGAGGCAGTAAGCATCTTGGTACCAATGTATCATAGATGTTATGGAAGGACAACTGAAGCCGAGCAAGAAAATAGAGGACATGATGGGTGAACTGCGTGCGTTGCATCTTATGATGAGTTTGTCCACCATCAACCTACTGAAAAAGAAAGCTTTCGATACGATAAGATCACTTGCGGCGGCAAGGAAGAAGGTGATCGAGAGGCAAAAGTGGATAGAAGATAACAACATCTTCACCGCAGAACCTTCGAAGTTATTTTGACCCAAACAAGTAGAGGCAAACACCCACCATCACCAGAAGATGTCGAACATTTCTGGAAAAATGTATACGAGCGACTAGCGGAAACCAGGGATACTCCAGCATTTCACAGAGTCCAGACGTTATGCAACCAAAATCTGCAACAGACTGCAGAGCTGACTGAAATAATAACCGTAGAGATTAGACGAGCCCTGAAGAACAAGAATGACTTCACGGCACCTGGACTGGGTGGCGTTCAAAAGGTGGAAGAACTTTCCAGCTACTCACTATATCAGGTGATCTTGGACAGCCAAACAACTACCGCCCAATCACGTGCCTCAACACGCTTTATAAAATTCTCACAAGTGTTCTTCAACATCGGAATCTGGAGTTCATTGGACCAGTGTGGAATCAAATCTACAAACAAAGAGGATCAAGGAAAGAAGTACAGGGGTGCAAAGACAACCTCCTTATAGACAAGAGCATTTGTCAAGATGTGAGACACTACAAGCAAGACCTACATACATCATGGTTGGATTACGCGAAAGCATTTGACACATCGGCGCACAGTTTGATAATCCACCTGCTAGAGATGCTCAAAATCCATCCTAACATTGTCCATGTGATGGAAAACATTATGATGCTATGGAAAACTAAGTTCGCCGTTTGATCCAAAGGTGGGACCACTTACACCGGTTGGGTGAGATACAGACGAGGCGTATTTCAATCACGTCTCCTCTACACGAACGACTTAAAATTGTACGCTTCTTCCAAGGCAGCACTACAACATCTACTGAATATCGGGGGGAATGAGCATTCGACACCCCGAAGAGGAAGAAACATACAAATTCCTAGGGATGAAACAACGAGTGGCACTGGAGACAACCCGAATCAAGGATGCCTCAACAGCTAGCTACAAAAAGAAGGTCCAAGATATATGGAAATCACAGCTGTCCGGGAGAAATAAAGTATCTGCTACGAACAGCTTGGCAGTCCCGAATATCAAATGCTCATTCGGGATAGTTAAGTGGACAGTGAATGAAATTCTTGAGCTGGAGATAACCACTCGTAAAGTGATGAACATGAATGGTAGCCTACATCCCAACTGCTCAATTCAAAGAATATAACTTCCAAGAACAAATAGCCTTGTGCGAGTTCAGAAGCTGGATGGGAATCGCAGAAATTTTGCGAGAACCTTCAAACCCATGAATGTCAAGCTGACATATTTCAATTTTTGGACCGATTTTTTCATCACAAATCTATTTGAGATGTTAGCCCTACATTAGTGTCCTGTAGCGGTCAGACCTGGGTTTGCAAGAGATCCTCCTTAGGAGGATCTAACTAAATATTGAAGGGATTTCTATGAACAAGAGTGAAGAATATCTTTGAAAAATAGCGATGGCGATTCTTCTTCAAGAGATCCATACGCCTATAGAGGAGTATATTTGTGAGAGGGGACTTTTGAAAGGTTATGTATTGTTTTATATATGATATCCCTGAAATTTAGCTGAAGGCAAAACTCAACTTTAAATTAACCACATTTTCTGATCTTGTGAGTTGAGAGGCGTATTTGTCGATATTGAATCTCGTGATGTGTAGAGAGGCATTTTAGGCCAATTTTTCTATCACTAATGAGAATATATCTTTATGGTTCACCTTTAGATCTATCAATGGGCATTTATTAGTTAAGAATAAGTAATTGAACATTACTGGAGTTCAATTGAATTTTATTCAATTGTTAGTAACTAAACTTATAATTTTCTTTACTTTGATTATTTAAATATGAATATGATATACCGAAAAGCTTTATGAAACCCGAAGTTCGTTAACCTGCTTGTTAAATATGATAGAGAAATCCGTTAATCGTGAACTGAACGTATCTTCGTGAAACGCATCTCCCTATTCTATGATGTCTATAGGCCATAGACTGATAAGAGGTTATGTTATAATAATTGTTTTTAAATTGGTTGAATGGTTTATTATATGAAGTCATTTATTTGATGCAAATTAAAATATTTAATTAATGACAGAACAGGCGATGAAGATATTGTGGATATTCAATGAAAACTAAGTTGGAGTCTGTGTTTTAATATTCAGGAAGAATTTTCTTCAAAAATGCAGCATAAAGATTATCCAAAACCATTTCATTAGTCTTGAGTGAGTACATAAGTTACCTCAAACAATTTCATTGAATTTCGAGCAGCAGATAATAAAGCTTTCATATAGTTATGCGATATTGAATCCCAGTGTTTCTGTGTTCTACAGTTGAAGACTGTTCAAGGATGGATTAGCACAAAGTAAAATCTTCAAACGCTTATAACTTTTTACCTGAGCAGAATCTGGAAAAATGGTAAATGAAAAATTGGTTCAAGCACTGACGTGAAGTCAGAAGCTTTTGCGCGTATGTGCTATTGTCCATTCTTCTGTATTGGACACTCTTAATACGAATTTACCATGGTAAATTCGAATTAAGGGTGTCCAATACAGAAGAATGGACAATAGAAAATACGCGCAAAGGCTTCTGACTTCATGTCATGCTTGAACCAATTTTTTTTTTCGTGATTTTTTGGAAATTTTTTAGGGGTACGGTTCTTAAAATTTTTCTGTTCGTCATTTTTTTCAAATTTTCTAGGGGTACGGTTCTTACAAAATTTTAAACACGTCTTTATGTTGATTTTCTACTACTAGTTACCAAAGCTTCAATTCGATCGAATAATTATTTTTTGAGTTATCAAGGAAATAATATTCCAGGTGGGTATAAATCGGAAACCGTAACCCCGATTATGCCCAAAAACGGACACAACTCTCCCTTTCGGATACGCGACCTACCCTGAAAATTGAAAGTCCCTATCTTCTTTCATTCGAAAGTTATCGAGGCAACGGTCACCCATCTACTGAACTCACACAAGAATGCTCGAATCTCCAACAATATTTAACCGATCGTGTTAAAACTTGAAACTTGGCAGTAGAGTTAGGTTATGAAGGCTCTTGCAAAATTTCAGCAATTTCAAACGAATAGTTATTGATATATAAAATTTTTTTTTTAATTTACAATGATTTTAAAAATTTTTTTTACAAATACTATCCTCACGAAGTTTTGCAAGATTTTTAGCGTTGGCATTCTACAACTAATAGAAATGTTTGAATTCAATCGGTTTAGTATTTTTCGAGTTAATGAGGAACAAAAAACAACCAAATTTCAGATGGCTATAACTCTGAAACCGTTTGGCTGGTTATGCTCATAAACAAACTTAAATGTCGCGTTCTGATGCACATCCTAACCTGGAAATGTTAAGCCGCTGTCACTTTCCGTTCTCAAGTTATCGTGACAACAAAAATATCTTTTAATAATTTTCTAGCCTAAGCACGTTTGTGAAATTTTGTGAGAATCGTATATTCGCACAAAATTTCACAAACGTGCTTAGGTCCATATTCTACAACTACTCACCAAGTTTCAATTCGATCGGATTCATATTGGTTCAAAACAAAATTATTACTCGGAAACCACCGGGCCGATTATGTTCATTAACGAACTTGTTCGTCGTATTGAGATGCGCCACCCACCCTGAAAATTTCAAGTCGCTAGCTCTTTTCGTTCTCAAGTTATCGTGGCAACGGCCGGACAGCCGGACGGCCGGCCAGACAGAATCAAATTTGACCTCGAATTCTTCATTGGGGAGTCGAACTAAATCGTTTGAGACCATTTTCGTCAAAAAAATCGAAAGTTACAGACATTAGGGCAAAATGATAACTCGATGTTCCCCAGAACATACGCGCAAAAAGGTGTTCCATTTAATGAGAGGAATACATGGTCAAAATTAATGTACAACTTAAAGACTCACCATGTATAGATAATAATAGATGCATGTATTTGGAAGATAATGGAATATAATTATTGTTTCAGGTGTTGATCAACATGGGCACAGTTGTTTTCCTGACCGGCAGTGTGCACAAACTGTTGCAGCAATATGAAAAAATCATTCTTCCAGTGGAACTGTTGGATGAAAAAACTTTAATCTGGATCAAGAATGTATGTAACATCGTCAAAGCGATTTGCTGTGTGAATATAGTTTTAGCTACAATAGCAGCGCTTGGATTCATCGGCGCACCCGAATACTTTAATGAGAAAACGTATTTATGTGTATGGATAACAGAAACTTTCCCGGAATACTCGAATGTTATGCTCTTTGTAGTATATTGGTCAAGTTTACCGGTAGCTCTTGTACTTGCGGGATGTTCCCTCACTTGGACTTATGCAAGTGTTACCGGGATATTTCAAATGATGATAATTCATGAGCTGATTGGGACCATTTCAAAATCTACATTACCAAGAAAGCTGAGAAGGGACTCGATCTTATATCAAGCTATTGTGAGGCAGAAAATGATTATCTGTATAATGGTTTACCAAGTTGCAACAGAGTGAGTACCAAAAAAAAAATTGAGGATTAGATATAAAAAAAGGGTTCAAGTACTGATGTGAAGTCAGGAGTTTTTGCGCGCATGTTCTATTGTCCAATACAGAAGAATCGACATTAGAACATGTGCACAAAAGCTCCTGACTTCACGTCAGCACCAATTTTTGTTTTCGTAATTTTCAAAAATTCTCTTGGGGTACGGTTCCCACAAATTGTACACACATCTTCATGTCGATATTCTACAACTAGTTACACCAAGCTTCAATTCGATCGAGTGTATATTTTTTCAGTTATCGAGGAAATAATATTCCAGGTGGGTATAACCATGAAACCGCTGGGTTGATTATGCCCAAAAACGATCGGATGCGAAACCTACCCTGTGAATTGCAAGTCCCTATCTCCTTCCGTTCGAGAGTTATCGAGGCAACGGTCACCCATCCAGCTACTGAACACACAAATTTCGCTCGGATTTCCAACAATATAGATCCGATCGTGTTCAAACTTTGAACTTGGCAGAACAGTTATTCCCCCTTCACACGGACAGCCGCGCGGCTCTCGCTCCCGAGCAGAGGCTTTTTCAGCTCCTACATCCAACTCCGGCCCCACACGTTGGGGCAACGGTGGCCCCAACACTGTTGGCCCAACGTGTGGCTCTCGCTCTCGCGCGGGAGCTTTTTCGGCTCCTACATCAGATTCTGTCATATGGGCTCCTATGCAGGAGCCGCCGAGTCAGTCCCAATATTTCTTTCACGTGCTAATGGTCGTTTATCTTCTCCGTCGTCGCCGTCTTCGACTACAATAAAAACGTCATCTTCTCATTATAATAATAATAATAATAATTTTATTGATCCTTTTGGACATGTGTATACATGCATAGGACAAGTCAATAATAACAAAATAACTAAGTTCTGATACAATCATTGAAGTATTCATTTACTGTATAATAACATTTCTTCAACAATAAGCTTTCAACATTTCTCTTAAACTCGACATAATTAAGGTTTCTAATACTACATGGCAGATTATTATAAAGTTTTATGGACTGGTACGTAGGAGACATTTCAAACTTAGCAGTCCTATGTTTAGGGATATATAGCAATCCCCCATTTCTAGTTCTATAATTATGAAAGCTGGACAGCTCAATCATATTTTGGTCGTTTTCTTTCACACACAAAAGACACCTGAAAATGAAGATGGAAGACAAGGTGAGGATACCACTTTCAGTAAACAATGCTCTACATGACTCACGAGGGGGTAAATTGTACATCATACGCAATATTCGCTTCTACCAAATGAAGGCCCTGCCAACATCCGTAGAGTTCCCCCACAGAATAACATTATACGACAAATGGCTGTAAACCAAACTATAATAGATATTTTTGAGAGTTTCCAGAGGAAGAAGATTTTTTACCCTAGATATCGCAAAGTAAGAACTGTTGAGCTTGCAACACAGCGAATCGACATGAGAGGACCACCTCAAACCACTGTCCAAGTAGATGCCAAGAAATTTAGCACATTCCTTTGATACTATGTCTTCATTCGAATGGTGAACTGTGAGCTCGATATCACTTTGACATAATGAGAAATGTATACACTCAGTTTTACTAATGTTGATAATCAGATTATTCTCATGACACCAATCCACGAAGCAATTCACGAGAACACCACACAGCCTCTGAAGCTCCTCAAGAGATGGAGCTCTTACTACAACTGAAGTATCATCAGCAAATAAAGTTAATAAAAATTTCATTAGTGAAATCTACCGATGGGCTACTGAGTCAAGAAACATCATACGCAGGTTTCCAGGGAGATCGTTGATAAAGAGCAAAAATAGAAGTGGCCCAAGGACAGAACCCTGTGGTACTCCCAAGTTGACAGGTTCTGCAGATAATGAATTTTCGAGCTTCACACACATTGATCTACCCTCTAAAAAGCTACGAAGCCAGTCCGAGAACACACCCCGAAAACCTAGGTTGTAGGCTGGTTTTCCTGTCACGCTGACGGTCGGCGCTGACGGTCAGCGCTGATCGGTCAGCTCGGATCCTTTTAGTATCGGGCTGATCACATAGAGAAATAGAAGGATGCTATTGTCTCTGGCTCACTGAATGTGGAGGCTTGTCGGTCCCAGCTAGTCAGCGGCGCCGACGCGCCGGCGCGTACGTGCGCGTATATAGCTCAGCGCTGACGGCCGTCAGCGCTGCGTGACTCGAAAACGCTACCTATAGCTACATACATATTGACCCATCAGCGCCGACCGTCAGCGTGACAGCAAAACCAGCCTTAACATTTGTCCAGAATGAACTGAAAAGACAGACCATCAAACGCTCGAGAGAGATCAAAAAATAGCCCTGCAACATAAAAGCCCTTATCGAGAGATTCATAAACGTAATCAACGAGGTAAGCTGCTGCTGTCTGGGTTGAACGACCAGATCGAAAACCATGTTGAGCAGAAGCCAGTATATCAAATTTGTCGAGGTATTTCATCATCCCGCTCAATACGATTCTTTCAAAGACTTTTGAAAATGTACTCAAAAGAGAAATAGGTCTATAGTTCGAAATTGCATGTATGTCTCTATTCTTGGGAATAGGAATAACAATGGCCCTTTTGAGGATCAAAGGGAACACGCCAGAACTGATGGACAGATTGATGCATTTAGCAAAATGACGAGAGACCTCAGAACCGATCAACCTCAGCACTCTCGCTGATATTGAATCGGCGCCTGAACATTTATTCTTCCTCAAAGAATTTATAATGTCAGCAACTTCACACTCCAACACAGGATGAAAGAAGAAAGTGGTGTTCAATAAACATGAGGTGCTACATACAGCTGACAAAGAATTCCGATAGTAGTGGTTCAGTGAGGATTCGGCTATTGTTGAGAAATACCCAGCAAAAATATTCGCCAATTCATCAGAGTTATCGTACATAATACCGTTAATATCCAACTCAACAGACCGGTTCCCCCCACTTCTTCCAGTCATATTATTCACCATGGACCAAACTGTCCTGCTCTTGTTATCGGAACCATTTATGAGTTCGTTGTAAAATTTCCGCTTGGATTCCCTCAACATTGAGATGTAGGATGATCTGGTCTTCCTGTACAAAATGATGGTATCCGAAGACTTCAAATTGGAATGTAACCAATATAAATGCATAAGTTGCTTTTTAGCAAGGACAATCTCTGGCGTGAGCCAATACTAGTTCTGATCATTCCTAGCTGTTGTTTTCCTTAAGGGACAACAAAACTCAAAAATGTGTTGAATTGTGGATATTAAGGCTTCAAAACAACCATCAACATCATCAGTTTCATAAACATCGTGAAAATCGCAATTTGTTATGTGGAAAATGAAATTGCTCAAATTCTGTTCATTGAAATTTCTGACAAATTTTAACATGCATTGAGTATGAACATTGAGTTGAGTGTTGAATTCTAATAAAAGAGCTCGGTGGTCACTCATATAGGGTTCAAAGTTCTCTACATTACAATCGGATATACTCCTTAGAAACCTTAGAAATGGACGTATAACCAGTGATATCTGTAAAAACCCTAGTAGGGTCTTGGGAAGTAATTCTCAATTGGAAACATTCAATCAAATCGATCAATATCTTGCGGTTAATACATCCAACCCTCAAGTAATCAATGTTCAGATCGCCACATACAAAAACAACATCAACCAGCTTTAAACAATAATTAAGGGTATGTGACAGTCTGTCGAGAAATATTTCATAATTACCGGAACCAGGACGGTAGACACTTATTACACCAATGCGTTTACTGTTGGTTATCACAATAACTCCACTCACTTCGAAGTGCATTTCTTCCGAAAAAACTGAAACGCACAAATTTTTGGGCGTATGTTCTAGGGGAACATCGTCCTATCATTTCGTCCAAATGTCTGTAATTTTCGAATTTCGAGCTGAAAATTGGCTAATAGACTAATTCGGACTCCCTGATCACGAATCCGGTGTCAGATTTTAGGGTGCCGTCCGGCCGGCCGGCCGGCCGGTTTTCCGGCCGTAGGCACGATAACAGGAGCACCGAAGGTCCTATCGACTTCAAACTTTCAGGGTAGGTTTCTGATCAAAATGCGACGGTTAAGTTCGTTAACGGGCAAAATCGGCCGGACGGTTTAGGAGTTATAGACATTTAAAATTTTGAGGTTATTTCCCTGATATTTCAGGAACTAAAGAAGATGTTGAATCGAAACTTGGTAGTCAGTTCGAGGATATAAACGCGCAACTTTTGGCAAAATTCTGTTATGATCGAAATGTTGGTAATTTTTAAAAAAATATTTCTTTTAATTTTTTCGAAAAAAAAATTTTTTTTTCGTGAACTATTCATCAGATTGCAACAAAAACTTGTACTAACGTCAACTGTAGTATTTTGCAACATTGTGCAAAATTTTGGCTCTATACGATTTCAATTTCTGGAGATATAAGACAAAATGTGTCAAATTTCCTGGGTCTCTCTCAGTATTTTCATCGATTATTATATAATAATCTCAATAATATTAAGGTATTCAACATGATACTGCTTTTTTTCTTTACTGGTCAGTACGGGCCACAAGGAAGATGAACATGCGCCCAATAGCTCCTGTCCACAGGGCTTGAACCAATTTTTAAACTTCACTCCATCTTTTATATATACCATCGAACCCCCGTGCTCACGATTGGGACGACAATAAAAGTCCACCAAATGGTAACCATCAACAGCCATTGTCTTAATTTTGTCGGAACTACACCAATGCTCGACGACACTTACAATATCGGCGTCACTTTCAGTCAAAAGTAATTCTAGAAGTTCCAATTTGTTCCATAAACATTGGATATTAATCTGCAACAGTTTCAATTTCTTGAAACTAACCGCATTCAATTTATCGGACGATTCGTTTTCCTGGGTACAAAAAAACGGTGAACATATAACACTATAATGTGTAGTAAGAATTTTGCTGTTTTAGCGCGCATGTTCTAGGGACCAGCGTGCTATAATTTCAGCCAAACGCCTTCGAGTCATCCGTTGCCTCGATAACTTTCGAACGGAAAGAGATAGCAACATCCAATTTTCAGGGTTGGTTGAGCATCCGATTGTGATGGTTAAGAACATAATTGGGCATAATCGGCCAAACTGTTGCGGAGTTAGAGTCATCTGAAATGTTGTTATTTCCAAATAACTCAAAAAATGCAGCTCTGATGGAATTGAAACTTGGTAAATAATTGTAGAATGCATGTGCGCAAATTTTTTAAACATTCCGTGATGAAAGTGCCATTGGAAGAGAAAAATTTCTTCGAAAAATCATTAAAACTTTTCTTCAAAAATTTTATATTTAAATTAATTTTATATTAAATTAGTTTGTTAGAGTTGAGAATGATAGCAGTGGATTCTCACGATGATATCGCATCTCGAAATAAATTGTTTCAGAAATGTGTAATGTAAAAAAATTGGTTCAAGCACTGATGTGAAGTCAGGAGCTTTTGCGCGTATGTACTATTGCCCATTTTCCTGTATTGGACACTCTTAATCGAATTCACCATAGTGAATTCTGAAGTGTCTTTCACGGGGACGTTAGTTAATAACGTTTTCATATTGGCTGAACATTTAGACCTATATTTATTTTATTACTACTACTATTACTATTTGTGTGATTTATGTTAACTTGAATCCGGCTCTCTCTCAAATTCATCGATGGCCACACCAAACGTGAACTTATTAATTTGTTCGTGGCCTTTTACAGAAAGGTTATGCAATGAGTTGAAAATTTCCTGGCGGAATTGCTTTGGCACAAATGGTCCAAAGCTATCATTCGTTAAATCGCAATAAATTTGGACGTTGAAATCGGGAAAATGAACTTTCTTCATGTTGAGGGAGCATTAATTTCCGGATTCGAGGATTTTACGTAGTTCCTCGTCGATTTCTTGCGCAAAATTTCCATTCCTAAAAATCTGCGAAGAAGTTTAACATTTTATGGTTTGGCAAATTTTATGATAGCATCTACACGTTCCGCCAAAGTTGTTATGCCTTGTGTGTTAGTAGTATAGCCGGGAAGAGTAATTTCGTTTGCTCCAAGAACACATTTCGCCGGCTTAATTGCAATGCCGTACACGTTCAAACGTATGAGCAAAATATTCAGGTATTCGTAATGCTTCGTATCGTTCTCTGAAGCGATTTGAAAATCATCCACAATCCACATAAGCATAAACAAAGTCTAAATTACGAATTATTTCATCGACAAATCTTTGACAGGTTGGAGCAGCATTATGCAACCTAAAAATTTTATTAACGGCCTCAAAAAGACCGAACGGGATAATAATCGTGGGTTTTAGCGTTCTTGTTCCTCGTAACAGAGTGCTTATCAATTTGCCCAAATGTCTGTAATTTTCGAATTTTTGGCTGTAAATAGTCTTAAACGATTTGGTTGGACTCACTGATCAAGAATCCGTGGTCGAAATCGATTCTGTCCGGCCGGCCGTTAACACGATAACTCTCTAACGGAATGAGTCAGGCAGTTGAGAAATTTTCAGAGTAGGTTTGGGAAATAAATATCTCGGTTAAGTTCGTTATTGGGCAGAATCGATGTAAGTAATCATTAAAGGATACTGTGGGAGGTATACTCATTATTGCAAGGTTTCTTTCTGGGTTTTCTCTCCCAAACTCTGAAAAAAATATCTACAAAATAAAAATCAATTATTGAGGGGCAGGATGCTAATCCTCCATAGAATACCCTTGGTAGGGTCCACGGATGCGTGGATTGAAGCTGCGATATCTCCTGAACTAATGGTGTTGAACAATCAAAGTTTTGTGTGACGTGTCTGATTTTGATAGAACATTCTGCCACGAGAACGGGATAATAATCGTGGTTTTTAGCGTTCTTGTTCCTCGTAACAGAGTGCTTATCAATTTGCCCAAATGTCTGTAATTTTCGAATTTTTGGCTGAAAATAGTCTTAAACGATTTCGTTGGACTCACTGATCAAGAATCCGTGGTCGAAATCGATTCTGTCCGGCCGGCCGTTAACACGATAACTCTCTAACGGAATGAGTCAGGCAGTTGAGAAATTTTCAGAGTAGGTTTGGGAAATAAATATCTCGGTTAAGTTCGTTATTGGGCAGAATCGATGTAAGTAATCATTAAAGGATACTGTGGGAGGTATACTCATTATTGCAAGGTTTCTTTCTGGGTTTTCTCTCCCAAACTCTGAAAAAAATATCTACAAAATAAAAATCAATTATTTTGTGATCTGCTTCTGCGTAAGAAACACAAGATATTTGTTAGAAGCAATCAATTGAACATTGTTGCCTAACAAACAACAACGAAACAACATCAACGAAGAAACAACTATATCGTAACGTTTCGGATTCTATATCAGACTCCTTCGTCAGACGCCCAATGAAAATCGTTAGAAACCTTGCAATAATGAGTATACCTCCCACAGTATCCTTTAATGATTACTTAAAACAAAGGTATGGGCCCTTTTCAATCATCCTTTTCGGAATTTAGCTATGATTGTTGAATACTGTCAGTGTGACAATTCTTAAATTTCAAAAATAACTATCAACAAAATAGTTCTAACGATTTTCATTGGGCGTCTGACGAAGGAGTCTGATATAGACTCCGAAACGTTACGATATAGTTGTTTCTTCGTTGATGTTGTTTCGTTGTTGTTTGTTAGGCAACATTGTTCAATTAATTGCTTCTGACAAATGTCGTGTGTTTCTTACGCAGAAACAGATCACAAAATAATTGATTTTTATTTTGTAGATATTTTTTCAGAGTTTGGGAGAGAAAACCCAGAAAGAAACCTTGCAATAATGAGTATACCTCCCACTCTATCCTTTAATGATTACTTAAAAAAAAGGTATGGGCCTTTTTCAATCATCCTTTTCAAAAGTTAGCTATGATTTTTGAATACTGTCAGTGTGACAATTCTTAAATTTCAAAAATAACTATCAACAAAATAGTTCTAACGATTTTCATTGGGCGTCTGACGAAGGAGTCTGATATAGACTCCGAAACGTTACGATATAGTTGTTTCTTCGTTGATGTTGTTTCGTTGTTGTTTGTTAGGCAACATTGTTCAATTGATTGCTTCTGACAAATGTCGTGTGTTTCTTACGCAGAAGCAGATCACAAAATAATTGATTTTTATTTTGTAGATATTTTTTTCAGAGTTTGGTGGAGAAAACCCAGAAAGAAACCTCGCAGAATCGATGTCTTTAGTTTTGCCTAAAATGTTCTCAAACGATTGAGTTCGACTCACTGATGAATAATCTGGGGTCAAATCGAATTCTGATTCTCCGGCTAGCACGATAACTCTTGAACGAAATCAGTAAGAGCTGGAATTTACAGGGTAGTTTTGGAGCGTTAATATCTCAGTTAATGGGTGAAATCCACCAAGTGGTTTCGGAGTTATTTCCATTTTTAGGTAAAACATTTTCTACGAATGTTTCTGAAACCGATGACTCGATCTATCTGAAATTCAGCATTAAATTGTAGAACCATAACCTCTATATGCGTGCGAAGTTTTGTATTGATCGGATGGCTATAAACTGGAAAATTTAAAAATGTTGTTTTCACAATTACTCGAAAAATACTGATCTGAATAGTGAGATGTAGAAGAGCGAAGCAAACACTTGTCAAAATCTCGAGACGATCGCATAACTAGAAAAAATTCGAAAAAGTACTACTATTTTCTAGGATATCTTGCTTGAAAATCCAGAACAAATTTTCTGAAATTCATGCTGTCCATTCCAGGCATTCCAGAATCCTCTGGTGAGAGTCCGTGCATACGTGGATTTAAGATGTGATATCTCCTGAACAACTGGTGTTTGTGAATCGGAGTTTTCTGTGAGATATGTGATTTAGAGGAGACTTTCGGCCGCTAGTGGATTGCGCATGCGCAGAGGAGAAGTGACTCTTTTTGGGTTGTGTTGGGAGTGGTTTATGTCTTGAGGTCACTTTGAAAATAATATATGTAATATGTTCGAAAGAAATCAACATAACTTGAGAGATCATAACTACAATCTCCGCAAGGAAATCTTCAGTCAGATTTGAAGAATATTCGTAAGCAATTGCGTTTCTGATTTGAAATACATGTTACCCCTTTCGGGCATTGTTCTTCAGGCGGATGAGCAGACGAGATGTGATTTTACTGCTGAAGTTTTCTGAGAGTTTTGAGGGGCAGGATGCTGATCCTCCATAGAATACCCTTGGTAGGGTCCACGGATGCGTGGATTGAAGCTGCGATATCTCGTGAACTAATGGTGTTGAACAATCAAAGTTTTGTGTGACGTGTCTGATTTTGATAGGACATTCTGCCACGAGTAGATTGCGCATGCGAAGAGAAGAAGCTATGGCTATTTTTGGGTTGTATGGCTACTGTTGGGTGCGGTTTACGTCTAGGATCATGGATTTGGTTCTGAGCCGATATTGTGAGGTTTTGAAAGAAAATTCAAGGCAATTCTGTGCGCTTATAAGTCAGTTTAGAGAAAAAAGTATTGTTTCCGTGTTGAAATATCTATACCGTGTTCCTGGGGAAAAATTAAAAATAACTAAATTTGAAAGATTTATATTAAACTAGCTGGCCCGGCAAACTTCGAACCGCCTAAGTTAATAGAAAGAAAGCTCACTATAAATGAAGTTTTATTATTATTTTCGATTAATTGCACATTTTGTTGCTTAATTACAAAACAGAGTTTTCCTGATATACTGGCTATTATTAAGGTTTCAATTTGTATTTGACAGACACACACACTTATGATACAGTATCATAATCAATTTGAAGCTTTCGGATAAACTATATTTTTTGTTTAGTTTTGTGGTGCGTAAATGAACAAAGATTAGGGTTTTTTGTCGTGCGAGCACGCGACGTATAATTATCCATGCGCCATGTCCATACATCAAAGGAAAAGCAAAATTGTTACATTATGAGAATCCATCCAAGGTACCTATTTAGTTAATGCTTTGTGTGTGGCACAAATCAATTCAATCACGTACAATTGTGCCGTGATATACAGAACACCTGTATAGTAATGGTTTATTTTCAATGCTGTATGCCTCGAAAGTATAATTTTTAACACAATTGAATGAAATTGTACGATTGGCGTGAAAAACAGCAAGTTGCAATTGACGTTAAAAAAAACACCCTGTATACAAATTTCGGACAAATACGTTATGAGAATCCATCCAAGGTACCTATTTAGTTGATACTTTGTTTGTGGCACAAATCACTTCAGTCGCGAACAAATGTGTCGTGAGAAAAAGGACACCCTGTATAGTAATGGTTTATTTTCAATGATGTATGCCTCGAAAGTATATTTATTAACTCAATTGAATGAAATTGTACGATTGGCGTGAAATACAGCAAGTTGCAATTGACGTTAAAAGAAAAATACCCTGTATGAAAATTTCGGACAAATACATTGTGAGAATAATCCAAGGTACCTATTTAGTTAATGCTCTGTTTGTGGCACCAATCACTTCAATCGCGTACAATTGTGCAGTGATATGAAGAACACCCTGTACAGTAATGGTATATTTTCAATGATGTATGCCTCGAAAGTATATTTCTAAACACAATTGAATGAAATTGTACGATTGGCGTGAAAAACAGCAAGTCACAATTGACCTTCAAAGTATGCGCAATTTTTTGAATTTTTTTTGTGCTAAAAAAAACACCCTGTATGAATATTGCGGACAAATACATTATGAGAATCCATCCAAGGTACCTATTTAGTTAATGCTTTGTTTGTGGCACAAATTACTTCAATCGCGTACAATTGTGCAGTGATATGAAGAACACCCTGTATAGTAATGGTTTATTTTCAATGATGTATGCCTCGAAAGTATATTTTTTAACGTCATGGAATGAAATTGTACGATTGGCGTGAATAACAGCATCTTACAATTGACTTTAAAAGAAAAACACATTGTATGACGCAATTTTTTAAATTTTTTCTGTCATAAGAACCTTCTCCTGACAATAAAAATTACAAAAAAAAAAAGTGAAATCCGTTTAGACATTCAAGCGTGATGGCGTGACCAAGGGATATAAGGATTCATTTTGATATACAGTGCGTTTCAAAAAGTACGCACCAAGAGAAAATTTTCTCGCCTGTATAGTTTATTGAAATTTGGGTTTTCGGGAAAGTTGGTGCTCAAGAAACGATGATTTTTGACATATATGTCATTGATCGTGTTACTCTGCAAACCTGTCAAAATTGACATTTTCTTAGAAAAATTACCAAATGACGTAGAAATCAGAACAATATCAAAAAGTTTCTGAAATAAATGTTGCTCAGAATTTCATTTTATACCAAACTGCTAAATTTCATAGTGAAAATTCAGAAATTTTTTGATATTGATATTCTGATGACAGCACGTAAGTGGCAGCTGTGGGCTTTGCGGAAATTTCAAAAATAATTCGGAATGTGATTCCAATGCAAGAGACATTATCACAATTCAAATAAAGTTAATATTAATTTAATGTTCCTCATAAATTATGATTTCTATAGTGAAAGCCTCACAATCTTGGTGCAAACCGAATTTTACTTGAGAAATTCAATGCGCAAAGAGCTAATATCTCGCTAATTATTATTCTTGGAACATCATAAGAAATTAAATTCTTCGATTTTATATCTGAAGAATAACTCTCCTAACCCTGTAAAAACGCTTACGAATATATTTTTTCAAATACTCGCTCAAATACCACAAAAAAAGCAATACAAACCTCATCTAGAACAAATATACCTGTGAAAATGAAATCGAGTTGACAGGTGGATAATTTCTTATGATGTTCCAAAAATCATTAGGGAGATATTAGCTCTTTGCGCATTTAATTTCTCAAGAATAATTCGGTTTGCACCAAGATTGTTGGGTTTCCACTATAGAAATCATAATTTATGAGGAACATGAAATTAATATAAACTTTATTAGAATTGTGATATAGTCTCTTTCATTGGAATTACGTTCTGAATTATTTTTCAAATTTCCGCAAAGCCCACAGCTCCCTTTAACGTGCTGTCATCAGAATATGAATATCAAACAATTTCGGAATTTCACTATGAAATTTGACAGTTTGGTATAAAATGAAATTCTGAGCAACATTTATTTCAGAAACTTTTTGATATTGTTCTGATTTATACGTTTTTGGTAATTTTTCTAAAAAAATGTCAATTTTGACAGGTTTGCAGACTAACACGATCAATGACATATATGTCGAAAATCATCGTTTCTTGAGCACCAACATTCCCGAAAACCAAAATTCCGAAAAATTAAACAGGTGAGAAAATTTCCTCTTGGTGTGTACTTTTTGAAACACACTTTATATAGATTATACTCGGATTTGAAGAAGTAGCCTAATATAAGCAATTGCATTCCTAACGGGGTCCCCTAACCGTATTCTTTTCTTCATTTTGACTTACGGTAAAAACAATACCCAGACTGTATTAATCAGAATTGTCAAAGAAACTTGTGGAATATATAAAAGACTAATAGGCTAACGCGAACAAGCGCACCAAAGAGTAATGACTTCTCGTCAGTGGTTTTTTATATTTATTCACATTTAACTTATCGATTCAAATATTAATGGATCTTTATTATTTGAGATATATTATCATGTAAAGACAGTGTCGAATGGGCATATTTCTGGAGGTAATAAGCAGGAACTTACAAGTCGATATGTTAAAAAAAATCGTTATCAGAATGCCTGTTCGCTCAGCCAATGTGCTTGATAATACCTAATTCGGTCCAGTACACCATCATTAGAGGGGAGACATTTCGACTCAGACTTTCCAGGTCATTATTTAAACCAAGATAAAGTGACCACCGCGAGTGCAGACATACCTCTTCTGAAAGTTATTTCTACATGCATATTATGTTCTTGTAATGACGGTTATGCGGTTTGAAAGCAGATATACAGCACAGAGTTCCGAACGCGAAATACAAACTCTCCTGAGAAGCACCAATTAGTAGGATTAGTACTCCCCCGTTGGAGAGACTAGATTTGAAATATACTTGGTTGCGAATATAAACTCAGAGCTATCAGGACAACATATGCATTTCGCAAGATACTAATTTCAAGTTTGATGTAGGGAAATTATATTTGACGAAAATGTTCCTGTTTATTCAGTCATATGAAATATAACTAAAGATGAAATTTTGCCGGCACAATTATTAGTATGGGAATTAAAATATGTAAGAATTGACAAGGTTGACACACACCACCTCACGAAATATCTAAACTTCTTACCTGACGAAGAATATCAATCTCCTCACAAATATATATTTCAATCCGCAAAATTGCGATCCGATTCCCTAATGTTAGGTATCAATTCCAGTATTCTCCAGTATCCCAAAATACGATTCACAACTCAAAATAATCTAATTATCTATAGATAAAACCATATATTTGTCTAACTGCGTAGCCAGCGTCGAGAAGATTGAACAGAAAAAAAAAGCACTGACGTGTAGTCAGTACTCTTTGGCGCGCGTGTTCGCGGTGGCTAATTTGAATTGAATGATGAGTACTTCAAGCTCAGTGGATAGAGCGAGCCGAAGATCTACCCAAAGGATAGTGGACATCATTCACTGTCGGTTCAAAAATTAACAGTGCTGTATCTTAGCTGCCATCAGGATAGATTAACAAAGTAGGAAAAGAACACAAGTGACTCACCTTAGTCGCACAAACTCCTAGAAGATTTGGGAGGGTCAGTATAATCCTAATCATGTTAATCGCACGCGCGCCAAAGCAGATTGACTTTTTACACTTTTTCTTTCATTGTTAAGTCAATCTGCTTTTGCGCGCGTGCGATTAACATGATTAGGATTATACTGACCCTCCCAAATCTTCTAGGAGCTTGTGCGACTAAGGAGAGTCACTTGTGTTCTTTTCCAACTTTGTTAATCTATCCTGATGGCAGCTTACATACTGTTTATTTTTGAACCGACAGTGAATGGTGTCCACTATCCTTTGGGTAGATCTTCGGCTCGCTCTATCCACTGAGCTTGAAGTACTCATCATTCAATTCAAATTAGCCACCGTGAACACGCGCGCCAAAGAGTACTGACTACACGTCAGTGCTTTTTTTTTTTCAAGTTCCTTTAACAAATATAGCTATCAATACAGTTTGGCTGTTAGCGTTACCGTAGATCGAAAAAAAATGCGGGTGTGGGACCTCCGTTTGGAACGCAATTGCCTCTTCTCCAAATCCGAACGTATTTTAGTATCGATCTACCGAATATAGTTATCTATAAATTCGCCTCAGGGCCACCATACAGACATTTCAACTCAGAAACAACGCTATATCCCCCAAACTGACTTGTGTCCGTGCACTGAATTGACATGAATATTCTTTTAAAACCTCACAATATCAGCTCATTACTTCCAACATAACCCAAACAACCCAAAACCATTCACTTCTCATCTGCGCAAGCGCAATATACTCGTGGCTGCAAGTCCTCCCAAAATTACACACAGTAACATCAATTTCGAAATTAGCCCCATGGCCACGATACGGACACTTTAACTCGGAGACAATGCTACATCCCCCAATCTGACTTGTCCTTGCACTGAATTGCCATGTATATTCTTTTAAAACCTCACAATATCGGGTCAGCACTCCCAACATAACCCATACAACCCAAAAACAGTCACTTCTCTTCTGCGCATGCGCAATCTACTTGCTGCTGCAAGTCCTCCCAAAATCACACACCTTACAAAACACTCCGATTCTCCAACACTAGTGGTTCAGCAGATATTGCATCTTGAATCCACGCATGCGCAGACCTTCACCAGTGGATTCTATGGAGGAATAGCATCCGCCACCCCAAAATCCCAATCCTCTCTGACGAAAATACCAGCAGTTAAATCACTGATGGTCTGCTCATGCGCATAACGAAAATGCCCGTAAGGAGTAACATCGATTTCAAAATTAGCCCCAGGGCCACGGTACGAACACTTCAATTCGGAAACAACGCTATTTCCCCCAAACTGACTTGTGTCCATGCACTAAATTGACATGAATATTCTTTTAAAACCTCACAATATCGGCTCAGTACTAACATAACCCATACAACCCAAAAACAATCACTTCTCTTCTGCGCATGCGCAATCTACTTGCGGCTGAAAGTCCTCCCAAAATCACACACCTTACAAAAAACTCCGATTCTCCAACACTAGTGGTTCAGGAGATATCGCATCTTGAATCCACGCATGCGCAGACCCTCACCAGGGGATTCTGTAGAGGAATAGCATCCACCACCCCAAAACCCCAATCCTCTCTGACAAAAACTTCAGCAGTTAAATCACTGATGGTCTGCTCATGCGCATAACGAAAAATGCCCGTGAGGGGTAACGTTAATTTCAAAATTGGCCCCAGGGCCACGGTATGCATACTTCAACTCGGAAACAACGGTATTTCCCCCAAACTGACTAGTGTCCGAGCACTGAATTGCTATGAATATTCTTTTAAAACCTCACAATATCGACTCAGCACTCCCAACATAACTCATCCAACCCAAAAACAGTCACTTCTCTTCTGCGCATGCGCAACCTACTCGCGGCTAAAAGACCTTTCAAAATAACACACCTTACAAAAAACTGCGATTCTCCAACACTAGTGGTTCGGAAGATATAGCATCTTTAATCTACGCATGCGCAGACCCTCATCAGGGATCTGGATTCTATGGAGGAATAGCATCCGCCACCCCAAAACCCCAATCCTCTCTGACGAAAACTACAGCAGTTAAATGGCTTCTCATCTGCGCATGCGCACAACGAAAAATGCCCGGAAAGGGCAGCATGAACCTCAAAAAAATAGGTTTCGGCATTTTAAGCTAAGTATTCCGCAAAATAGTAGTAATTTTTTTATTTTCTTCATGTCACGTGATCTTCACGAAATTTTGCAAAAGTGTTTGCATTGGCTTTTGCATCTAACTACTGAGTTTCAATTAAATCAGATCAGTATTTTTCGAGTTATCCTGAAAACAAAATTTTGAAATTTTTGAAATTTTATTTTTGCCACTTAAGGGCCGTTTGATCAAAACAAAACTTCGCAGGCATATAAAGGTCATAGTCCTACAATGTGATGCCAAATTTCAGAAAGATCGAGTGATTGGTTCCGGAAATATTCATTGAAAACGTTTTGACTAAAAACGGCCTTAATTCCGAAACCGCTCAGTGGATTTCGCCCGTTAACGAACTTGTCCGAGATATTTACGCTACAAAACTACCCTGCAAATTTCAACGCTCTAAGTCGTCTGTTTGAGAGTTATCGTGCTAATGGCCGGCCGGTCGGCCGGACCGGACGGACAGAATTGAATTTGACCTCGAATTCTTCATCAGGAAGTCGAACCTAATCGTTTGAGACCATTTTCGAAAAAAAATTCGAAAAATACAGACATTGTGACGAAATGATAGCACGCTGTTCCTTGCGGAATACGCGCGCAAAAAGACTTCTCCCAAGAAAATAGCATGTATGTGTCGGCCCGGTCAATCGACTTTTTAATATGTGTCGGGATCATCGGGAAGACGCAATATTTCTACATAATATAAATACAGGGATGTAAGAAACTGCATCATGGAATAAAATAAATTAAATAAAAATCCATTGATTATTCCCAACTCTGAGAAACCAATATTTTCGAAGTTATTTTTTTCAATAGACACATTTTGAAGTTTCTTTTATGATGCAGTTCTATTATAGAATCCATTGATCATTCTCAACTCTGAGATACCAATACTTTCGGAGATATGAATTGTCAAAATTTGACTAGAGCGCCAAAGCTCCTCTCCACAGGGCTTTCCCACTTTTTGGCGCTCTTGTTCCTCGGAACAGAGTGCTTATCAATTTGCCCAAATGTCTGCAGTTTTCGAATTTTTGGCTGAAAATGATCTTAAACGATTTCGATCAACTCACTGATCAAGAATCCGAGGTCGGAATCGATTGCCGTCCATTCGGCCGTTAACACGATAACTCTCGAACGGAATATGCTAGACAGTTGAAAATTTTCGAGTAGGTTTAGGAGATAAATATCTCGGTTGAGTTCGTTATTGGGCAAAATCGGTCAGGAGCTTTCGCAGTAACAAAAAAAAATTTTTTTTTACATTACAAATCTTAAATTTAATTTTTCTTAAGATGCAGTTTCACCATAAGAATCCATTGATATTATTTTCAACTTTAACAAGCGAATACTTTCGGGGATATGATGTTTCAAAATTTCAATAATACATCATACTTCTTTTTATGTTTTCACAGAATGCTCTAATTATTTTATCTATGAATTATCGTATGATCTGTGTTCATACATGGCATCTTGGACTCAAGTCCAAGATACTGTTTAAAAAGGAACAATTCAAACCGCCGTATTCACAAAGCATTGTTAAGTGTTTCAATCTCCGTTAAGTCCTAACGGAGGACCTCAGTTAAGGATAAATATGAATCGCAACCTCAATTAAAGTATTTAACGGTGGTGAGGCAGGCCTGTTCCACGTTAATTTATACGTTAACTGAGGTTGTGATTATTATTTATGCTCAACTGAGGACCTCAGTTAGGACTTAACGGTGATTGAAAGGTTTGTGAATACGGCGGTATATGAAGTTTAGCGCATTAAAGAGAACTACTCATCTATCAAATATTCTGTTACGTTTTACGCGTCATTTCTGAGTGCGTTTTTCAGCGGGTGTTGGTTGCTTCCTAATAATTTGAAATTGAATATACAAAGGCGGTTTTGAGTAGGTGAGTTATTGATTTTCCTTGCCTTTTATGTGATAGTCTCCAGTTTCATTTTAAAATATTCATTCGTGAACATTAAATATTTGTTGAAACTCTTAATTTCTGAACTACTTTCGGGAAACGTATGAATATAGGGTAACTTTGAATCGTTCAATGTTACCTACAATTCAAATTTGTTACCACGGGTAACTTTGTATTTTTATTTCAAGGTGGAGAATGCCATGAAAATCGGAAAAAGTGACAACCGGTGGAAAATATAGTACAAAAAGTGGGAAAACCCTGTGGACAGGAGCTTCGGCGCTCTTGTTCAAACTTTGACGAATCATATCTCCGAAAGTATTGGTTTCTCAGAGTTGGGAATTATATCAATGGATTCTTATGATACAACTGCATCATAAAATGAAATAAATTAAATAAGAATTCATTGATATAATTCCCATCTCTGAGAAATCAATAATTTCGAAGTTACTTTTGGCGCTCTAGTTCCTCGGAACTGAGTGCTTATCAATTTGCCCAAATGTCTGTAATTTTCGAATTTTTCGATGAAAATGGTCTTAAACGATTTGGTTCGACTCACTGATCAAGAATCCGTGGTCGAAATTCATTCTGTCCGGCCGGTCCGGCCGGCCGTAGGCACAATAACTCTCGAACGGAATGAGCTAGACAGTTGAAATTTTCAGAGTGGGTTTGGGGGATAAATATCTCAGCTAAGTTCGTTATTGGGTAACATCGGACAGATGGTTTCGGAGTAACACAAAAAAAAATTTTTTTTACAATACAAATTCCAAATTGATTTTTTTTTGAATAAGCAGTTTTACCATAAGAATCCATTCATATTATTTTTAACTCTAACAAGCTAATACTTTCGGAGATATGATTTTTCATAATTTCAATGTAAATCGTATTTCTACGTTCTCACAGAATGATGGAATTATTATGTGGGTATTCTATGAATTGTTCTAAGGTCAACTTATTTTCCTGAGACATGACGTTGTCTCATTGTCATTCATTCCAGCAATAGTATAAATATGAGAACTATAATATAATATCATACTTTTTGTTGGTTGATATTTTCATGCCGATGGTTAATCCATATGATGATGGGAATAGTAATGGTAAGTTAATAATATTGAGTTCAGAATATCTCCACTAAAAACAAAACTGGAATATTGGTGTATTGAGGAAGGAATATCTCGGATGAGTTCGTTGTTGGGTAGAATTCGTCTATTAGTTTTGGATTGATAATTCTTGGCACTCTTGTTGAAATTAAATTCTTCTATGATGTTTGAATTCAATTTCTGCTGAGATGAATTTCTAAATTTCAATAATGAATCGTACTTCTATGTTTTCACAGAATGCTATATATATTCTATTTAAGCTTTATAATATGATCTGTGTTCATACTCGTACATTTCATCCTGTTCTATAAGAGAGACTCAAATTCATTTCAGCTATTTTAATTTGTTTTCTTCCATGGTGCAGTTCTCATTCTCATATTGCTCATTTAATCTTGATAAATAAACTATTATTTGAATTGAATTTCCTTTATGATGCAGTTCTATCATGAGAATACATTGATATAATTCTCAACTCTGAGAAACCAATAATTTCGGAGATATATTTTGTCTGTTTGAACTAGAGCGCCAGAAAGCTCCTGTCCACAGGGCTTGAACCCATTTTTTAATAAACATATTTTAGATATCTTGTGTCAATTGAGTTTCTTCAATGATGTAGTTTTATTATAAGAATCCAGTGATCATTCCCAACTCTGAGACACCAATACTTTCGGAGATATGAATTGTCAAAGTTTCAACAAGATCGCCAAAGCTACTGTCCACAGGACTTTGCCACTTTTTGGTGCTCTAGTTCCTCGGAACTGAGTGCTTATCAATTTGCCCAAATGTCTGTAATTTTCAAATTTTTCGATGAAAATGGTCTTAAACGATTTGGTTCGACTCACTGATCAAGAATCTGTGGTCGAAATTCATTCTGTCCGGCCGGTCCGGCTGGTCCGGCCGTCCGGCCTTAGGCACGATAACTCTCGAACGGAATGATCTAGACAGTTGGAATTTTCAGAGTAGGTTTGAGGGATAAATATCTCGGCTAAGTTCGTTATTGGTCAAAATCGGATAGATGTTTTCGGAGCAACAAAAAAAAATTTTTTTTTTTCAAAACAAATTCCAAATTGAATTTTTTGAATAAGCAGTTTTACCATAAGAATCCATTGAAATCACCTTTAACTCTAACAAGCTAATACTTTCGGAGATATGATTTTTCAAAATTTCAATGTAAATCGTATTTCTACGTTTTCACAGAATGATAGAATTATTCTGTGGGTGTTTTATGAATTGTTATAATGTCAACTTATTTTCCTGAGACATGACGTTGTCTCATTGTCATTCATTCCAGCAATCGTATAAATATGAGAATTATAATATAATATCATACTTTTTGTTGGTTGATATTTTCATGCCGATGGTCAATCCATACGATGATGGGAATGTTAATGGTAAGTTAATAACATTGTCATTCATTCCAGCAATCGTATAAATATGAGAATTATAATATAATATCATACTTTTTGTTGGTTGATATTTTCATGCCGATGGTCAATCCGTATGATGATGGGAATGGTAATGGTAAGTTAATAATATTGAGTTCAGAATATCACCACTAAAAACAAGACTGGAATATTGGTGTATTGGAGTAGATTTGAGGAAAGACATATATTATCGTTCATCATAGAATTGAGGAATGAATATCTCGGATGAGTGGTTGTTGGGTAGAATTCGTCTATTGGTTTTGGATTGATAATTTTTGGCACTGTGGTTGAATTTGAATTCTTCTATGATGTTTGAATTCAATTTCTGCTAAGATGAAGATCTAAATTTCAATAATGAATCGTACTTCTATGTTTTCACAGAATGCTATAAATATTCTATCTGAGCTTTATTATATGATATGTGTTCATACTCGTACATTTCATCCTGTTCTATAAGAGAGAGTCAAATTCATTTCAGCTATTTTAATTTGGTTTCTTCCATGGTACAGTTCTCATTCTCAGATTGCTCATTTAATATATTAAATGAAATATTATTTGAATTGAATTTCCTTTATGATGCAGTTCTATCATAGGAATACATTGATATAATTCTCAACTCTGAGAAACCAATATGTTCGGAGATATAATTTGTCTGTTTGAACTAGAGCGCCAGAAAGCTCCTGTCCACAGGGCTTGAACCCATTTTTTCTGCTTAAGTTTGCAACATTTTAATCCCTGTACAAACGAGCTGATTCGAAAATTTTGGAATGGATCGATATTATATTCCGTGAAAAACTTTTCTTGGATCATCTGTGCCGTGGTGTTCCATGAAGACTTCACAGAGGATTCTTTGTAATATTCGCCGTTTTTCTTCTTCATATTAAAAGTATATGCCTTTAATACTTCTGCTAGTCTTTCTGGAGTTGTTTCTTTCCACACAGAGATCATAGTTTTTCTCGTATTGAGAGGCAACAGTTAGGCAATTTACAAAATATTTCAGAAATTCCCCTCTTGAAGGCTCATTTTTAGAATTATCCAATTGACTTTGCGACAAGTATTGCGCTATTTGACAATTAAGGATTCATTTCCCAAGCTATCTTGAATTTGTGGAATATCCAAATTTTATCGCTGAAAAACTAACTTTCTAAGTTTTACCGGCTTGCCCGTTTCATCGCTGTGAAACGAGCGTCGCTATGGAAACTTTTTCTCTAGAAATGGAATGGGTGAAATAATCAGGATAATCCGGCTCGAAGGACCAAATGTTGAATCCTGATTCTTTTGTCAGGATAATGTTAGGTCGAATGAACAAATGTTGCAACCTGATTCTTTCATCAGGATAATGTTGTTTCGAAGGTCCAGAATTTTAGTACCCTGATTGTGTTATCAGCAGGATGAGTTTTTGTTTTTTTCTACTTTGAGTAACAACGGCTGAAGACTATTAAGCTCGTTGATTCATGTCGTAAATGTACAACCGATGAAAGAATGATATACTCAACTCTAAGCACACAGCAGTAATCTCGTTGATTACGGCGTAAATTGTTACATGCATTCTGATAACAATTACGAAGATAGGAAGAGGTGAAAGATTCGAATGCACTTAAACAAAACAACAAAATGTATTTTCTCATCACCGATATTTTGATAACGAGCACGAAGTTATTATATAAATGAAATATTTATACAATCTAGAATCTTCCTTTTATATGAAAATGATCAAAATAGTAATATATTTGAGAACTTACGGAAGTATTCATGAATTCTTGCAGTGCTTTTGTATGTAAACGACCAGATAGAAGAAAACAAATTTGGGAAAGCCCTGTGAATGGGAGCTTTAGGGGTCTTGTTCAAACTTTGAGTGCCGATAATTATTAATCCAAAACCAACATATAATTCTACCCCATAACGCACTTATCCGAGATATTCATTCCTCAAATCTACTGTGAAAAATGAATTATATCAATTGAAACTTGGCCAATATTCCAGTTTTGTTTTTACTGGATATATTCTGAACCCAGTTTGATTAACTTGCCAAAGTATATATTTCCATCATCATCATCATCATGATATTAGTCCATTGGTAATTTTGCATTTAATCATACTTCGTTTGACATGTCTCTTATCTGTAGATGAGGTGACAATGATGAAAAGTATGAACATAGATGAAATTCATAGATAAGGATGTTAATTTTCGACATAGCATTCTGTGAAATCATAGAATTACGATTTAATATTGAAATTTTAAGAAATCATGTCTCTAAAAGTTTTAATTTGTTAGAGTTTAAAATAATATCAATGGATTCTTATGATGAAACTTTATTTTAAAACATATTGCACTCAAAATGTGCGAAACCATTCGGCTGATTTTACTCACTAACGAACTTATCCGATAGGCCGGACAGAATCGATTTTGACCACGGATACATGATCAGTCAGTCGAACCAAATCGTTTGAGACCATTTTCATCAAAAAAATTGAGAATTACAGACATTTGGGCAAATTGATAAGCACTGTGTTCCGACGAACAAGAGCGCCAAACATAGGGCAAAAACGGAGCAAATATTAACAAAGATTGGGGTTTCGATCTGCCCTGATTTAAAACTATTTTGTTATTTGTCGTTTTGGAATAGACTGGGAATATGTCCAAAATTTACGTTGTAAGCACCAATTATTATTATTATTATTAATATACTGATCCTCCTGGGTCTTCCACAAGGAGACCCCTCATAAGCTCTAAGAGCTTGCCCTGAGCTAGGAGAACCAGTTGTGTTCTGTGTAGGCTTTGTTACTGTGTCCTTACGCCACCTTAGGCACAGCACTGTTAATTTTTGACCCAACAGCGAATGGTGGCGATTACCGTGACTAGAAAATTTCTTTCCTAGCCTCGGAATTGAACTTGGGGCTTCCGCTCCCAAGTCAATTACTCTACCACTGAGCCAATCGCACTACCAATGAGAGCACTTCTTGGATGTTTGACCTTAGTCATTTTGAATCTGGAATCTGTCCCACTCATCTGAGCTGACTCTACTTGATTCACCAATGAAAATGAATAGCATGATAAGGAAGGATAAATTTCTCAACACTTCAGTTGTTGAAGCATTTGAGTATTCTTCTGAAGTGTTCTACAGGAAACAGGCAATAAATTGCTCTAGAATACGCGAACCACTTACAAGAAATTGCATTCTCGGACAAGGTTATCTTTCATGGGTTAGACCCACATGGTAGCGGTGTTTGTCCTAGGGACAAATATTCAAGTTTTATGAGCGAGGTCCATTGTTGAGAAAACCAAATATATGGTTCTTAAGATTGGACGTTATCATAAGCTACAGTAGATATTAGTTATATATTGTAATTAAACAAGTCCCGAATGATTTCTACCGGAACTCCAAAATCCCCTTCTGAAACAAAGTGCCAATTATATTGCTGAACAATTGAACTAGAATTATGCGATTATGCCCAACATCGAACTTAACTCTGCCATTCGGATGCTCACCCTACCCTGAAAATTGTGTCCATATCTCTTTTCATTCGAAAGTTATCGAGGCAACGGTCACACATACAGCTACTGAACTCACACAAGGCTGCTCCGATCTGCAAAAATTTGGATCCAGTCGTTTTAAAACTTGGAACTTGGCAGGAGATTTAGTTTTTGAAGGCTCTCGCGAAATTTCAGCGATTTCTAGAGAATAGTTTCTGATACATAGAATTTGTTTCAAATGATTTTCAATAATTTTGTTGACATTTTCTTGTGATACGATCCTCACGAAATTTTGCAGGCATTTTCGCGTCGGCATTCTACCACTTATAATCATGATTGAATTGGATCGGTTTAGTATTTTTCGAGTTATTGAGGAAATAACAATCAAATTTCAAATGGATATAACTCGAAAACCGTTTGGCCGATTATGCCAACTAACTTAAGGCAAACTTCGCATTCAGATGCACAATCTACCAAAAAATTATAAGTTGCTATTTCTTTCTGTTCTCCGGTTATCTGTACATATATAGTATTATTTAATAATTTTTTTTGAATATTTTAGTGACACGATTCTCACAAAATTTCACAAACGTCTTTGTATTAGTATTTTACGGATCTGTATTGATCTTGTATTGGTTGATGACAAAATCATTACTCGGAAACCTTTGGGCCGATTATGCCCACTAACGAACTTGTCCGTCATATTTCGATGCGCCTTCTACCCTGGAAATTTCAAGTCGCTATCTTTTGCCGGTTTCAAGTTATGGTGGCAACGGCCGGCCGGCCGTACACAATTAAATTTGACCTCGAATTCTTCATAGGGGAGTCAAACACAATCGTTTGAGACCATTTTCGGCAAAAAAATCGAAAATTACAGACATTTGGGCAAAATGATAAGGAGATGTTTCCCAGAACATACGCGCAAAAAAATTTGAAAAGTTTTATATTTTAGAAACTAGTATTCGGTCTTCGCTGAAATTCTGCATACACCTTTTAGTCACCATTTCACAATACGGTACCGAATTTCAGCTCCATCGACTTCGTATGAGGCGTGGATAGACAATCAAACCTGGGTGCAAAAGCTCCTGATTTCACGTACTCTTCACGAAAATTTTTTTCTGCTTTTTAGGTGCACTAGTCTCCCCGCGTGCCTGCCATTGTGTCCAAATGTCTGTAATTCTCGGATTGTTGAAGGAAAAGGGTCTAAAACGTTAAGTTTCGACTCGCAGATGAGGAATCCGAACTTAATTCTGTCCATCCGTGAGCACGATAACTCTTCAACGAAAGGAGCTAGAGAGTTGAAATTTGCAGAGTATGTTTGGATCGTGAATAGTTCGCTTTTGTTCGGGAAAAGACAAAATCAGTCAAAAAAGCTTCGAAGTTATAGTTATCTGGAGTTTAATTTTCCCAATAGCTCCAAAAAAACTGATCCGGTATAATACGCAGTTTGTTGAAACGTACCAACACAACGAATTATGCAAACTTTTGTGAGGGTCGTATGACTAGAAAATTGTGAAATAATTATTGAAAAAAATGGGTTCAAGACCTGTGGACAGGAGCTTTCTGGCGCTCTTGTTCAAACAGACAAATTATATCTCCGACAGTATTGGTTTCTCAGAGTTGGGAATTATATCAATGGATTCTTATGAAAGAACTTCATCTTAGCAGAAATTGAATTCGAACATCATAGAAGAAGTTAAATTCAACAAGAGTGCCAAAAATTATCAATCCAAAACCAATAGACGAATTTTAGCCAACAACGAACTCAACCGAGATATTCATTCCTCAATTCTATGATGAACGATAATATATATCTTTCCTCAAATCCACTCCAATACTCCAATACACCAATATTCCAGTTTTGTTTTTAGTGGAGATAATCTGAACTCAATATTATTAACTTACCATTACCATTCCCATCATCTTATGGATCGACCATCGGCATGAAAATATCAACCAACAAAAAGTATGATATTATATTATAATTTTCATAATTGTACGATTACTGGAATGAATTAGACAACGTCATGTCTCAGGAAAATAAGTTGACATTATAACAATTCATAGAATACATACAGAATAATTATATCATTCTGTGAAAACATAGAAATACGATTTTTATTGAAATTTTGAAGAATCTCCGAAAGTATTAGCTTGTTAGAGTTAAAAATGATATCAGTGGATTCTTATGGTAAAACTTCATATTGGAAAAAATTTAATTTGGAATTTGTTATGTAAAAATAAATAATTTTTTTTGTTACTCCAAAACCATCTGTTCGATTTCGCCCAATAACGAACTTAGCCGGGATATTTATCTCCAAAACCTACTCTGAAAATTGCAACTGTCTAGCGCATTCTGTTCGAGAGTTATCGTGCCTACGACCGGCCGGACAGAATGAATTTCGACCACGGATTCTTGATCAGTGAGTCGAACCAAATCGTTTAAGACCATTTTCATCGAAAAATTCGAAAATTACAGACATTTGGGCAAATTGATAAGCACTCTGTTCCGAGGAACAAGAGCGCCAAAAATGGTATGTCAGAAACGGTGTCAGCTATAATTGAAATTCTGGAAGAGCTTTCAAAACCACATTCTACAGCCAAGTTCTAAATTTAAACTATAGTGGTTCTATCTTGTTGGAAATATTGAGAAAATATAATTTTTTCCAAGCAGACTGGGGTGAATTCTGTACCCGGATGAATGACTGCTCTGGCTATGAATTTGAACGAGCCCATAAAAGTAGACTGACCTCATGTCAGTGAGGTTTCTATTTTCATGAAAGATCTTTAATGGCCATAAATTTCAGTAGTGTGCGCTGCCAACAATGAGTGCGCCATTCGGCTTTTGAAATTTGATTTCTTTATGTTATGGTGGTAAAGCACTATTCGGAAGTGAATATGCATTTTATATTTATTTATTTATTTATTTATTTATTTATTTATGAACAAGGAATACAAACAGGTTGACAACCTAAAAAAAGTATCCACATTTTACAATAAAAAGAAAAAAAAAAACAGTGAAATCAATTACACACATACACTTAACCAGGGAAAAATAACAGAAGTAAATCTATTCCAGCAAAAAGAATCTCTTGAGGACTGTCTTCAAGCGTGAGTGGTTACAATTGAATAAATCGACAGTGTCGCGTAGCTCGTTGCAGGAGCGGAGCATTCTGACCAAAGGAGAACCTCTCGAAGCGTTCGTCTTCTTTAGAGGAATATAGAAAGATTCAAATTTTCTTAAATTTAAAGTGGAGACGTTCAAACCTACCTCCTGCAGCAGCCCCGGTACCTGCAACTCACCACTTACAATTCTCCTCATTGTGAGAGTATCGCTCATTTCTCGCCTTCTCTCTAAAGATACTAAATTAAAATGTTTTCTTGCGAGGTAATAAAAATCATCGGTTTCAAGAACATTAAAATTAGCCTTGTAGCTTAAAAATCTCAGCATTTTATTCTGAATGCGCTCGATTCGCTCTATATGAACTTTATATTGAGGACTCCATATAACCGAAGCAAAGTTTACTCGGCCAAGAACATATGCATTATAGATGGTAAGAACTGACCTGCAATCTTTGAATAATCTGCATTGTCTGAATAAGAATCCTAGCATTTTGTTAGAACTATTGACAATATTATCAATGTGAACAATGAAGTTCAGCTTTCGATCAAGAGTGATGCCCAAGTCTCTGAGATGGTCTACCCTGTTTAAAATCGACCCGTTAATGGAATATGGAAAATGGATAGGGGACCTTCCTCTTGTGAAGGTAATCGTCTGGCATTTAGAAATATTCAGGTGTAGCTGATTAGTGAGGCAGAAACTCTCGAACCTCTTCAGTTCCTCCTGAATAATAAGACAATCCGCTAGAGATTTTATTATAAAGAAAATTTTCAAATCATCCGCGTATAGTAATATCTTACATTTCGTGAAAACAGAAATAATGTTATTAATGTATATCAGGAAAAAAAGAGGTCCGAGGATGGAACCCTGTGGTACGCCAGATGTGCAATTATAATCAAAAGACTCAAATCCATACACCGAGACGAACTGCACCCTGTCGGACAAATAGGATCTACACCACGCCAGGAGGCCACCACCCACACCGACATCAGAAAGGCGACAAGCCAGAATTTCGTGTGATAATTTATCAAATGCCTTACTGAAGTCGGTGTAAACAGCGTCCACCTGCACATGATCGTCGAGGGCACCATGCAAGAATGATAGGAAAGTTAAAAGATTTGTCTCAATCGATCTACCTTTAAAAAACCCGTGCTGCTCTGAAATTATTTGATTTTTAACATGGTGAAATAGGTGGCCGTAGACAGCAGTCTCCATCACCTTGGAAAGAATGCATAGTTTACTTATAGGACGGTAACTTCCCACAGCCTCTCTATCACCTCCCTTGAAAATGGGAATTACAGATGCTCTCTTCCAGCGCTGCGGAAACACACCATCTCGCAGTGATAGATTAAAAATATGAAGCAATGGGTCGCTTAGTGCGGGGCAATGACGAACAAAGTAGGATGGAATGCCGTCAGGTCCAGCGCCTTTATTTTGGTCAAGCGATCTTATTGTTTTTTCAATTTCCTTCTGCGTTAAAACTAATTTGGAGATATAGGAAGGAGGATCAGCTGCAATAGAGCCTACGTGAGGTACAGGTTGCGCAGGGGGGACGAATGCGTTTTGAAAAAACTCGGCAAAACTGTTACAGATATCCTCACCTCCAGTACTAGTTACACCATTGTGCGTAACCGTAGAAGGGAATTTACCATTTCTATTTTTACTTGATGTAAGGTTGAAAAAGAGTTTAGGGTTCGTAGGCAATTCTTTTTCTATGGATCTCAAATAACCAGAATAGTCCTGACCGATCATCACTTTCGACAAAGCCCTCAATCGCTTGAATTCCAAAAAATCTTTCATGTTTTTATAAATTTTCCACTTTTTATGGATTTTGTTCTTACGTTTAACTAATTTGATGGTGAATTTGGAAAAATACGCGGGAAAACCTGTATTAATAATCTTCTTTGGTACAAATTTATCAATGAGATCATCAATAATTTCGTAAAGTAAGCTCAGATCAGTATTTATGTCGTTACTAGATAGTTCGCTAGTCCAAGGTATCTTAGAGAGTTCCTCATTTATTTTGTCGTAATTACCTTTTTTGAAGTTATATATTATTTTTTTGGACTTTGACAGCGATTTTAGATTAATGTTAGCCAAGAACTCCAGTGAAGGATGGTGACTGTCCTCCTTAACCGCCGGACAACCACAGGGCCCAATTTGTGATAACACAAATTGGTTACACAGGATTAGATCGAGAGTTCTATGATTAAGGTTATGAATACAATTAAACTGCATCAATTCACATGTGGTTAATGTGTCGATAATGTTACAATATTTGGTTTCGACATTACATGGTTCGAGAAAAGAGCCGCTAACACTTGCGTCGGACACCCATTGGACGGAGGAACAGTTGAAATCTCCACACATGACGACTAGGTCATTCTCGATGCTGCACTTAATATTATTTAACTTAGACGCAAAACCATCACCTGCAATAGAATCACCAGGGGGGAGATAGACACAACAAAGGAAAATCTTCCTAGACCCGACCCTCAAGATGACCCATAGATCCTCCGCGTCACTGTGAAACTGTGGAGCCAAGCTGGCATCGTATTTGTTCTTTACCGCAATTAAAACACCTCCACCGAGCTTTTTATTAGATCCAGTGGACTCGCGATCACGGCGAAATATAGAGTACATATTTAAATCAACCACTTCGGAATCAAACACGGAACCATCGAGCCAAGACTCGGTAATAAACAGGACATCATGATTATTGGACGAGCAGTTTTTCTTGAATTCGTGTAGTTTACTTTTTAAACCTCTGACATTCTGATAGAAGATGTGAATAGCCATTGCAAATCCGATAAAGTCGTACAGCTAAGTACTGTAACAGGAAATTAAGAATTATTTGATCTTACCGATATCGAAGTCATTCGATATGTGAATTATTCTACTTCCCTCGTCTTTGCGAACTAGTATATTACCGTTTTGCACCCAAATGAATTTATAATTATATTCCTTTACTGCATCACGAGCCTTTTTGTGTAACGTTTTGTTTGCAGTTGTGAGATGTTCGTTTATAAAAAATTTGTTTGATATACCATCGAGCATTAAGCTTCTGCCCTCGAGCTGGTTACGCTTGCTTTTAGATTTTGCGAGAAATTCATCTCTGTATATCCTTGATGTGAACCTTACTACGATATGTTTTGGTTTAGATGGTATTCTAGTGGGTACCCGTGTGATGAAGTCGATACTTTCTCTTCTCACGGGGTGACCAATGAAGTTGCCAATCTTATCTATGACCTGAAACAAATTTTCGCCACTCTTCTCCGGAATATCCTGTATTTCGATATTGTTAGATTTTGCTTGTTGTTCCATTGTATTCAACCTATGATTCAGAGATGAAACGTGTTCTTTTAGATGGGTGTTCTCCGCTTTTAACTCCTCAGTAATTTTGAGTAAATTTTTCAGATCTTTGACCACATTCTCGAAATCTGAAATTTTGTCCGAGCAGAAGTCCACACTTCTCTTCATATCACGAATTTCATTCCGTAATAATCCCAGCTCGGTGTTCGGAGCGGGAGCGGAACGATCACCGTCGTCCGCTTCTACAGCGGTGTCCCCAGATTGAGCTCTCGCCCGAGACCGGGTGTTGCGATGCGGTGCCGTCGAAGGCGATGTCGAACGGCAGCCTCTACACAGCCAGCGGCTCCCCGGTAATGCTTCAAAGATCGACAACTGCTGTTTATTTACATTCGAACATACGTTATTGGCATGATAGTATAGTTCACAAGAACCACATTGGAGACCCGGGTACTTCCCGGCAGTTATTGTCTTATGACAACAATCGCATTTATTGTTCATTTTTGACGAAATTTCTACCTTTCACTGCACAAAACTGAACGACAGGGGCGGAATGAAATGTGCCCAGCTTGAGTCGTCCTGGAAAAAATTTTAAAGGATTTCCTCCACTGCCTTTTATACTTAATTAACAGGAGCTACGAATTGTCGTGACCGATCAATGTCGCGGCGCACACACTTACGCACTTGTATACTGTTGTAGGTGGGTAACCTTGGTCTGTGACTTTAAGGTCTATTGAGCTCCCCCATCAGAGCTGTTGGTGTCATCAGAGTTCTGATGACTCCAGAATCTGGGATAGCTTCAGGGAGGCTTCGCTCCTGCAGATTTCTTTCCCAAAGCATAACTTGCGTTGGTTTGAGATAGTGAGGCATTCCGTAATCAGGTGATTCATCCTCCTCCCAACAACCCTAATCTCATCATATGCTTCCTAAGATCGCAGTGCCCTGTGGAGGAACCAGTAAGGTGTCCCAGGGTCTTCGTAATCAGTTCCATATATTTCTTGGATCTGAAATTGTGAAAGTTCCGGAGGAACTTTTTGGAGTGATACATTCCTGGGAGAGATCACCAGAAAATACCTCTTTTAGTTTCTTTTTTGGCGCTCTATTTCCTCGGAACTGAGTGCTTATCAATTTGCCCAAATGTCTGTAATTTTCAAATTTATCGATGAAAATAGTCTTAAACGATTTGGCTCGACTCACTAATGAAGAATCCGTGGTCGAAATTCATTCTGTCCGGCCAGCCGGCTGGCCGTAGGCACGATAACTCTCGAACGGAATGAGCTAGACAGTTGAAATTTTCAGAGTAGATTTGGGAGATAAATAGCTCGGCTAAGTTCGTTATTGGGCAAAATCGGATAGACGGTTTCGTAGAAACAAAAAAAAAATTTTTTTACGAATCAAATTCCAAATTTAATTTTTTTCAATAAGCAGTTTTAACATAAGAATCCAATGATATAATTTTTAACTCTAGCAAGCTAATACTTTCGGAGATGTGATTTTTCAAAATTTCAATAATAAATCGTATTTCTACGTTTTCACAGAATGATATAATTATTCTACGTATGAATTGTCATAATGTCAACTTATTTTCCTGAGACATGACATTATCTAATCAATCGAAGAATTATGAGAATAAAGTGTATTCCGAAATGTGAGCGAAGTGAGAAAAATCTCAGTTGTTTGCTCCAAAATTAGTTTTTCACAAAAAAATCTTACATTTCGGAACGGAACATGAAGTAAGAGATCTGAGAGAAGTGAGACTGCTTTTCATCCATAGACATAGATTGCTCAGTTCTCACACTAAATGACAGGACTGACGGAAGGGAATATTATAACTTCAAAAATATTATGTTAGTGTTGAAATTTTGGCGATGCAACGGGGACCTCACCCAAAAATGTTTGAAAATATCACGTAAATATTGAAAGCATAATTCTGTAGTTCGGGAGAGGAAAAAATTTCGTGTACGTAGATCAGGAAATTTTTGATCGATTCCAAGGTAATATTTCATTATTACTGCTCTTCTTTCATACATGTTTTATGGAATATCTACTATTTGTAGGTACTTTAAACCTGTTTTGGGCAATTGTCATACGAAACTTGTTTTTTTGGCGCTCTAGTTCCTCGGAACAGAGTGCTTATCAATTTGCCCAAATGTCTGCAATTTTCGAATTTTTGGCTGAAAATGGTCTCAAACGATTTGGTTCGACTCACTGATCAAGAATTCGAGGTCGAAATCAATTCTGTCTGGCCGGCCGGCCGGCCGTAGGCACGATAACTCTCGAACAAAAGGAGTTAGAGGATTGAAATTTGCAAGGTGGGTTTGGAGAGTAAATATCTCGGACGAGCTCGTTAATGGGTGAAATCCTTCAAGCGGTTTCGGAGTTATGGCCAATTTCAGTAGAAACATTTTTTATCAATATTTCCGAAACCGATCACTCGATCTATCTGAAATTTCGCATCAAATTGTAGAATGATGACTTTTATACGCATGTGAAGTTTTGTATTGACCAGGTTACCACAATGTGCCAAAAAAATGTTGAAAATTCAAAAAAAAGTTTTTCTACAATAACTCTCGAACGGAATGAGCTATGTAGTTGAAATTTTCAGAGTAGGTTAGGGAGATGAAGATCTCGGATAAGTTCGTTATTGGGCAAAATTAGCCAGATTTAATTTGATTTCTTCCATGGTGCAGTTCCCATTCTCAGATTGCTCATTTAATCTTGATAAATAAACTATTATTTGAATTGAATATCCTTCATTATGTAGTTCTATCATATGAATATGATGATATAATTCCCAACTCTGAGAAACCAATACTTTCGGAGATATAAATATATAGTTTCAACTAGAGCGCCAGAAAGTTCCTGTTCACAGGGCTTGTTGATTACCTTTTTCATCCGAAATTTGAGCTCCTTTATAGGCAACTGTGTTGTTCTCCTCATTCCCTTTAAATCCCGTGTGACCGGGAACCCAGACCGAGGAGACCTTGTTGTTCGTGAATACTATTTTAAGTTTTCTTCGGCACTCTCATATTAGCTTGGACTAGATAACATGGGAGGTCTGAGCTTTAATAGCAGCTTGACTGTCAGAGTGGATTTCTATATCACATCTCTGATAGTTTCTTTCTAGATTCATTTCCACGCATCTTTCTATTGAAAGTACTTCTGCCTGAAAGATGCTGAGATAATATGCATGATATATTCTGTAATCACAACGATTTCAAGAGCAACTTTAATGCCTTAAATAGTGAAAAATATATAGACTCTCAATTACATTCTTCCATTATATTTACGACGAAAATTTGTATGCGCTATCTGGTTAAAAACTATAAAAGTATCATCATTTCCGAATACTTAGAAACAATTTTTTTTATAGATTACATGCAGTCACATGCGATATGGTGGATCTTCCTTTGATGGCGTTTGCTGTTGGCTGTGTGATTCTGGGAGGATCTTTGATGATTGAATTTTTCAGTGTAGGTATAAGTTTATCTGACTACTTTTTTATTTTAGGATGAAAAGTGATTTTACTTTCCTTCTGACCTGAGAGACTATAGAGTATCAGTATCGATTACAAGATATAGAGAATATTATATAATGAGAAAGCATGACTCTTACCTAAATTTATGGCTTCAAAAACCATTTTTAATTGAGCAACATCCACTTCATCTTGTATGAAGGATTGCAATACGGATTGAATTTCTTCTTGTATGTACTTAGAATTAAGATTATATTTGAAGGGTGCAAATGACCCATTATCGACACATCAGATACTCGGACGCCCCAAAACCATGAGTATATCTGTAGTGGTCGTAGACATATCTCAAAGAACACGTATCATCTGACAGAAGATGAAGAATTTGATACCAAAGCCTGAACCTCTGGCGTGTCCAAAGAGGTTGGGGTTAACATAATATCTGTATCTGGAGTTTATGATAATAATAATATGGATCCCTCAGGGGCTCTGGGATGTATCTCAGAGTACGGGCTTAGCAAAACCGAGGTACCCTACCTAAACCTGGCTGTAGGTATAAAATGCAAAACCCCACGGGGGCACTATTTAGTAGCATACTGGTGTGATAAACCCGCGGACCCCGGTCACTCTCAACCGATGATGAATTACAATCTACGGAGCCTCGGAAAACAGCTGCTGCGTGGGGATAACCAGGGCACGTCAGTGGTTGGTGCTGTGCGTGACAGCATGCGGACCACCAACGGCAGGATGCTGAGGAGGCTGGCGCCTGTCATACAAGAAATTACAGCGTCCGACGAGGACATCGAGGAGGAGAGAGAACAAGTTGTCGGTCGCATAGGAATTCAGCGCTCACAAGAGCAACCCGTAGTCGGACCCGGCAACAGGAATAAGGCCGCACAGAGGGGACGTCATAAGTGGACACCCGAGCAACATGAGCAACTATCTGTATTATACCGAAGATCGAGACCAGAAAGAAGGGGATATATGGGTAGACTGCATGGTCTCTGGTATGAGAAACACCCAGATCTCAACTTCATGATGCAGCAAAACCTACGAGACCAGGTCAGTCATCTCAAGAAGAGAGGAATCTTACAGCAATTTCAAGTGTCAGAGTGGAAAGGAGAATGAGTTGACGAGCAGGTGAGAGATGCTTTAAGCCTACAACAATACTTGACGAATCAAAGGTGAGAAGAACATAATGAGAGGCAGAGAGATGCCGCAAGCATTCAACCTCCAATGTCTGGATTGCGATATGAAGAAGCCACAGCTCCGGACCTGGAGCAGGCAAGAGCCGCCCCACTCCATGCAGAACTTGCCCCATACTACAACGGGCGAAGACCGGAACAGGTGAGAGATGTTCCAGAGCTATTCGTCAATAGAAGGGAAGCATTTGAGGCTGCAGTAAGGAATCCTAACATAAAGACCACAAGGCAGAAATCAAGACAACCGACTGAAGACCTAGTCGTGATGAATAACATAATCGACGATCACCTAAAGGAGGTGATTCTCCTGTATTGGACACTCTCAATCAATTAAGTGCGTGAAGTCAGTACTCTTTGGCGCGCGTGTTCACGGTGGCTAATTTGAATTGAATGATGAGTACTTCAAGCTCAGTGGATAGAGCGAGCCGAAGATCTACCCAAAGGATAGTGGACACCATTCACTGTCGTTTCAAAAATTAACAGTGCTGTATCTAAGCTGCCATCAGGATAGAGTAATGAAGTTGGAAGAAAACACAACTGACTCTCCTTAGTCGCAAAAGCTGCTAGAAGATTTGGGAGGGTCAGTATAATCCTAATCATGTTTATAGCACGCGCGCCAAAGCAGATGGACTTTTTACACTTTTTCTTTCATTGTTAAGTCAATTTGCTTTTGCAACATGCACGCATAAGCCCCTGACTTCACATTTTTGAGAATTTTTAAGTTTCTCCTGTTATCCATTTCCTTGATGTAAATACGACATTTCGGAATAGTTGAGAGGTTAAATTCCGAGATGCGTCATTTTCGAATACTCGAATAGTCGAATATTATTTTACTAATCAATTTTCAACGGTAGGCGGAATTGGAATATATCATCTAACACGAAATACCATATATTTATGTTTTTTTCTGAATCTACTTCAATACCAGATTTCATAATTAATAAAATTTGAATATTTCGGTTGAAAACCGGTAAATCAAGAAGCAATTTCAAATCAGGTGAAACGCTTCTGAATCGTTACTATGACGGATGACGTAATCAAAATTTACCATCTGCTTGTTACTGCCAATGCCGACTACGAGCCCTTTGTAGGGAGCTGTGTTACACTAGAATAAAGAGTGAAATGGACACGAGAAGATAGTGAGAGTATATATGACGGGATACGTCACGGACAGGCGCCAAGTTTCGATCGTTTGAACAGGCATTATGTCCAAATTTAAATGATCGTTTTCTCGTTGATAATTGAAATTTTTGACAGCGGTTGAACTTTTTCTGTATTCCTATGGACATAATAATAGATTCCAATAATAAAAAAAAGCTTGCAAGAGACCTATTGGCATATTCGAATGAATTACCAAAGGATTATTCGAATACATAATCCGAGCCGATTATGCCTGGAAGTCCGTTGCTATTATAGCGTTCGAACGGAATTATATAGCGACTCGAAATCTTCAGGATGGGTTGCGCGTCCGAATACGGCATTTGACTTCTTGAATGGTTATAATCGGTCCAACGGTTTCGGAGTTAACCCATCTGAAATATTGTTTCCTCAATAGCTCGAAACACACATATCCGGTCGAATTGGTACTTGGTAATTAGTTGTAGAATACCGACGCCAAAATTTCTTGAGGATATCACAAAAAAAAATGCCGCCTCAAATATTTCATGATTCAGAAAAAATCTGTCAGATTTTGTTGAAATTAAGCATAAACCTTCAAGTCGCCTTATTACAATCTTCTTATTCTTCTCCTGCCCTTATTTATCCACTGCTGGGCATAAGCCCCTTCCAAATTCATCCACATGTGCTTATCTAGGGCATGTTGGTGCCAGTTTCGACTTACAGATTGTTCGATATCTTGTAGCCATCTCTTTTGGAGTCTTCCAACGTTCCTTTTCGTTAATCGTGGTCGCCACTACATCAGACGAGTTGCCCACATTTGGGGTCCTGCCCTCGGTCCTGCCTTGTATAATGCATATTTTTGTAGGGGATAACGTTGCACTGCGACCTTAAGGTGTATTGTGCCCTCCCGTCAGAGCAGTCGATGTCGTCATCATCTACAGCTCGCCTTCTAGTTCCAGAGTTCTGATGAACTACACTATCTGGGAAGTCTTCGCTCCTGCATATATCTTGCCCAAAGCATTCCTTGCGTTGGTTTGAGATGTCAAGGCATTCTGTTATCAGTTGAACAGGAGTTTCATCCTCCTCCCAACATAATTTGCACTCGTCAGTTTCTGCTAGCCCTAATCTCATGATATGCTTCCTAAGGCCGCAGTTTCCTGTGAGGAAACCAGTGAGGAGGTTGAGCTTGTTCTTACTGAGGTCCAAATATTTCTTGGATCTGACAGTATCAAAGTTCCGGAGGAATTTCTGCAGTGATACATTCCGTGAAATATGTCCAGAAAATCCCTCTTTCAGTGTTTTCTTTCATCCGAAATTCACTTTTGTAGGTATATCTACTGTAACAATATTCGAAAGACTCGGGAAATTTCCTTCGCCCACTAATCGCTCATCCGGTTTCTCGTGTTGCCTATCCACTGGCGATATTCAAATGTCTGTTAATATTTTCTTGTTCGCGTATGCCTATCGTTTGAAACTACATGCGTAGAAAATAATTTCAACTCTTCGTACCACTTGTTTGTGAGCAGTGATAGAGATTAATTGGCGAGCCTTTTGGGACCAACGTTTCAGAATTTACCTAGTAAAATACGAAAACCATCCCTGGTTGCAGGTAAACATTTCGTTTTCTAATCTTAAGAAATTGAACTAACTGATATTGTTACTTGCAGATTTATTTCAAGACTGTTATTTTCTCGAAACATTTCCACCATAATAAAGGGTTATAAAAATCCGTCTTCTTGATTACCCTCCTGTGCTAGAACCTACCGTTACACTACCAAATCCACAGTAGGGTTCCGGGCCAATAAAGGGGGTATCTGCTCCTTTCTTGTCCTATATAAAGCCTATATTGAAGAAGGCCAAGCCTTCTTCAATTCCCGCGTGACTAGGAACCGAGACCAAGGAGACCCTGCTGTCCTTGCCTACTTCATTGAGTTTTCTTCGGCACGCCCATATTAGCTTGGACTCGATAACCTGAGAGCTCAGAGCTTTAATAGCAGCTTGACTGTCGAAGAGGATTGCTATATCACATCTCTGATAGTTTCTTCCTAGGTTCATTTCCACGCATCTTTCTTTTGCAAGTACTTCTGCCTGAAAAATGCTGGAATAGGAGCCTAGCGATAGAGAGCATTCGGTGCCTGGCCCATACACTCCAGCACCAGCTCCTGTAGTGGTTTTTGAACGGACTGTGTGCCATTTAATGGCATTTCCTTCAAGAACTTGGGTGGATTCCCTGTTCCAGTCTTTTTTCCTACCCAGCATCGTAGTTAACTTCTTTTCGATGCTTACTTTCTTAATCATTTCATCACTAGGAAAATTCGATAATGAAATAAACCTGGTAAAAAAGGACCAGGCCTTCTGGTTTTTAATACTATCATTACCTGTTCCTTTTCAAGATATTCTGAGAATGGCTTCAGGGACCATTTTGTCTATCACTAGATGAAGTGGTTTGAGATTTGTGATTATCTCAAGTGCCCTAATTGGACAGGTTCCCATAGCTCCAGTGATACACACACAGGCCAGTCTTTGTAGTTTATCGAGGGTTTTCCTCGTGCTATTCTGGCTTGTTTTTGTGTATCAGACTACTGCCCCATACAAGATTATGGTACTCACAATCATGACGTACATCCTTCGCATCAACTTAGGGTTGCAGCCTCATGTCTGACCGGCAAGATTCCTGCACGCCATTAAAGCCTCTATTGTGAATCCCTCAAATCTCGCTACCCCGAAAGTTATTCGTCCTTCAAAGTTCTTATCCCAGATGAGGAATACGACAAGGTTTCAGTCCAGGCAGACTGGCCAAATAGAGCAAGTGTACATAATTTTTACCAGCGCAGATCGATCCATCAGAACCCATAGTCGACTCTGTTTTGAAGTTGAGATTGTTGCAGGTAAATGCTCAATCCATTGGTAACAAAATTGATTTGATATTTCTTCTGATAACTGAAAAGAACCCTGATATATTTTCTATTGCTGAACATTGGTGTACGAGGGAGAGTCTAGAAATCGTTAAATTTCCTGGCTATAAACTGGTGGCCCATTTCTGCCGCCTGAATCGGGAAAACGGGGGTGTCGCTATTTTTTCGAGAGACTATTTGGACTGTTTGGAAATAAGGGTAGCGAAGTTCGCTGAAGAGATGATATGTGAGTGTAGTGCAATTAAGTTAACGTTTGGGAAAAGTGTGTTTGGGATCATCAGTGTATACAGACCATCATCAGCCAATTTTGAAACCTTCATCTCACACTTGTCAAGTGTATTACAGCATTGTTTTAAACAGGCCGAACTTATATTTCTCTGTGGTGATATGAATGTTGATTATCTTCAGGTGAGTTCGAGGCAGATTCGACTTCTGAATGATTTATTTGACTGTTTCCGGTTAAAAGTTACCTCAATACAGCCAACAAGGGTTTTTACCAATGTATTAGGCCAGACATCCTCCTCAAAGATCGATTATATTCTAACAAATAAAAAATTAAAGATTGTAAAGCTGACGTATTTCCAGTTCAATTTGGTGATCATAGAGCTTTTTTACTAGATGTTGTCGTTGACAATACCACAGTGAGACATGATAATTGTCCTCAACGTAAATTGTGCAGAAATATGTCACCTCAAAATCTGTTAAATTTGGCTGAAGATATTTCTAGCTGTTCCTTCGCTGATCTATATGAAACTTCGGATGTAAATATTATTTTTCAGATATTTGTTGACACGATAAGGAGCCTCATTGAGTATCATTGTCCATTAGTTTATAAAAATGTAAGAACTAACATAGCAAAAAATTGGATAACACCCAGAATAAGAGAAGCTAGTGATGAATTGAAGCACCTTCATTGGCTTCACAATAATTTGAAAACTAGGCAATCCCAGAGGCTGTACAGGGACGCAAAGAATGCTTTTAACAATATGATAAAAGTGACCAAGTTGAGCTTTTTTGATCACATGATAGGAATATCTGATAATAAAAATAAAATGGTTTGGAGAATAGTGAATATGGAAACTGCAGGAAAATCTAAAAATAATAATAGGAAATTCAAATTGAATATTGATGGTAAAGTGATTTCTGAACAAGTAGATGTAGCCAATTCTTTTGCGAAATATTTTTCTGAGATTGCGAAATTGAGCCTAAAACGAAATTATGATAATGCACTAAGTCAAATTTGTACAACCTCTTCTATTCGCAATGATACTTTCTTCTTCCACCCCGTGGATAGAATTGAAGTTATTGGTGCAATAAATCAATTGAAGAATAAAAAGTCTACTGGTCATGATTTGGTTTCTGTAAGAATATTAAAACTAATAGCGGATGATATTTCTGAACATCTCGCGCATCTCATTAATGAATCAGTTTCTTGTGGCATTTTTCCTAATTGTTTCAAGCTAGCAACTGTTATACCAATACACAAAAAGGATGAGGTAAATGATGTGGCCAACTATCGCCCAATCTCAATATTAAGTGTATTTTCAAAAGTTATAGAAAGAATAATACTAAACCGCATGATGTCATACTTGGTTAAATTCGATATTATTGCCGACTGTCAACATGGCTTCAGATCGGGACGCTCAACTATGACGGCTATCGTGAATTTTCTTCAGTTCGTTCAGTCTTCTTTGGACGAAGGTTATAATGTTGCTGGTCTCTTCTTTGACTTGTCACGAGCTTTTGATACCGTTGATCCTAGTTTCCTTGAAAGTAAACTTTGTAATCTTGGGTTTCGTGGTAATTTCTTGGACTGGATCGTAAGTTTCGTGACCCATCGTAAATTAGCTGTGAGGGTGGGAGATAGTTGCTCTTCTGAATTTGATGTTGAACTGGGTGTTCCACAAGGTTCGGTACTAGGACCATTACTATTTATACTATTTATAAATGATCTAACGGACCATATAGATATGGCCAAAATTGTAATTTTTGTTGATGATACCTCATTTGTTGTGAGAGCAAAGAGTTTAGGCGAGCTCATTGATCTGTGTGAATTGTTATTGAAAAACTTCACATCATGGTGTCAGGCAAATGGACTTATACTAAATGTGGGTAAAACTGAAGTGATAAAATTCGAACTGAGAGAGTCCTCTCCGTTAAGTCTGTGTTCTGGTAAGGAGGTTCTACGTACCAAATATTCCACAAAGTTTCTGCGTGTAATAGTCGATAGCAATTTGAGATGGTGCGAACATGTTAATTTTGTCAGTAAAAAACTCTCCTCTTCCTTTTATGCTATACGCAGACTGAGGAGCTCGCTTCCACTCGGGGCATTGATGAATGTCTATTATAGCCTAGTTTATTCTCATCTGTCATATAACATCGAGGTCTGGGGCAACTCAATTGATTCCATGAGATTACTCATTGTACAGAAACGGATTTTACGTATGATCTTCGGGCTTAGCTCACGAACATCTTGTAAACCTATCTTTCGTAAACATAACATTTTGACTGTTCCATGTATCTTTATTTATAAATGTCTTCTCTACACTAAGGATAATGAAAGCCTCTATGTTAAGCTTTCCAGCTTCCATCATTATAACACCAGAAATGTAAGCTTGATGTTCATACCTAAGCATAACACCAGCAAATTTGAATCATCTACAACCTACATATGCATAAAATTATTTAATAAACTACCAGAAAATATCAAAACTCTGGACAAAAAGTGTTTTCGTGCAGCAGTCAAACCATTGTTGTACGAGAAATGTTACTACAGTGTAGATGAATATCTTTGTGATAACTTTTAGGATTTAAAAATTTTTTTTCCTCTTGTTCTCTTTCTGAATACTTTGTTCAGCGCATTTTCTTGACATGTCCTATACATTGTTAAATGTCCTACAGGATTAATAAAGATTATTATTATTATTATTATTATTATTGCTTTGCTACCAGTGATTTCAACATGCCTATTTCACTGAAGTTTACTAGTGTTATCCCTAGATATTTAACTTCCAGACTTCCAGTCTATAATATTTCTGTTCAAAAGAGGGATCTCAGAGCTGGAAGTTTCCTTCTTCGAGTAAACAGAATCACTGTGGTCTTGTTCCCTGACAACCACCGCTGCTCGATAATTCAATGGCCCTCCTGTAGTAAGTTACACAAGCCGATCCTAGCCTAATTGTACGAAACAAACTTCTGCAACAAATTCTAAAATTACAGACATTTGGCAAAATGATAGCACGCTGTTTCCTATAAATTGCGCACAATAATGCTTGAATTATAAAAAAAAAATGTGGGAAAGACCTGTGGACAGGAGCTTTGGCGCTCTCTTTCAAACTAGGACAAATCACATCTCCGAAATTTTTCAGAATTGGGAATGATATCAATAGATAGGTACAAAATGAGATAATTTGAATTCAACAAGAGTGCCAAAAATTATTAATCCAAAACCAACAGACCAATTCTACCCAATAACGAACTTATCCGGGATATTCTTTCCTCAAATCTACTATGAAAATAATATTGTATTATATCAATTGAAACATAGCCAATATTCCAGTTTTGTTTCACTGGAGATATTCTGAACCAAATTTGATTAACTTACCAAAGTATATATCTCCATCATCATATGAATTATAATCATCATATGGATTATCTATGTGCTATCTACGATTGCTGAGGTGATTCCATTGGTTAATTCACATTCAATCATACTTTGTTTGACATTTCTCTTATTTTTAGATGAGATGACAATGATGAAATGTACTAACGTAGATGAAATTCATAGATGCAAACGTTAATTTTCGATACAGCATTCTTTGAAATCATAGAGTTACGATTTCATATTGAAATCCGAAAGTATCAATTTGTTAGATTTGGAAATTATATCAATGTATTTTCGTGATGATACTACACCTTGAACAAAATTGAATTTAAAATATATAATGTGAAATTTTTTTTTCGTTACTCCGAAACCATCAGATTTTGCCCAATGACGAACTCTACCGAGATATTCATCACCCAAACCTACTATGAAAGCATCAACTGTCTGGCTCATTCCTTTCGATAGTTATTACGGATTATTGACCAGTGAGTAGAAACAAATCGTTTAAGACCAGTTTCATAAAAAAATTCGACTACATATTACAGACATTTGGGCAAATTGATAAGCACTCTATTCCAAGGAACAAGAGCGCCGAAAGGCAGTGAATAGAATAGAATAGAATAGAATATATCTTTATTTCTAAATACTACAGATAGTAGAAAGAAATAGTGTCAGTTTACAAAATTAAATAATTCACATATTATCAAATTCTTTCATATTATATGGTTCTAAATCCATCAATAATTTATACAATGCCTTCTTGAAGTTTTTTAACTCAGATTCCCTCCTGATGTGGTTGGGCAGTTTATTGAATATCCTCAGACAAGAATAGTGGCAATTTTTCTCTGTTAATGTGAGATGATGTTTTGGATATATGTACCGTTGATCTCTTGTTTTATAGTTGCTTTGACTAAGTTCATTTTCAAAGAGGTGTTTATTCCGGAATACAAAATTTGAGCATTCTTGAATATATATAGCATATGATGTGAGAATTTTATTTTTTTTGAATAGACCTCTACAAGACTCCCGGTAACGGAGTTTAAGCATTATTCTTAGGACTTTCTTCTGGGATACAAAGATGTTTTTCATATTTTGATTTGCTCCATAAAAGATTATACCATATCTCATTTTGGATTCGAAGTTTGCAAAATAAACAGTTCTTAATAGTTCCTCGCTTAGGTATTTGGACATTACTCTGATTGTGTAGCATACTGAGTTCAAGCTGTTATTCGTTTTTTCTATGTGTTCTCCCCATGTAAGGTGTTCATCTAATGTTAATCCAATAAATTTCACAGTTTTTTTAAGTTTGAAGGCTGTTTCATCAAGTTTTATCTCTTCAGGTGTAAGTTGAGATGACTGTTTTGTCCTGAAACACATGACATTAGTTTTCAGTGTGTTAAGTTTGAGCTTTCGTGATTTTAGCCATTCTTCTATTCTCTTATAAGTTCTAGATGTTTTGCTTATTAGATCTTCAAAACTTGCATCCGAAACCAATACATTTGTATCATCAGCAAACAACACCATCAATTCCTCCATTGTAATCCCTGTCAAGTCATTTATATAGAGCAAGAATAGTATACACCCTAATATACTCCCCTGCGGGATGCCCTGCTTAATAATAGCTTTGTTAGATTTTATTTCTCTACCTCTTTCTGTGACCAAAACTCGTTGCTCACGTTGTGTCAAATATGATCTGAACCAATCCAGTAGATGACCCCTAATTCCATACTGTTCCAATATTTCCAATAGTATCTCGTGATCGACGCTGTCATATGCCTTCGAGAGATCCAGAAATAGACCAAAGATGTTAAGTTTTTCCTCAAGAGTTTCCACTATTTGCCTGATGAACTGGAAAATGGCCGTATTTGTTGATTTGCCTTTGATGAATCCATGCTGGTTGTTACTTAGTATGTTGCATTTTTCTAAGAATTTCATCAGTCTTTCTGTCATCATTATTTCAAAAATTTTTGAGAAGGATGACAGGAGACTTATTGGTCTATAGTTTTCCAGAGCTGTTCTATCTCCTTTCTTGAAGATTGGCTTTATTAATGCAAGCTTTAGGCTTTCAGGAAATACACCATATTTAATTGAGTTGTTCAATATATAGGTTAGCGGCTCTATTATTTCATCAATTGAGGCTTTCACCAGACTCGTTGGAATGTCATCATCACCACTGCTATTTTTATTTTTCAACTTTTTTGTGAGATTTTTAAGTTCTGTTTTGGTTACGGGATGACAAAACATGGATTTGTTATTTCTTTTTGAGGGCGTGGATTCTATTGTTGAGTACTTTCCTTGTATATTCTGAATAGCATTTATGTAATATTCATTGAAATCATTTGCAATTCTTAAAGGATTTTCTGTTACTGGTGGCTCACTTAGGACTTTTACTTTGATAGAATTTACAATACTCCATACTGTCTTGTTTTTATTGTCAGAACTTGATATCATTGTTTCAAATTTTTCCCTCTTATGTTTAATTAAGATCTGATTATATTCCTTCTTTGTGCTGTTATATTGAGGTTTGAATCGGTTTTCTTCCATGCTTAGTACAAATAAGATGTCTAGTTTATTTTTCATACTCACTATTTCTGGATGGTTTCTGTTGATATAATTCTTCTTTTTAATTCTTGATTTCTTCTTGGGAAATGTCTCATTGAACAATTCGAGAAACTTCGAGTAGAACGTCATCCACTGGCCGTTTACATCTTCTTCTTCTATAGTAAATATTTCGCTCCAACAGCAGCTTTCCAATCTTTCCTTGAATAGCTTCCTATTCTGGGATGTGAAATGTCTTTTGTATTTGTTGAAACTGTCTTCATTTCTCCATATACTAATTTTCTGTGCACTGTGGTCTGAAATGTTAGTGTTAATGACTTGTACCGTATAGTCATTTTGGTTATAGTTTGTAAAGATGTTATCTATGCATGATTCTGAGGTGGGTGTTATTCTGGTATACTCAAAAATTGTCTGTTTAAGGTTATGAGATGTCAGTATATTAATGAATTTTGCTTGATTTTTATTCGTCGTTAATAGGTCGACATTGAAATCCCCAACAAGAAAAATTGACTCCTTTTCTGGGTGTAAAGTGCTCAATATTTTATCCATTTTTGCAAAAAAAACATCAACATCACCTTTTGGAGGTCTGTAGACACTTATAATAATAACCTTCTCATTATTTATCTTACCTTCAATTGCAGAGCACTCAATGTGCCCCATCTCTGACATTTGCTCAATTTTCTCTCTATTTCGGAAGTTCTTGATGTTATTTCCTACATATATGGCGCTACCACCATTTCTTTTTTCTTCTCTGCAGTAAGAGCTTGTAAGGTCGTAATTTGCTATTGAGTAGTTCATCAGTTGTTCTCCTGTTTTCCAATGTTCACTCAAACATAGTACTTCACAGTTCTCATGGTCTTGGAGGAATACTTCTAATTGATCAACTGAATTTCCTATTGACTGCATATTCCTGAATAATCCCAGTAGCTCCTGAATCTCCACGTCACAAAAAGTCATCAAAATGTTATCACCAATGATCATGCCTTTAAATCCTCTCACAAAATAAATAATAAATAAATTGTATATAATTTAACTTTGAAATGAGTTTCGTTTGAATTATTTAGTGAACATATATTCCAAATTTTGTGTCTTTTTGTTGGTGAAATAGTCCCTAAAAAATTGGTTCAAGCCCTGTGGACAGGAGCTTTCTGGTGCTCTAGTTCAAACAGACAAATTATATCTCCGAAAGTATTGGTTTCTCAGAATTGAGAATTATATCAATGTATTCTTATGATAGAACTGCATCATAAAGGAAATTCAATTCAAATAATAGTTTATTTATCAAGATTAAATGAGCAATCTGAGAATGAGAACTGCACCATGGAAGCAACCAAATTAAAAAAGCTGAAATGAATTTGACTCTCTCTTATAGAACAGGATGAAATGTACGAGTATGAACACAGATCATATAATAAAGCTTAGATAGAATATTTATAGCATTCTGTGAAAACATAGAAGTACGATTCATTATTGAAATTTAGAACTTCATCTTAGCAGAAATTGAATTCAAACATCATAGAAGAATTTAAATTCAACAAGAGTGCCAAAAATTATCAATCCAAAACCAATAGACGAATGACATTGATGTCCTTTTTAACTCTAACAAGCTAATATTTTCGGAGATATGATTTTTAAAAATTTCAATGATAAATCGTACTTTTGTGTTTTCACAGAATGCGATAATTATTCTATCTATGAATTATTATAATATGATCTGTGTTGATACGTGTCAACTTATTTTCCTGAGACATGATATGCCAAATTTTGATATTTAATGCCCATGGTTAATCCATATGATGATGGGAATGGTAATGGTAAGTTAATAATATTGAGTTCAGAATAGCTCCAGTGAAAACAAAACTGAAATATTGGCTAAAGTAGCAATTGATATAATATAATTTTTAGAGTGGATTTCAGGAAAAAATATATCGTTCATCATAGAATTGAGGAACGAATATCCCGGATGAGTTCGTTGTTGGGTAGAATTGGTCTATTGGTTTTGGATTAAACATTTTTGGCACTCTTGTTGAATTTAAATTCTTTCATGATAATTGAATGTGAATTCTGCTATTATGAAGTTCTATCATAAGAATCCGTTGATATAATTCCCAACTCTTACCAATACTTTCGAAGATATGATTTGTCAAAGTTTGAACAAGTACGCCAAAGCTCCTGTCCACAGGGCTTGAACCAATTTTTTTTTAAATGATCTGCTGAAAAGCATTAGAATAGTGGGCATGTTTTTATCGTTGAATATATTTTTTCTCAATTTCAGAATCAAGAGCAAAACCTTGAGGATCAATATGCAGTGTATGTTGGAATTACCTGCTTCACAATAGCAGGATTGATTTCGACAAACCTTTATCTAATAACAGGACAAATTATCAAAGATGAGGTAGGATCAAACAATATTATTTTTTTTACTTGTTTGTTGACATTGGTAATCGTACGGTGGAGAGTAGAGAATGTCCGGATTTAACATAATATCTTTCAGGAGAAGATTCAAGAGATCAAAATACTAAGAAAAGTTAAAATCAACTTAGGTCCGAAAATATATCCAGGATAGGTAGATCCCTTTCAACATGATCTCCTAAAACCCATAATTTTGCGATAACTCTGTCAAAATTTGACAGATTCATATAAAACTTAGTACAAGGTGGTATTTGGATGAATTAGATTTTCTGGAAACAAAAAATTTTGATGAATCCTTTTCAGTGGCGGAGATACTCGGGACGGCTTCCAAAAAATGAGTCCTAATTTTTGAGCAGGAGATCTGTAGAATATTAAAATTAAAGAAATGCATTCCCCAAACATTTTGCAAGAAAAACCTTCGTTGAAAGCGTTACGGAGAATCAGTCTTGAGAAATAAACGATTTAGTGATAAGATGCAATCTAACTCAGCTCAGAGGATTTAAGTTGATTGAAAGATTTCTACATATTATGATCTCTAGAATAACATCATGGAAAATCGTGAGGTTCTGATATTTTGATGTCAGCCAAAATTCGGTGTGATCTTTCTAATGGAAATATTTCCAAAATGCCGTCACTTCCGGAAGTCACCACTTGCTCTCTTATTTCAAATGCGATTATGTATTTTAAATTGCTTTTTTGGTTTCAGCAGCTTATTTCAGATGAACTTTCAACAACATTCCCTATACCTAACTGCAGCCGTTCTTCAGAGATTTCAATTTAGTGATTTTTTTTTCAATGATTAATGCTTCTGCTGCGTATCTCCTCAATTTCAGTGCCATATCTAGAAAGGTGACGACAGTAGATGACTTCAAGCGTGATGTTACAAATGTAAAAAAATATTCGAAAAGTTGAGATATCTGAAGAACTGCTAGAGTTAGGTGTAATAAATGCGGATTAAAGTTCATCCTAAACTAGCTACTGAATCCAAAAAAACAATAGAAAATATTCAGTCATATTTGAATTAGCAAAATAAATGACAACCTCCGGAATTTCCAGAATTTATTGTTTTTTATTTGATTGATTTACTTCTTTTTTTGTGCAAAATATAGTTTCAATTAAACATTCATTACTTCGGTACTTGGAATCCTAGAGAGCAGATTTTTGGTATGGATTACCAATATCCCGTGTATCATTCACGTTGAATAAAATACGTCTCTAATTATACAGGGTTGTTCAAATATCCGAGGCTTTTCCGAGAGATACTAAAACGATAAAAAGTGCGTTTTTTCAAATGGAATGATCTGTATATTATGAAGATGTATTAAAAGAGGCATAACCAGAACATTCTACATGATCTTGCTACAATTTGATCGCGTTGACCGTGAAGAATATACAATTTCATCAAAACTTCATTTGTAACTTATTGCCTTCCATTTGAATAATTTTTAAGTGAAATCTTCGTTAATAAATTCAACAATAATTTACCATCGATGCTAATTCTTAAATTATCATAATTGACATGTTCTATGACATTCCTTGGCTAGCTAAAACAAAATGTAGCTCAATATGCCCATTGGCATGAAAATTTGCTCTTAATTAAAAAACCTTGCAATTCAGGTATGGAAACATGTTATATCATTTGAAAGGAAATTTGATTCTGTTTGAAAACATCTGATAATATTATATTATATACAGGTAATACCATTAGAAACAACGCACCTTTCAACGTTTCAGTATGTCTCGGAAACCCCTCGGCTTTTGAACAACCCTGTATGATTAGGGACGAATGCCATTATAAGTAAATGATACACGAGATATTGGTAATTTCGGCTTCGAGGATTCCAAGTAACGTAGTGATGAATCTTGAATTGAGGCTATGTTTTGCACAAAAAAGGAAGTAAATCAATTTATTACTCGAAAATCGCTAGAGATAGGGATGGGGAAGTTAATACAGACTTAATCAGGAGGATACGTCGAATCGAAAAAAGCAATAATTTATAGGGTGAAAAGACAGAAGGAGAAAACGAACAAATTGAAAATGAAATATTCCATTTTTGCGCGTATGTTCTGGGGAACATCGCGTTATCATTTTGCCCAAATGTCTGTAACTTTCGAATTTTTTGACGAAAATGGTCTCAAACGATTAAGTTCTACTCCCCAATGAAGAATTCGATGTCAAATTAGATTCTGTCCGGCAGGCCGTCCGTCCGTACGGCCGTCCGGCCGTTGCCACGATAACTTGAGAACGAAAAGAGCTAGCGACTTGAAATTTTCAGGGTGGGTGGCGCATCCCAATACGACGGACAAGTTCGTTAATGGGCCTAATCGGCCCAGTGGTTTCCGAGTAATAATTTTGTTTTCAACCAATATAAATCCGATCGAATCGAAGCTTGGTGAGTAGTTGAAGAATATGAACCTAAGCACGTTTGTGAAATTTTGTGCGAATCGTATGGCTAGAAAATTATTCAAAAATTAAAAAAAAATATTTTTGTTATCACGATAACTTGAGAACGGAATGAGATAGCGGCTTCAAGTTTTCAGGTTAGGATGTACACTAGAACGCGACATTTCAGTTTGATTATGAGCATAATCGGCCAAACGGTTTTAGAGTTATAGCCATCTGAAATTTTCTGAAATTTGGTGGTTTTTTGTACCTCATTAACTCGAAAAATACTGAACCGATTGAATTTAAACATGGTTATTAGTTGTAGAATGCCAACGCGAAAATGTTCGCAAAATTTGGTGCGGATAGCATTTGTAGAAAATTTTTAATAAATCTTTGAAAATAAAAAAAAAAATTCTATATAACAGTAACTAATCGTTTGAAATTGCTGAAATTTTGCATGAGCCTTCATAACCTAACTCTACTGCCAAGTTTCAAGTATTAATACGATCGGTTAAATATGGTTGAAGATTCGAGCATTCTTGTGTGAGTTCAGTAGATGGGTGACCGTTGCCTCGATACCTTTCGAACGAAAGGAGATAGCGACTTGCAATTTTCAGGGTAGGTTGCGTATCCGAAAGGGAGAGTTGAGTTCGATTTTAGGCATAATCGGCCTAACGGTTTTCGAGTTATACCCACCTGGAATATTATTTCCTTGATAACTCGAAAAAGAATTGGTTCAAGCACTGATGAAGAAGCTTTTGCGCGTATGTTCTATTATCCATTCTTCTGTATTGGACACCCTTAATCGAGTTTACCATGGTAAATTATGTTGTCCATTCTCCTTTATTGGAAACTATTAATTCGAATTTACCATGGTAAATTCGAATTAGGTGTCCAATACAGGAGATTGGACAACATAATTTACCATGGTAAACTCGATTAAGCGTGTCCAATACAGAAGAATGGACAATAGAACATACGCGCAAAAGCTTCTGACTTCACGTCAGTGCTTGAACCAATTTTTTAATGAATAGATTTGTAATTCGCTACTCATTCTAAACAAGATTCAGAAATATTATGAATACCCCTAAAACCATCCTGTAATCTATGAATAGGACAATTATTAACTAAATGATCAATGGTTTCCTCTGCATCCCCCCACTCTCAACTGAGTTCCATCTGAAAAGCATGCTGTTGCAACGACCATGACGAACGATTCAGAATAGACCACATTTTCCTTCGGAGATTAAACCCCGGAACTCTATTTGAAGGATCAGAAATTTAATCCTTGTTGAATAAATCGCAAGAAATCCATTCAGACCGCAAAACTACCTTGTCACTTATTCAAATTGAGAAAACAGGTGGATCATAGGGGGTTACGTGACTTCAATCTGGGAATCTTATCACCTGGAATAAAGGAGAAAATCGGAAATGAATTCGGAAAATAATGAAATTTATTCCAAGAGTATGAAACAGCAGTCTGCCTGCGAATGTGCGGCGGGACACAACCAATGAATAGGTGTAGATCTAATAATTCCAGTAATGATCCTCATATTTGAATTCAGCTGTGCATATTTTTTTTTTAGTATGAGCACTATTAAACCAGACGGGGCAAAAATATTCAGCGGCAGAAAAAAACGATAAATCCCACTGATAAAAATAACAATGCACTGCCTAGCTATTGGGGATCCAAGCCGCAATTAAGCTACACCGAAAGCACCCAAATCACGAACGAAAATGAATGAAAATTATTAATTTGAGCCATAGGTATTTTGAATTTTAAATTGGATTTTTTTTGAGGCGCCTAAGGGTCTGTTTTCCATGAAATTTATGAGGGTCCAAGAGAGGAACATTGGCTGTTCCTAGCATTTGATTTGATGAGAGGAATTTACGGTTAAAATTAATGCACAAATTGTCTAGTTTCATCATTTCATTGTGTCGTTCCTTACTTCATGGATAACCATTATATCGATGGAATATATAGAATGATATTAGAATAAATTATTCAAATTTCCACGTATTCGTATTGAATATGAACGTCGTTCTGCTCACACAGGTGGAAAACATGATACATATTTAGTCATCATTTCTGTTTCTTTTGGTTACACAAAGAAATTGAAATTCTGATATTGTGGTTATGAAACAAGAATTCGGAAAAACCAATATGGAATGAATTCATTATCTTGGTTACTGTACATATTCATGGAAAATCAACAACACATCAAATTAAAACTTCAAATTGTCATTCTTCTTCGTAGAAATGCAAACTCTACATTCAACCCTCTTCGAAAGACTGGTACAGCCCCAAATTGTTCAAATAAGAAGTATGGGCCTTGTGATACATCGTTTGAAATATTTAATTTGAAACGTCATTCTCTATTCAGAAATGTTATCACTCCATGTTCATTGCAAAACTTGAAATCGAAAAAAATAAAATCTTGTGAGAGTCAGTTGTGTTCTTTTTCAACTTTGTTACTCTATCCTTATGGCAGTTTAGATACAGCACTGTAAACTTTTGAACCGACAGTGAATGGTGTCCACTATCCTTTGGGTTGGGTAGATCTTCAGCTCGCTCTATCCACTGAGCTTGAAGTAGCATCATTCAATTCAAATTAGTCAACGTGAACACGCGCGCCAAAGAGGACTGACTTCACGTCAGTGCTTTTTTTTTATTTTTTCAAGCTCCTTTAACGAATATGGCTATCAATACAGTTTGGCTGTTAGCTTTACTGTAGATCGAAAAAAATTGCGGTTATGGGACCTCCATTAGGAACGCAATTGCCTCTTCTCCAAATCCCAAGGTAATTTAATATAGATTTACCGAGTATAGTTATTTTTAAATTCGCCCCAGGACCACGATACAGACATTTCATTTCGGAAACAACGCTATTTCCCCGAAACTGACCATCCGTGCACAGAATTGCCTTGAAATTTCTCTTAAAACCTTAAAATGACGGCTCAGCACCAAATCCAACACCGCTAGACGCAAACCACTCCCAACATGAGCCATACAATCCAAACGTCTCCTCTGCGCATACGCAATCTACTCGTGGCTTGAAGACCCCTGAAAATAACACTTCACACAAAATTCTGATTCTTCAGCACCATTGGTTCAGGAGAGATCACTGCTCCAATCCACGCATACGCAGACAATTCCAAGGCGATTCTATGGAGGAATAGCATCCAGCACCTGAAAACTCCAATCCTCTCAGACCAAAACTCCACCAATTAAGTCACTTCTTGTCTGCTCATGCGTGAAACGAAAAATCTCCGAAAGGGATTACATGAATTTCGAATTAGAAAGGCATTTTTTTCGCCTATACTCCAAATCCGAAATAAATTTATAATTGATCATCCATATATAGTAATTTATAAATTGGCCCCAGGGCCACGCCACAGACATATCAACTCGAAAACAACGCTATTTTCTCGAAACTGAATTCTTCGTGCCAAAAACAGTCACTTCTCTTCTGCGCATGCAAAATCTACTCGCGGTTAAAAGTCCTCCCAAATTCACACACCTCACAAAAAACTCCGATTCTCCAACACTAGTGGTACAGGAGATATTGCATCTATCGTCCACGCATGCGCAGACCCTCACCAGGGGATTCTATGGAGGAATAGCATCCGCCAATCCAAACCCCCAATCCTCTCTGACGAAAACACCAGCAGTTCTGCGCATGCGCAATCTACTCGCGGCTAAAAGTTCTCTCAAAATCACACACCTTACGAAAAATTCCGATTCTCCAACACTAGTGGTTCGGGATAATTCGCATCTTTAATCCACGCATGCGCAGACCCTCATCAGAGATCTGGATTCTATGGAGGAATAGCATCCGCCACCCCAAAACCCCAATCCTCTCTGACGAAAACTACAGCACTTAAATGACTTCTCATCTGCGCATGCACATGAAAAAAAAAAGCCCGGAAAGGGTAGCATGCACCTAAAAAAAAAAGCACTGACGTGAAGTCAGTCCTCTATGGCGCGCGTGTTCACGGTGGCTGATTTCAATTGAATGATGAGTACTTCAAGCTCAGTGGATAGAGCGAGCTGAAGATCTACTCAAAGGATAGTGGACACCATTCACTGTCGGTTCAAAAATTAACAGTGCTGTATCTAAGCTGCCATCAGGATAGATTAACTAAGTTGGAAAAGAACACAAGTGACTCTCCTTGGTCGCACAAGCTCCTAGAAGATTTGGGAGGGTCAGTATAATCCTAATCATGTTTATAGCACGCGCGCCAAAGCAGATTGACCCGTGCTTTTTTACACTTTTTCTTTCATTGTTAATTCAATCTGCATTTGGCGCGCTTGCTATAAACATGATTAGGATTATACTGACCCTCCCAAATCTTCTAGGAGCTTGTACGACTAAGGAGAGTCAGTTGTGTTCTTTTCCAACTTTGTTACTCTATCCTGAAGGCAGCTTAGATACAGCACTGTTAATTTTTGAACCGCAGTGAATGGTGTCCACTATCCTTTGGGTAGATCTTTGACTTGCTCTATCCACTGAGCTTGAAGTACTCATCATTCAATTCAAATTAGCCACCGTGAACACGCGCGCCAAAGAGGACTGACTTCACGTCAGTGCTTTTTTTTTCTAGTTCCTTTAACAAATATAGCTATCAATACAGTTTGGCTGTTAGCTTTACCGTATATCGAAAAAGTTGCGGTTATGGGACCTCCGTTAGCAACGCAATTGCCTCTTCTCCAAATCCGGACGTATTTTAATATAGATCTACCGAATATAGTGATTTATTAATTTGCCTCAGGGTCACTATACAGACATTTCAACTCGGAAACAACGCTATGGGTTATGTTGGGAGTGCTGAGCGATATTGTGAGGTTTTAAAATAATATTTATGGCAATTCAGTGCAAGGACTAGTCAGTTTGGGGGCACCAAACTGACTAGTCCTTGAACTGAATTGCGATAAATATTATTTTAAAACCTCACAATATCGCTTAGCACTCCCAACATAACCCATACAACCCAAAAAGAGTCACTTCTCTTCTGCGCATGCGCAATCTACTCGCGGCTGAAAGTCATCTCAAAATCACATACCTTAAAGAAAACTCGGATTCTCCAACACTAGTGGTTCAGGCGATATCGCATCTTTAATCCACGCATGCGCAGACCCTCACCAGGGGATTCTATGGAGTAGTAGCATCCGCCACCCCAAAACCCCAATCATCTCTGACGAAAACTACAGCAGTTAAATGACTTATCATCTGCGCATGCGCTTAACGAAAAATGCCCGGAAAGGGCAACATAAACTTCAAAAAAATAGGTTTCGGAATTTCAAGCAAAATATTCCACAAAATAGAAGTCATTTTTTGAATTTTTTCATGTCACGTGATCTTCACGAAATTTTGCAAGAGAGTTTGCTTTGGTCTTTTGCATCTAACTACTGAGTTTCTATTCAATCAGATCAGTATTTTTCGAGTTATCGTGGAAACAAAATTTTAAAATTTTTGGAAAATTTGGAGATATCGCATCTTGAATCCACGCATGCGCAGACCCGCACCGGGGGATTTTATGGAGGAATAGCATCCTCCACCCCAAAACCCCAATCTTCTCAGAAGAAAACTCGAGCAGTTAAATTATTTCTCGTCTGCTCATCCGAATAATAAAAAATGCCAAAAAGAGGCAGTAACACACCCAGTCGTTCACCGTTCACACAAATTTTGAAAACCAATTCAAAATTCCACACATCGTTTACGCATTAATTCATTTGCCATGCTAGTAAGTGGTCCATATTTTATCAGTTGCCCTCGTACATATCGACTTGATTCAGATAAACGCGCAAAAAATACTTCGGAACGAAATCTGATCTCCAGATGTTAGAGATATTCCATGTAGAAATTCGAAATGAAATAATTTGTCGAGTTTGGGAGTTAAAATATAAATTTTTTTTACGCTCCTAGTGGTCTGTTCTCAGTGAAATTTCGCACACCCCAAGAGGTCATAATTCGTCACCGGAGTGCCAAAACTGAACTCATTCCGATATTTTGTTTCGGAATTTCAAGCAAAATATTCCGCTAATAGTTAAATTTTTTTTAATTCTTTCTACTCCTGCTATCCCCACGAAATTTTGCACAAGTGTTTCCATTGGTACTTCGCATCTAACTACTGAGTTTCAATTCAATCGGATCAGTATTTTTCGAGTAAACTGAAAACAAAATTTCAATTTAATTTTCGAATATTCAACTTTTTTTTTCTAGTTTAGAGCCATGCGATCAATACAAAACTTCGCAGGCGTATAAAGGTCATGATCCTACAATTTGATACTGAATTTCAGATAGATCGAGTGATCGGTTTCGAAAATATACCTGAAAAACGTTTTAACTAAAAATAGCCGTAACTCCGAAACGGCTAGATGGATTTTGCCCATTAACGAACTTGGGTGAGATATTTACACTGCGACCATGCCCTGCAAATTTCAACGCTCTAACTCGTTCCGTTCGAGAGTTATCGTGCTAACGGCTGGACCGGCTGGCCGGATGGACGGACCTCGAATTCTTCATCAGGGAGTCGAACCCAATCGTTTGAGACCATTTTCGTGAAAAAATTCGAAAAATACAGACACTGTGACGAAATGATAGCACGCTGTTCCTTGCGGAACACGCGCGCAAAAATAGGTTTCGGCATTTCAAGCAAAGTATTCCGCAAAATGGTAGTAATTTTTTGATTTTGTTCATGTCACGTGATCTTCACGAAATTTTGCAAAAGTGTTTGCTCTGGTCTTTTGCATCTAACTACTGAGTTTTAATTTAATCGGATCAGTATTTTTTGAGTTATCGTGAAAACAAAATTTGAAATGTTTGAAATTTTTTGTTGACACTTTAGGGTAGTCCGGTGGAAACGAAACTACCCAGGCATATAGAGGTCATGATTCTACAATTTGATGCCAAATTTCAGAGAGATCGAGTTATCGGTTCCGGAAATATTCATAAAAAACATTTTGACTAAAAACGGCCTTAACTCCGAAACCGCTTGGTGGATTTCGCCCGTTAACAAGCTTATCCGAGATATTTACGCTACAAAACTACCCTGCAAACTTCAACGCTCTAAGGCGTTCCGTTCGAAAGTTATCGTGCTAACGGCTGGCCGGCCAGCCGGACCGCTCGGACAGAATTGAATTTGACCTCGAATTCTTCATCAAGGAGTCGAACCCAATCGTTTGAGACCATTTTCGAAAAGAAATTCGAAAAATATAGACATTGTGACGAAACGATAGCACGCTGTTCCTTGCGGAACACGCGCTCAAAACTAATACCCGCCCAGGAACTCTTGGAAGACGTTTTTGAAAAAGGAGAACATATTTTTGTGAACAAATAATGGACATTATGTAAAGGTTTTTTTCTGGGTTTTCTCTCCCAAACTCTGAAAATATCTATAAAATAAAAAAAACTTTCAATAATGAGTATACCTCCCACAGTAGCCTTTAATGATTACTTAAATAATGGACATGTTTCATAACAATATTATCCAATTAGGAGACGTTTTGTCTTTGAATGAGTGCACTTTTTGCGCGCGTGTTCCGCAAAGAACAGCGTGCTATCATTTCGTCACAATGTCTGTATTTTTCGATTTTTTTCTCGAAAATGGTCTCAAACGATTGGGTTCGACTCTCTGATGAATAATTCGAGGTCAAATTCAATTATGTCCGTCCGGTCCGGCCGGTCGCGCCAACCGTTAGCACGATAACTCTCGAACGGAACGACTTAGAGCGTTGAAATTTGCAGGGTAGTTTGTAGCGTAAATATCTCGTACAAGTTCGTTAACGGGCGTAATCCACCAAGGGGTTTCGGAGTTAAGGCCGTTCTTAGTCAAAAATTTTTTATGAATATTTCTGGAACCGACCACTCGATCTTTCTGAAATTTGGCATCAAATTGTAGAATCATGAGCTTTATATGCTTGCGGAGTTTTGTTTCGACCGGACGGCCCTAGTGACAAAAATATCAAAATTTTGTTTTCATGATAACTCGAAAAGATCGGATCTGATTAAATTGAAACTCAGTAGATAGATGCAAAGGACCAACGGAAACACTTTCGCAAAATTTCGTGAAGATCACGTGACATGAAAAAAATCAAAAAATCACTACTATTTTGCGGAATAATTTGCTTGAAATGCCAAAACCTATTTTTCTGATGTTCATGCTGCCCTTTCCGGGTATTTTTCGTTATGCGCATGCGCAGATGAGAAGTCATTTAACTGCTGTAGTTTTCGTCAGAGATGATTGGGGTTTTGGGGTGGCGGATGCTATTCCTCCATAGAATCCATTAATGAGTAACAATGTTTTAAACTCTTTCAGCGCCTTTGACTTAAAATCCTTGTGAACAATATTAATAATCCTATTCTTTAAATTCAAAATGGTATTCAATTTAACCTTCAAGGACTGGTAGGACTCACAAGAAGTGAGGAGTGGTAATGATGATCCTGGATCAGATAACAACTGAGGTGGGTCAGGTGGCACGGAAATTTGTTACTCTCCCGTACATTAGAGGTTTGACTAGCAGGTTGACAAGGTATACAGGATGCACCACGTTTGATGGTACCCTGGCCTTTTACGGAGAACGGGACGTACGATCTTATTGAAAACTTGGTTCCTTGGCTAGGAATCACTGCTCCACCGATCTAAAATATTTTCAGCCCTGTGGTATTGCTACTTATATCAAAGAGTACTAACAGTTTTGATATTTCAAGTAGAACACCCTGTGTATTATTGCTTTTTTCGATTCGCCGTAGCCTCTTGATTATTTTTGTATTAACCTACTCATCCCTATCTCTATTATTTTTAAAATAATTACATGATTCACTTCTTTTGTGCGAAATATAGTTTTAACTAAACATTCATTAGATTATGTTCAAAAGAAGATAACATGTTAAATGCTTTAACTTATTATAACGCACATCTTCATGCTTTCACCAGAAGTGCAGAATAAGATTTAAGCCTAACCAGAACATTCTGCATGATCTTGCTACAATTTGATCGCATTTGATCAAAACTTCATTCATATAATTATTGCCTTCCTTTTGTTTTCAGTCAGAGAACAGTAATTACCACTTGAAGCAAATTCAATGGTATGACATGGATGAGAAGAATAAAAGGATATATTCAATTTTTTTGTATAGAACCGAGAGAAACCTCGCCATTGGTAACAGCCTTGTGCAGATTGATTATATCCTTCTAGTTAGGGTAGGTATTTTCCCTTATTAAATTTCATTGTGAAATACCAACGAAAATCCAGCAACATAATATGCTCAACTTCAAAATCGGAAACGTATATCAGCCAATTAGTCGGTTCATTTCATATGTCGGAAATATTTTAACATTTCAGTTAAAGCATGTCATTTATTATATTGTTGAGCGTATGTTCTGGGGAACATCACGTTATCATTTTGCCAAATGCCTGTAACTTTCGAAATTTTTTACGAAAATGGTCTCAAACGATTTGGTTCGACCCTCCAATGAAGAATTCGAGGTCAAATTTGATTCTGTCCAGCCGGCCGTCCTGCCGTTGCCACGATAACTTGAGAACAGATAGAGCTAGCGACTTGAAATTTTCATGGTAGGTGGTGCGTCCCAATACGACAGACAAGTTCGTTAATTGGTATAATCGGCCCAATGGTTTCCGAGTAATAATTTTGTTTTCATCCAATATAAATCCGATCGAATTGAAACTTGGTGAGTAGTTGTAGAATATGAACCTTAGCACGTTTGTGAAATTTTGTGATAATCATATCTCTAGAAAATTTTTAAAAAGTTATTAAAAAATATCTTTGTTGTCATGACAACCTTAGAACGGAAAGAGAAAACGGCTTGAAGCTTTCAGATAGGTTGTGCATCTGAACATGACATTTGAGTTTGTTTATAAGCATAATCGGCCAAACGGTTTTAGAGTTATAGCCATCTGAAATTTAGTTGTTTTTCTCATCTTATAAACTCAAAAAATACTACACCAATTGAATTGAAACATGGTTATTAGTTGTAGAATGCCAACGTGAAAATTCTTGCAAAATTTTGTGATGATAGTATTTGTAGAAAATTTTTGAGCTATCATTGAAGATTAATAAAAAAATTCTATATATCAGTAACTATTCGTCTGAAATTGCTGAAATTTTGCAAGATCCCTTAGAACCTAACTGTACTGCCAAGTTTTAAGTTTTAACACGATCGGTTAAATATTGTTGGAGATTCGAGCAGCCTTGTGTGAGTTCAGTAGATTGGTGACCGTTGCTCGATAACTTTCTAACGAAAGGAGATAGGGACTTGCAATTTTCAGGGGAGGTTGCGTATCCAAATGGGAGAGTTAAGTTCGTTTTTGGGCATAATCAGTTCAACGGTTTCCGAGTTATACCCACGTGGAATATTATTTCCTCGATAATTCAAAAAATAAAGATTCGATCGAATTGAAGCTTGGTAACTAGTAGTAAAAAATCAACATAAAGACGTGTTCAAAATTTTGTAAGAACCGTACCCCTAGAAAATTTGAAAAAAATTAGGAAAAAAAATTTTTTGCAAGAACCGTACTCCTAGAAAATTTCAAAAAAAAATTAGAAAAAAAAAAGGGTTCAAGCACTGACGTGAAGTCAGGAGCTTTTGCGCGTATGTTCTATTATCCATTTTCATGTATTGGACACCCTTAATCGAATTTACCAAGGTAAATTATGTTGTCCATTCTCCTGTATTGGACACTTAATTCCAATTTACCATGGTAAATTCGAATTATGAGTGTCAAATCAGTCGTGATATGTGAGTATTTTCAGATTCCGCTCTTTTGGCGAGCTTATTGCCCTGAACCTAGGGCCTATTATTTGTCCCAATTTTGTTTCTACTCACTGATGAAAAATCCGAGGTCAAACATAATTATGTCCGTCTGGCCGTGGGCACATTGACTCACGAACGAAATGAACTACAGAGGAGAAATTTGTAGGGTATAGTCAGTTAGGTTTGTTATTAGCCAGATCTGCCTAGTTATTTCGGAGTTATAACCGTCCAGATTTTATTTCCCAATAAAATCCATGAATACAAATCTGATCAAACTGAATTCGATGAATTACGCAAATTTGCGAGAGGATAGTATAATTTAAAAAATTGGAAAAAATTATAAAAAATTCTATATCTCAGACGCTATCCCTCAGATATCGCTGAAATTTTGCATGATCCTTCGAAATTTTATTTTGCAGCTAAGTGCTATATATGAACTCGATCGGATCTAGTTTGTTAAAAATATTGGTTAAATATTTTTTTTTCTGGAAAGCAAGCGGCTTTGGGTGATTTGAATGACTGGTTGTGTGACCGCTCTAGCTAAGAATTTGAACAAGCGTGCTTAAGCAGACTGACCTAACTAATAGTATCACTAGTAAATAAATGTTTATTAAATTACGAAAAAAAAATTGATTGAAGCACTGAAGTGAAGTCAGGAGCTTTTGCGCGTATGTTCTATTGTCCATTCTCCTATAATGGACACTCTTAATCGAATTAACCATGGTAAATTTTATGGTCCATTCTCCTATATTCGACACTCTTCATTCGAATTTACCATGGTAAATTCGAAATGTGAGGGCCGATTAAGAACGATTGCACAAACCACTGCACACATTAATGATAAATCGATGTTGAAAAATCGTGTCCTTCGAATATTTTCACTTTGAAATACATATTTCATCCAGAATTCGGCAAAATAAGAAATAAAGAAATCTTTCGCATAGGAAAATTTTGTTTCAACTATCTTTGTTTGTAACTTGCCAAACTGTTTCTTGAATCCTATTACCAAGTTTTGTTATATATCTCATCATTTTCGAACTGGTTTTTCTGTCAACTTGTGTCGGATAATGACATGAACTCGAACTCGAGATATGAAATTTGAATGACATCACAGAATACTCAGAATAATAATCTATGCAAACACGTCATGTGACATCTATTCTTTCAAAAAATCTAAAACTGTTGACAATTTGTTTGGTTGAATGTAAAAACACTTGACCAGTTGACCACGATCTTTGGAACATTTTGAAATTTCGGCAATATCTTCACCACTATCCGATCGAGCTCAAATCTAGAAATTTACTTAATAATAATGTCTTGAAGGCTCTCGTAGAATTTCAACGTTATCTGACGGATAGTTTTTGGGACACAGAATTTTTTTTGAATTTTCCATCATTGCGATTCTCAGAAAATTTGCATAAGTCTAAGTGTAGGTATTTTTCACCTAATTATCGTACTTTGATTCGATCACTGTCCATAGAACAGTTCGCCAAAAAAGTAGTGCATTAATATTATATGGCTTGAATATCTTTATTGAAATCTTAAGTAACCATGAATTTTCAAGTTCAAACATTATAAAAATCTAAATTTATCGTAAATAATAACATAATTTTATACCAATATTCTTCTTCTTCAATAAATTAGTTTTGGAAATGTCATTAAAATTTAGCGACGAGGAATATGCAGACGTTATTTTCATATACGGTTTTTTCAATTGAAATGAGAGCTGCCTGCCGGGGGTATCAACGAATGATATCCAAACCGAAAAGTTTTATGTTATCCAACATTTTGAAATGACCAGTCGAAGAGCAATTACAGGATATGATTGAAAATAATAAAAAAAACAGTGCTCGCAAGGTAAGTTCCCAGATAGCAATTCCAACAAAAAAAGTTTTGGAAAACTTTCTGCAGATGGGTTTTGGCTCATGATAAAACTGTATCAATAATTCTTTATACAGGGAAGGCTTTATTTATTGGAGGTGGTATTATTAACACACGAAACAATCATGTATGAAGTGTTGAATATCCATGTGGCACATTGCAAGAAAAATTTTCCATCGTTTTGCTATCAATGTGTGGTGTAGTTTACACAATTCTTTTATGTCTGATCTTTTGTGAATTGACAGATTGATAAAGTTGGAGATGGCTGGGAAAAGGTCGAATTAGATGATCTGAAACTATGGATCTGTTGCTGGCGTTATGATTTTTATCAAGTCAGCCTCAGGGCACTACAATAGGGATTGTGATTATTATCTTGTAATAATAATAAGTGCAATATAGAGCAACTCAGTTAAATATAAAAAAAATTGGTTCAAGCACTGACGTGAAGTCAGAAGCTTTTGCGCGTATGTTCTATTGTCCATTCTTCTGTATTGGACACCCTTAATCGAATTTACCATGGTAAATTATGTTGTCCATTCATCTGTATTGGACACTCTTACTTCAAATTTACCACGGTAAATTCGAATTAAGTGTCCAATACAGGAGAATGGACGACATAATTAACCATGGTAAATTCGATTAAGGGTGTCCAATACAGAAGAATGGGCAATAGAACATACGCGCAAAAGCTTCTGACTTCACGTCAGTGCTTGAACCAATTTTTTTTCGTGATTTTTTTTTAATTTTCCGGAGGCGCGGTTCTTAAAATTTTTTTTTTCGTCATTTTTTTCAAATTTTCTAGGAGTACGGTTCTTACAGAATTTTAAACACGTCTTTGTGTTGATTTTCTACTACTAGTTACCAAGCTTCAATTCAATCGAATATTTATTTTTTGAGTTATCAAGGAAACAATATTCCAGGTGGATATAACTCAGAAACCGTTTAACCGATTATGCCCAAAAACGAACTCAACTCTCCCTTTCGGATACGCAACCTACCCTGAAAATTGCAAGTCCCTATCTCCTTTGGTTCGAAAGTTATCGAGGCAACGGTCACCCATCTACTGAACTCACACAAGAATGCTCGAATCTCCAACAATGTTCAACCGATCGTATTAAAACTTGAAACTTGGCAGTAAAGTTAGGTAATGAACGCTCTTGCAAAATTTCAGCAATTTCAAACGTATAGTTACTGATATATAGAATTTTTTTTTTTTATTTTCAATGATTTATTAAAAATTTTCTACAGATGTTATCCTCACCAAATTTCGCGAACATGTTCGCGTTGGCATTCTACATCTAATAACCATGTTTGAATTCTATCGGTTCAGTATTTTTTGAGTTAATGAGGAACAAAAAACCACCAAATTTCAGAAAATTTCAGATGACTATAACTCTGAAACCGTTTGGTCCATTATGCTCATAAACAAACTCAAATGTGGCATTCATTATGCACAACATAACCTGAAATTTTCAAGCCGCTATCTCTTTCCGTTCTCAGGTTATCGTGACAAAAAAAATATTTTTTAATAATTTTTTTAAAATTTTCTAGCCATACGATTCGCCCAAAATTTCACAGACGTGCTTAAGTTCATATTCTACAACTACTCACCAAGTTTCAATTCGATCGGATTTATTTTGGTTGAATACAAAATTATTACTCGGAAACCACTGGGCCGATTATGCCCATTAACGAACTTGTCCGTCGTATTGCGATGCGCCACCCACCCTGAAAATTTCAAGTCGCTAGCTTTTTTCGTTCTCAAATTATCGTGGCAACGGACGGCCGGACGGCCGGACGGCCGGCCGGACGGCCGGACGGACAGAATCAAATTTGACCTCGGATTCTTCATCGGGGAGTCAAACTTGATCGTTTGAGACCAATTTCGTCAAAAAATTCGAAAGTTACAGACATTTGGGCAAAACTATAACGCGATGTTCCCCAGAACAAACGCGCAAAAATTATCTAAACCACTATGGAGTTGTGATAGACTGAAATTAATACACACATACATCTGTAAATATGTAAATTCTGCCAAATTTTTACATGAAATTGACATGAGTAAAATTATAATTAAAAAAGTTATATAGAAAAGAACAGGAAACTTGAAAAGCAGGCTAAAAGAAAAACAGGTTCGTTTTCGTAATAAAATGTACTTTAAAATTGGTTCAGGCACTGACGTGAATTCAGGAGATTTGTTCTATTGTCTATTCACCTCTATTGGACACTCTTAATTGAATTTATTTAGTACGACAGACTTGAGTAATCAGAGAATCGTCTAAGATCACAGAAATTTTAATTGTTACATATATTCCGCCGTATTCACAAAGCATTGTTAAGTTTTCTAATCTCCGTTAAGTCCTAACTGAGGTCCTCAGTTAAGGATAAATCTGAATCGCAACCTCAATTAAAGTATTTAACGGTGGTGAAACAGGCTTGTTTCACGTTAATTTTCACGTTAACTGAGGTTGCAATTCTTATTTATGCTTAACTGAGGACCCCAGTTAGGACTTAACGGAGATTGAAAGCTTTGTGAATACGGCGGATTATGTATTCTATCAGAATTCAAACTCTTTAATTTTCCAATATTATACGAAAACAAATTGATTCTAGCATGGACGGGAAGTTAGGAGCTTTTACTCGGATGTTCTATTGTCTATTCACCTTCATTGGACACTCTTAATCGAATTTACCATCAATATATACCGTTTTATCAGCTTTTATAAGATATTAATACATTTCGTACAATTTTTTTGATAGACTTGAGTAATGAAAGAATTGTCTGAAATCACAGAATATTTAACTCGGACATATCATGTATTCTATCGGAATTGAAATTCGTTGAATATCTAATAATATACGAATAAACTTACGTCTCGAGTAATTTTGGGATGCGATATTCACGAAATCCCAGACTGAGCGCCTCGCCATTCTTCAAGTAATTACCGAGTTTTAATTGGACCGGATTGATATATTTTGAATTATAGAGGAAATAACAGCAAAATTTGAGACTCGTATAACTCCAAAACCCTTTGGCCGATTATGCCTATTAATGAACTCAAATGTCGCATTCAGACGCGCAACCTACTCTGGAAATTACAAGTCACTGTCTCTTTCCGTTCTCAAGTTATCATGGGATACCTAAAATTGCTTCGAATTTTTTTTTTTATTTTCTAGTGATACGATCCACAAAAAATGTCACATAGATACGTCTTTACGTCGGTATTCCACAACTAGTTACCCAGTTTCAATTTGATCGGATTTGCATTTTTTGAGGTTTCGAGAAAATAATATACGAGATAGGTATAACTCTGAAACCGTTGGGCCGATTATGCCCAACAACAAACTTAATTGTACCACTTAGATAAGCAACCTACTCTGACAGCAAACAAGATGCTATCCATTTCTGTTCGAAAGTTATCGTGGCAACGGTCACCCATCCAGCAACTCAACTAATATAAGGCTGCTCATATCTCCGACAATATAAATCCGATCGTGTTCAAACTTGCAACTTGGCTGTAAAGTTAGATTTTGAAGGCTCTCGCAGAATCACTGATTCGAACGGATAGTTTCTGAGAGAAATTTTTTGAATGATTTTCAAATATTTTTTTAAAATGTTCTATTGATACGATCCTAACGAAATTTCTTAAAAATTTGCGCGTCGGCATTCTACCATTTACACTATGTTTGAATTAAATGGGACTAGTATTTTTTCAGTTATTGAAACTATTCGGTCAATGATACCTACTAACAAATTCAATTATCGCATTCGGATGCACAAGCTACCCTAAAAATTGCAACTTGATATCTCATCTCATTCTCAAGTTATCGCGAGATGAATAATATTTTTTAATAATTTTTTTAAATTTTCAGGTGATACGATCCTCACATAATTTCACATACGTCTTTATGTCTATTATTCACCAAGTTTCAATTTGATCGGCTCTGTATTGGTTGAAAACAAACTTTGTATTCGGAAACCGTTTCGCCGATTCTGCCCATTAACGAACGCCACCTACCCTGAAAATTTCAAGTCGCTATTCATTTCCGTTATCAAGTTATCGTGGCAATGGCCGGTCGGCCCACCGGACAGAATCAAACTTGAATTTAAATTTTTCATAATTGTTTGAATGGAGTACAGTAAACATCGGTTATAGCGACATCCAAGGTACTGCATATTTAGGACGCTATATCCGATAGTCATTTAAAACATTGTACAATGTTTATGTAGGGATCTCGCCAAGACCTTACCCTTTAGTCGTTATATCCGATCCGTGGTTATTAACGAAATCATTATTACTGGTTTCTACTGTAAATATTATTTTTGTCTTTTTCCACCTCTGATAAGTCAGTTTTTATAAGTGATCTTATAAGTTTTTTATGAGTTTTTTCCTTCAAAAAATAAATCTTGCTGAACTATTATGAGTAGTTGTTACTTTGATCAAAAATGCAAGATGAATATGAAAACAAATTCATCAGTGAAAAAAGATCTGAATTTTGCTCACTTACTTTTAATCAGTCTGTATATCGAAAACGATAGTCAATTTCCAACCTAGCCCATATGTACATGTACCAGTCTCGTGATTTATGTTTTGATATGCTTTTAGGATTCATATTTCCACCCTTGTAAATAGTAGACTTAAGATTGGCTTCAATTGTGCAGATGACATGTACCGAAGTTCGTAACGACATTTCAGACATTTCCTGGGTAGATTGCTTATTTCAAGCACCTATCCCTATCTGAAGAAAACCCATAGCATTCCCATCATATGTAAACACTAACTTTGGAGGCGCTATGAATAATCCGTCAAGAGACACCGAATAATCTTTTTCTGAACAGGTAACGCTACGAACAGAATAATGTCACACGTCTTATGAATTTTGGAACAACACTTCGTCGAAGACCCAAGTTCTTGGAATATGCTCTAAACACGTGGATTGTTCTCGTAGAGCTCCATTGGTATAAGCGAATTATCTCAGCCAAGGGATTCATCAATCACCGTTGAACACCAACTTGGGTTACAACCCTATGAGAGCGGTGGAAGGCTCAGGGAAGAGAGGTGGATCAGAGAGTGGTCAAATTGGTCGAGCCGGATGTAGTTGATGTCAGTACGAAGTTTAGACCTCTTTATGAGACGTTGATAAAGACTTAGAAGTCAAATTATCAAGATTTTAGGAACCTCAGTAATCGACTTCATTTCTTGTATTTTTAATTACGACATTGACAAGATGAATATTGTTGAGTTGGTTGAATAAACATGTACGTAGCACATCTACCGTTATTTTTATCAACACAAGAGTGTAGGCAAGAATCATTATATCCCTAGACAAGGATGAAAATCCCATATTCTCTTTCGAAGGGATTCTATGTGCAATTCATTTCAAATGAAAAATAATGTTTGTTGCTTTAATTGATTTTTTATTCCGTTTTTCAGATTCTGAAATCTATTTACTCAATGGCGGCAGTTCTAGCCCGGTTTGTCTCATCAGATGGACCCAATGATAAGATCTGAATTGCAACCGATTCGTTATTTATTTTGCACATATTCACTGCTGTGAATAACTAAGAGTAGTATGTAATAATAGTTCAAAATCACCCATGCGCAAGAGGCCGATCTTCACATATGTTATTAGAATAAGGAAAAATATATACAAACAGAAAGATAGGAACGAATTGTTAAATATCTTAAGAAATAGTTGTGTCAATAATATACATAGAAACTTGGACTTGATTTATTTATATATCTCCCAAATAATATGTGTGTGCATAAAAATATGTGTGTGCTTCGGCCACGTTATGCGCCTCGTCCTGCTCATTATGCTGCTACGCGTGTTGCCGCGATGTTTCCCTACCTGGCCATACACTGCTCTCTCTCCTCGCTCAATTAATGGCGACAGTCGCGACGGTCCGCATTAGGTTGTTTGCCCGTGCAGCGCACTTCGGATGTATAAACCCAGGGCCGGCGCTAATAAATTTGGCACCTGAAGCAATAGGAATCTTCAAGCGCCCCTACCTATGAAATATGAAAAGTCAGCCGGCGAACTGGGGCAAAATGCCGCCCCCAAAAAGCACCTGGCGCCTGAAACAGTTGCTTCACTGTTTCACCATCTGCGCCGGCCCTGTTGAAACCGATCCAATTCAAACATGGTTGTAGAATGCCAACGCACTAATTTTTGTCAAATTTCGTGAGGATCGTAGTACTAGAAAATTTCAAAAAATCATTGAAATAATGTTATACAGGATGGTCCACGAGTAACTGTAACATGTTTCATGGTGGATAGGAGGTATATCCAGGGGAGCCAGAAAACAAAAATGAACTATGAGGCTATTCGTTTCTGAAATACAGGGTATTTTATCGATTTGAGCAGAACTTTTGTTTATAATTCCTGAACCATTCAACGAATTATTTTAAAATTTGGCTCAAACTCTGTATATGAACCATACCAAAAAAATGCAGACCAGGACTAAGATATTTTAATTTTCGCTTTACGATCTATTAAAAGACCCTGTACATGAAATATTAATTAGTCGTTAATATCATCTGATTATCGATAGGTGCATTGAAAGGGGTTCCTTATTAGAACGGCAAACGTACCATTCATATTTTTTTTCATAAAAAGTAAATTACGCCTTACATTTTCAAGCAATTTTCTGCCTGGAATATTGTGATGAGAATTAATCAACCAAGAGTAATAAAAAAAAGGTTTTTTTCATTTTTTGAAATTCAAACTCACGATATGCATCTTCACTCTCCCATCAATTGAATATCCACTGAATGGAAAATTAAATGATGGTAATAAAATACAATTTAGCTTCGAAAAATGTTCCAGACATAGAAGAACTAGTTTAAAATCCAAAAAATTTCAAAAAATATCAAAATACATTTCAATCATTTCGATATTTGAAAACGTGGGTTTGATTTCGATCCCGCCTCTCTCCTCAATACATTTTCTTGCCCTTAATTGATTGAAAGCTTTCCTGCTCATAGATCATTCCTTGTCTCAGTACAACTTTGTTCTATTCTGTCAATCAGATGCGTATCTCCTCCGCATTGACTTCCTTCTTCAAGCAGCCCCAATCAAAATAATCCATACATGTTAAGTCAGGAGCCCGCGGTGGCCAATCTAAGGTTCTCTGTCGAACCATTGGAAGGGTTACGCATTAGTCAAATGTTGAATAATGTCATTCGTTGAATACGCTGTAGCGCTATCATGTTGAAAGAGCATATCTCTGATATTTATGTTTGCAGCATTTATTAGCAATGGAAGTCTATTTCTCAAAAAATCCAAAAAAGTTCCATTTTTGGCAAAAAAAAATAGGAAATTACATACATTTTGGCACAATGGTAGCACGCTGTTCTCCAGAACATGCACGCAAAAAGGTTTTTTTTTCTAAGGAATCTGTGGTTGAAATTACTGTACAGCTCCTGATCCTGTATATTTTCTAGGGCTTCACGCGAGAGCGAGATTTTTCTCGTCTTGTCTCGTTCTCGTCTCGTAAAAGCGAGACGAGACGAGACGAGAAGTTTTTAAATATTATAGGCGATACCGAGACTACATACAGCGCAACACGAGTCTCGTTAAATATTGTGTATGAAGTTTTATACATATACGACTCGACTTTCTCAACACCCACAGAAAATAATTGAATATGGAGTTTCCACTATAATTACCAATATATTTTGTCTATATTATACATCGATCGTTCTAGAAATACATGAATTTTCAGAAGATTATTAATTCGTTATGACTTTGCGATAATTGAGATTATTTTTAAAGAAAAAATAGAATTCACAACCATAAATACGGATGCCATTATGAATTCAATACTAAACGGACTTATTGCCCCTAAATCCCAATGCTTTGAACATTTCGTCTCTATCTGAACATCTGGAGAAATTTATTCTCTTGCTCCTCGTAGTGAAGATATGAACAATTATTTCATACATCTGTGGAACTACGTATAATAAAACTGGTAAAGAAATGAAGCTCTTCAATGTTTCGAAAAGTATTATGAGGAATACGCCAAGAAGACCGTCAATGATCTTCTTTAGGTATTCTTTGAAAACTATACCAAATTTTTCAATTCAAAAAAAAAATCAACAAAACTTTCGAATATTGGAAAGCTGAGTTTGAAGAATATTTGCTGTTAGAAAGAGCAAATGGGAATCAACATATGTTACAGTGGTGGAGAGCAGAGCTGTGCCAAGCACTGAAGAAAAGTGCTTCGAGCCCTAAACTTAATAAAAATGATCCCGAGCCTCGAGCACAAAGCACCGCGTTTTCAAAAAAGGCGAGCGTAAGCGAGTCCTAGAAGTCTATGAGTCCAAAAAAACCTTTTTTCGGCAACCGTCCGGGAAGTGCCCACTTCCCGGACGCTTTTTCTTTGAGAAAGAAGCATTTCCCGGCCTAGTCCGGGAAGTACGTACTTCCCGGACTAGGCCGGAAGAATCACGTCGTTTTGGTCATTGTAAATATGAAAATCTTGGTAGGTATATTTTTGATAAATGAAGTTACCATAGCACTGAGAAACGGCTGACAGTTCATATAAAATTAGTTGTCAACATGTGATATTTTCTGTTCTGTTTAATTTGACTAAGAATCAAAATAAATAAAAAAGAAATGTGTCGTCTCATTGATTTGTTATTCTACACGGTTGCCGAAAAAATATTGTACGCAACACGCCCGAAAAAGGTTTTTTTGGACTCATAGACTTCTAGGACTCGCTTACGCTCGTCCTAGAATTTTGTCTATTCGTTCAAAAAAACCCTATTTTCCGGACTTGTTACGTAAATTACTATTTCGGGCGTGTTGCGTACAATATTTTTTCGGCAACCGTGTAGAATAACAAATCAATGAGACGACACATTTCTTTTTCATATATTTTGATTCTTATTCAAATTAAACAGAACAGAAAATATAACATGTTAACTAATTTTATATGAACTGTCAGCCGTTTCCTCAGTGCTATGGTAAGTTCATTTATCAAAAATATACCTACCAAGATTTTCATATTTACAATGACCAAAACGACGAGATTCTTCCGGCCTAGTCCGGGAAGTACGTACCGGGAAATGCTTCTTACTCAAAGAAAAAGCGTCCGAGAAGTGGGCACTTCCCGGACGGTTGCCGAAAAAGGTCTTTATTATTTAAGGAAATGATACAATGAATGGAAATATGAATTCCATAAGCATCTCGGTTTTTCTGCACATGTAAAATGTATTTCCCTATTTAAAAATGGGAAAAAACACGGAACATATATGACAACAACATAGTATTATACTATGAAACATAGGCCAAGTATTTTCTTTCCCTTAACAATAAAAAAAGCTCTAACGTGAATGCAGTGCTGTTTGATCAACATGAAGTCAGTTATTTATTTTTTTTTTTGAAAATGTCAAAATATAATCCGCAGAAATCGGATAGCATGATTTTCTATTGTGTTTGTAATCATAAGCAATTTAGCATTGTAAATATATATCTTATTTACTATGCTTAATTGCTTATGATTACAATCACAATAGAAAATAATGATTTAAATGCATATATCGAATGAATCTGGTACTCATTAACTCCTCCGACCACAGCGCATCATACCGCCGTATTCACAAAGCATTCAATCTCCGTTAAGCCCTAACTGAGGTCCTCAGTTAAGGATAAATTGGGGATAATAAGCAACAATAAGGGATAGGGGTAGTGAAACAGGCCTGTTTCACCACCGTTAAATACGTAAACTGAGGTTGCGATTCTTATTTATCCTTAACTGAGGACCTCAGTTAGGACTTAACGGAGATTCAAACACTTAACAATGCTTTGTGAATACGGCGGACTCCGCCGTATTCACAAAGCATTGTTAAGTGTTTGAATCTCCGTTAAGTCTATTAGTGTTACGACAAGATTTCGGAAAGGCTTAGTGCTTAGTAATCCGCGGAAGTGCTCGGGAGCACTTAAGGGATTACTAAGCACTAAGCCTTTTCATGAAGTGCTTGAAATACTGAGCACTAAGCACTGGTTTTAAAAAGTATTCGGGAGCACAAAAAGGCTTCAAGCACATTCACAAGCACTAAGCACAATGCTTTGGCTCAGCTCTGCTGGAATGTGATGAAAAAGTTCTTCCTACACTTTCCAAGATGGCCGATTATTTATTGATGGCTACACCTGTTGAAAGATTAATTTCCACAGCAGGTATGATCATGGCAAAAACACGTATACATCATTGAAAAATGATGACGTGCAAGCGTGATTATGTTTAAATTCTTGGTCATCGAGTAATTTAAAAGCTGAAATTATCAGTGTTTAAAATTAACAATAATATGTACATGTACAAATATTTTTGTATAAGAGCGTGATAAATATAGCTTCACAAAATTATTCATTATTAAATACCATTTCGTTTATATATTATAATATTTATTATCGTTAGTCAGAAAAGCGAGACGAGACGAGACAACTGATTACGAGACGAGACCGAGACTTAATTTTTTGGCAATTGGCGAGAGCGAGACGAGATTTTTTATACTCTCGTCTCGTGTGAAGCCCTAATATTTTCTGTAAATATAAGTTTGTTGAACTCGAGGTGGAATTTTGATCGCCAGGCACAATAACCCCTGAGTTATTTTATCTCTTCCCTGAGCTATATCCCCCTTCAGGGCAGTAGGCGATCAGGTTTTAGTACGTTTTCAACAACATTGAATAATTTTAGCTATCCCTGAAGGAACCTTCAAAGCCCTGGTCTGATATTTTCCTTGGGTAATACATCCGAAATTTTCTCCGGCATTGGATACACAGGTAATGAAATTGAAAAATGTATGAACTTGTTGGAGTCCCATGAGCACGAAGCGTTGGGTATATTAGATATACGAAAACATGACAGATATAGAGACCTTTCAAACGTGACTGCAGTAATAAGAATACAGTGTGGGCTAATGAAAACTTCAAATAACGATTTTACAGATCTGAAATGAAAATCTGAAAAAACGCTAGTACTAATCGCTTTCTGATTTGCGGGGGAAACCAATCGTATACTTTTGGCACCCTTGTTCCTCGGAACAGAGTGCTTATCAATTTGCCCAAATGTCTGTAATTTTCAAATTTTTGGCTGAAAACTGATATAGACTCTGAAACGTATCGAAATAGTTCTTTCATCGTTGATGTTGTTTCGTTATTGTTCGATCTATTGATTCTGAGAAATATCTTGTCTATCTAATGTAGAAGCAATTTGCTCATGTTGAATATATGAAGAAGTAGAATAAGGTTGCATTCATAAAGATTGCACAGCTGCTCACATTAACATCATATTGAAAAATACTGCGTCGCGGGCGACCAGTTCGTAGAAGTCAATAACGCTCCCGATATCGTTCCCATGGAACCCGATTGGTTCAAGCAAAGTATCACAAGGTAGAGGATCTACCAATCAGCGTTGACCACTTCCGTGGTAGTACAGCTCTTAGCTCATGGAAGTGGCGAAGAACGAGAGTACCGGGGTCTATCGGCGGTTAAATAAGAAGAAGGTAGAAGTTGGGCAGCCCTACGTGACGTACATTAGAATCGTGAAGGAAGTGAAATTCCTGCTTAGATGGAAAAACTGATTAGACGTTCGAGTGTTGTAAATGCTTATTAGACGTGAGAAAAAAGACTGTTAAACGTAGAACGTACAAGTATAGAGTATGGAGACCACCAGGAACCTCAGTAATAGGCAATAATGGACAAATAGCAAACAGACATACTGACGAGGACAAAAGCTGCAGCATAACACCTAGCTGTAGTCATAAATAAGCAGCTAATGTCATAAGGCAGAAAGCTGAGCGCAACTGAAGAACACCTATCCATCTGTGCGTGGCGGATTAAAACATGCACTGGAGACATTACTTCGGCTCCTTCCTTCAAGTCTAATGCTATGGCAGGCTCTCACTGAACAAGCTGTATTGAAAAGTTCATCGGTGAGAGCTGGAACGAAACGATGGAGAACCAAGAGGTTGTGGGTCCTCACATCGCAGCACACACCGAAAACCACATACTGTCCTCGATCAATCCATCTCGCAATTCCCTAGATAGTGTCGAAAATACCCCACCTAGTACTCTCGTGCTTCCATCAATGTTGGTAGGGAAAAACAGCCTCATAGGCAATTAAAGAAATACCGCAGTGAGCATGATTAGGTACTCTACTTTTAGGCTCCTCAGGGGATGAGCTAAATAGTTCATTCCTCTTAGTTATAGGAAATTTGTCAAAAATGTTGAATATGCATAGTGTTAAGGATATTCTTTTACTCCGGCTGTATTTGGGGAATAAGAAGAATTCCCCTCCGTTAAACCAAACGTTATTTCAACCTTTCTACATGACATATATGCAGTTTATTCTCCAACTATTTTGGATCAGTATTCTTTCCTTATAAGAAACGTGAGTTTATATAACATCACGATATTACCTTGAATATAGAACAGTATTTTATTATTTTTGATAAGATGAGAGAATAGATCACCACAGTGGCGAACGGAAGTGCTGTTCAGGATGAAATCTCTTCTTCGTTTTTGAAAGGACGCCTGGAGAAGTTCTTGGACCCTTGATTTATCTTGTTCAATAAATCTTCGCAGCTGAACGTTTTTCCCAGAAGTGGAAATACATTTATTTGGTTCCGGGATTTAAATCTGGCGATAAAAATCTACTTGGGAACTATATACCTATCTCCAAACTCTTGCGCAATTGGCAAATTATTTGAGAGTGCCTTGACCTACTTCTTGTATTTCAACGTTAGGAACATACTGAATGCTGAAAACAGATTAATGAAAAATGCTCTGTCGATACTATATTAATTTATATCTGTATGTAGAATTAATCTTGGAATGTATGGATTCCGGATACCTGGTGGACTCTGTGTACACCAATTTTAGCAAGGCATTTGACAAAATTGATAATGCTATCATGATTTCGATGATTGATTGGCGTGCATGGAAGTCTCCTAACGTGGTTTGATATTTACCTAACAAATATGACTCCGCGTGTCATGTTGAGTCAGTTCATATCAGAAACTATTCCTGCTATATCTGGTGTACCACAGGGTTCTCACCTTGAACTTTTACTATTTGGCGCACTTGATCACGTTAATAGAGTGCCTATCAATTCGTGCAAATGTCTGTAATTTTCGAATGTTTGACCGAGAATGGTCTCAAACCATTAAGTTCGGCTCACTGATGAAGAATCCGAGGTCAAACGTGATTCCATCTGGGCGTTAGCACGATTACACTCGAAGGCAATGACTTAGAGAGTTGACATTTTGAGAGTAAATTTGGAGTCTAAATCCGCCGGCCAAATTCCTTAATGGACAAAATCCTTCGAAGAGTTCAGGACTTATAGCCATCTGAAATATTGTTTTCACAATAACTCGAAAAATACTGAACTGATCGAATTTAAGTAGTTAGTTGAAAAATGCTGATACAAAGCGAAATGGCATCATTAGAAAACTAAAAAAATATTATTATATTTAAAAAAAATTCTCATAAAATATCCGTCCGATATCGTCGAAATTTGTAGAAGATATTAGAAGAATCACAAAAAAAAGTGAACCAGTTTTTTTTGACACTTATTTTCAGTCACCAAACTAGGTATTCAGATAAATGAATATCAATTATTATTATAAATCACATGAAGTCAAAACGAAAAGAGGCAGTTCATAAGTTGACAATAGCCACTTTGTCGTTAAGCCTAAAAAAATAATTTTATTATTCCCACCCTTTCTTCTACGCAATACACCACTTTAGTTCTACTACAAATTTGCAATCGCTTTGACACACTTGTAACGTTCTTAAAAATTAACGATAGGCTTAGGTAGATTGAAAACATGGTCCGTCCACTATTTTCGACAAGAAATTAATACTTTTTTGGACCAAAACTTAACCACATAACTACTACATACCTTGGAAATGAGTTGGATACGAATATTATGCTCGAGATAAATTCCACATTGCCTCTTTCGCTGTTATTTCATTATCGATGGATATTTTGAAGCGAAATTTTAGGGTCAGTTAGTACTCGATACGATCTTCAAAATTAGGTATCGCAACACCCCTCATCCCTATTAAAAATCAAGGGGTTGTGTTCGCCCCCGTTAGGGCATTGAAGTTACGGGAATGAAACAAGCGGAAAGTTCTTCTCCATTGAATCAGAGCTTGAAGGGTCCGAGCAATTTTCCACATCATGAGTATCCAAACAACATCTTATGGAATTTAGTTTGTAACACCTGAGTAACATTCTTATAGCAGGATGTAATACTTCTGTTATTAAAATGTTTCATTTAAACACTGATGCAGTTTCAAAGTTATTGAACATGACAATAAAATAAGTATTGTATTGTATTGTATTGTATTGTATTGTATATTAGGAGAGAAACCTCTCCGTTTTTTGACGAAGGAGTTCATATTGAAGAAATAAATGCCTATCAATATTTCTAAATTTCAGCAAATTTTGTGAACAATAGTAACAAATCACAACACTCACGGGGAGACAGGGTTTTTTGCTGAGGTTTTTCCCTAAGCTCTTGTATCATACGCAGAATTGTATGGTACCCCTTTACACCAACCTCTGCTAACACATATAAAACTCTCAGTCAAAAGAATATATATATAACTTAATACTAATTGTTGTGGAATGTTCCACACCATCCTAAAATGTACCAGCTTATCATATGAAACTTGATCAACTACATCAAAACTATCCACATAGTGTATTATTGAAAGGTTTTTTTCTGGGTGTTTTCTCCACTATGAAAACTATCTATAAAATAAAAATTAATTATTTTGCGATTTGCTTCTGCGTAAGAAACACAAGATATTTGTCAGAAGCAATCAATTGAACAATGTTGCCTAACAAACAACAACGAAACAACATCAACGAAGAAACAACTATATCGTAACGCTTCGGAGTCTATATCAGACTCCTTCGTCAGACGCTCAATGAAAATCTTTAGAAATATTTTGTTGATAGTTATTGTGAAATTCAAGAATTGTCACATCGACAGTATTTAGAACAAAATCATAGCTAACATAGTTTTACTCTGCATAGAAATTTACAAGTTCCAACTTCTTTTTCAATAAATTTAGCCAAATGTGGTCAATATCAATTGAGCAATTTGCAATATTGCATTCTCGGTTCAATAAAATACAAGTTACACATACAAGTAAGTCTGAGATACAATATTTTTTCAAAGGCATTCAATAATTTTTTTTAAATTTTCCAGTCATACGATCCTCATGGAATTTCGTAAAAATTTTCGCGTCGGTATTTTACGAATACTATCACATGTTTCAATTGGATAGGTTCCATATTTTTTGTATTAAGGAGGAAATAAAAACTAAATTTTAGATAAGAATAACTCCAGAGCTGCTTGGAGATTATACCTATTAATTAACTCAAATGTTGCATTCGGATGCTCAACATACCCTGATAATTTGAAATCGCTATATCTTTTCGTTCTCAAGTTATCGTGGCATCGGCCGGACATAATCAAATTGGACCTCGAATTCATCATCAGGGAGTTGAACCCACTCGTTTGAGACCATTCTCGTCAAAAAATTCGAAAATCACAGACATTTCGGCAAAATATCGCGATGTTACTTAGAATATATGCGCAAAAAAAACCAGTATCTCAGAAGCTATTCGTTACTTATCGCTGATATTTTCCAAGAGCCTGCATGACCATATTGTACAGCCTAGTTTTAGATTTATCTAGGTCGGATTTATATTCCTGGGAATATTGCCTTGAGCGAGTTCAGTACCTGGATGTGTGACTGACTGCTCTGGCTACAAATTTGAATAAGCGTGCCAAAGCTCCTGGCTACAGTTATTTTCCAAGTAGTTGTCATATGTGTGAATGATATCGTAAAGTGTTTTCGATCTTGTAGGGCTCTTTTGTATGCTGATGACTTTAAGATATTGCATTTCATGTCTCATTCTTTCGACAGATTACATAGGCAGCCTTGATCGATTTGTCTATTACTAAATTTGTGCAAATGTTGCATCAAATACCGTAGGAAAACCGACGACGTCATGACATCTGTCTCTTATAGCATTTTCAACTAACCTATTCCCCAGTTCACTCTGCGCAAGATCTCGGAATACTTCGGATTAAAAAACTGCTTTTTGATCAACATTAAATTCAACGTTTCTGAAAAAGCAAATCGTAAACTCGGTTTCATTAGAGAACATCTCATAAATTCCGGAGACCTCAGGCTGTAGGCGCTCTCTCTTCAACGTAGGTCTACTACTCAAACATCATTTTGAGCTTTCGGTTCGGTCATATGGAATCCTCCTTAAAAGATTTATATAGATAAGCTGGGGGTTGTTCAGAGGAGGTTCATCAGGTATTGGCGGGCTTGATTCTATCCCACCATTAACGACACGGTGGAGTTGTATAGACGCTTAAATTTGATTTCCCACGAGAATCGTCCGCAAATTTCAGACGTGATATTTGCCCACGAACTGATCAACAATTACTTGGATTGTAACAAAATATCTCAGCAAATTAGTATGGCAGTTCTTCCCTACAATAAACGATTTCCAAATACGTTCTTTACAGGGCATGCTAGTATAAACTATTATCCGCATTCCCTTCTGCATTGAATAGAATGATCTTTTAATTCTGTGGCGTAGATTCAAATTTCGATATTTTTTCCGATTCTGGTTTCAAGCACTCACGTGAAGACAGGAGCTTTTATGCGCATGTTCTATTGTCTAGTCACCTCTATTGAAGCAACCATATACTTATACCGTTTTCTCAGCTGTTCCGCAAAGAACAGCGTGATATCATTTAGTCACAATGTCTGTATTTTTCGAATTTTTTGACGGAAATGGTCTCAAACGAATGAGTCAACGCACTGATGAATAATCCGAGGTAAAAATTCAATTCTGTCCGGCCAGTCCGGCCTGCCGTTAGCACGATAACTCTCGAAGGAAAACAGCTGGAGGATTGAAATTTGCAGGGTAGTTTTGGAGCGTAAATATCTCGGACAAGTTCGTTAACAGGCGAAAGTCACCGAGTAGTCTCGCAGTCATGGCCATTTTTAGTAAAAACATTTTTTATGAATGTTTCCGGAACAGAATGGGCGATCTATCTGAAATTTGGTATCAAGTTGTAGGATCATGATCGTTATGTGCGCTTTGTATTGATCAGATGGCTATAAGCTAGAGAAAAAATTAAAAAACTGACAAGTAGAAACTACGCCATTAATAAAAATGGAACGATGCACGCTGCAAAACGCATTGAAATTATTAAAATTCAATATACAGGGTGGTCCAGATCGTAACCAAGAAACTTTAACCACGTATTCTACGTCAAAAATAAGCCCTAGTTTGTCATATAAATATATGTCGAGAAATGCTTTCTCTCTGAGATACAGGGTATTGAAATTATAGAAAAAAAATGTTTTTTATTAATAACTTTTACACTTCTCAAAATATTTATGTGAAATTTAGGACAGAGGTTTTAAGGATCAAGGGGCACTTTTTGAATGCAATATTTTTTTTTATTCCACCAGTGCTGTCCGTACTGCATCGAGACTGAATATTTTTAGAGAAAAAAATGATACGCCACTGGTTTTTCCAATAATAAAATTTATTCTTGGAATCATTATTTAATTTGAAGCAAATTCATTCTCTTGACTTTTTGACGTGCGAGGCACCGTTTCCGAGTAAAAAAATTAAACACTCACATGCATGAGTAAGGCGCTAAAATTTGATATGGTACATAATAATAATACTCGTAATAATAAGACTATCTTTGTAAAAAATGTGTAATAACGAAAAAATAAGCGTTAATAGCCACACTCGAATACGAGTTTGAAGAAGATGTTCGAAGTAAAGGAAAAAAAACTTTTTTTTTCTAATAATTTCTACACCCTGTATCTCGGAGAGGAAGCATTTCTCGACATATGTTTATATGACAAACTAGGGCTTATTTTTGATGTAGAATACGTGGTTAAAATTTCTTGGTTAAGATCTGGACCACCCTGTATAAATGGTGAAAATTTGGCAGTGACGGTTCGTAAAACTCGATCATTTTTGGGTCGTCGTGAAGCACCTTGTCGGACCGCAATAAAGAAATTGGTGGAAAAATTCGAGCTGTTGGGACAAGTTAGTTATGTGAAGAATAAAACCCGTGTACGTCGCTCAAGAACAGCCGAGAATATTGCTGCTGTAGCCGAAAGTGTTGAAGAAAACCAAGGTTTGTCCATTCGTCATCGTTCTTTGGAATAAGGCATTCCAAAACGTCATTACACCGGATTTTGCATAAAGATTTGGGTCTTAATGCTTATAAAGTTCAGTCAACACAGGAACTCAAGCCAGCCGATCATCAACAACGTCGTGTCTTTGCTGATTAGGTCGTTGAAATGCATGAAAAGATCCGGAATTCCATCGAAAAATCAACAAGCAAAATTGTCGCATTTGGGGCTCGGAAAACCCAAGAGTTATTGTTGAAAAGCCTCTCTATCCTCAACGTGTGACTGTTTGGTGCGGTTTAGGTCCGGTGGAGTAATTGGACCTTACTTTTTCGAAAATGAAGCTGGAGCAACAGTTACGGTGAATGGATTTCGCTATCGAGAGATGATTAATGATTTTTTATGGCCGGAATTGGATGGTATTGACCTGGACAACGTTTACTTTCAACAAGACGGCGTTACGTGCCACACAAGCAACGAAACCATTGATCTTTTGCAGGAAAGTTTCCGGACCGTGGTATCTCTCGAAGAGGTGATAAAAATTGGCCACCGAGATCTTGTGATTTAACACCTTGCGACTTCTTCCTTTGGGGCCACGTGAAAGAGAAGGTCTACTCCAATAGCCCAGCGTCGATTCAAGACCTCAAAGATGGAACTCGTGAGGCTATCGAGGACATAGGGCAGCCACTTTGCGATTTGGTTATGGAAAGTTTCATTAAAAGGATATGATCCTGTAAGCCTGGTGGTCATTTGCCTGATGTTATTTTTCACTATTAACGGCATAGCTTCTTTTATAATGAAATAAACATCCGATCATTTATATTGAAAAATGGAATTTTTCTTTGAATATAAAAATAACACCTCTTATTGGAAAACCCTTTATTACCGGAAATGATGGTTATCCACGTTCAAGGCGCCGATCAACTGAAGATAATGACAGATCAACAATTGTCAGAATCAAACAGTAGGAAGTATGATTTGATAATTATTGGATAGTTCCGAATTCATCTAAAATTCACACACATCAATGTAGAATTTTGCCATCCTGTTAAATTGATCAAATACATCTGCAAGTATGTTAACAATGGAAGTGACACGACTGTCATAGGAGTTGGACCGTAGAATGCCAACGATGAATTTACTCAATTCCAGATATATATAAATTATATGAGCAGACACAGGCTTGCCTGTTCGTGTATCACTGGAGCTATGGTAACTTGTCCTACCACCACACTTGACAATATCACAAATCTCACACCTCTTCGTCTAGTGATAGAAAAAATGATCCATTCTCATAATATCTGAGAAAGGAACAGGTAATGAGAGTATTAAAAATATGTTCAAGCCCTGTGGACAGGAGCTTTCTGGCGCTCTAGTTCAAACAAACAAATTATATCTCCGAAAGTATTGGTTTCCTAGAAATGGGAATTATATCAATGTATTCTTATGATAGAACTGCATAATGAAGGAAATTCAATTCAAATACTAGTTTATTTATCAAGATTAAATGAGCAATCTGAGAATGAGAACTGCACCATGGAAGAAATCGAATTTAATCGGGCCAATTTTGCCCAATAACGAACTTAACTGAGATATTCATCTCCCTAACCTACTCTGAAAATTTTAACTACCTAACTCATTCCGTTCGAGAGTTATTGTAGAAAAACTTTTTTTAAATTTTCGAATTTTTTTTTACACTTTGCGGTAATCTGGTCAATACAAAACAACACGTGAGTATGAAGGTCATGATTCTACAATTTGATGCTAAATTTCAGATAGATCGAGTGATCGGTTTCGGAAATATTCATAAAAAATATTTTTACTAAAATCGGCCATAACTCCGAAACCGCTTGATGGATTTCGCCCATTTACGAACTCGTCCGAGATATTTACGCTTCAAACCCACCTTCCAAATTTCAATCCACTAACTCCTTTCGTTCGAGAGTTATCGTGTCTACGGCCGGCCGGACAGAATCGATTTCGACCTCGGATTCTTGATCAGTGAGTCGAACCAAATCGCTTAAGACCATTTTCATCGAAAAATTCGAAAATTACAGACATTTGGGCAAATTGATAATCACTCAGTTCCAAGGAACTAGAGCGCCAACAAGTTTCGTATGACAATTGCCCAAAACAGGTACCTACAAATAGTAGATATTCCATAAAACATGTATGAAAGAAGAGTAATAATGAAAAATTACCTTGTAATCGATCAAAAATTTCCCGATCTACGTTCACCAAATTTTCTCCTCTCTCGAACTACAGAATTATGCTTTCAGTATTTACGTAATATTTTCATACATTTTTGGGTGAGGTCCCCGTTCCATCGCTAAAATACTTCATGTTCCGTTCCGAAATGTAAGACTTTTCTGAGAAAAACTAATTTCGGAGCAAACAACTGAGAAACTAGAAAGCCTGGTCCTCTCTTACAACAGTGATGAAATGATTAAGAAAGTAAGCATCGAAAAGAACTTCACTAAGATGCTAGGTAGGATGAAAGACTGAGACAGATAATCCACTACCACAGTTCTTGAAAACAATGCTATTAAATGGAACACAGATGGCTCAAAAATCAATATAGGAGCTGTCGCTGGAATATATGGGGCAGTCACCAAATTTCTGGCAGACATACTTGCAATCTGGAGATGCATAGAAATGAACCTAGGAAGAAACTATCAGAGGTGTGACACAGCAATCCATTCTGACAGTCAAGCTGCTATTAAACCTCTGAGCTCCCATGTTATCGAGTCTAAGCTAAAAAGGGAGTGCCAAAGAAAACTTAATGATGTCGGCAAGAACAACAGGATCTCCTTAGTCTGGGTTCTTGGTCATTCGGGAATAAAAGGAAATGAAGAGGGCAACACACACTTGCCAAGAAAGGAAAATGAACCCTCTTTATTGGCCCGGAATCCTACTGTGGGGTAGGTATATACACTTACTAAAGTGAATTTCAGATGAAAGAAGAAACTGAAAGATATATACTCTGGAGGTCACTCCCAGGAATGTATCACTCCAAAAAGTTACTCCAGACTTTGACACTGTCAGACCCAAAAAATATATGGATCTCAGTGAAAACGCTGCACATCCTCTGGTTTCCTGACAGGAGACTGCTGTCTTAGGAAGCATATGATGAGATTAGGAGAAACAGAAATTGACGGGAGCAGAGGAGGATGAAACTCCTGATCCCCTGACAACGGAATGCTCCGCCATCTCAAACCAACGCAAGGGATGCTTTGAGCAAGAAATGTGCAGACGTAGCCTTCTTGAAGCCATTCCAGATACTGGAGTTTATCAGAACTCTGAAACTGGAAGGCGAGCTGTAGATGGTGATGACATCGACATCTCTGATAAGGGGGCACAATAGACCTTAAGATCTCAGTGCAACTTTAGCCCCTTCAACAATATTCAATACAACGAAGCAATTTGGTGACTTTTTTCATTTGCCATACATTTCAAACATTCAACTGTTCTTCAGTGGGTTGTACAATTGGAAAATGGTCGAAGAGTTTATTTCTACTGCGAATGCATTAGAACGAGCTAATCAAGAGCCATCTGTAACATATCCCAGTTTATTTTTAATGCCAGAATGATGAATTTGCACAAACACTACTTTACTGAGAAATGCCCAATTATTACACTTGGAATCAATCACCAAAAAAATTCAACGCAAAAAAAAGGACAGCTAATTTCAGGTCACCCAAACGAATTTTCCACCGATGCATTAGGTCACATTTATACAGTTCATCCAACTAACGACGAATGTTTCAATTTATGTTTCCTTTAAATCAACGTTCGTGGCCCAACATCATTTAAACATCTGCGTACTGTTGATGCTGTTTTAATTGCCACATACAGCGAAGCTTGTCAACGTTTGAAATTGCTTGAGAAGAATACTCATTGGAATTACCCGCTCGCAGATGCAGTACTTTCGTCAAATGCATCACTTTCGAACATTGTTTTCGATTATCATCTCAACATGCATCCAATCACCACATATGAATTTGTGGATACGAGGATGATAAGTCTGATGATATTTTGCGCTAGATGCGGATCAGAACACAAAACTCAGATACACAAATTAACGAAGAAATTCAAAACGGAGCTCTGATGCGAATGGAAGTCAACCAGGCATGACTGCACCTAATCGTCCAATGTACGACGCATTCAATCAAGAGATGAGATGCGAAACACAATACATATAATGCCGAAGCAAGGAAATAATTAATTCTAACAAACGTTTAGCTTTCAAATAAACTAGAAGAGTATGCATATGACCGTCTGATGAAAGCTTTTAGTGATGGCTGACGTTTACGGGAATCATTGAAATACTTGACGAAATGGAAAAATAATTTTATTTTGAGGAGACCCGTTTGGGTTAAGAAAGGTAACTCAACCAAACCGTTACTGACCACCCTTCTCAGGTGATCCTCTTTTATATCTGCCAATGGGTTCATGGACCTGCGCCTGCTAAGGTTTCTACCTTAAGGGGAATGTTATTCTTCCTGGTTTCTTTACCGGGAATTACAAAGTATTGAATATGCAAAAAAAAATTAAATTCCAACGCGCAACCTGTCACGGAAGTTTTACACAAATGCGAATTGATCATGTGGGATGAATATACGATGGCACATACAAAAATCTTTGGAGATATTAGATAGAACGTTGCAGGACCGTCGCCAAATCAAAAACCACTTTGAGGGTGCGATGATTCTGCTGGCAGGTGATTTTCGCCAAACATTACCAGTGATTCCAGGATCAATTCCAGCTGGTGAACTTAATGCATGTTTGAAGTCGTCCGTTTTCTGGAAGTACGTTAAAACTCTTCCATTGAGTATGAACATGCGTGTACACTTTGTAGAGCGATCAAACTGAAATAGTATTTTCGAAACCATTGCCAGACATTAAAATGGAAACTTCCATTGATTTATACCCCATTAATTGTTGGCAGTTCACCGAATCAAAAAATCAACTTATCGAAAAAGTGTTCCGAACATTTCTACTACAGAAATCATGATTAGTTAGGCAGACGTGCTATATTGGCTGCTAACGACGTTGTTATCAATGAACTAAATTTTAACATACAAAATGTAATTGCTAGCGAAGTTATGACTTGAAAATCAATGGATTTGGTAACAAACCAGGACGAGGCCGTGACTTGTGTAACTGAATTATTAAATTCATTAGAACTTCCCGGATTGCCACCACACAATCTAGAATTAAAAGTTGGAAATATCAACCAAACACGTCTATCTAGTTCTATACTGCAACTGCGGCTAAGGAGGTTCTCGCGGGACTGCCTTGCCCTCACCTTCTGCTGAGGGCCGAAGCGAGGCTAGGGGCTACAGAGAGATAAAGATCATACGGACACACTGGAATTGTGGGACTTATTAGTTAGGTACCTGATCCTGAATATGGTGAGCTACTGGAGTCCAGTAACTAACAAATTTGATTCTCCCATCAAGCTGGGGCTAAAGTCCCCCATGGAGTGAGAGAATACATCGATAAGGCAGTGAGGATGTTACATGAGACCCATATAATGTCAACGGTGCAGGACTTACCTCGGTAAAGTAAACCTGATCTGCAGAGGATTTACTGAGAGACCCTATGGCATCTAGCATCCCGAGCTCAAGGAAACCAACCATGTGACCCTGTCAGCTAATAGTAGACAGAGCGGGGTGCAAAAAGCCTCTCTAGGCTGCCGCACGGACTACTTGCTCAATTGGCATCTGACTAACACAAAGAATGGTAATGGTAATGGTGAGAACAGCTCTGATGGGGGGCACAATAGATCTCAAGGTCGCGGTGCAACGTAACCCCTTATCAATAATAATAATAAAACACAAAAAAACACACAAACAAAAACGTCTATGTAACGACAACAGACTCGAAGTTCAAAAGAATATATATATTCGCAATGACAATACATAAATCTCAAGGATGGTCCTTGTGTGTTTGCCGCATTAATCTCGCTTGCTTTTTGCACGGCCCATAGTATGAAGCCTATTCCCGTGTTGGCAAACCATGAACTTTATTTGTTTTATCTCATTTTAAGTAATCATTAGAGGATTCTGTGAGAGGTACACTCATTATTAAAAGGTTTCCTTCTGAGATTTTTCTCCCAAACTCTGAAAAATATCTATAAAATAAAAATTTATTATTCTGCGATTTGCTTCTGCGTAAGAAACACAAGATATTTGTCAGAAGCAACCAATTGAACAATGTTGCCTAACAAACAACAACGAAACAACATCAACGAAGAAACAACTATATCGTAACTTTTCGGAGTCTATATCAGAATCCTTCGTCAGACGCTTAACGAAAATCTTTGAAAATTTTTTGCTGATTGATATTCTAAAATTCGAGACTTGTCACATTGACAGTATTTGAAAATCATAGCTAACATAGTTTTACTTTGCATAGAAATTTCCAAGTTCCAACTCCTTTTTCAATAAAATCAGCCAAATATGTTCAATACTAATTGAGCAATTTGCAAAATTGCATTTTCTATTGAATAAAATACAAGTCGACTCCTTAAGTCTCCTTTCAATATAATCAGGTTCTGTCATTAGAATATTTGTATTACTCCAATCCATCAGGTGATCTCCTTGGATTGTACATACAATGTTCTGCTATTTTTGATTTATGTACTATATTTCTCAAGTTATTCTTATGCTCTGACTTTCGTACTTCTAGTGGTATGGATGTTTCTCCGAAAGTATTAGCTTGTTAGAGTGGAAAATTATATCAATGGATTTTATATGATGAAATTGCATCTTAAAAAAAATGTAAATGTAATGTAAAAGCAATTTTATTTTCTTCACTCTGAAACCATAAGGCAAATTTCGTCCAATAGCACAACCAAGATATTTATCTCCCGAAACTAATCTGAAAATTTCAACTGCCTAGCTCATTCAGTTCGAGAGTTATTGTAGGAACGAAATTTTAAAATAAATTTTTTTTTATCACTTTACGGCAACTTGATCACTACAAAACTACGCAAAACTCCATCTCACAAAAATTAAATTTGAAATTTATAATGTAAAAAAAAAATTTTTTTTTCGTTTTTCCGAAACCATCTGGCCGATTTTGCTCAGTGACGAATTTAGCCAAGATATTTATGTCCCAAAAATCTGAAAATTGCAACTGCCGAGCTCGTTCTTTCCGGAGTTCCGAGTTATCGTAGAAACAAAATAATTTTTTTTTGCCACTTTACGGTAATCCGATCAATACAAAGCCGCATACATATAGAGGATATGATTCTTCAATTTGAAGCTAAATTTTAGATAGGTCGAGTGATCGGTTCCGAAAATCCCTTGGCCGGATTTTGCCCGTAAACGAACTCGTCTGAGATATTTACGCCCCAACCCTACACTGAAAATGTCAATCCTCTAACTCCTTTCGTTCGAGGGTTATCGTGCCTACGGACGGTCGGCCGGACCTACCGGACAGAATTGATTCCGACCACGGATTCTTGATCAGTGAGTCGAACCAAATCATTTAAGACCATTTTCAGCCAAAAATTTGAAAATTGCAGACATTTGGGCAAATTGATAAGCACTCTGTTCCGAGGAACAAGGGCGCCAAAAGTATACGATTGCTTTCCCCCTCGAATCAGAAAGCGATTAGTACTAGCGTTTTTTCAGATTTTCATTTCAGATCTGTAAAATCGTTATTTGAAGTTTTCATTAGCCCACACTGTATTCTTATTACTGAAAGGTCTCTATATCTGTCATGTTTTCGTATATCTAATATACCCAACGCTTCGTGCTCATGGGACTCCAACAAGTTCATACATTTTTGGCGCTCTAGTTCCTCGGAACTGAGTGCTTATCAATTTGCCCAAATGTCTGTAATTTTCGAATATTTCGATGAAAATGGTCTTAAACGATTTGGTTCGACTCACTGATCAAGAATCCGTGGTCGAAATTCATTCTGTCCGGCCGGCCGTCCGGCCGTAGGCACGATAACTCTCGAATGGAATGAGCTAGAAAGTTGAAATTTTCAGAGTAGGTTTGGGGGATAAATATCTCGGCTAAGTTCGTTATTGGGCAAAATCTGACAGATGGTTTCGGAGTAACAAAAAAAAAATTTTTTTTTTACAAAACAAATTCCAAATTAAATTTTTTTTAATAAGAAGTTTTATCATAAGAATCCATTCATATCATTTTTAACTCTAACAAGCTAATACTTTCGGAGATATGATTTTTCAAAATTTCAATGATAGAATTATTCTGTGGCTATTCTATGAATTGTTATAATGTCAACTTTGACGTTGTCTCATTGTCATTCATTCCAGTTATCAATATGAGAATCATAATATGAGGAGCAACTTATCAAAACGCATTAAGTCCAAAAACCATTTTATTGGGAATCAACGAAAAACGTTTTTTCTTCCTCCCTGGCTTATAATTTGAGTATGTCGAGTTTGTTTGATAGAAATTTACATCTAAAGGTAATAACTAATCTCATTTAAATCAATATTCAATGATGTGGTTGAAATTGAAAATAATGCTGTTTGTTGCGATTTTTTATACATTTAGAGAAAACAGTCTGCACAGTAAGTGTTGGCCTGTAACCTAATTAACATGAGCAAATCGATAAAACATGTTTTTGGTTATATTTTATTTCTTTTAAAAATGCAAACGTAAACATAATTCATTTCGATGCGGCTTACATACTTTGGATTTGAATTACAGAGGGACATAATCCCATTTGGAAGATTTTGTTTACATAGGGCTATAGAGCAACAGAAAACATTTCTGAATCCGCTTCAAACTCAATTTCGCCCAAATTGGACATAATGCGTTTTGAATAGTTACTCCTCATATAATATCATACTTTTTGTTGGTTGAGATTTTCATGCCGATGGTCAATCCATATGATGATGGGAATGGTAATGGTAAGTTAATAACATTGTCATTCATTCCAGCAATCGTATAAATATGAGAATTATAATATAATATCATACTTTTTGTTGGTTGATATTTTCATGCCGATGGTCAATCCATATGATGATGGGAATGGTAAGTTAATAATATTGAGTTCAGAATATCTCCACTAAAAACAAAACTGGAATATTGGTGTATTGGAGTAGATTTGAGGAAAGATATATATTATCTTATCGTTCATCATAGAATTGAGGAATGAATATCTCGGATGAGTTCGTTGTTGGGTAGAATTCGTCTATTGGTTTTGGATTGATAATTTTTGGCACTCTTGTTGAATTTTAATTCTTCTATGATGTTTGAATTCAATTTCTGCTAAGATGAAGTTCTAAATTTCAATAATGAATCATACTTCTTTGTTTTCACAGAATGCTATAATTATTCTATCTAAGCTTTATTATATGATCTGTGTTCGTACTCGTACTTTTCATCCTGTTCTATAAGAGAGAGTCAAATTCATTTCAGCTATTTTAATTTGGTTTCTGCCATGGTGCAGTTCTCATTCTCAGATTGCTCATTTAATCTTGATAAATAAACTATTATTTGAATTGAATTTCCTTTATGATGCAGTTCTATCATAAGAATACATTGATATAATTCCCAACTCTGAGAAACCAATACTTTCGGATATATAATTTGTCTGTTTGAACTAGAGCGCCAGAAAGCTCCTGTCCACAGGGCTTGAACCCATTTTTTCAATTTCATTACCTGTGTATCCAATGCCGGAGAAAATTTCGGATGTATTACCCAGGGAAAATATCAGACCAGGGCTTTGAAGGTTCCATCAGGGATAGCTAAAATTATTCAATGTTGTTGAAAACGTACTAAAACCTGATCGCCTACTGCCCTGAAGGGGGATATAGCTCAGGGAAGAGATAAAATAACCCAGGGGTTATCGTGCCTGGCGATCAAAATTCCACCTCGAGTTCAACAAACTTATATTTACAGAAAATATTAGGGCTTCACACGAGACGAGATTATAAAAAATCTCGTCTCGCTCTCGCCAATTGCCAAAAAATTAAGTCTCGGTCTCGTCTCGTAATCAGTTGTCTCGTCTCGTCTCGCTTTTCTGAATAAGTTCCGAGGAACAAGATTGCCAAAAATCGAAATATGCTCAGTACTTACACTTCTCTATCTACCGAGGATGATACATATTCAGTGTAATATATTAAATTGGATTCTGCACATCATTAGCGCGAAATCCATGAAATTCTGGATTTATGATGTTCTTCGTCTCTGAAAATTTACGAGCATTAATATACATACATAGACTCCAATACATAACCTAAATCAGTTCGCTTGCTTATAACCCGATAATTCACAGTGACCGTCTATCCCTAGATTTACAATATACAGGAGGAATGGGTGCGGTTTTCCATGATATAGGATAAACACTAGGATGGGGTGTTATATAATGGTAAGAGGTGTCTTCAGTGAACGTTTACAGGACCTGACAAATATTTAATTAATTCCGTCAGAAACTGCACCATTCTTGATATTCAGCTCAACTTCCTCATAATCATCACACTAGAAAATTTAGAAAAAATTAAGAAATAATATGATTTATGATTTATGTCAGAATGCATGGTTTTTATTTACTTTCACAAAATGAGTGATTCAAGTTCTGAAGACCTGCTAAGCGGTAATGCTCTTTCAACATTGATTCCCAAAAAGTCAAAGTTTACGATTTAGCTCACGAAAAATGTGAAACTTGGTCTGATGAGAAGAAGATAAAACATACTAATGAGAAAGTCATATTTTGAAGTGAATATTTGAAGTATTAAGTGAATATTTTGAAGTGCATATTTTGAAGGTAAGAACAATCTGAAAGTATACACTTTACTCAATGTTAAGATCCGAACTAAATCTAAACAAGAATATTGACACTAAAAAATAAAGGTTTGTAATAATTATTGAGACGGCAGGAGCTTGTAGAAAGGCAGAGTTAACATTTCTCCTATTTAAATTGTTGTAGATGAAGGAAGCCATTTTCGCTACTGTTGATATTCCTCCGTCAAAAACAAAAGTTATACGACAGTTTGCAATTACTACTGGTGACATTGAAAATATGAATTTTGTTGAAATTTTAAGAATATATATTAAGTTGCGTCCTCACAACCTTAAACACAACAATGTTTTTCTTAAATATTTAAATGGAAAATGTACCAGAAATCCTGTGGGAATTAACACGTTTAAAAGTCTGCCAAAAGTTTTTGCACAATTTCGTGGACTTTCAAATCCTGCTCTTTATAATGGCCACTGCTTCAGGAGAAGCTCTGTCACTTAAAGAGCTGACGGTGGCGCTGATATTTTAAAATTAGGGACGGTTGTTGGAAATCAAGCACTGTTGCGGATGAATAGGTTGAGAATTCCATAGAAAATAAAAAACATATCACACAGGATATACTTGGTGAAACATCTTATGCAGTGTGCCCTACTTCACAAATAACAGCCAGTGCGAGCCGTAAAACCAGATTGTCATCGGGAATTAATTATAACAATTGCAATAATTATGTTATCAATATTTACACCATAGACAATAATTAATTTATAATTTATATTCTTGTCTTGTGTTATAATAGTTAAATAAATGGCATTTTTTTGACACTAATTGTGATATCCTTTTTGCGCGTATGTTCTGGGGAACATCGCGTTATAGTTTTGCCCAAATGTGAAATTTAATTCTGTGGTGCCGTCCGGCCGTCCGGCCGTTGCCACGATAACTTGAGAACGGAAAGAGCTAGCAACTTGAAATTTTCAGGGTAGGTGGCCCATCCCAATACGACGGACAAGTTCGTTAATGGGTATAATCGGCCCAATGGTTTCCGAGTAATAATTTTGTTCTCAACCAAAATAAATCCGATCGAATTTAAACTTGGTGAATAGTTGAAGAATATAGACATAAGCACGTTTGTGAAACTTTGTGAGAATCGTATCGCTAGAAAATTATTAAAAAATTATTAAAAAATATTTTTGTTGTCACGATAACCTGAGAACGGAAAGAGATAGCGGCTTGAAAATTTCAGGTTAAGTTGTGCATCTGAATGCGACATTTGAGTTTGTTTATGAGCATAATCGTCCAAACGGTTTTAGAGTTATAGCCATCTGAAATTTACTGAAATTTGGTTGTTTTTTGTTCCTCATTAACTCGAAGAATACAAAACCGATTGAATTCAAACATGGTTATTATTTGTAGAATGCCAACGCAAAAATTCTTGCAGAATTTCGTGAGGATGGTATAACTAGAAAATTGAAAAAAAAAATTAAAAATAATTGAAAAAAATTCTATATATCATAAACTATTCGTCCGGCATGGCTAAAATTTTGGAAGAGCCTTCAGAACCTAACGCTACTGCAGAATTCTAAGTTTGAACACGATCGGATCTATAATGTTGGAGAACCGAGCAGCCTTTTGTGAGTTCGGTAGCTGGATGCGAATCGTCATATATATTGTCTATGGTCGTATTTTTGCGAGAACCTTCAAAAATAAAATATGAATGTCATGATGACATATTTTTGCGCGTATGTTATGGGAAAATCGTGTTATTTCATCACAAATCTATGGGAGATGATAGCCCTACATTAGTGGTCAGACCTGGTTTTGAAAGAGATCCTCCTTAGGAGGAGGCAACTAAATATTGAAGGGATTTCTATGAACAAGAGTAAATATCTTTGAGAAATAGAGAAGGCGATTCTTCTTCAAGAGATCCATGTGCCTTCAGAGGAGTATATTTGCGAGAGGGGACTTTTGAAAGGTTATGTATTATTTTTATTATGATATCGCTGAAATTTTGCTGAAGGCTTCTGATCTTGTAAGGTGAGAGGCTCATTTGTGGATATTAAATCTCGTGATGGGTAGAGAGGAATTCTAGGCCAGTTTTTCTTTTACTAATGAGAATATATCTTTATGTTTCACCTCATCACCTTTAAATCTATCAATGGACATTTATTGGTTAAGAATAAGTAATTGAATATTACTGGAATTCAATTGAATTTCATTCAATATGTTAGTAACTAAACTTATAATTTTCTTTACTTTGATTATTTAAATATGACATTAATTCCAGTAATATATTTCAAGAATAATTATGTATTCTTCTCCTAAAGAAGAATTGAAGGTAGACAATAATGTGTTAATTGTCCTGACTTCACGAAAAAAAAATTGGTTAAAGCAATGACGTGAAATCAGGAGCATTTGCGCGTATGTTCTATTGTCCATTCTCCTGTATTGGACACTTTTAATCGAATTCATCATGGTGAATTCTATTGTCTGTTCTCCTGTATTAGACACTCTTAATCGAATTTACCATGGTGAATTCGATTAAGGCTGTCCAATACAGGAGAATAGACAATAGAATTCACCATGGTAAATTCGATAAAGAGTGTTCAATACAGGAGAATGGACAATAGAACATACGCGCAAAAGCTCCTGAATTCACGAAAAAAAAAATTGGTTCAAGCACTGACGTGAAGTCGGGAGCTTTTGCGCGTATGTTCTTTTGTCCATTCTCCTGTATTGAACACTCTTAATCGAATTCATCATGGTGAATTCTATTGTCTGTTCTCCTGTATTAGACACTCTTAATCGAATTTACCATGGTGAATTCGATTAAGGCTGTCCAATACAGGAGAATAGACAATAGAATTCACCATGGTAAATTCGATTAAAAGTGTCTAATACAGGAGAATGGACAATAGAACATACGCGCAAAAGCTCCTGACTTCACGTCAGTCCTTTAACCAATTTTTTATCACCAGTTACATAATTTTTTACTTTATGCAACTACTTATACAAAGTAAAACGTCAGTCAGTTCTAAAAAGTGTCAATGATATTATGGAAATGCTTGATGCTTGTTTGAATGCCACCTATTTCCAACTAGGAGATGTTTTTTATCGACAAAATTTTGGAATAGCAATGGGTTCACCTTTATCACCTGTAATGAGTAATATATTCATGGAAAATTTTGAGGAAAAATTTGTGGATACATATTTGTTGAAACCAAAACCTTGGTGACGATATGTTGACGATATATTTGTAATTTGGCAACATGGTTGAGAAGAGTTAGGCAAATTTTTCGATAAATTCAAAGAAACCTACAATAAAATTCACTTTGGAAATAGAGAAAAATAATCAGCTTTCTTTTCTGGATGTTTCGATAATTAAGTATCCGAACCATTTCGAAACAATCAGACACATACAAATAGATATTTAAATTTCTATTCAAACCATCAGCTAGTGTGAAAAGAGGTGTTATTGAAACACTTTATGATAGAGCTAACCTAATTTGTTCTATTCTTGAAATTCGAAATAATGAAATTGATTTCATCACAAAATTTCATGAAGAAAATGGATATCCGAGGCAATTCATAAATACATGTATCATGATTTTAGAAGAGCAAAAATAATCAAGAACAACAAAATAATCAACAAGTACAACAGACTAATCAACAAGAACAGCAACCCAATCTGTTGAATGTGATCCCTCATGTTCGTGTCCTTTCTGAAAAAATTAGAAGAATCGGTTCTAAGTTCAATATAAGAACCGTCTTCAAAACACAAAATGATCTTAGGTCTTTATTAACGAAAATAGTACCCAGAAATCAAAAATAGCAGAACATGTATGTGCAATGTAAGGAGCTCACATGATGGATTGGAGTAATACAAAGATTCTAATGACTGAACCTGATTATATTAAAAGGAAACTTAAGGAGTCAACTTGTATTTTATTGAATAGAGAATGCAATTTTACAAATTGCTCAATTGGTATTGACCATATTTGGCTAAATCTATTGAAAAAGGAGTTGGATCTTGGAAATTTCTATGCAACGTAAAACTATAGTCAAATTTAAGCGAATAACCGGAACAGTGCGGTTAAGACCAATCCCTTGCTATTATAACCGATCGGTTATGTTTAGCAAGGGATTGGTCTTAACCGCTCTGCTCCGGTTATTCGCTTAAATTAGATTTATGTTAGCTATGATTTTCAAATACTGTCAATGTGACAATTCTTGAATTTCACAATAACTATCAAGAAAATAATCCTAAGGATTTTCATTAAGCGACTGACGAAGCAGTCTGATATAGACTCCGAAACGTTACGATATAGTTGTTTCTTCGTTAATGTTGTTTCGTTGTTGTTTGTCAGGCAACATTGTTCAATTTATTGCTTCTGACAAATATCTTGTGTTTCTTACGCAGAAGCAAATCACAAAATAATTAATTTTTATTTTATAGATATTTTTCAGAGTTTGGGAGAGAAAACCCAGAAGAAAAACCTTTTAATAATGAGTATACCTCCCACAGTATCCTTTAATGATTACTTATATGTCAAAAGTTGAAAAACTATATTAGAAGAATTGAAATTTTGTTATTTTTTACAGGTTATCTTTGAGTTTTATTATATTCTCCTCATATTAAAATAAATGAGAAAGATTGAAGAAAATGTTTTCTCATTATTTCGGAGGAAATATATAAATGTATAACACATTTAATGCATATTTATATTTAGCGGTATCTTACCGAGGCTAGTGGTAGCGTAAGAAATTTTCAGGGTAGCGGTTAAAGGTTACAATAATTTATACACTATATAAAGAGTGATAACAAAATTATGATGGTTATAAAATTCGGAACAGATGGTATTTGTAGAACTGGTCATATAATACTGAGTAACAAAAGTGACCTGTGTAATTCTCAAATATTTAGCGCCTACAACTACATTTTTAAGTATTTATATATTTTAATTAGTTAATGTTAACATCAAAAAAATTGTTGCTAGTTGAACATATTAATTTACACCAACTGGATTCAATTATTCCTTAATAGCTGCAGTTATGTGAACATTCAAACCTCTATTCGAAACTTTATGAATGATAAATTTTTCACCTGACTACTCGTCACCTATCATGAATATTCATGAATACATTAATATTTATGAATAGAAACAAATGGGAACGAACACATTAATATTCATGAATATTGCAAACCCATTGTATTCGAAATATTCAATGAATATTCGAACATTAAAATCATTAATTTCCAGCCCAACTTGTGAGCTATCCTGCAAAGTCCTGCAAGTCTTTCAGTCATTTCTTCCGAATGATATCATATTTACGGCATCAGAAAATTCAGTTCTTTGAACGTTCAACGGATTGGCGTTTTGGAGCGCGTGTTCCGCAAGGAACAGCATGTTATCATTATGCCACAATATCTGTATTTTTCGAATTTTTCGCTGAGAATGGTCTCAAATGATTGGGTTCGACCCACTGATGAATAATCCGAGGTCAAATTCAATTATGTCCGTCCGGTCCGGCCGTTAGCACGATAACTCCCGAACGAAAGAAGTTAGAGGATATGAATTTGCGGGATAGGTTTGAAGCGTAAATATCTCGGACGAGTTCGTTAGCAGGCAAAATCCACTTAGCGGTTTTGGAGTTATGGTCGTTTTTAGTGAAAAAAATTCTTATAATATTTCCGGAACCGATTAATCGATCGATCTGAAATTAAGCGTCAAATTGTAGAATCATGACCTCTATATGCATGCAAAGTTTTGTATTAATCAGATGGCCTTAAAGTGGCGAAAAAAAATGTCAAAAATTTTGAAATTTTGTTTCCAAAATTACCTACAGAGCTGTGCCGAGCACTGAAGAAAAGTGCTTTAAGCCCTAAGCACTAAGCACTCATTTGATCAATTCAAATTAAATTATGTAAACAACAACGAAACAACATCAACGAAGAAACAACTATATCGTAACGTATCAGACTCCTTCTTCAGACGCTCAATGAAAATCGAGAGAATTATTTTGTTGATAGTTATTTGGTGAAATTCTCCAAATAACTATCAACAGATAGTTATTTGGTGAAATTCTCCAAATAACTATCAACAAAAGAATTCTCTCGATTTTCATTGAGCGTCTGAAGAAGGAGTCTGATATAGACTCCGAAACGTTACGATATAGTTGTTTCTTCGTTGATGTTGTTTCGTTGTTGTTTGTTAGGCAACATTGTTCAATTGATTACTTCTGACAAATATCCTGTGTTTCTTACGCAGAAGCAAATCACAAAATAATTAATTTTTATTTTATAGATATTTTTCAGAGTTTGGGAGAGAAAACCCAGAAAAAAACCGTTGAATAATGAGTATACCTCCCACAGTATCCTTTAATGATTACTCAAATCGTTTGAGACCATTTTCGTCAAAAATTTCGAAAGTTACAGACATTTGGGCAAAATGATAACGCGATGTTGCCCAGAACATACGCGCAAAAATGATCACGAGCCTCGAGCACAAAGCACCGCGTTTTCACAAAAGGCTTGCGATTACTAAGCACTTTATAAAAGCAATTCGATTTTTCGAGCACTAAGCACTAAGCACTTTTAGAAATCTGTTGGAAATGAGAATATTTACTCCGAATGATTATATAAAATTATATTCTATAGTAAAAATATGTAAACTAGCAAACTTGCATTTTCTATATGCATCATTGACGGATGAGGAATGGAGTGGAGCGAAACAAATTTCTATGAAACTAACGAACTCAAAATTAGTTCTATTCTCACACAGTTTTTTCTGCACATATACAATGTATTTCCCATGTTCAAAATGGGATCATACCCGAAATATATATGACAACAACATCGTATTATATTATGAAACTTAGGCCAAGTGTTTTATTTGCCTTACTAATATAAAAAACACTGACGTGAATTCAGTGCTTTCTTGGGGCAGTTTTCCATTAATACATAATTTAATTTGAATTGATCAAAATGACATAAATGCTTTTTAAAATGTTTCAAAATGTCAAAACTATAATCTGTAGAAACCGGATAACATTATTTTATATTGTGACTGTATTCATGAGCCATTTAGCATTGGAAATTTAAATATAAATATATCGGATAAATCTGTGAATTCACACGACAATTTTCTAAAATAATTCACTTATATCTTCTTGATAGACGATCCACTTAATAATGCTTTGATACTGAATAATTTTCAGGAGTTGGTAATATTCACATTACCACTCCCCATTACATGAATCAATAACCAACAACTGATAATTACAAGATTTACAAGTTCCGTTCATGCCTCAATTGATCTCCCAGGTACACAATAACTCCTACGACCACAGCGCGTCAGCGTCTATTCGTGTTAAGCCCTGGTTTCTCGTACAAGATCGGCCCGAAATATTTCGGTGAGATAGAACGAACATTTCGGCAACGATTTCGGTGAAACCCAGTGTAGGTATGCGTAGTACGTGTAGCGGTTTGTATAAAAGATCGGAACGAAATTTCGGTGAAGTGTGCGGACAGCAGTTCGTCGGAATCAGCAAGGCTTTGATTTGAACGATCTTAAAACGGCGAGGTTCGACGAACTTTTTGTTTGTATTGGACCGTGCATTTTCATTTCTTGGAGAATTTATTTACTGTAGGTTCTATAGTTTTGGTAGAAAAATGTTCGCGAAGAAATATCAAAAATTAGAGTTCTCTGCGCTAGAGGACGAAATATTAATAGAAAAAGTGAAAGAAAATCCTCCCGTTTACGCTAAAAAATTGAAGAGCTACAAGGAAATGAAACTAAAAGATAATATTTGGGCGAAAATTTCAAAGCAACTTGGAGAACTTGGACATAACAGAACAGGTAGGTTTGTACAAGCTAAAAATATATTATTTTATATCATTTATTCATAATTGAACTGAATGCCTACATCACATGATATAACGTTAGAAATCAAAACACATGTTTGTTGAACTTAAAATATTTTAATTTTGAGAGAGCTGTTCGTCAAGATATATAGTACGATTTATAATATTATTTTGCCACCCAACACTGCCACCATCCTGGTTGAAATAATCTTTAAATACTTCCCGGACATGTCTAGCTGCGAATGATGGCCGTCTGTTCTGCGAAGGCGTTAAAGATCTGAAGGTTTCAGTAGGGATTGCCGGATTTGAATGAATAGGTTTGTTTTGGTTCGCAATTCGGACTGTCCTAGAACAGTTCAAAGTAGTCACACAGTCGTTTATTGTAATGGGACTTGCGCGAATGGGCGAAATCTTTCACACGCTACGTTTGGCCCACTCTTTAGAACCGATTCGGAACTGTCCCTACTGCAAACCAAAACAAGCCTAATATTTTCTTCTGGGTACGGTACTTTAGAATCCCTCAGCATATTGTGTAAAAGGCACGTTACAAAAACAATATCGTCAATTGTTTCCGCATTTTTTACGGCAATGGGTGTAAAATAAATTCTGAAATATTGGCTCATTATTCCAAATGCATTTTCTGTAGTTCTTATTGCCCGGCAGTGGCGGTAATTGTATGTAGCAATTTTGGAGTCAGAAGCAGATAAACATTGTGGATAGGGCTTCATCATATTTTCTGTAAGTGTAAATGCACTGTCTCCAAGGATGACATGGGGCTGCAAAATAATTGTGTTTGGAAGAAAAGTGGGTGGCGGAAGATCAAAGCTACCCGCTGCAATTCTTTTTCCGAAACTAGATTTGCTGTAGACCCCAGCATCTCCTTCACCTCCATAAGCTCCTACATCTATGGCTACAAACTTGCAGTCAGCATCGACAAGTGCTAACAGAACTATAGAGTAGTAAGTACTCCTTGTAATTAAAATGTAGGGATCCTGTGTTTGGAGGACAGACCACTCGAACATGCTTTCCATCGATGGCCATGCAATAATTTGGGAAATTCCAGCGTCTGTAAAACTCTAGGGCATTTCTTTTGAGTTGATTTTCGGTAGGAGCAAGCATGAGTATGTCAGTCATCTTGTTACGAATAGCCGATAGTACTTGCCGAACAATAAAACTGATCCAACTATGACAAATTCTAAACGAAAATGCGAATAATAGATACGACTCACCCGTGGCTAAATACCTGTAACAAATAATATTATAATTATGGATAGTTCATTCAAAAAATGAAAATAACAATATGACAGAATTGGGATGTTAAGAAAATAATTTTTAGGTGAAGACTGCAAAAAGAGATGGTCTAACTTACGGGACTACTACATGAGAAAGAAAAAGGCTAGTACTACAGGAAGTGCAGCAAGTAGTCAGGGAAATGAAAGATTCCATCGATTGTCATTTTTGGATAATACAGCATTCGTACACCGAACGTAAGTAGAGCATTTAATGTTTTAGTTCCTTAAGGTTGTTTATATATAATCTATTTTAGTACAAAATCTAATGTATCAACTCCTGTCAGGACTGATGGACAAACAGGTGATAGCAATAAGAATGTAGGAGATGTTTCTGATAACGAAACTCAACATGACGGAACGGAATATGAAGATTTAATAGAGGAAACACCCAATAAGGAAAGAGAAGACATGGATATTACACAAGAATTCGCATCCAAACAAGTTAGTGAAATGGTAACAGTCGAGCAAATAGGCGGCACGAAAAGGCTAGCACAATCTGAAACCCCTAGAAAGAGCAATGTGAAGAAGGTCCGTAAACAGATACTTCAGGATATTGACAAAGGAAGGTCTGAACGAATTTCACTACTTCGGGAATTAGCCCAACGAAATGCCTCAGTACCTCAAACCATTGAAGATCCAACTGATATATTTTTCAAATCATTGGCAGCAACAGCTAAAACATTATCGCCACGGTACTTGGTGGAAGCTAAGCGAAAGCTCTTCCTTGTCATGGCTGACATTGAAGAGAAATATATAGAGGAAAAATATTCATCAAGTCGTCAACCACCAAATCCTTCACCTCTACCAACGCCAAGCCCATCTTATTCCATATTATCTCACTCTGACGATTCAAGCTCTTCTGGTCGTGTCATAGGACAAAGAGAATATGGACCTTCTTACAACTATAATGCTCCTTCTTACAATACTACGCCAGGACACAGAGAATATGACCATCAACATTCGGGCCCTTCTTACAACACCACACCATCACCAGGAGAAACTGAACATGAAAATCCCTGTACACTACAGAGCTACTTAGTTACCTATCCGTAAAATATGTTACCTAATTGAGATAGAGTTACTATGTTTTCCATATAAAATGAATGAATTAAATATCTTTTCCTTAGAACTACACATTTATTTGCATATTTTTCACTTACCTCAATGTGAGACATAACTTTTCCTCTGGAGAAATAGGTCTCTGATGTTTATTTGTAGGTTGTAAACTAATTTCATTCTTTATATGATTTAGTACATCATAAAACAGTTGTGGAGTTAAACGGAAAAATTCTTTGAACTTCGTGTCGTTGTCTGAAAGATGCTTTAACACTAACAATTCATTAACTCCTTCTTTGGCCCTATTCTCAAACATTTTCAAAACTGTGTTATTTTCTGTGCCTACTTCTAATAACGCAGATACATCATCATCATCCTGATCTTCTTCTAAAACCAAAGCAATGAAAAAATCCATTTTGCGCGTATGTTCTGGGGAACATCGCGTTATAGTTTTGCCCAAATGTCTGTAACTTTCGAATTTTTTGACGAAATTGGTCTCAAACGTTCGAGTTTGACTCCCCGATGAAGAATCCGAGGTCAAATTTGATTCTGTCCGTCTGGCCGTCCGGCCGGCCGTCCGGCCGTCCGTTGCCACGATAATTTGAGAACGAAAAGAGCTAGCGTTTTGATATTTTCAGGGTGGGTGGCGCATCGCAATACGACGGACAAGTTCGTTAATGGGCATAATCGGCCCAGTGGTTTCCGAGTAATAATTTTGTTTTCAACCAATATAAATCCGATCGAATTGAAACTTGGTGAGTAGTTTTAGAACATGAACCTAAGCACGTTTGTGAAATTTTGGGCGAATCGTATGGCTAGAAAATTTTAAAAAAATTATTAAAAAATATTTTTTTTGTCACGATAACCTGAGAACGGAAAGAGATAGCGGCTTGAAAATTTCAGGTTATGTTGTGCATATGAATGCCACATTTGAGTTTGTTTATGAGCATAATCGACCAAACGGTTTCAGAGTTAAAGCCATCTGAAATTTTCTGAAATTTGGTGGTTTTTTGTTCCTCATTAACTCGAAAAATACTGAACCGATTGAATTCAAACATGGTTATTAGATGAAGAATGCCAACGCAAAAATGTTTGCGAAATTTGGTGAGGATAGCATCTGTAGAAAATTTTTAATAAATCATTGAAAATAAAAAAAAAAAATTCTATATATCAGTAACTATACGTTTGAAATTGCTGAAATTTTGCAAGAGCGTTCCTTACCTAACTCTACTGCCAAGTTTCAAGTTTTAATACGATCGGTTGAATATTGTTGGAGATTCGAGCATTCTTGTGTGAGTTCAGTAGATGGGTGACCGTTGCCTCGATAACTTTCGAACCAAAGGAGATAGGGACTTGCAATTTTCAGGGTAGGTTGCGTATCCGAAAGGGAGAGTTGAGTTCGTTTTTGGGCATAATCGGTTTAACGGTTTCCGAGTTATATCCACCTGGAATATTGTTTCCTTGATAACTCAAAAAATAAATATTCGATTGAATTGAAGCTTGGTAACTAGTAGTAGAAAATCAACACAAAGACGTGTTTAAAATTCTGTAATAACCGTACTCCTAGAAAATTTGAAAAAAATGACGAAAAAAAAATTTTAAGAACCGCGCCTCCAGAAAATTAAAAAAAAATCACGAAAAAAAAATTGGTTCAAGCACTGACGTGAAGTCAGAAGCTTTTGCGCGTATGTTCTATTGTCCATGCTTCTGTATTGGACACCCTTAATCGAATTTACCATGGTTAATTATGTCGTCCATTCTCCTGTATTGGACACTTAATTCGAATTTACCGTGGTAAATTCGAAGTAAGAGTGTCCAATACAGGAGAATGGACGACATAATTAACCATGGTAAATTCGATTAAGGGTGTCCAATACAGAAGCATGGACAATAGAACATACGCGCAAAAGCTTCTGACTTCACGTCAGTGCTTGAACCAATTTTTCATGTCACGAATTATCAGACCCGTAGGATCAGAAAGAGCGTAGTACCACGCGAAATTTTATGAATGACTGCAATATTTCGCAACGAAATAAATATTCAGACCCGAACTGTTCGTTCTATCTCACCGAAATATTTCGGGCCGATCTTGTCAGAGAAACCAGGGCTTTACGACATGATTTCGGAAAGGCTTAGTGCTTAGTAATCCACTCGGGAGCACAAAAAGGCTTCAAGCACTTTCACAAGCACTAAGCACAATGCTTTGCGCAGCTCTGATTACCTACTTGAAAAATAATGATGTGATTGCATTGAAACTCAGTAGTTTGATGCAAAAGACCGAAGCAAACACTTTCGCAAAATTTTCTAAGGTCCACATGACATGAAAAACTATAAAAAAGCACTGACGTGAAGTCAGTACTGTTTGGCGCGCGTGCTCACGGTGGCTAATTTGTATTCGATGATGAGTGTTTCAAGCTCAGTGGATAGAACGAGCCGGAAAACTACCCAGAGAGTAGTGGACACTATTCACTGTCAAGTCATAAATCAACAGTGCTGTATCTAAACTGGCATAAGAATAGAGTAACAAATTTACAAAAAACACAATTGACTCTCTTTAGTCGCGCAAGGTACTAGGAGCTTCTGAGGGAACTCCTTGGGACTTGGGAGGGTTAGTATAAACATAATCATGTTTATAACACGTGCGCCAAAGCAGATTGACCCCACGTCAATACTTTTTTAGGCTTTTTCTCTCATTGTGAAGTCAATCTGCAATTGGCGCACGTGACCCTCCCAAGTCTTTGCCAAGGAGTAACTGACTCAGGAGATTCAGTTACGTTCTTTGTGAACTTTATTACTTTATCCTTACGCCAGTTAAGACACAGCACTGATAATTCATGACCCGACAGTGAATGGTGTCCACTATCGTCTGGGTAAATCTCCGGCTCGTTCTATCCTCTGAGCTTCAAACACTCTTCATTCAATTCTAATTAGCCAACGTTAACACTCGCGCCAAACACGTAATTTTTGGGCGTATGTTCTAAGGAACAACGCGATATCATTTTGCCCACATAACTGTAATTTTTGAATTTATCGTCGAAAATGGTCTCAATTGATTGGGTTCAACTCCCTGATGAAGAATTTGAGGTCAAATTTGATTCTGTCCGGCCTCCCGCCGGCCGTCCGTTGCCACCATAACTTGACAACAGAAGGATACAGCGACTTGAAATTTTCAGGTTAGGATGTGACTGAATGCGACATTTCAGGTTGTTCATGGGCATAATCGGCAAAACGGTATTGGAGTTAAATCCATCTGAAATGTGGTTCTTATTTCCTCAATAACTCAAAAAATACGAAACCGATCCAATTCAAATATGTCTAACAGTTGTAGCATACCAACGCTTGAATTCTTGCGAAATTTTGTGTGGATCGTATCACTAGAAAATTATTGAAAAATCATTGAAAATCTTGGAAAAATCTATAAAACGGAAACTATTCGTCCGACATCACTGAAACTTTGCGAGAGCCTTCAGAAAATAACTCTACTAACTGACAATTTCCAACTTTGAACACGATCGGATCTATATTTTTGGAGATCCTAGCAGCTTTGTGTGTGTTCAGTAGCTGGATGAGTGACCGTTACCTCGAATACTTTCGAACGAAAGAATATAGGGACTTGCAATTTCAGGAAAGGTTTGCGCAGCCCCTTGGGAGAGATAAGTTCGAAAGAAATAGCGACTTGCAGTTTTCGTGGTTAATTGCGCATTCGAATGCGACATTTGAGTTCGTTAATTAGCATAATTGGCCAAATGGTTTAGGAGTTATATCAATCTGAAATTTGGTTATTACTTCCTCAACTCAAAAAATACACAACCGATCCCATTCAAACATGGTTATTAGTTGTACATATAATGCCAATGCAAAAATTCTTGCAAAATTTCGTATCACTAGAAAACTTTTAAAAAATTATTGAAAAAATTCTATATATCAGAGACTATTCGTCCTACATCGCTGAAGGTGAGAGCCTTCAGAACCTAACTTTACTACGAAGTTCCCAGTTTGAACACGATCGGATCCATATTATTGGAGATCCAAGCAGCCTTGTGTTCAGTAGCTGGATGGGTGACCGTTGCCTCGATAACTTTCGAAGGAAAGGAGATAAGGACTTGCTATTTTAACGGTAGGTTGCGCATCCCAATGGGAGAGTTAAGTTCGTTTTTGGGCATAATCGGTCCATCGGTTTCGGAGTTATACCCACCTGGAATATTATTTCCTCGATAACTCAAAAAATATAGACTCGATCGAATTGAATCTTGGTAACTAGTTGTAGAATATCGACATAAAGACGTGTGTAAAATTTTGTGAGTACCATAACCCTAGAAAATTTTAAAAAAATCACGAAAAAAAAAATTGGTTCAGGCACTTAAGTCAGGAGATTTTGCGCGTATGTTCTATCGTCCAATATCCTGTATTGGACACTCTTAATCGAATTTTCCATAGTACATTCAAAAGCTCCTGACTTCACGTCAGTGGTTGAACCAATTTTCACGATTTTTTCTGCTTTATTCACACATCGAACAGATAATTAACTAAGGATTGTTCATGGTTCATGATGTATTTCATTTACTCCTCCTGACAATTAAATTTCCAAGATGAGCAACAGAAATGCGCACGTTTCCCACTCAAATTTGGCCGGCCGAGTTTGAGTAGGAGTTCCTGTTTCCGAATCCGCAAGAACTGGGATGAATGCTCCAATTCGCCTCGGAAGACAGGAACACCTCGCCGTTTCCACCCCGCTCTCGAGGCAGTCCCGCCAACTTTGTCGATCGGTAAGGGTGAATTTACCCGAAATACCTGATTTACATTCGCCTGCTCATACGTCTCGTTCAAATTCTCGATCAAATCGTGTCAAGGTGAACAGAGGCGCGAAAAAGTGAGTTTTTTAGATATTACGTAATTTTTCTATGAACAATTTTTTAATTTTTATATCCATACTGATTTCGGAGGTTCAATCATATACTGATTATTTTTCTTGATTGAGCAATTAACTTCTTATAGTCGACTATTATTTTTAATGGTTGGTACGTAACATTTGGGAGATTTAATTTTCCAATCTTATTAATGTTCGAATAATTCCGAAGATTGTTTGTTTTTGAACTAATATCTTCCATTATTCTCCTTTACTTTTCCACACTCACACAATGTTGGTTCTTATACAGAGTGTCCAGTGAGTTAGTGTACATGGTTTAACCCTGAATAGAACAAGCCATGGTGATTTCGAATCCAGTTATATAAATTGGATTGGGTGTTTCGTTTATGCTATACAATGTGTTTTTTGAGTATTGCCTAACATTGTTTAACCCATAGCTCGAAAAATATTGAATCGATTTGATTAAAATCAAATTAAAATTCATAGATGACCATATTGAGTTAAAATAAACCCTAAAAAAAAAATTGGTAGCTCTGATGTGAAGTCAGAAGCTATTGCGCGTATTATATGTTCTATTGTCCATTCTCCTGTATTGGACACTCTTATCCGAATTTAGCATGATGCATTTTATTGCCTGTTCTCCTGAAGGTAAATTCGATTAAGAGTGTCCAATACAGGAGAACAGACAATAGAATCCTCCATGGTAAATTCGATTTAGAGTGTCCAATACAGGAGAATGGACAATAGAACATACGCGCAAAAGCTTCTGACTTCGCGTCAGTGCTTGAACCAATTTCTTTTTCGTAATTATTAAAAAAATTTCTACTGGTACGGTCCTCACAAAATTTTACACACATCTTCATGTCGATATTCAACAACTAGTTAGCAAGCTTCAATTCAATCAAGTCTATATTTTTTTAGTTATCGAGGAAATATTATTCTAGATGGGTATAACTCTCAAACCGTTGGGCCGATTATGGACAACAGCGAACTTAACTCTCCCATTCAGATGCGCAACTTTCCCTATCTCCTTTCGTTCGAGAGTTATTGAGGCTACGGTCACCCATCCAGCTACTGGACTCACATAAGGCTGCACGGATCTCCAACAGTATAGATCCGATCGTGTTCAAACTTGGAACTTGGTAGTAGGGTTAGGTTCAGAAGGATCTCGCAAAATTTCAGCCATGTCGGATGAATAGTTTCAGATATAAATATGATTTTTTTCAATGATTTCCAATTTTCTAGTGACACGATCTTCACGAAATTTTGCGAGAATTTTTGCGTAGGCATTCTACAACTAATAACCATATTTTAATTGGATCGGTTTAGAACATTTCGACTTATTGAGGAAATAACAGCCTGATTTCAGATGGGTAACTCCAAAACCGTTTGGCCGTTTGATAAGAAAGATTAGTAATGGTTGAAAACAAAATTATTAGTCGGAAACCGTTGGGTCGATTATGCTCATTAACGAACCTGTCCGTCATTTTGGGACATGCCACCTATCCTGAAAAATTCAAGTCGCTATCTCTTTTCATCCTCAAGTTATCATGGCAACGGCCGGGTGGCCGGACAGAATCAAATTCGACCTCAAATTCTGCATCAGTGAGTTGAACCTAGTCGTTTGAGACCATTCTTGGCAAAACATTCGAAAATTACAGACACTTGGGCAAAATGATAACACGATGTTCCCCAGAACATCACAAACATCTCAAATACCAGGACCGTACTGGAAAAATAAAAAAAATTCCGATTGGGTTATGGTAAACCCTCTGTACTTGATTTTCGGAAAAACCAATTATCATGTCCGAAGTGGGAAGGCAATAATATTGTTATTGAAATTCGAATTTGTTTCCTCAACACAGGTTGTTCCAGAATATCGTCAAAAAAATTCAAATATTTTAACTCGTAGCTGAAACATTATTGGATCTATTCACTTTGAACTAAGTAAAAGATTCCTATTTCTTGTCAGAAAACTCAACAAATGCTACACAATATCAGTACTGTTCTGAGGAACTATGATTCTTCAAGAAGAAGGTCTACTACGCACCTTTTACATAATTGACCGGAAAAATGATTCTTAGGTTCGAAGCAGGGAAAACTGATGTTCATTTCTATAATTTTGTAGTTATTGCAAATTTTTTTAACATGAAGTAACCATTTCATCCATTAACATTTAACATTAACTATAAATATGAAATATCATATTTTGTGATTTTATTTAATTATGCCACGCTTCACCAATTCTGAGTATGTTGATATCATGGTGATTTATGGCTACACTAACAGCAATGGACGGCAAGCAGTGAGGGAATACTAGCATCGATTTCCGAAAAGGCAGATTTCTAATCATCCAAATTTTGAAAATGTTAACAGGCACCTAATGCCGGTTCATGACAGGTCTAATCAAAGATTAAAGAGAAGAAAGATAGGAAACGAAGCGACTAACTTGAAGCGAGCACCATCTCTTGCCTCACTAGTACAAGTAGTGCAGTCATCTGGTTAGAATAATTGAATCCAGGCTATTTTTATAGATAGAAAACCTATATTTATGAAGACAGCCAAGAACTTAACCTACTCAGCTGTCATTAGTCCTTTATCTTCTCATCATCGACAAGACAGCATATAAACAAACTGATGACAAATTGTCTCATAGTGTTGAGAATAGTTTTTATAAATTTTGTTTTGTGATTTTAAAACAAAATGAGTCGTGTAGCTGGTGGTGGTGCTCTGTATTGTATGGTTATAAACTGCATCAATCAAAAACTTCCTAATGTATACAATAAATAATATGGAAGAGCATAAAAAAACAGTTTGACTGTTATCCATAACCGAGGCCTTCCAGGCTGAATATTTCATTATTCATTGCATACATATTACTTGGCTGAGAAATTTGAAAATTTATTTCTGCTTGATTTGGAATCCATTTCCCACTAGGATTTCATTATCATTATAATTTGCTCAAACTTTCATTATTGTTTTGATTTATTTTTTCGTTATATTTCTCATTTATTTAGTGTTGTATTTATTATTATTATTGTCATATTTGTATTCATCAGGAACAAAAGATATTAAAAATTTTACAATTTTGAAAACGTTTTACTGTCATATTCCTCAAATACAAAGAACGCTATATCCATGAATAAAAACATAATTTATTTCATTTATTTTTTTGTGCAGTGGGATGTTATCCAAAATTAGATAGAATTTAGATTCTATCTAATTTTTATGATTTAATCCTCCATCAGAAACGCTGTGGCTAGGTTTGAAATTCGCGCCTAAAGTTGTAGATTCCTCTACATTCTATATCATTTCAGCGCCATCTCCTGCCTCACTAGTAATAACTTCGGACGAAAAGTTAGTCAATTTTTAGCTCTAAGAATACAAGGGCGTTTCCTATCTTTCTTCTCTTTAATCTTTGGGTGTAATGTAACTCGTAATGTAATGCGGAATGTAAGGCGAATTCTCCGTGTGGACGGTAGACGAGCGTTACATGCAATGCTCGTACTACCGTCCAAACGGAGAATTCGCCTTACATAACGCATTACACTACACCCATCTGGACCCGGCATAAGAGAACCTGGTAAATTTCCGTCCGGAAGTCCGATGGAATTGAACCACTCAATAACGGAGCAGCATCGACAAGAAATTATTGATATCGTCAATTCGAATCTTAAAAAAAAGCAAACGCATTAGGATTATCTCATCAGCAGATTTGGCGTAAATGGAAAATTGTGGAAAAGCCCTGTGGACAGGAGCTTTTGCGCTCTTTATCATACTTTGACAAATCATATCTCCGAAAGTATTGCTTTCTCAGAGTTGGGTATGATATCAATGGATTCTTATGATAGAACTGCATCATGAAAGAAATTAAATTTAAAAAATCATTACATTAGGATTAATTATTGAAATTTTGAAAAATCATATTACCGAAAGTATTAGTTTGTTAGAGTAGAGAATGATATTTATGGATTCTTATGATGAAACTGCATCCAAAAAAAATTAACTTGAAATTTTTAATGTGAATAAGAAATATTTGTTTCGTTACTCCGAAAACACCAGGCCTATTTTGACCGATAACGAACTCAACCGAGATCTTTATCTCTCAAACTTACTCAGGAAATTTCAACACTCTAGCTCATTCCGTTCGAGATTTGTTGTGTTAACGGTCGGCCGGACAGAATCGATTTTGACCACGGATTCTTGATCAGTGAGTTGAACCAAAACGATTGGGACCGTTTTCCACCAAAATTTTTGAAATTACAGACATTTGGCCAAATTGATAAGCACTCTGTTCCTAGAAACAAGAGAGCCATAACTTTCATTCTTACCCTGTAGCTACGAAACTAGAAGACATCAAATACTCTTTTGAATTCTCGAATAATTTTGTTTGACATTTTTGGAAGTGATAGGAATATTTCGCAATCTTACATAAATAGAACTGCATCATATATATAATTGCAGAGTAAAAGGAAGAAATATTGTTCGCGGCCATACCACACAGAATATGCTAGAAACCGTTCGAGCACTGAAGCCAAGCAGCATCGGGCGGGGTTAGTATTTGGAAGGCTGAATGCTTGGGAATAATGCATGTCGTAGCATTATTTCAATTTTGCTTCTTTGCGTCAATTTTCGAGAATTTTCCTAATTAAATTCAAGACGTAGGTCTATGGCTAACCTCATGTTGGATATCCATACATCGGAAAATTATAATTAGAGTATTCTATACATAATTATTGAAATTTTGAAAAATCAAACCTCCTAAAATATTAGTTTGTTAGAGTTGAAAATGATATCAATGGATTCTTATGGTGTATAAAATTTGTAATGTAATGTGTAATGCTTTTTTTCGATACCAACAGGCCATTTTGAAACCAAAACGTTTGAGACCAATTTAAACCAAAACTTCGAAAATTACAGACATTTGGGCTGATTGATAAGCTCTCTGCTCCGAGGAACAAGAGCGCCAAGGACAGCAATTGTACCACCTACTACCTGTTCAAAGTCTAAGGCAAATGATCAAGGATTCAATATTGCAGGTGGATTTTAAGAAACTGTCCAGTAATATACAGGACTTTATATACTGATGAGGCAACTTTTAAAACGATGGAACAATCAACACTAAAAATTCCCATGTATGGTTAAAAGAAAATCCTTGAACAAATGTCAAAGGAATTCAAAAAAATGTTTTTCAATTAATGTTTGGTGTGGAATTTATAACGATAAATTGATTGAAGTTGTTTATTTACCAAGCAGCCTCAACGAAGATTCCTACTTGAATATTTTGGTAAATGAGTTATCCCAGATGTATTCAAACCACTGTATTGGTAGATGTGGATCTCTTCGCTGGCCGGTTTGGCCTCCTGATTTAACACGGCTTCATTATTTTTAGTGCGGTTATTTGAAGGAGAAGGCTTATAAAGTGTAAATTATTGATAGATCATGAGGAAAGAATAAGTCAAGCTTGTAATGAAATTATAAACACACCACATAATGCCCAGAAAATAATAGGTTAATTCAGTTTACTAGAGCTCAAAAATACATTGAATAAAGAGGTGCCATTTTTGAGCACAAAATCTTATAAATTTTAAGGTGTGTGACTAATTTAATCTTATTTTTATTCATGAGTTCATGTTTGATTTATTTGAAAGTTTAATAAAAGAGTTTTGTTGAAGAAAGTTCAAGAACACACTGTCGGTAAAAAATAAAAGGGAAAATCAAACATATTACAGAAACGAGCAACAGTTATTGCTGCTTCGAATCCAAGAGTCATTTTTCCGGACAACTATGTACAGGTTGTTCAGGGGAGCTTCATCCGGAAGAACAATACTACCTCAGTACAGTCCTGATATTGTGCAGTTTTTGTTGAGCTGTTATCTTGATAAGATATAGGGAATCGTTGATACTTAGTTCAATGTGAATAGATCCAATGATTTTTGACCTAGAAGTTTTTTGGTTTTTTTTTAACAAATTCTGAGACACCTGTGTTAACGAAACACATGGAACAACATCACGAATTTCAAGAAGCAAAGCTTTGTCTTTCCCTCTTCGGAGGCGACGATAGTCCATGGAAGAAATTTCGGAATCTACAAACGTACAAACGTTAGGAGAGAATGAACTTTCTCCATCTCGATTCTGAAGAAGAATCAAATGCTGAAAACTTTATTTCGATATCGCTGATCGTTTTTGAGATACAGGCTGATTTCGATTTTTTCCAAAAAACAATTTGATCTATAACTTTTTTGTTTATGCGAATTTTTCGATCCTGCAAAAACAAGTTTCTGTTAATTTTTTACACTGACTATTATGCGTTCAATATGATTCATGCATGAAGATTCGTTACGGACATATTGGTGAATCATGCGATTTCTCCAATGGGACACCCTATATGTTTTCATTTAGTTTGATCACGTTCTTGGTTATATTTACGAATATATAAATAATACTTGATAATATACTCCAACAATTTACGTGTTAAAATGATTATCTCTTGTTTTTTCGTTAATAAGATTAATTTTTTAGTTGATCCATCGAATATATCAGGTCAGGAATCGTTCGTTTTTAAGCATAATCAGTTCATCGGTTTCGGAGTTATACCCAACTGGAATATTATTTCCTCGATAAGTCAAAAATATAGACTGGATCGAATTGAAGTGTAGTAACTAGTTGTAAAATATCGATACAAAGACGTGTCAAGAATTATGTAAGAACCGTAACCCTAGAAAATAAAAAAAAAATTTGTTCTATTGTCCATTCTCCTGTATTGGACACACTTAATCGAATTTACCATGGTGAATTATATTGTGCGTTCCCCTGTATTAAGGAATTTACGAATGGTAAGTTTACCATGGTTAGTTCGATTAAGAGTGTCCAATACAGGAGAACGGATAATAGAATTCACCATGGTAAATTTGATTCAGAGTGTCCAATACAGGAAATCGACAATAGAACATGCGCGCAAAAGATCCTGACTTCACGTCAGTGCTTGTTCAATATATAATATCTAGCAATTTTTTCGTGTCTGCTAACGTTTTCGGAAAAAAATTCTAAACGTATATTCTCTCTACGTAGTCAGGAAAATCTAAATATTGGAAACAATTCAGTATTGCCTGGCATATTTGGATCAGTTCATGTTTTCATTATTAGTTAGACAGATCAAATCAACTCTTAGCAAAAGAGTTTTCGAAACTTTTTCTAACTCGAATATAAACGTGGCGATTTTCATTTATTCTGGAATGGCTGACATGCATTTCATGTATGGCCTTGCAAATGGAAATGCACGAGAAGCTGAGCGTCTATGCATGAAACGCTATCCGAATGGAGTCGTGGCAGGTTATGGATTATTCTCTAATATTCACAGGCGTCTTTCAGAAAATGGAACTTTCCAAACAAAGGAATTAATACAGGTAATTCACGAACTATTAGAACACTACGATGCGGAGATGCAGTTACGAAGGAAATACAAGATTTTTCAGGAACTAGTACAAGATAAATTAGAGTTAGTCTAAATATCAGTTGTAATGTTGTTTTATCCTGAATTGATTGCTCGTCAACCATTGATGTTTCCGATTCAGTTGAAATTTCAAGAACAAAATAAAAGAAACCAAATTAAAATCAAATTAAGAACTTATACGAGATATTCATTCCTCAAATCTACTCTGAAAATTATATTATATCAATTGAAACTTAGCCAATGTTCCCGTTTTGTTTCTACCGAAGATATTCTGAACTTACCAAATTATATATTTCCATCATCATATGGATTATCCAAGGGCATATAGGCTAGGGGTAATTATAATATCCTATAGTTGGTCATTTTGCATTGTTCGTTAGATTATCATAGATTATTGAGAGATACATTTGACATGTAGGTATGGTATAGGTAAATAAGATTACATGCATGAACAGTGAACACAGATAGAACACAGACAGACAGTCTGTGAAAACATAGAATAACGATGTATTAGTTTTGAAAAATCATATCTCCGGAAGCATTAGTTTTTGGCGCTCTAGTTCCTCGGAACTTAGATAACTTGATAAGCATGCTTATCAATTTACCCAAATGTCTGTAATTTTCGAATTTTTCGATGAAAATGGTCTTAAACGATTCGGTTCGACTCACTGATCAAGAATCCGTGGTCGAAATTCGTTCTGTCCGGCCGGCCGTAGGCATGATAACTCTCGAACGGAATGAGCTAGACAGTTGAAATTTTCAGAGTAGGTTTGGGAGATAAATATCTCAGCTGAGTTAGTTATTGGGCAAAATCGGACAGATGGTTTCGGAGTAACAAAAAAAAATTATTTTTTTTTACAGAACAAATTCCAAATTGAATTTTTTTCAATAAGCAGTTTTATCATAAGAATACAATGATATAACTTTCAACTCTAACAAGCTGATTCTTTCGGAGATATGAATTTTCAAAATTTCAATAATAAATCTTATTTCATTTCACAGAATTATATAATTATTCTATGTTTGAATTGTCATAACGTCAACTTATTTTCCTGAGACATGACATTGTCTAATTCCTTGCTAATAGTTGGTTCGAGAAACGTCAAAATGGACTTAGAGAGACAAGGGTAAAAAACCGTTAAATATTATGTGGAAAATGAAAATTAAGAATATATATCCCAGGTAAGTACCGACGTTTTATTCTAATACCGGAGATCGACAAGATCGTACGAGGAGCCCAATAGCCGGTTGGTCTAGGCCGTCGGGTTTTCGGTTTCGGAACGAGAGAAGGCAGGCTCAAATCCCGGAAAGGAAATTACACTTTTTGGCGCTCTAGCTCCTCGGAACTGAGTGCTTATCAATTTGCCCAAATGTCTGTAATTTTTATTTAAGATGCAGTTTCACCATTAAAATCCATCGATATAATTTTCAACTCCAACAAGCTAATACTTTCGGAGATATGATTTTTCTAAATTTCAATAATGAATCGTACGTACCTACTTCTATGTTTTCACAGAATGCTATAATTATTCTATCTAAGCCTTATTATATGATCTGTGTTCATACTCGTACATTTCATCATGTTCTATAAGAAAGAGTCAAATTCATTTCAGCTATTTTAATTTGATTTCTTCCATGGTGCAGTTCTCATTCTCAGATTGCTCATTTAATCTTGATAAATAAACTATTATTTGAATTTAATTTTCTTTATGATGCAGTTCTTTCATAAGAATACATTGATTTAATTCCCAACTCTGAGAAACCAATACTTTCGGAGATATAATTTGTCTGTTTGAACTAGAGCGCCAGAAAGCTCCTGTCCACAGGGCTTGATCCCATTTTTAGAGTTGAATTTGATATAAATGGATTCTTATCATGGGATCCCAAATTTGTAATATTTCGTTACTCCGAAACCATCTGGCCGATTTTGCTTAGTAACGAACTCATTTGAGATATTTATCTCCCAAACGTACTCTGAAAATTACAACTGTCTAGCTTATTCCTTTCAAGAGTTATCGTGTTAACGGTCGGCTGGCCAGACGGCCGGACAGAATCGATTTCGGCCACGGATTTTGGATCAGTGAGTTGAACTAAATCGTTCAAGGTCATTTTCAGCAAAAAATTCAAAAATTACAGACATTTGGGCAAATTGATAAGCACTCTGTTGCAGGAGTTCCTTTCTTGATATTATCTAAGTAAACATCATTCTTCGTGTGTACCTCTCCAATTTATGAATACCCTGTATACCAGGCCCCCAAAGATATTTTGAAAGTATCATAAGAAATTTCAACAAAAACATTCCGAAAGTAGTCATAATTTTCGTGGCATAGAAAGTACCTACTCGATGTAATGTCGAGATAAAGGACTAACCCTCAAATAATCTTGATGAATTGCAGTGAAGGGAGTTTACTCTGTTTCCTTTTCAAGTAAATGATATTTCCCACTCAAATTAGCATAAGTCAGGGAGGCTCATCTGGTGAGGTGAATTACATTCTGAAAGTTAGACTCAGGAAATTGTGATTTAATTGGGTAACTTCCATCGTCTTATGAAAGAGACATGCTGAGGATAAAATGTCGTCTAAATGCAGACCCTCCTGATAAAATACTCCCATACTTTTAGCGCGAGTGTTCCAAGGTGCCATCATTTTGTCCAAATATCTGTATTTTGCACATTTTGGGCTGAAAAAGGTTCATAATATATAAATTATGATCAAGAAATGTAAACCTCATAGATAAATATAATTTAGAACATCCATGCACATGATAAGTCTCGTCCGAGGAAAAGTTTAAAGGATCTGTGTACTTAACAGAAGGTCCGTCAAGTTGGTGACCCGCATATACGAAAATGAAAATTGATTATAATAGGAATTTTGTGCTCATTTTGTGCCAATTTTTGCCGTATAAAAAAAATTTTGTGCCCTGCTATTTTCCGAGATATTTTCAATTTTCCAAGTGGGTCACCAACTTGACGCTGTGACCCATATATGGAATTTTGAAAAAAGAATATGCTGGGTATTTTGTGCCCATTTTGTGCCAATTTTTGCCGTAAAAAAAAATTTTGTGCTAGTGTATTTTCGGAGATATTTTCACTTTTCGAAGTGGGTCACCAACTTGACGCTGTGACCCGCATATGGAATTTTGAAAAATGAATATCATGGGTATTTTGTGCCCATTTTGTGCCAATTTTTGCCGCAAAGAAAAAATTTTGTGCTCGTGTATTTTCCCTCATATTTTCACTTTTCCAAGTGGATCACCAACTTGACGCTATGACCGCATATGGAATTTTGAAAAATGAATACCATGGGTATTTTGTGCCCATTTTGTGCCAATTTTTTCTGTAAAGAAAAAATGTTGTGCTCGGGTATTTTCCCAGATATTTTCACTTTTCCAAGTGGGTCTCCAACTTGACGCTATGACCCGCATATGGAATTTTGAAAAAAAGATATCGTGGGTATTTTGTGTCCATTTTGTGCCAATTTTTGCAGTAAAAATAAATTGTAATCCTTTATTTTCCGAGATATTTTCACTTTTCCGAGTGGGTTACCAACTTGACGCCGTGTCTCGTATATGGAATTCCCAATAAAGAATATAATTGTTACATTTTTTCCATTTTATATCCAATGAAAAATAATATGGGCCTTTGTATTTTCCCAGATATTTTCAATTTTCTAGGTGGGCCACCAGCTCGACGTCTTGGGCGAGATGTGGAATTTTGCAAATTCAATATCGTACTTAGTAGGTGTCCATTTTGTGCCAAGTTTTACCTTTTCAAAAGTAGTTCTGTGTATTTCCCGAGATATTTCGATTTTCGGACTCGATCATCACCTTGACGCTTTTATTTGCATGTTGTGCTTTGATAAATGAATAATTTTCATTCAGTTTCTCCTTATTGTGGGTATGTTCTGGGGAACATCGCGTTATCATTTTGCCCAAATGTCTGTAACTTTCGAATTTTTTGAAGAAAATGGTTTCAAACGATTTGGTTCGACTCTCCAATGAACAATTCGAGGTCAAATTTGATTCAGTCCGGCCGATAATCCGGCCGGACCCCCTGTCTCCAATACAGGAGAACGGACAATAGAATTCAGCATAGTAAATTCGATTAAGAATGTCCAACACAGGAGAATGGACAATAGAACATGCACGCAAAAGCTCCTGACTTTACGTCAGTGCTTGAGCCAATTTATTTTGCCAATTTTGACGCATATTTTAATATCCAAGTAATCGTAATTTTAGGCTGGTTCACATGGCATGACACTTTTGGAATTCAAATGGATTAATAAATAAGGATGTTCTCAACCCAATAAGTGCAAATAAATATATGACGGTATATTATCAAAGATGAGCATATCTGATTCTCAATTATATATTCTCTTGCAAATCAGTAACTTTTCTGAAATATCAAACAGCGTTATCTATATCAAATAGACTGATTTGTGTATGAAATTCATCAAATAAATTTGTGTTAATATGTTTCCGTATTCAATCGCTTGGTTTTACAGAACTCTGATTCATACAAAACACATGATAGTACTATTCCATGTTGAATTGCAGCACATTCTTCTTTCAATCATAATCAAGTTGAAAAAAAAATTGAACTGACATAGGCTGGTTTTCCTGTCACGCTGACGGTCGGCGCTGATGGGTCAATATGTATGTAGCTATACGTAGCGTTTTCGAGTCACGCGGCACTGACGGCCGTCAGCGCTGAGCTATATACGCGCACGTACGCGCCGGCGCGTCGGCGCCGCTGACTAGCTGGCGCCGACAAGCCTCCACATTCAGTGACCCAGAGACAATAGCATCCTTCAATTTCTCAATGTGATCAGCGTAATGCTAAAAGGATACGAGCTGACCGATCAGCGCTGACCGTCAGCGCCGACCGTCAGCGTGACAGGAAAACCAGCCTAAATGCCTTTATGCAATAAATTCTGCGTATTCATACCAATCATCTTCAATTTAACTATAGTTACAATACATTCATATATTGTTATTTGGAATTTCAGTAGGTATACAAATAATAATTTGCCCCGTTAACCTAGAATATCTCGAAAAGCAACACAATACTTATTTTATGACTAAAACACAAAATGATCATTTGAATTTTTGTTTTGATCGGATTATCATAAAAATATAAAACAGGAACGTATATCAAAATCATACTCTCGAATAAACACTTTAATTATTCTTAGTAACATTGCCTTAAAATACGATTGAATAAAAGAAAACACAAAACTATAATTAAACAACAACGAATTGAGAATCAATCTTCCCAAGAAAAACATGAATAATTGTAAGTAACAGCCTTTAAATACAAAACTCAGATGGAATAAATTATCAAATATATATTCATATTCGATTTTTCTGTGATCTTGACAACTTTGTCCCTCATATCATTGTATATTTCCCAATGATTGTTGTTTCGCCGGCATACTGCCCAGAAATGACCACTAGCGTTTTCTAAGGCTGATCCCTCATAGGCAATACAGCTTCTTAAGAAATACGGTTTTCCAGGAATAATATCCAATATTTTTGGAATATCTCCCAGAACTACTTCCAGAGGAAACTCTTTCATATTATGGCTGTCGACTTTATTCACTTCAATGAATATGATATTTTCATATTCTCGGAGTGTTTTCACTTCTTTCCTGCATTCAATACATTTAGAACATGCAATTGTGGCTTCTTTGATTGAATTTTTCAATGATCTTATATCTTGCTCTGCTATCATTTTTGAACAGAGTATTGTCGGGTGATAAGTACATCGCAAAAATCCGCAACTACATTGGCTTGATTCTTTGAAGCTACTCAGTTGGAGCTTTGCCACCATACTGTAGATTGTGGTTTGACAATCTATCGATTGTACCAAATTCAGAAGAGGTGTTTTTTCAAAACATGCATATAGTATTTCGGCTCTTTTTTTGTACGCGGCAGCCAAACTGTTTTTTTTCGTGAGTTGTTTAGCTAAACTATATATTGCACAAGTAGATTTTGGATCTTCTTCACGTAGAATCCTGCTGTCGCAGAAAATTGGTGCTAGCGCTTGTAATACGGAATCGAAGGCACAAGTGTTTGTTAGGCTTAATTTTTCACCATGTGTGGCCCTGCTACTGTATTTCATAATACCACCATTTCTCAATAAACAAACTTTGAGTGGTTTCTTCAATTTGCCTTCTGTCAATTCATTTGTGGACCATTCAGATTCTGGATGTAGATAAAAACTTCTTTTGGAGAGTTTTCCCCGCCCTCGTCGTGGATTTTCACCTTTGCCTTTCCAGTTCTCAAAAGAGTTATAAGCCTCCATCAAATGCAATGACTCACTGTTAAGGTAGCATTCGGATCTCGGAAGTCGCGACCAGGCAGCCGCGACCGCCAGCCGCGACCCATTACCACTGCTGTGCAGCGCTGCCACGAGCTTTCGGATATCAGCGACCGCGGCAGCGATTCCGACCCGAATGCTCCGTGCAGTAGTCAAGCAGAATTTAATGTGAACAGTTGTGCGTTTCCAAACTGAACTATGTCTGAAAACTTGAATAAACGAAAACGGGAACTCTTGTTGCGATTGATAGAGGATGATGAAGTAATGTTGCTCTTGCTTTCATATGAGAAGAGGAATAAAATCGATTCAACTCCATCGAAATTTTTCCAACTGCTGCGAAACTTTTTCCAACTCCTTCGAAATTTTTCCAACTTTTCCAACTGCTTCGAAATTTTTTCCAACTTCTTCGAAATTTTGTCCAACTCCCTCGACATTTTTCCAACTGCTTCGAAATTTTGCCAACTGTGTTGAAAATTTGCCAACTCCGTTCAACATTGGGGGTTCACCCCCCCCCCTCCCCTTAAGCCCGTGCCTGTACATCCAGAATTGATGAAGGTAGCTACAACATCCTCATAAAACACCACTTCAATTTAAACGAAGAGAAATTCAGGAAGTACTGCAGACTTAATAAACACAATTTGAATTCGTACTTAGTTAGACAATATTGTCCTTATAGGCTGTGAGTCTGGAATTGTAAAGCGGCGGATTTTTAGCTATTAATTCGACTAAAAACTCGTCATTTTCATCGGTGAACAATGCCATTTTGACTATCGTAAAGAGCGAGCAGCGCGACCATACTGCTCCCGAAGCGGTTTGGCGGCGATGCCGTGGTCGCGTGCAGGACACGCCCCCCAGCAGCGCTGCTGAGTCGCTTGCATCAGAAAGCGTTGCACGCAAATCCCTTCAGAGCGGTGTGCCGCGACTGCGGACGCGGCTGCCGCGTCGCGACTGCTGGGTCGCAACTGCCGAGATCCGAATGCTACCTTTAGGTTTTTCCTGAAATGACTATATTATCATATAGTAGTGGCAATAAAAGACGGATATTCGAAAACTTCTTGAGTAAATAATGATAGTTTTCATATATGCTATATTGTTAATGTATACATGACGTTTCTTAATTCAATATACATATTAAGGAGATTAATCTGATTTCAGGCCAAAGAGTTCAATATTGAAATTTCAAACTTTTTCGCATATTTTTATAACTTTCAATCTTTATTAGTTATATTTGTTTGTAGAGGGTAACCATTCAGAATTAATCAAGTCCATTAGGGTACTAATATTGCCACTAGAGCCTAGTAGACATTTTTGTATATTTTAGGGATATACATTAAGGTTAAATATTTTTCATTTGAAAACTTTTCGAAAAACCAGAAAGATCATTTTTATTCTGAATAGAATATAAATTAAGGAAGTAATTTTCTCGTTTCACATCATCATATAGCGTATAATTTTTCATCTTGAAACTTTTACTTACTAAATCCGAAAAGTGATTTTTCTCGCTTAAGGTATGTTTCGACACATATTTTACACTCACCAAGTTTCACTAAAATATCTAAGATAGTTTAAGAGCTATAGGGAAAAAATGTTTTCGATGTAATCCTAAGCGGAAACGGATCTATGTTCATTTGCACTTTTTGACTTAAAATCATACTGAGATTAATTTCTTACAATATGAATTAAAAAGCACCCTGTATATTTTCAACATTACTAATGATGTCTGCGGATGATTGTGAAAAGAATAGAATTATACTTTAAAATCGAATCATGTTTTCCATTGTATGGAATGTCCAATGTTTCGAAGTTATGAGGTAGACGCCAAGAACACCCTCAATGATCTACCCACTGGGAAGGAATTCTTTGAAAACTATACCAAATTGTTAAATCCTATTAAAAAATGTATCGACATCGATTGCCTATTTGAAACATCAACAAAACTTTCGAAATATTGGAAAGCTGAGTTTGAAGAATATTTGCTGTTAGAAAGAACAAATCGGAATCAAAATATTTCACAGTGGTGGAGAGTGATGAAAAAGTTCTTCCTACACTTTCCAAGATGGCCGATGATTTATTGATGGCTACATCCGTACCAGTTGAGAGATTTTTTTCCACAGCAGGTATGATCATGGCAAAAACAGAAAAATGATGTGATGCAAGCGTGATTATGTTTGAATTCTTGGTCATTGAGTAATTTAAAAGTTGAAATTATCAGTGTTTAAAATTAAAATAATATGTACAATGTACATGTACAAATATTTTTGTATAAGAGCGTAATAAATATAGCTTCACAAAATTATTCATTATTGTTTACCATTTCGTTTATATATTATAATATTTATTATCGTTATTCAGAATTAAGCGAGACGAGACGAGACAACTGATATCGAGACGAGAACGAGACTTAAACGAGACTTAATTTTTTGGTAATTGGCGAGAGCGAGACGCGATTTTTTATAGTCTGGCCTACTCTCGTCTCGTGTGAAGCCCTACGTAAAATACACTAGCACATTTTTTTTTACGGCAAAAATTGGCACAATATGGGTACAAAATTCCCACGATATTCATTTTTCAAAATTCCTTATGCGGGTCACAGCGTCAAGTTGGTGACCCACTTCGAAAAGTGAAAATATCTCCGAAAATACACCAGCACAAATTTTTTTCTTTGCGGCAAAAATTGGCACAAAATGGGCACAAAATACCCATGATATTCATTTTTCAAAATTCCATATGCGGGTCACAGCGTCAAGTTGGTGACCCACTTCGAAAAGTGAAAATATCTCCGAAAATACACTAGCACAAAATTTTTTTTTTACGGCAAAAATTGGCACAAAATGGGCACAAAATACCCAGCATATTTTTTTTTCAAAATTCCATATACGGGTCACAGCGTCAACTTGGTGGCCCACTTGGAAAATTGAAAATATCTCGGAAAATAGCAGGGCACAAAATTTTTTTTATACGGCAAAAATTGGCACAAAATGAGCACAAAATTCCTATTATAGTCAATTTTCATTTTCGTATATGCGGGTCACCAACTTGACGGACCTCTTAACAGAACGCATCTATATTTATAAAAGAAAGTCGTGTTAGTTACTTCACTTATAACTCAAGAACGGCTATACCGATTTGGCTCAAAATTGGTGGGGAGGTAGCTTCGAACCAGGAGACGGACATAGGATACTTTTTTGTGTTATACAGGGTGTTTTTCTTTTAACTTCAATTAAAACTTGCTGTTTTTCCTGCCATAATCGTACAATTTTAGTCATGTGTGTTTAAAAATAAACTTTCGAGGCATACACCATTGAAAATAAAGCATTACTATACAGGGTGTCCTTTTTCTCATGGCACAATTGTACGTGATTGAAGTGATTTGTGTCACAAACAAAGCATTAACTAAATAGGTACCTTGGATGGATTCTCATAATGTATTCGTCCGAAATGTCCATACAGGGTGTTCTTCTTTTAACGTCAATTGCAACTTGCTGTTTGCCATGCCACAATCGTACAATTTCATTCATTTGTGTTAAAAAATAAACTTTAGAGGGATACATCATTGAAAATAAATCATTACTGTACAGGGAGTTTTTTTTCTAACGTGTATAATAAAATCTAAAATCTCCTTATTTATTGCCTCTAAGGCGGAACAGAGTTCGCTGGGGCAGCTAGTATCTATTAAAAACTTAATTTTGTGAGTATGCTTATTTAGAATTTTGTTTTATTCAGGTACATAGCGGATCGCTGAAAACAAACTACAGCGGGATTCTTTGAGTTGTGCTTTAATTTTAACCTTAGATTTCTCTCGTACAATAGAACACTTTTTGGCGCGCTTCTTCACTTGAACAGAGTGCCCATCAATTTGCCTAAATATCCATAATTTTCGAATTTTTGGTCGAGAATGGTATTATACGATTAGTTTCGACTCACTGAACAGAATCCGAGATCAAAATCAATTGTGTCCAGCTAACAGTACGATTATTCTCGAACGCAATGAGTTAAAGATTTTCAGGGTAGGTTTGGAGGCCAAGTCCACCAGCTAAGTTCGTTAATGGGCAAAACGCGTCGAGAAGTTTTGGAATTATAGCCATCTGAAATGTTTCCCAATAACTCGAAATATACTGATCTGATCGAATCGAAGAGCGGTAGTTATTTGAAAAATTGGTTCAAGCCCTGTGGACAGGAGCTTTCTGGCGCTCTTGTTCAGACAGACAAATGATATCTCCGAAAGTATTGGTTTCTCGGAGTTGGGAATCAATGGATTATTATGATTGAATTGCATCTTGAAAGAAATTGAATTTAAAAAAAGTGTCGTTTACAGAAAAAAGTCTTCAAAAATTATCATTTAAAGAAAAGAGCGACCTGAAATGCTTCAAAAATGTTCATTAATTGAATTTATCACGATTAAATGAGCAATTTGCAATGATTCAACCTCGTGGAATGGGTTGTTGCAACTTACAGTCGTTGCATAGTTTTCACAACTCGAAATACCTAAGGAAAATATCATCGAAATGTTTAGAGCACAGCTGGAGACAATCATAGCAGATTATCCATTTATTACTGATATTTGAGTAGGTAGAGGCTGACGAACAAATTATTTTAATAGTTCAAAATATATTAATAAAATACTATCCTCTATTCATAATCTAAAATTTAATAGTTTATACCACCTACACATTCTTTTCTGTATTATGGACCTTAACTCAAGAAAAAATGTTTGATACACAAATGTCGATCCATATTTCAGCATTTTTTTGCTAGCAACAATATGAAAATACTATATACAGGAATATGTCTCACAACTTAATGAAGTAAAAGGTAATATTAACCTAAGTGGTTAACGAACAGTAATTTCTTTTGATGATTCCATTATGTTCTTCTTTCCTATTGCCTTCATAAACTGCATCGTTAAAATGATCCATTTTGAAATCTTCTCAAACATCATCCCCAATATTTGTACATAAATTATTTAATATGTAATCATTCATAATGATTTTCGGTTTCGAAACAGTCTTGTATATATTCACAAATTCAATAATCGTATACTTGTTTTCGATGATATCGATGGATTTTAATGATGAAACTGCATCCTAAAAAAAATTATTTCGAAATTTGTTATGTAAAAAAATTTTTTTTTCGTTGCTCCGCAACCATTTGACTGATTCTGCCCAATAACGAACTTAACCGAGATATTCATCTCCTAAACCTACTCTGAATATTTCAACTGCCTAGCTCATTTCGTTCGAGAGTTATCGTGTTAACGGATGGCCGGCGGGACTGGCTGGACAGAATCGATTTTGACCACGGATTCTTGATCAGTGAGTCGAACCAAATCGTTCAAGACCATTTTCATCAAAAAAATCGAAAATTACAGACATTTGGACAAATTGATAAGCACTCTGTTCCGAGGAACAAGTGCACCATCATTCTACGATAGCTTAAAGTGTACTGGTTCACTTTTTCACACTCGACCAACAAAGTTGTCAACAGTTTTTGTGGTGCCAGGAACGAATTTCATGGATCATGATGTGGTTTGCATTGATCTGATTAGAAATGTCAACATTCATCATCTAATTCATATCTGTCTATGGTCATGCCTGTTTTATTAGGGAAGAGCAATTTGTTTAAAAGATAATTTTTAATCGATATTTAGGTAATAGCTATCGCGGGTTGAGACGAGTTACACTTCAAATAGGATTATTTTTAAGAATATGTTCCCATATATTCACTTTGGATGTATTTCAGTGAAATAATTTAACCCAGAAATACAGAGGAACAAGTAAGTTGTTTTTCAGTAAATAGAAGGGTATTATAAATATATTTACTTCCTAGCTGAAACAATAAACTTACTTGTGAAAAATATTTGCAGCGTCATCAAATATTAATAACGATGATGCTAAGAATATAACAATCATTTTCGAAAAAAAAAATAATATTATATTTTTCGAATTTGATTTTTGCAATACACATAAAAGTGATATTATTTCTGATTAGAGAGTGACGAGACCTGTCAAACGTTGTATCACAAGCCCATACTAAGGGGATTGAATGTAGGATTCGCATTTTTGGCGCGCTGTTCTGTGAACAGAATGCTTATCAATTTGCCCAAATGTCAAATGCGAAAAAAGGCATCCGTTCTGCCGTAGGCACGATTACGCTCGAACGCAATAAGCTAGAGAGTTGAAATTTTCAGAGTAGGTTTGGAGTTCAAATGCGCAGGCTAAGTTCGTTAATGAGTAACATTCACCGTGTGGTTTCAGAGTTATAGCCATCTGAAATTTTGTTTTGCCAATTACTCGAAGAATACAGATCTGATCGAATTAAAATGCGGCAGTTAGGTGAAAAATACTGACACTAAAACATATGCAAAATAATGTGAGGATCACGCTACTGGAAAATTAAAAAAAAAATATTAAAAAAAATTCTGGATCTCAGGAACTATCAGTCAGATATCGTTGAAATTCTGCGAGAGCCTTCGAAACCTTATTTCTCATTACAGTTCTGAATTTGAATTCGATCGGATCTATATTGGTGAAGATATCACGGAAATATCGAAATATTCCTACGATCTCAGTGTATTGGTCCACTGTTTTTATATTCGACCAAACAAATAATCAACAGTTTGTTTGATTTTTGACAAACGTCAAAAAAAGGATACAAGGATGTAATCATAACGTGTTTGCATAGATCTTTATTATTACTGTTCTGTGATCGTATGTCTATATTCTATATGTTCAAGTTAATGTCATCATGTCTGACATGTGCCATGATAAACAAATCAGTTTTGTAGATTTTTTGTAGATTCTGAAATATAACATAACTTGGTATGAAATAAATATCGATTTCAAGATTCAAATATTCCTATATAACCTAACATGGCTGGATACACGGGGCCGACCCCCAGATTTCGATTTATAGGGACAATATGCTGCCACGGAATGGAAAATTTTGAAAACATCCTTCACACTTCATAGATTATTATTTAATAGCGATCGAACAGCACGAAGTTCAGGATCCAATAAAGTTGTCCATACTCAGAAACATTATTGGTACAGAAGCTGCAAGAATTATGTCCACATTCGTGATCCCAGAGATAGAACTGAACAAAGATGAATATACTATGAAGTCTATTGAGAAATATGTCAACCCAAGAGTTAATGAGTACTTTGAAAGGTATAATTACTTGAAAAAGGTGCAAAAAGAAAATGAACAATGTGAACATTTCCTTACTGAAAGTAAGTATCTAGTACGAATATGCAAGTATCTAGTACGAACATGTAATTATAATGAAACCGACTCAAATCAAACTGCAGAAGATAAAGCACTGAAAGACAAAATAGTTATAATAAGATCATCCTGTAACCAGAGAGGCATTACTGAGAGTTCCAAAATTGACAGTGGAGAAAGCAATTGAATTTTGCAGAACCAGCGAGCAGAGCAAGCAACGGAACTTGCAGTTCCAGAGCGAATTGAGGACATTAAAGCTGCAGGGAAGTATAATAAACAAACGAAAAATTTCAAGTGTAGACAAGAAGGTCAGAAGAAGGAAAATTCAAATGAAGGCGATCTCAGTTGACACATGGTGCACGTGAATGCCCCGCACTTCGTAAAAAGTGTAGGAAGTGCGGTATGTTAAATCATATTACTATATCTTGTAATGTTAAAAATGTTAAGAATGTCGAGAAAGATGAAGGTAGTTCTGATGAACCAGATATTATTATATATATTATTAGGCGTAGGAAAGCATGGGATGAACTTATTCAATGATGAACGTAATAATTTCAATGTTGAATTAGATACAGGTGTGAACATTAGCATAATTCCTAGAGGAAAATATAATGAAATATAAACACAGATTTTAGTTCGTAAATCTAACTCATCCAAGGATTTGAAGTTACACAGGTCATCTTACAAATTCTTCTGTGTGACACCATTTGGTATTTATAGATATTTGATATTACCTTATGGTTTATCACAATCCCAGGACTTATTGAGGGAAATTTAGATTTTAGAGACCTTGTAATGAATTACAATAACACGGCTCTGATTAGTAGAATCACTAGTACAAATCTTACAAAGTAAGTGAAAGAGATCTTTCACCAATAATAAGCTACAACCTCAAATTCAAAAAAATATTTAGTTTAAGAAAGAGGATCAAGTTGTAATAAAAACATCAAGTGATACACTCTGGGAAAAGGTTATTGTCTTGGGAAAGGCAAAAGAACCTAGTTCTTATCGGGTGAAAAAGCAAGTAAATGGTCAATTATTATGACGTAATACTCAACTGATAAAATTGTCATATACCAGACCCCGTAGTAATGAATATACATTAGAAACTGAACTACACCCAAACCAATTATCAGCAAATGATTGTAAGGAAAACAAGAGTAGAAATAGTTCGAACAAGACAAATTTTAGTAATGTTCTAAGTGAACCCGAGATAATAACTAGAAATAAAACAGCAATATAATCCGTTGTGGAACAATTTTAAAACTCCTGGGCGTTTAAACCTTTGAGGGGAAGGTGTTCAACATAATAATATAATAATAATTCTATGGTCTAACCTCAATGGACATATACCTATTGTACCTATATCGCATAGCATTGTTGTATCAGATTATTACGGTATGTAAGAATGACAGAGACATTTAATAAACATAAATTAAGTATATGTCTTTAAATATTAATCACCAAGTATCAAACAATGAACATATTGATTCTGGAACCAGTCTCGCAATTTACAAACAATGAGTGGAAAATAGTTAGCTATGCAAAAAAGTCTTTCTCATGAGAAATACTATCACTTTCTCATTTTGTTAAATTCTCATACAAAGTATTCTGCATTTTTTCTGGAGCTAATCAGCTTTAGGCGAGTTCGGTATCTGGATGGGTGACAGCTCTGGGTATAAATTTGGACAGCGCGCCAAAGCTCCTGTCCACAGGGCTTGAACCCATTTTTACTAATACGAATGACAATTTGAAATTTAAATTTGACAGGTTTCCGGATTTTTCATGACCATGTATAGTAAAGTGACCGACCGAAAGTTCGGTTTCAGTTTCGGCCAGTTTCGGCCAAGAAATCTAGTTTCGGTCAAAAAATGGCCGAAAATTTCGGCCGCGCCGAAACATGACTGTTCTTGACTTGTCCTGGTCGTTGGCCAACTGACTTAAAAGTAGGTATACATGATTTTCGTACAACTTATTGTAATATATCGTTGCTTAGACTGAGAATTCAAGAAAACTTACTTTAATGATTATTAATTAGATTATATAGGGTGATTCCAAATCAGACGTGAACCTTGGAGGAGGAGTTAGTATGACTCATTAGCTATGGTAGGTATATGAATGAAAGAAAAATGAATTTCTACTTTCAATTCGCCTGCAACTTTCCAATTTCACAATTTATGTATGCCAAAATTATTTTAAAAACTTGCCAAATTCCTTCTTCATTCTCTAAAAAACTTCGCTAGAATGCTTAACTAGTTTCATTTCAGCAGATTTATCATAAGCAACTTTTTGAATGTCCGGAAAATAAAATAGTGGATGTGTAATCAAAAGGCAGCATAAATAAATTACAGGCGAAAAAAAAACAACTGAATAAATTTGAAAAAGGGCACGTGCTTGTATATGGATTGGTTGGAAAAAATATTTAATTCGTTATTTCACTTTCTTTACTTCTTATATCTCCTTTCAATAATTTTTTTTCAACAGAACCAAAACTCAAATATCTCGGAAACTGCTGATTTTCGGTTATCAATAAAAATGGCTCAAACCACAGCCAATGATCCATACTAACACCTCCTCCAAGGTTCACGTCTGATTTGGAATCACCTTGTATACTTCGGCAGATTATTTTGATAATTTGGTAATACCAAAATAATATATGAAGATCTCAAATAATTGTCTTTTTATTTTATTTAACACTCCTCAACTGTTTTTATGCATATGCACATAAAATTGTGAAAAACACATTAGATTTCAGTATAAAATATAAAGTTTCGGTTTCGGCTAAAACTGAGAGTCTGGCTGAAAGTTCGGTTTCGGTTTCGGTTGAGAAACCGGTCCGACACCTAGTAACCAAGATAATGAATTTATTCCATTTGGATTGTCCATACTGTAGATAACTTAATATTGGAATCAAGTAGCTCAGGTATAAAATATCAATGTAAATTTGAAATCTTATCACGAGAAGCATAAACTTTGGAAAATTTTCCGCAGCACAAGTTAACCCACTATATTCAGCTGGATATTCGCCTGTGCATAACATAAGGTTTCATTGTAAAATAAGTAAACCGAAAAATCCATGACAGGTATAGCTTTTACGCGAAGAGATGAGGTTTTCTGTGAAATCATGACCATATAATATTCCAGCGTATTACACAATGTAGAATCCACCCGTTACCATGAATTGGATCCAGTGTAATGTTCGTTCTCTGGCAGACAATATACATAGATGAAATTACTTCGACAGAACGAAGAAATTGGATTTGAAATATGTATATCTCCAACAGGGTTTCCTAGGATCTTATAGATAACACATTGGAATCGCGAATATACAGGGTCCTTATAAATGACTAGCTGCCCGCCCCGGCTTCGCACGGGTAGTGTAACTAATGAAGAAAATTAGACGAAATATATTATGAAATAAAATAACACCCAAATATTTGAATTATACATTATTGCAATGCCCTATAATGTATAACATTTTTGGTTTTCCTTTCTGGAGAAAAAACAAATACAGCAGATGGTTTACCATCTCTCGAGCACGCAACGTGAAAAACAGGGCAATTCAAGTTTTATTCCATAAACTTGTAACGATTGATCATGTGATTTATTTGACTTGCAAATGCAAGTCGCACTGGAAACTGGACACGCTTAAATTCAAAAGGAAAGTCAGATGGCATTAACTCAAATGAACCTACCCTTCAAATGAATGTGACATGCTGCCTGCCTGCCTACCAGTGTATTTTTCGTTATGCGCATGCGCAGATGAGAAGTCATTTAACTGCTGTAGTTTTCGTCAGAGATGATTGGGGTTTTGGGGTGGCGGATGCTAATAATCCATAGAATCACCTGGTAAGGGTCTACGCATGCGTGGATTAAAGATGCGATATCTCCTGAACCACTAGTGATGGGGAATCGGTGTTTTTTGCAAGGTGTGTGATTTTGAGAGGACTTTCAGCCGCGAGTAGATTGCGCATGTGCAGAAGAGACGTGACTGTGTTTGGGTTGTATGGGTTATGTTGGGAATGCTGAGTGATATTGTGAGGTTTTAAAAGAATATTTATGGCAATTCAGTGCAAGGACAAGTCAGTTTGAGGGATGTACAGTTGTTTCCGAGTTGAAGTGTCCGTACCGTGGCCCTGGGGCTAATTTTGAAATTGATGTTACCCCTTTCGGGCATTTTTCGCTATGCGCATGAGCAGACCATCAGTGAATTAACAGCTGGTGTTTTCGTCAGAGAGGATTGGGGTTAAGGGGTGGCGGATGCTGTTCCTCCGTAGAATTCCCTGGTGAGGGTCTGCACATGCGTGGATTGAAGATGCGATATCTCCTGAACCAATAGTATTGGAGAATCGGAGTTTTTTGTAAGGTGTGTGATTTTGGGAGGACTTTCAGCCGCGAGTAGATTGCGCATGCGCAGAAGAGAAGTGACTGTTTTTGGGTTGTATGGGTTATGTTGGGAGTACTGAGCCGATATTGTGAGGTTTTAAAAGAATATTCATGTCAATTCAGTGCACGGACACAACTCAGTTTGGGGGAAATAGCCTTGTTTCCGAGTTGATGTGTGCGTACCGTGGCCTTGGGGCTAATTTTGAAATTGATGTTACCCCTTACAAGAATTTTTCGTTATGCGTATGAGCAGACGATAAGTGAATTAACTGCTGGAGTTTTCGTCTGAGAGGATTGGGGATTTGAGTTACAGGATGCTATTATTTAACAGAATCCCCTTGGGAGTAGCCGCACATGCGTGGACTGAAAGTGCGATCTCACCTGAACCAATAGTTTTGAGGAATCAGAGATTTGTGTGCGGTGTGTGATTTTGAGAGGACTTTCAGTCCTCTCAAAATCACCTCTCAGTCGAATCATAATCATGTTAATAGCACGCGCGCCTAATGCAGATTGACTTAACAATGAAAGAAAAAGTATAAAAAAGCATTGACGTAGGGTCAATGTGCTTTGGCGTGCGTGCTATAAACATGATTATGATCATACTGACTCTCCCAAGTCTTTCCCAAGGAGATCCCTAAGAATCTTCTAGGAGATTGTGCGACTAAGGAGAGTCAGTTGTGTTCTTTTTCAACTTTGTTACTCTATCCTTATGACAGCTTAGATACAGCAAATTTTTGAACTGACAGTGAACGGTATCCACTATCTTTTGGGTAGATCTCCGGCTCGCTTTATCCACTGAGATTGAAGTATTCATCATTCAATTCAAATTAGCCACCGTGAACACGCGCGCCAAAGAGTACTGACTTCACGTCAGTGCATTTTTTTATTTTTCATAATTTAATAGTTGATATCACTAACACATTCATTCTGTTTTATGAACCGTAACTCAAGAAAGAATATTTGATACACAATTAATGTAGATCCAAATTTCAGAATTTTTTTGCTAGCAACATTATGAAAATACTGTAACAGAAACATGTCTCACTACTTAAGGAAGTAAAAGGTAATATTAACCTCAGTGGACAATGAACACTAATTTGTTTTGATGATTCCATTATGTACTTCTTTCCTATTGCCTTCATAAACTACATCATTAAAATGATCCAATTCTAAATCTGCTGAAACATCATCCCGAATTTATACATATATCATTCAATATGCAACCAGTCAATAATATTTTCGGTTTCAAAACATCGTCTTGTATATATTTACAAATTCAAGAATCGGATACTTGTTTTCCAGCAGAAAATATTTTCAAACTACGAATTGACATGTCTCCAGTAGCTAGATGACATTTATGAACAGTGAACACAGAAAGATAGAATTCGCATTATGTGAATACATAGAACTACGATGTATTATTGTAATTTATAAGAATAATATCTCCGAAATTATTTGCCTGTTAGAGTTGAAAATAATGTCAATGAATTCTTATGATGAAACTGCATTTAAAAAAAAATGGATTTCAAAAGTTGTAACGTAAAAATAATTTTTTTTTTCCGTTACTCCGAAACCATCAGCCCGATTTTGCCCAATAACTTAACAAAGATATATACCCCTCAAACCTACTCTGAAAATTTCAACTGTCTAGCTCATTCCGTTCGAGAGTTATCGTGTTAAAGGCCAGACGGACGGCCGGACAGAATCGAGTTCGACAACGGATTATTGATCAGTGAGTCGAACCAAATCGTTTAAGACCATTTTCATCAAAAAATTCGAACATTACAGACATTTGGGAAAATTGATAAGCACTCTGTTCCGAGGAACAAGAGCGCCAAAAATGAACAACCAAAAACTGGGTATTTGGATTTTTCACATAAATTTTGAGGTTATGAAAAATAATCGACCCCGGTCTGTACCGGGGAAACCAACCTCACAGGTGGTGTGGAAATGTGTGCATATCATCTGACTCCTAGAACATGAAAACTGGGTATTTGGATTTTTCACATAAATTTTGAGGTTATGAAAAATAATCGACCCCGGTCTGTACCGGGGAAACCAACCTCACAGGTGGTGTGGAAATGTGTGCATATCATCTGACTCCTAGAACAGGAAATCTCAGGATATCTTAGAACAAAATATAGATACCATTTTTGTAGATGATTTAATGATGTCTAATTTTTACCTCTGTCAGAATTTTTGTTATTGAAATGTCTATCTTGACCGGACTCTAAGTTGTTCTGTAGCAAATCTCAATGATTCAGTCTAGTCGAGCGCAGTGAGTATTAACACGAGATTTTAGATTCTTCAACGTTTTTATGTAGAGTTCCGTCATCTCCTCATCATTATACTCCAAGCAGGTCGTGGAGAAGGACACAGGGTAAAAGCACAACGGAATGTTGGGGATATTACAATAACTAGAAGTTCTCAAAGTTACGTTCTTCGTATAGATCCAATGATGTATCCTATCCAGACATGGACACTTCCAAGGATTTCCATCCAAAGTCAAATTTTTCACCGATAACTTGTTGAGCACTTCGTTAGACAAAAAATTCAGGTAGTTGGCATCGATCAGCAGAGATCTTACAGATAACTTATTCGGAAAAACGTTTTCATTCAACTCCTTCAATCTGTTGTACCTCAATCCGAGATAGTCCAAGTGGGTAACATTCAGGAATGAGTCAGCTTCGATTGTTTTGATTTCATTATAGTCGAAGCATATTTTTCTTAAATTGTTCAAGTAGAGGAAAGCTCTACTTGGGATAATTTCAATAAGGTTGCTTTGAAAGTCCATTATTTCTATATTAGTCGTGTTAAAGAACCAGGAATTCTCCCAAACCCTCAACCTATTTTTTCCCATGTAAAGCCTCTCCAAGTTCGGTAGATTAGCGAAAGCTTTATCTTCGATTGAGTATATGTCATTGTCATGAAGTCTGAGTAGTTTTATGGTTGGTGTGACATTGAAGACCCCTGCTGGAATTCTGGTGAGGTTTCCATAGGATATTTGTAGGTTCCATAAGGTAGGAAGATTCCTAAATGCCCCCGGAGAAATTTGCTTTATCGGACAACCCCAGAAGACTAATGTTTTCAGTCGTACCATATGTCGCACACACTCGGCGCCAATATTTTGGACATCTTGTTTGCGCACGTACAATTCTGATGCAGTTACATTTTCCATCGATATCCTCTCAATCACGCCAGTGAACGAGGTTATGTTCAACTCTTGTCCATTCTTCTCTATGACTTTCAAAAAGATGTTGTTGAATGAAACACATTTTGTAGATCGAGATATGTTCAAAAACACCACAAACACGAATAGAATTGAACACAAGTGCTTGACATACATTATCGACCAGATATACGATCGCTGCTGGACAAATCAATAAATCAACTTGCAAGACAAGAACTGATAACGTCGGGTCAACGGAAATGGCAGTGAACTCAACTGGGAAAGAAGACGCTCAAGGATTACCAGAGTACCGAATATAATCTTGAAAAACTTGTCATTACTTTGTTTATGCTCACCCATATGTGAGGATATCGTGACTTATACTCTATTCACTTTTATAAAGTCTCCCGGTTGGCCATGATGTAGGTCTATCACGTTTTTGTAAATAAAACTAAGGCAGGTTGGCACTCCTAAAATATCGTCAATGTCAAAATGATTCTCTGAGACGTTTCCAATTTCTATTCACAACAATCAACATAATGTTCCATCTTAGACAAGATATTATCACAGATCATTATCCTCGAATAATAAAGAACTCTTCGCTTTGAAATTGAAAATGCCAAGAGCAGTTTTGAAGAAGCAGAGACAAATTATCAGGAAGTGCTATACAGAACTGAAATCTGCAATAGGAAAACTTCTTTCTGTCTTAGGACATGTTGAACTCTCAAATGAAATTATTTAGTTTCCTATCACTATATTTTATTATGGTTTAACAGGTATATTTCAAGTTGTGCAACAAGGTATTTAAATGTCTTCTGTGAGTTTATTTCTTGAGAATTTCGAAAAGTGGGGAATTCCATAGGTACATCTGTTCGCTTAGAAGTTCTCCTGCCGGGTTATTCAGGTACTTCTTCTTTCAAATGAACTATCACAAAGTAACGGACTATTATATCCATTATCTTTAATTAAAATTTCAACACTTGATTCTTGGATTCAGTAAAAGAAAATAGCATTACTAAATCTTCCAACCAGTTTATATACGTGAAATATTTCTAAAGTAACAACTGATGAAAAATGTTCTTCAATAGTCACCAGGGCTTTGGAATTGTTGAATTCACATAATATCTCCTCAAATAGGTACAGTGCCGGAAACCGAAAAGTGAACGACTCTACAGAGCATATTTGGCTATTTTTAGTTGATTAAATGAGGCTTTGACACAGAATAGCCCTAATCTGTGGTTTTTCATTGCTAGTCCATGAAAGTGTCAAACCCAAACGCTTCGCAGGTTCACTTAACCCTCAACCGGCGTTGCGGAGTCCCTCGGTGGGATAACTCATCGATAGCTCAGTGGAATTTGTTGAATTCTCACAAGTAGAACTTATTCTGAACAGCTTAGACTCCGTGACACCATAAGTGTAATTTTTCAATTCATCCACCAGTCTTGTACCGACACAAAACTACTTAAACGATTCCTAGACTTTTTGAAGGTGTGGCCAAACAGCTCTTCCGTTGAGAGATCCCAGAAAACCAATTTATTAAGAGAACTGAAATTAGGACTATTTAAAATTTTGAATATTATACCCCAGGCACCAGCAGAAGTTGGAGATGTTTTGCCCAGGAATCAAAAAAAATATTGTTCTAAATGTGATCCAAAATTGAAGAGAAGAACTGCATATTTATGTATGAAATGCAAAACATCGATTCGTCTGCAATGCAGCAAAAAAATTGGATTATGTGCATTGAAACGCTAAATGAGTGGTAATTTCCGATTTTTTATTCAAGGAGATTTGGACCATTGTCAGTATTTAACTGTTTATGAATAGGCATCAATTTCTCATTTTTCTAAACTACAGAATCTACCTAACATATTCTACACGAAGAAAAACTTCCATTTCACTCTTGTCCAATGAATCAAGAGAAAAATCCTAATGTTAATTTCCTCATAATTCTTTTTGCGTTTCTTTGTGTTTATCCTATTTACTGAGTTGTTTGTTAGACGATATGTTCATTTATGTATTGAATCATATTCCATTGTATGTCTTTTATTATTTTTTCAGCGAAACAGGAACCAATTCGCCATTTAGCACAGAAAAAATTCTTTCAAAAACTCTGGAGTCCCAGAGACTGCGCCACGCTCGGAGCGTTAAAATAACTGGCCACGTCAGTTAAGGGTTAAACCAGGGGTCGGCAAGTAATTTTAGTGGGGTTCGAATACTTTGGGTAAATTGCTGCGACGTCCTACACTATAATAACAATTACGTATCTAGACTAATATAAGTTTCGGTCGCTGTATTTCTTGTAAAAATAAAAAAAAGCACTGACGTGACGTCAGTACTCTTTGGCGCGCGTGTTCACGGTGGCTAATTTGAATTGAATGATGAATAATTCAATCTCAGTGGATAAAGCGAGCCGGAGATCTACCCAAAAGATAGTGGATACAATTCACTATCGGTTCAAAAATTTGCTGTATCTAAGCTGTCATAAGGATAGAGTAACAAAGTTGAAAAAGAACACAACTGACTCTCCTTAGTCGCACAATCTCCTAGAAGATTCTTAGGGATCTCCTTGGGAAAGACTTGGGAGAGTCAGTATGATCATAATCATGTTTATAGCACGCACGCCAAAGCAGATTGACCCTACGTCAATGCTTTCTTATACTTTTTCTTTCATTGTTAAGTCAATCTGCATTAGGCGCGCGTGATATAAACATGATTATGATCATACTGACTCTCCCAAGTCTTTCCCCAGGAGATCCCTAAGAATCTTCTAGGAGATTGTGCGACTAAGGAGAGTCAGTTGTGTTCTTGTTCAACTTTGTTTAGCTTGAAGTACTCATTATTCAATTCAAATTAGCCAACGTGAACACGCGCGCCAAAGAGTACTGACTTCACGTCAGTGCTTTTTTTTTCAAATGAACAATCACGAAGTAACAAACTACTGTATCCATTATTTTTCTTTTTAATTTCAACACTTGATTCTTGATTTCTGTACAAGAAAATAGCATAACTGAATCTTCCAATCATTTTATATACGAGAAATATTTCCATAGTAACAACAAATGAAAAATTTTCTTCAACAGTCGTCCGGTCTTTGGAATAGTTGAATTCACTAATATCTTCTCAAATTCATTATTTTTCCCAAGCAAATTAACATTGTGCAAAATACGTAATTACTACGACTTCTATGTAGAGAAGACAACGTTGAGTAGTTATCTGACAGGAAAATGAGCTAAAACCTAACATTTTCAAAATATACACTGTGGAATGTGTCAACATTTCATGGCCAACCAGGAGACTTTATAAATGTGAATGGAGTATATGCATAACATCACTTTCTCCATCGTTCACATTGGCAATGATGAAAGAAGAGTTCCAAAAAGATTGTCACTGGGAGATTACTTTTCCTCCCGTTCCAGTTTGGACCAAAAATTGTTATAATACAAAATAATTTGATTTAGTTGATATAGTTTCGCATTGAGTTTGCAGAAAGTAAGATTCTCAAATAAATGGATTTTTGGATTTGAGTTTTTATTCCACGTGATTTTGTGTACCTACATAGCATAATTGCTGAGCATTGCTCCTTCGCTGGGTTTACAACATATATTGTAATGACCATAGTAGGTGAATTCTCCTGACAATAGAACATACGCGCAAAAAATTCTGACTTCACGGCAGTGTTGAACCAATTTTTTTTTTCGTGATTTTTTTGAAATTTTCTAGGGGTGCGGTTCTTACAAATTTTTTTTTTCGTAATTTTTTTCAAATTTTTTAGAGGAACGGTTCTTACAGAATTTTAAACACGTCTTTATGATGATGTTCTACTGCTAGTTACCAAGCTTCAATTCGATCGAAAATTTATTTTTGAGTTATCAGGGAAATAATATTCCAGGTGGGTATAACTCGGAAACCGTTTAAAACTTGAAACTTGGCAGTAGAGTTAGGTTATGAAGGCTCTTGCAAAATTTCAGCAATTTCAAATGAATAGTTACTGATATATAGAATTTTTTGCGCGTATGTTCTGGGGAACAATTCGCTTTATAGTTTTGCCCAAATGTCTGTAACTTTCGAATTTTTTGACAAAAATGTTCTCAAACGGTTAAGTTCGACTCCCCAATGAAGAATTCGAGGTCAAATTTGATTCTGTCCGGCCGGCCGTCCGGCCGTTGCCACGATAACTTGAGAACGAAAAGAGCTAGCGACTTGAAATTTTCAGGGTAGGTGGCGCATCCCAATACGACAGACAAGTTCGTTAATGGGCATAATCGGCTTAATGGTTTCCGAGTAATGATTTTGTATTCAACCAATATGAATCCGATCAAATTGAAACTTGGTGGGTAGTTGTAGAATATGAACCTAAGCACGTTTGTGGAATTTTGTGCGAATAGTATGGCTAGAAAATTTAAAAAAAATTATTAAAAAATATTTTTGTTGTCACGATAACTTGAGAACGGAATGAGATAGCGGCTTGTCGTTTTCAGGTTAGGATGTGCACCAGAACGCGACATTTCAGTTAGTTTATGAGCATAATCGGCCAAACGGTTTTAGAGTTATAGCCATCTGAAATTTTCTGAAATTTGGTGGTTTTTGTTCCTCATTAACTCGAAAAATACTGCACCGATTGAATTCAAACATGGTTATTAGTTGTAGAATGCCAACGCGAAAATGTTTGCAAAATTTAGTGAGGATAGCATTTGTAGAAAATTTTTAATAAATCATTGAAAATAAAAAAAAAAATTCTATATATCAGTAACTGTTCGTTTGAAATTGCTGAAATTTTGCAAGAGGCTTCATAACCTAACTCTACTGTCAATTTTCAAGTTTCAATACGATCGGTTAAATATTGTTGGAGATTCGAGCATTCTTGTGTGAGTTCAGTAGATGGGTGACCGTTGCCTCGATAACTTTCGAACGAAAGGAGATAGGGACTTGCAAGCTTCAGGGTAGGTTGTGTATCCGAAAGGGAGAGTTGAGTTCGTTTTTGGGCATAATCGGTCTAACGGTTTCCGAGTTATACCCACCTGGAATATTATTTCCTTAATAACTCAAAAAATAAATATTCGATCGAATTGGTGCTTGGTAACTAGTAGTAGAAAATCAACATAAAGACGTGTTCAAAATGTTGTAAGAACCGTACCCCTAGAAAATTTGGAAAAAATGACGAAAAAAAAATTTTTAAGAACCGTACCCCTAGAAAATTTTAAAAAAATCACGAAAAAAAAAATGGTTCAAGCACTTGCGCGTATGTTCTATTGTCCATTCTTCTGTATTGGACACCCTTAATCGAATTTACCATGGTAAATTATGTAGTCCATTCTCCTGTATTGGACACTTAATTCGACATAATTTACCATAGTAAATTCGATTAAGGGTGTCCAATACAGAAGAATGGACAATAGAACATATGCGCAAGAGCTTCTGACCTCACGTCAGTGCTTGTTTTTTATTTTCAATGATTTATTAAAAATTTTCTACAAATGCTATCCTCACCAAATTTTTCAAACATTTTCGCGTTGGCATTCTACTAACTAATAACCATGTTTGAATTCAATCAATTCAGTATTTTTCGAGTTAATGAGGAACAAAAAACCACCAAATTTCAGAAAATTTCAGATGGCTGTAACTCTAAAACCGTTAGGCCGATTATGCTTATAAACGAACTGAAATGTCGCGTTCTGGTGCACATCCTAACCTGATAATTTCGAGCCGCTATCTCATTCCGTTCTCAAGTTACCGTGACAACAAAAATATTTTTTAATAATTTTTTTAAAATTTTCTAGCCATACGATTCGCGCAAAATTTCACAAACGTGCTTAGGTTCATATTCTACAACTACCCACCAAGTTTCAATTCGATCGGATTTATATTGGATGGAAACAAAATTATTACTCGGAAACCACTGGGCCGATTATGCCCATTAACGAACTTGTTCGTCGTATTGGGATACGCCACCTACCCTGAAAATTTCAAGTCGCTAGCTCTTTTCGTTCTCAAGTTATCTTGGCAACGGCCGGACAGACGGCCGGACGGCCGGACGGACAGAATCAAATTTGACCACGAATTCTTCATTGGGGAGTCGAACTTAATCGTTTGAGACCATTTTCTTCAAAAAATTCGAAAGTTACAGACATTTGGGCAAAACAATAACGCGATGTTTCCCAGAACATACGCGCACAAAGTTAGGTCCAATATTCTGTCGACGTGAAATATCTATTGGTAATAGTAGCTGTATCATCGTTACATTGTAAGAGTACAAATTCAGTTTTTGCGCGTATGTTCTGGGGAACATCGCGTTATAGTTTTGCCCAAATGTCTGTGATTTCGAAATTTTTGACGAAAATGGTCTCAAACAATTAAGTTCGACTCCCCAATGAAGAATTCGAGGTCAAATTTGATTCTGTCCGTCCGGCCGTCCGGCCGTTGCCACGATACCTTGAGAACGAAAAGAGCTAGCGACTTGAAATTTTCAGGGTAGGCGGCACATCCCAATACGACGGACAAGTTCGTTAATGGGCATAAGCGGCCCAGTGGTTTCCGAGTAATAATTTTGTTTTCAACCAACATAAATCCGATCGGATTGAAACTTGGTGGGTAATTGTAGAATATGAACCTAAGCACGTTTGTGAAATTTTGTGCGAATCGTGTGGCTAGAAAATTCTAAAAAAATTATTAAAAAATATTTTTGTTGTCACGATAACTTGAGAACGAAATGAGATAGCAGCTTGAAGTTTTCAGGTTAGGATGTGCACCAGAACGCGACATTTCAGTTTGTTTATGAGCATAATCGGCCAAACGTTTTTAGAGTTATAGCCATCTAAAATTTTCTGAAATTTGGTGGTTTTTTGTTCCTCATTAACTCGAAAAATACTGAACCGATTGAATTCAAACATGGTTATTAGTTGTAGAATGCCAACGCGAATATGTTTGCAAATTTAGGTGAGGATAGCAAGCATTTGTAGAAAATTTTTAATAAATCATAGAAAATTGAAAAAAAAATTTTATATATCAGTAACTATTCGTGTGAAATTGCTGAAATTTTGCAACAGCCTTCATAACCTAACTCTTCTGCCAAGTTTCACGTTTTAACACGATCGGTTGAATATTGTTGGAGATTCGAGCATTCTGATGTGAGTTCAGTAGATGGGTGACCGTTGCCTCGATAACTTTCGAACGAAAGGAGATAGGGACTTGCAATTTTCAGGGTAGGTTGCGTATCGGAAAGGGAGAGTTGAGTTCATTTTTGGGCATAATCGGTCAAACGGTTTCCGAGTTATATCCACCTGGACTATTATTTCCTTGATAACTCAAAAAATAAATATTCGATCGAATTGAAGCTGGGTAACTAGTAGTAGAAAATCATCATAAAGACGTGTTTAGAATTTTGTAAGAACCGTACCCCTAGAAAATTCGAAAAAAATTACGAAAAAAAAAAATTTAAGAACCGCACCCCTAGAAAATTTCAAAAAAATCACGAAAAAAAAATTGGTTCAAGCACTGACGTGAAGTCAGAAGCTTTTGCGCGTATGTTCTATTGTCCATTCTTCTGTATTGGTCACCCTTAATCGAATTTTCCATGGTAAATTATGTTGTCCATTCGAATAGACAATAGAACATACGCGCAAAAGCTTCCGACTTCACGTCAGTGCTTGAACCAATTTTGTTTCTCATAACTATTATGACTTGGCCTATCACCCGCTTCCGCTTCTTGTCGACTTCTGGTACATCCTGTATATAATACTGATTCAAAATAAGATTAATTTTTTCATGATATAAAGGATGTTGATTCAATCTTACAAATCAATTTTATCGCCCCTAAAATAACTCTCCTTCCAAACAATGCATTCATGCCAACGATTTCTCCAAGCAAGAGAAAACTTTATCTGGGATTGCCATCAATATGTTCTTCGATTCGGATTTTATCTCCTCAATTAAGTCGCACCGGTATCAGAACGGTCTTTTGACTTTCATGAGTCAAATCAATCGAATTCCGTGGTTTAAGGAAGGAGGGAATCGCTCATCGAATATCTCAGGGGGTTTTTGGTGCCTTTTCGATGCGATCTTTCACCTGAATAGAGTTCCTATCAATTTACCCAAATGCCCGTAGTTTTGGCGGCGAATGATCTCAAACACCACCACTGATTGCTTGAGTTTGCTGGATTGACCTCGGGATTGACCAATGAACTGCTTGACACTTATGTTTGCTTTTCGAGAAATTTAGTTGGGTTGCTTTTTTTGGCTTTTCTTTCTTCAGAATTATAATTTCAATTGCAATTTCGCTAGATGTGATTATATTCAATTGTACATAATATTGGTGAATACTTTTTTGGATTCAGCCTGTTTATATCCGGAAGAAGAAATAAATAAATAAATTAAGAAAATTGATTCAAGCCCTGTGGACAGGAGCTTTGGCGCTCTTGTTCAAACTTTGACAAATCATATCTCCGAAAGTATTGCTTGCTACGAATTGACATGTCTCTAATAGCTAGATAAGATGAAATTTATGAACATTGAACACAGACATATATAGAATTCGCATTTTGTGAATATATAGAACTACGATGTATTATTGAAATTTTGAAAGATCATATCTCCGAAAGTATTAATTTGTTAGAGTTGAAAATGATATCGATGGATTCTTATGATAAAACGGCATCTTAAAAAAAATGGGTTCAAGCGCTGTGGACAGGAGCTTTCTGGCGCTCTAGTTCAAACAGACAAATTATATCTCCAAAAGTCTTGGTTTCTCAGAGTTGGGAATTATATCAATATATTCATATGATAGAACTGCATCCTAAAGGAAATTCAATTCAAATAATAGTTTATTTATCAAGATTAAATGAGCAATCATGAGTATGAGAACTGCACCATGGAAGAAATCAAAAAAATCTGGCAAATTTTGCCCAATAACGAACTTAACCGAGATATTCATCTCCCTAAACTACTCTGAAAATTTCAACTACCTACCTCATTCCGTTCGAGAGTTATATCTATGTCTATGGATGAAAAGCAGTCTCACTACTCTCAGATCTCTTACTTCATGTTCAGTTCCGAAATGTAAGAATTTTATGAGAAAAACTAATTTCGGAGCAAACAACTGAGATTTTTCTCACTTCGCTCACAATTCTTCGATTGATTAGTGTCTCAGGAACATTATTTGACATTATGACAATTCATAGAATAATATCATTCTGTGACAACGTTGAAATACGATTTATTATTGAAATTTTGAAAAATCATATCTCCGAAAGTATTAGCTTGTTACAGTTGAAAATGATATGAATGGATTCTTATGATAAAACTTCTTATTAAAAAAAATGTAATTTGGAATTTGTTTCGTAAAAAAAAAATTTTTTTTTTGTTACTCCGAAACCATCTGTTCGATTTTGCCCAATAACGAACTTAGTCGAGATATTTATCCCCCAAACCTATTCTGAAAATTTCAATTCTCTAGCTCATTCCGTTCGAGAGTTATCGTGCCTACGACTGGCCGGACCGGCCGGCCGAACCGGCCGGACAGAATGAATTTCGACCACGGATTCTTGATCAGTGAGTCGAACCAAATCGTTTAAGACCATTTTCATCGAAATATTCGAAAATTACAGACATTTGGACAAATTGATAAGCACTCAGTTCCGAGGAACTAGAGCGCCAAAAATAATTTAAAAGTTGAAATGTAAAAGCACTATTTTTTTCGATACTCCGAAATCATCCGGCCGATTTTGCCCAATAACGAACTTACTCGAGATATTTACCCCTCAAACCTACTCTGAAAATTTCAACTGTCTAGCTCTTTCTGTTCGAGAGTTATCGTGTTAACAGAGGGCCGCCCAGCCGGACAGAATCGATTCTGACCACGGATTCCCGATCAGTGAGTCCCACCAAATCGTTTAATACCATTTTCATCGAAAAATTCGAAAACGACAAACATTTGGGCAAATTGATAAGCACTCTGTTCCGAGGAACAAGAGCACCAATAAACGATTAGTTTCGACTCACCGATGAACAATCCAATGTCAATTCTGTCCCGCCGTACTACTTTCAAACGATTACTTTCAAACTTAATGAGATAGAGAGTTGAACTTTGCAAGGTCTGTTTGGAGTCCAAATATGCCGGTTAAATTGGTCATTGGGCAAATTCGGCCAAGTGGTTTAGGAATTATCGCCTTCTGAAATATTGTTATCCAAACTTATGCAGTATTTTGTGATGATTGTATGACTGGAAAATAAAAATAAAAATATATCAACGAATTGTGAAAAAATTAAAGAATTTTCTCGGAATAAAATAATAGATAATACAAAAATAATGAATAATAAATAATATATAATAAATATATATAAATAATGTATATATAAAATAATGTGTAAATAATATATAATGAATAATAATAAAATAATAGATAAAAAACAAATTGTGATGCTCGAGTTTCAAAAGAATATATATACCTACTTGAGACTTTTTTTTGAATTTCAATTGCGATTGAAAACATATGACAGAATCAAAAATTCTGTGATCATAAAAAATCCTCTAACATTAGTCAAGTCTGTCATTAAAATGATACGAAATGTATTGATATCTTATAAAAGCTGATACAATGATCTAAACCGATGGTTAATTTGATTAATACTGTCCAATAGAGGTGAATACATAATAGATCATGCAAGCAAAAGCTCCTGACTTCCGACACTCTCTGCTCCTTCGTACCTGTATCTATTAATAATGATAGTGTCTTTATTAGCAAACCGGAACAAAAATACACTTGTGGCGAAGTCTAGCGTCAGCTTCTCTACTCAACCCCTGACAAAATAAAACAAGGAAAAAACAATAGAAATCAAAAAACATATGAAAAAGAGAAAATATCAACACAAATAAACAAAATTAATGAAATATAAAGTCAACTGAAATGAATATATGTATACTTCCGCACGTAATTAAAAATTCATTGTGAAGTTTCACCGCATTAAAGGTGAAAGAGCGCTGAAACATAGCTGAACTAATTCGAGGATTCAAATTCGAAAGGAAATTCTATTTTTTATGGCAAAAGAATTTACAAAATAAACGCCCGGTACATTATTTCTCCATTGTGATAAATCCCTGCCTTGTTATATGGATTTTTTTTTGTGTTTTCTCTCACAAAATCTGAAAAATATCTATGAACTAGAAAACTAATTATTTTGTGATTTGCTTCTGCGTAAAAAACACAGATTTGTCAGAAGCAATCAATCGAACAATCCTGCCTAACAAACAATAACGAAACAACATCAACGATGAAACAACTATATCGTAACGTTTCGGTGACAATTCTCGAATTTCAGAATAGCAATCCACAAGTAATAATTCTGAAGATTTTCTTTAAGTGTCTGACGAAGGAGTCTGATATAGACTCCGAAATGTTACGATATAATTGTTTCATCGTTGAGTTGTTTCGTTATTGTTTGTTAGGCAACATTCTTCGATTGATTGCTTCTGACAAATCTGTGTTTTTCACGCAGAATCAAATCACAAAATAATATTTTTTTTTATTTTATAGATATTTTTCAGAGTTTGGGAGAGATAACCCAGAAATAAACCATTTAATAATGAATATACTCACACAGTATCCTTTAGTGTTTACTTTTCATCCCTGCCTTGTTTGTACGATAAAGTTATTCAATTTATCTTATACTTTTCATGAGTTGCCTTCTGTGATAATCTACCGCAATTCACTCCACTTATAGCTCTTTATATGTTTTCTTCGCTGTAGTTTTTATACGTACGAACCCCCAGCTTTTTTCTGTAGGTTCTTACCATATTTGTATAATCTTTTCAGTACATTTTCTAGGGAACATCATTTTGACCAAATGTCTTTAATTTTGATACAAGAACACCAAGTGACAACCATTCCATGGTGAGCAGCTTCACCAGATCTTAGTCCCATTGAAAACATATGGGGACTAATTAAGACTTTCTAGACAGACTATACAGGGTGTCCTGGGAAGAACGCGACAAACGGATACCATGAATTAATGTCATCAGGTTGGACTCGTACCAAGAGGATTTAATCGCTTGAGTGCCTTCGTTTGGGATATACAGGGTGATGTTCATCTTATGAGTGAGATTTCACATTTCAATAACTCTTGAACTAATCGACCGAATTATTTCAAATTTTGAAGTTTTGTCACCCTTTTCAATCGCTTTCCATCGATATTTCTGAAATCGAATAAATCAGATCCGGACTAGGAAAATTTTAGACTTTTCCTATTTTTGTGAATATTGGATCACCCTGTACATGAACCTTATAATTTTTTTCGTTATCGTGACCATAAAGAATTAATTCATTATAAAATGTCTAAATCTCTGCTTGGCACCGTCATACGGGGTGATTAATTAACATTCCCTTCAATAAACCTTGAACTTATAGGTAAAATTATTTCAATTTTATAGTTTTGTCACCCTTTACGACTGCCTTCTTTAAATTTTCCTCAAATTGGACAAACAGAACCGGTCTAGCAATATTTTAGACTTCCTATATTTCCGGTGATATCGGAACAGCCCGTGCGTGAACATTATGATTTTTATGACTGAAAAAGAATGGTTGTGTTTTAGTAGAGAGTTCAGATCATAAAAAATAATAAAAAAGTGAAGCAAAGTATGTTCCATTGGAACATACTTTGCCTGGTTTGTTAGAAACCATCCAATGGAAATCCATTGTGATGGCAACATCATGGAACTCCTGCGCATTATTCAAGGGAAGTGCGCGAATATTCGACTAACGCTTTTGAAAACAGATGGATTGGGCGAGCTGGACATGTGGCTTGGCATCCTCGATCCCCTGATATGACTCCGTTGGATTATTTTTTGTACACGGTAGGGAGCAAATGTTACAATGAATTATTGATGCTTTTGATATTATTAAATCACAACCGATAGCAAAAGCTGTGAAACAACTATATCAACGGGCTCAAAAATGTATTGAAATGGGGGGATACCATTTTGAACAATTCCTGAACTAAAAATTTTTCGGGTTGATTTGTTTTTGAGTTTGAATATTTTTGTTCTATTCATTATCCAGTTTGTTGATTGAAAGTTTTCTCAAATAAATTCGATTCATTTATAATTTTTTTATGATTTGATATCTTAATCTGAACTTTCTACTCAAACACTAGTATTCTTTGTCGGTCTTAAAAATCATAATGTTCACGCACAGGCTGATTCGATATCACCGGAAATATAGGAAGAATAAAATTTTGTCAGTTGTTCTGTTTTTCCAGTTTGGAAAAAATTTAAGAAAGGCAGTTGTAAAGGGTGACAAAACTATAAAATTTGGAATAATTTCACCTATAAGTTTAACATTTATTGAAGGGAATATATTGATCACCCTGTATGACGATTCCAAGCAGAGATTTAGAATTTTTATTATGAACAAATTTTTTATGGTTACGAAAACGAAAAAAAATTTTCATGTACAGGGTGATCCAACATTCACGAAAATAGGAAGGGTCTAAAATGTTTCCGTTCCGGATCTGATTAATTCGATTTCAGAAATATCGAAGGAAAGCGATAGAACAGGGTGACAAAACTTCGAAATTTTAAATCATTTGGTCGATTAGTTCAAGAGTTATTGAAGTGTGAAATTTCACTCATATGATGAACATCACTCTGTATATCCCAAACGAAGGCACTCAGGCGATTAAAATCTCTTGATACGAGTCCAGCCTAATGACATTAGTTCATGGTATTCGTTTGTCGCATTGTTCCCTGGACAACCTGTATATTCTTAGTAATTTCCATCACAGTCATGGATACGCTAACGTAACAATCTTCGGGAATACTTATGTTTACAACCCAGCTCAAGGGCGTAGCCAGGAATTAATTTCGGGGGGGGTTTTGAAATAGGAATAAATTTCGGGGGGGGGTTTTGGGGGTGTAAGGGTCAATTTCTGCAGCAAAAACATTTTTTTTTAAAGGAAAAATATTATTTCGGGGGGGGTTTGAACCCCCGAAACCCCCCCCTGGCTACGCCCTTGACCCAGCTATTATTTATAATGAAGAATTCTCACCCTTGGCGTTCCCATTTCAAGCGGAAGGTTACATTACAGATTTTGAAACTTTGAGAGGGGCCCATGGCACATCTTGTTATTCAATTTGTGGCTTGAAATGAGCGGTATATACCTCAGGCACGATGTCAGTGATATTTCGTCCCTGCTCTGCTATTCTATAAACATAACAGATGTAGTCGAATACATGAGGTTGATATCGCCATTTTCTCTCCTTATGCCTCCAGCAATTTCTATTATAAAAATTTGGAAGCACTCACGTGAAGTCAAGAGCTTTAGCGTACTCATTCAAATGATCAATTATTAATCTGTAACTAATTTGATATACCGTACAATACTGATATTCATATATATTCCAGATCCGTTATACCCAGAAAACAATATTTAAAATCTCAATGTTATAATTTTCCAGTTTGTTTGGTTTATACATGATTAGGAAGAAATTGTAATGAACGAAAATGAGTCCTGACACTCCTGACGTATATATTGTTTTTACTCAGTAATAATACAACAAGAGAGTGAGAATAAATTGAAAATAATTTGACAGATTTTTTGAAAACTTGTTGCCAGGCAATAGTCACGAGAGCCCGCAGGGCTCGTGTTGCTATTTCCAAATGGCAACAAGTTTGAACAAAATCTGTCAAATTATTTTCTAATTTATGGAACTCGCGAGTTATATTTGAGTAGATTATTTTTGGCGCTTTAGTTCTTCGGAACTGAGTGCTTATCAATTTGCCCAAATGTCTGTAATTTTCGAAATTTTCGATGACAGTGGTCTCAAACGATTTGGTTCGACTCACTGATCAAGAATCCGTGGTCGAAATTCATTCTGTCCGGCCGTCCGGCCGTAGGCACGATAACTCTCGAACGGAATGGGCTAGACAGTTGAAATTTTCAGAGTAGGTTTGGGAGATAAATATCTCGGCTAAGTTTGTTATTGGGCAAAATCGGACAGATGGTTTCGGAGTAACAAAAAAAAAATTTTTTTTTACAAAACAAATTCCAAATTAAATTTTTTTCAATATGCAGTTTTACCATAAGAATCCAATGATGTCATTTTTATTTCTAACAAGCTAATACTTTCGGAGATATGATTTTTCAAAATTTCAATAATAAATCGTATTTCAACGTTGTCACAGAATGATATAATTATTCTATGTATGAATTGTCATAATGTCAACTTATTTTCCTGAGACATGACATTATCTAATCAATCGAAGAATTGTGAGCGAAGTGAGAAAAATCTCAGTTGTTTGCTCCGAAATTAGTTTTTCTCAGAAAAGTCTTACATTTCGGAACGGAACATGAAGTAAGAGATCTGAGAGTAGTGAGACTGCTTTTCATCCATAGACATAGATATAACTCTCGAACGGAATGAGCTAGGTAGTTGGAATTTTCAGAGTAGGTTAGGGAGATGAATATCTCGGTTAAGTTCGCTATTGGGCAAAATTGGCCAGATTTAATTTGATGTCTTCCATGGTGCAGTTCTCATTCTCATGATTGCTCATTTAATCTTGATAAATAAACTATTATTTGAATTGAAATTCCTTTATGATGCAGTTCTATTATATGAATACATTGATATAATTCCCAACTCTGAGAAACAAATACTTTCGGAGATATAATTTGTCTGTTTGAACTAGAGCGCCAGAAAGCTCCTGTCCACAGGGCTTGAACCCATTTTTTTGATTCACAAATTTTACAATAAAAAATGGGTTCAAGCCCTGTGGACAGGAGCTTTCTGGCGCTCTAGTTCAAACAGACAAATTATATCCCCGAAAGTATTGGTTTCTCAGAGTTGGGAATTATATCAATGTATTCTTAAGATAGAACTGCATCATAAAGGAAATTCAATTCAAATAATAGTTCATTTATCAAGATTAAATGCTATCTGAGAATGAGAGCTGCACCATGGAAGAAATCACATTAAAATAGCTGAAATGAATTTGACTCTCTCTTATAGAACAGGATGACATGTACGAGTATGAACACAGATCATATAATGAAGCTTAGATAGAATAATGATTACATTCTGTGAATACATAGAAGTACGATTCATTATTGAAATTTCGAAAAATCATATCTCCGAAAGTATTAGCTTGTTGGAGTTGAAAATGATATCAATGGATTTTTATGGTGAAACTGCATCTTAAATAAAAATTGAATTTGAAATTTGTCGTTAAAAAAAATTTTTTTTTTTCGTTACTCCGAAACCATCCGGCCTATTTTGCCCAATGACGAACTTAACCGAGATATTCATCTATCTCCCTAACCTACTCTGAAAATTTCAACTGCCAAGCTCATTCCGTTCGAGAGTTAGTGTACAAAAAAAAATTTAAAATTTTCAAAAATTTTTTTTTTAATTTGCGGTAACCTGGCCAATACAAAACTTCACATACGTATGAAGGTCATGATTCTACAATTTGATGCTAAATTTCAGATAGATCGAGAGATCAGTTTCTGAAATATTCATAAAAAATGTTTTTACTAAAGTCGGCTATAACTCCGAAACCGCTTGTTGGATTTTGCCCATTAACGAACTTAACCGAGATATTTACGCTCCAAACTCACCATGCAAATTTCAATCCTTTAGCTCCTTTCCTTCGAAGGTAATCGTGCCAACGGCCGGACGGACAGAATCGGTTTCGACCTCGGATTCTTGATCAATGAGTCGAACCAAATCGTTTGAGACCATTTTCAGCCAAAAATTCCAAAATTACAGACATTTGGGCAAATTGATAAGCACTCAGTTCCGAGGAACTAGAGCGCCAAAAAGATCAATAAAACTATCATAAAATTATACCTGTTATACTTATTAAAGTAAAGTTCTTGAACTAATTTGACGTTTTATTCCATATTGTCTTCATTAGTGCTTCTTTATAATGATTTCCGTCTTTTCTTTTCATGTTGTAAGCATAATCTTTCAGAATCAATGCCAGAGTAGCTGTTGTAGTAGATTGATCCAGAATATAATTTCTTTATTTGGTGAAGGTCTCAAATTGTCTCCATATAGACTGATTACTTATTAGAGAGTTTTCGAAGTAGTTTCTGAAATCTTTTTTGTTATTTCTGCTTCAGAAAAGGTACTAAACCGATCATTTTCACCCATTTTATATATCGCGTTGACACAATTAGGTAATTATTTTGACAACTATCTGATATTTGCTAGGCAAATAAAAGCCACAGGGATTCTTCCCGAGAATAATCACAAGAGATTTAGTCCCACTATAATGATGACATAATTGGTTGAAACTTACCCTTGTGACAAATAAAGAAGCATTTCATTGGTTTTAAGAAACGTCAAAAAGTAATCACATAATAAACATTTTCTACGTTCTCAGGCTCTCCTAGTGATTAACAAGCTGAAACGACCTTAGAGACCAATAGTCGATCAGCGGGACTAGACAATGGAAATTGCGTACTGTTCCAACTCTCTAGGAAACAAGATCCCGGATTGGAGAGTTTATCATGAAGCATCAGGCTCTAACAGATGATTTATTCAATTTTCATTTGAGTCTGATGAGAGAAAAACGGTTGAATATAGTAACCCTACCTTCATTCAAGCGTAAGCCCTCCTACGGTGTCACCTGCGTATATTTTTTCTGGTACTAGCTCTCATGAGAACGTCGAGAAACCAGCTGAGGACTTAGTCTTCACAATGTACTCGGCGTCTGGAGAAACCTGCCCACTAAGGATATAATCAGCTCTCGAAAAACACAGAAAGGAAGTTCGGAGACTATTCATTCAACCAAGCGAAGGTATCCAGCAACTGGAATTTTTACAGAAATACTCTAACAAACTACAACGAACAAATGAGCTAAAAAAAAAAGGTTAAAGCCCTGTATACAGGAGCTTTCTGGCGCTCTTGTTGAAACTGTCAAATTATATTTTTCCAAACTAATAATCAACCCTAAGATCTCGAGATGGGCGATTCATTCGCAGTAACCTTTCAAGGCTTCCAGGAAGGCTGGCATCTTTCCTGCTCTTATTCAGCAAAGAGAAAATGGTCTCCTCCTTTACCTGAAAAGGCCTTTCAGAGCCAGTGTTGCCTGGAACCTCGATAAGCCGCATTACAGTAAGGCTTGTGTACATCCCTATTGTAACATTCGGTACCTTCTTATTATGAGGTATCGAACAATGAAATTTGAAATAAACCACGTTTCTTTCTTACGTCGCTATTTTATTAATTTCCACCAAACTCTCATAAACGATACTGTCTCTCAACTACCGGCTGCCGGTACGGTACCATCCAATACCGGTCCTAGCCCCCAATATGGGAGAGGGGATTTCAGCTACTGAGCAACTCGAAATATATGCAACTAATTAAACATCTCAATGTTTGATCAGTTGCTCAATAACCTTACACTATAATGGGCATCACACAACTAAACTCTTACTGACTGATAAGTCTTGCGTCATAGACGGAGGTTGCACGGTCAATCTGCCATCAATCTCGCATCAGTTCAGTCCGTGACCTTGATCACAATGAGACTGATGCGGATTGATGGAAAGACGAAACACATTATTATTCCATCAACCCGGACCATCAATCCATCAGTATCCCGTCAATTTGATATGACCGTGTAACCTCCGTGTTACGTCTTTCGGTCTGAAAACCTCGAGAATATAGTGAATTGCTATGTCAGTGGCAAAATTATTGGACTGAAACTGAGTATGCAACAGTATTCCTTCTAATGTGTGAAATCAACTGATCTGGTCCTGAAAAACTACGCTGGAAGTTTAGAACGCTCACTAGGAGACTGATCTGGGGGTCTTCCTGGACATAGAGAGCTCATTCAGTGCTTCCTTCATGAACTCGCTCTATGGAGCGGCACGAGCTCCATAGAACGAGTTATCCATGAATTTCAGTAGTGTACAGGGTGAGCAACTTTTTAACTATAGATAGAGGAAAATGAATGGTACACTACGGTTTTTTTTTCTTTTTCCCATTTAATTAATTTTTTCGGCAATCTCTAGGAAATGTGACATTTTACGTACTAATAAGTGGCTGTAAAATTGACTATGCAGGCAAGTACTTTGCGGCCACAAAATAACTTTTTCATCAACAAACACTTTTTCGTCCGCTGTAGTCTGTATGAATCATACGGTTCAATACAAACATGAGTGTCTGTAAGAATAACCGTCAGTCGTTGTGGTCAGTTTGGATACGGCATGATACAGTTCGATACAAACATAAGTGTATGTGAGAATAACTGTCATTTGCTATTGTAAAATCATTTAACAGTGTTATGATAATAATAATAATACCACTTATTTTGTTTCTAATTATTTTCTAATGAGACTCCTTACTCTTTTGAGGGTTTTGGAAACTCAAAATAATTCTTATATTGTTGAATTATATTAAAAAATCTACAAAAGCAACTAACACTTCTCTATCCATTCATATATTATCATTATCACCTACAATTGTTTTAATTATATCTCTAGATACTTTTAAATTCTGAAAAACACAACCTAATTTCAAATACAATACCTATCATGACAATTCCCCAAACATAATATTTAACAATTTTTTATTTCAAACAAACATTCGAAATATTAAAATTTTTCAATTCAATTTGGAAGATATTTGTTGAATAATGAATACTATTTCAAGTTTCACGAAACTTTAGCATATATTTCACTTCATTTTCCACTTTTCCTTTTTAGTTGAAACTGAATCTCTTGGTTTAAATTTAACTTTTCCCCTTCTTATTTTCTTCTTGATTTCAGTAAAATAATTCTCTCCCCACTTATATTTTTTTGTTTCCATTTCATTTCTATGATAATAGGGTGATAAATGTGATTCGGATCCAATAATTCCTACACTTTTCCCCTTTGTGTGATTACCATAATTTGTTCTGATTCTGCTACCTTCCTCTATATTCATTCTATATTCATTCATGTTGGCTTCTTTATATTCTTTATAGGTTTTGATTTCATATCGTATACTTCTTTTAAATATCATTATTTCTTCCTCTATATTCATTATTTATGTACATGCTATATCTCCATTGTTTAACATTATATACAATCTTTCATCTTATTCTATTTTTAAATTAACTTCCCTGTTGTCCATATAAATTTTATATTCTTCAAAGTGTAATTCAATTCTTCTTTCTTCATTTTCTTGTATTAAATTATCATTGACTGTAGATGTATTGTTGAGTGCAATTATCTCTTCATATTTTTGGCGCTGCTGTTTTATTCCCAGTGTTATTTCTATTCTTTCCATACTGTTTTTGAATTCTCCTACTTCTTTGTGTTCTCTTTTATTATTCATTAGTCCTCCAGAAAATTCTTCCATTCCCATATTGGTTTCTTTTATTCATACTGAATCCTCCTTCATTTCTTGTTTAATTTGTTGAGGCATTCTTTCAGAATTATATTCCAATTTTTGTACCATTTTTTAAAAAAGATTATCATATCGGATTCACCTTTGTTCTGTTGTTAATTCATTTCTTGTATATCACCCTCTTCATCATCATTCTCTCCAATTAATGTCTTATTCTTGATTTTCATTTTATCCCCACGTTGGGCGCTATTTGTTATGATCATAATAATAAAACCACTTCTTTTGTTTCCAATTATATTCAAATGAGTCTCTTTACTCTTCTGAGGGTTCTGGAAAAAAATATATATATATAAGATAAAAAGTTGATATTTTGGATGCAAGACAGTAGGAACAAAAACATTCTGGAAGAAAGGAAAAATATGAAGGTGACTAAAGTATTTTCCTATTTTCGAAGATGTCGTACATTTCCAGATTATCATCTCTTACGGGGGAAAACGAAATGTTTCAGAGGAGTTGAGTGCCAGGATGAGCGGATGTTACATGAATAATTCAGGCACAAACTGAAAGACAAAATATTGAATTGCACTTCAGGCGTTTTTCGAATCAGATGATATACCATTGCTTTGGGAAATCATTATGAATATTGACATTTTAGAGAGAATTCGAGGAATCACAGAGCATCCTTGACATTAACTAACGTTTTGCGATCATTATATTTTTCTTTTCGGAATAGAATTAATTGAACTGAAAAGAAAATCTACGTATATTCAAATAAACTGCTCCACAAGAGTTAGGGATATCATATTTAGTTGTTCTGAGGGGCGTAAAATTTTAAAGACAATATCAAAAACATGATCAACTGCCAATAAAAACTTATTAATTCGATTTGAATGCATATTTTCACCATCTGGTCGTCTTTTTTCTTGAGTTTGGCCGTTTTTCACATTATTCGTAAGATTTAGCATTTCAATATGCAGTTAATTTATTGTCATTCTCTTAGCGATATCGAACTTAGTAAATTTCACGAGCTTCTTAAGATGCCAAGAAGTAAATTAATAAATGCCGAGGCTAATAGGGCTATCGGTATGCTACAGGGTGGCCTCACTCAAGTGGCTGTGGCAGAAGCATTTCAAGTATGGCAAAGTGTAATATCGCGACTCTGGAATAGGTTCAATGAGACAGGTTTGGTGCAGGAAAGACAAAGGGTTGGTGGACCAAGAAAAACAACACCCACACAAGACCGTTTTGTCACCATTTCGGCGAGGAGATATCCTCTTTCTTCATGTAGGATGCTGAGAAATCGACTTTTAAATGCCAATGGTCCTGAAATTTCCATTGAAACATCCGACGTCGTTTGGGGGAGATTAACCTGGCTTCTGTACGTCCACTGAGGGGTGTTCCGTTAATACGTGAGCATAAACGACAAAGATTAGAATGGGCCAGGTAGCATGTTTATCTAAACGTCCAATGGCGTAGTGTACTTTTCAGAGATGAATCCAGATACGGTGGATTTTCAGATTCTCGAAGAATATGGGTATGGACTATCCATTTCGAGGAGGCTCTATTATGGTATGGGCTGGGATATGTTACAACGGGCGCACAGACATTTGTCCTAGCAATATGACTGCTTCACATTATTGGGAACATGTCATTGGCAACGTTGTGCCAAATTTTCATGCTGCCATTGTTGAAGCTTTCCAATTTCTTGACGATAACGCAAGACCACATCGTGCAGCAATAGTAGAAAATGTGTATTCCACATTTACCAATACCTCCGCATTTGCCAAACTTAAACTGCATAGAACATGCATGGGATATGCTACAAAGAAGACTAGATGATCACCAACCTTCACCAGAAACATTGATTGAACTGAAAGCACTACTACCTCGTTTATGGAATGAAATTCCTCAAGATATGCTCAACACCCTCGTTGACAGTACGCAACGAAGATGTCAGGCGGTCATTGATGCCCGTGGTGGCCATACCTTGAATTGAAGGCATAAAAAGACAAAAAAAAACAAACAAATGTCCGGAAATAAAGGTCGTTAAATTTGACCCTATTCTGTTAATTACCCTGTATATGTTGCAAACCAAAAAACTTACGTGCATTTATAGCTTTGAACCTAAAACTATATTGAATTACGTTTTCAGCGCAAACAAACGTTTCAGAATGTCAGATATTTTAGTTTAGTGGAGCAGTTTATATATTTCCATCGAAAAGTGACGATCCTCAAATGCTTTCTTGTTGGCTGTCCGTTGCCACTATAACTTTCGGGAAGAGATAGCTACTTGCAATTTTCGAGGTAGGTTGCACATCCGAATGCCACGAATGTCAAATTTGTTAATAGGCATAATAGGTTGAATGGTTTGGGAGTTATACCCATCTGAAATATTGTTGCCACAATAACTCATAAAATACAGATCCGAAAGAAATGAAACTAAATAATTAGTTCTAGAATGTGAAGGCGCAAATTTCTGCGAAATTTTGTGAGTATCGAATCACTAGATAAATATGGTTTTCTCCAGAACTCATACATTCCAAAAACTATATATGGTGTGTCTTTCAGTTGTACATCAATTTTAGCCGTTCATTTCATCAAACGAAATACTTTTTGGCACTCTTGTTCCTCGTAACAGAGTGCTTATCAGTTTGCCCAAATATCTGTAATTTTCGATGTTTTGGCTGAAAATGGTTTTAAACGTTTTGGTTTGACTCACTGATCTAGAATCCGTAGTCAAAATCGATTATGTTCATCCAGCCGGTCGTCCGGCCGTTAGGTCGATAACTCTTGAACCTTATGAGCTAGATAGTTGAAATTTTCAGAGTAGTTTTGCGACATAAATATATTGGCTAAGTTCATTATTGGGCAAAATCGGCCTGATGGTTTCGGAGAAACGAAAAGAATTTTTTTTTTAGTTTTTACATTACAAATTTCAAATTAATTTTATTTTCAAGATGCAATTTGATAATGAGAATCCAGTGATATCATTTTCAACTTTAAAAAACCAATACTTTCGGGGATATGATTTTTCAATAATTAATCGTAATTGTATGATTTCATAGAATGCTCTAATTATAATTTACTGATGTATGTAAATCTAACATATGAGGTGAGTCATAGACCTGCGTTTTGAATTAATTTCTTTATGATGCAGTTCTTTCATAAGATTCTATTGATATCATTCCCAACTCTTACGGTTTCAAAATTATTTGATAGCTTTTAATTACCAAATCAGTGAGATTCTGTGTCAATTTACAGTTCATTTTTAATGCGACCACCGAGCTAAATCCACAATTAAGCTGATCCAAGCTTCGTGAAACCGATCATGAGAAACCAATAACTACGGAGATATGATTTGGCAAAGATTGAATAACTTCTCGCTAGTAGTTTGACAAGAGCGCCAAAGCCCCTGTCCACAGAGCTTTCCTTCTTTTTTGATGAAGTTTTACAGGGTGGGCCATGGTCGATGGTACCCTGGACTTTTACCGAGAACGGGAAGTACGATTTTATTGAAAATTTGTTTCCTTGGCTAGGAACCACTGCTTCATCGATCTAGAATATTTTCAGTGATGCGGTGTTGCCGCTTATATTAAAAAATACTAACAACTTTCGATATTTCGCCGTAGCCTCCTCATTAATTCAGTTTCAACTTCATCATCCCTATCTCTTACGTTTTCGAGTAATTAATTGACTTACTTTCGTCCTTGTGCAAAACATAACTTGAATTCAACATTAATTACTCCATTCCTTGGAATCCTAGAAAGTCGAAGTTTCGGGTGTGGATTAACAATATCCCGTATATCATTTACGTATAATGATGTACGTCCTTAATCATACAGAGTTGTTCAAAATCCCAGGCTTTTTTGATATATACTTAAAGGATAGAGAGTGCGTTTTCTCTAATAGGATGACCTGACTATCATAAGATATATTGAAAGAAAATTAAATTTCCTTTTAAACGAAATGTATGTTCCTATACCTAAATTGTAAAGTTTTCGAATTAAAGGCAAGTTTTCATGCCAATTGGAATATTGAGCTACATTTCATATCCATGAAATGTCATAGAACATGCATATTTTGATAATTTAACAATTGGCATCGATTGTAAAGTATTGTTGAATTTAGTAACGGCTATTTTATTGCGGAATCATTCAAATGGAAGGCAATAATTATACAAATGAAGTTTGGATGAAATTGTTTCTTCTTCACTGTCAATGCGATCAAATTGTAGCAATATCATGCAAAATGTTCTGGTTAGGTTTATTACAACGAGTCCGTAGCGTCAAATTTCGGCTAAGGCAGTCCAACGAAACTTGGTAAGTAGTTGTAGAATACAAACCTAAAGACATTTGTGAGATTTCGTGAGAATCATATAACTAGAAATTTAAAAAAAAAATTATTAAAAAATATTATTTGTGTCACGATAACCGGAGATCGGAAAGAGATAGTGACTTGCAATTTTTAGAGTCGGTTGTGCATCTGAATGGTACATTTGAGTTTGTTACTAGGCATAATTGGCCAAACGGTTTTAGAGTTATGGCCCTCTGAAATTTGGTTAATAATTCCTCAATAACTCGAAAAATACTTAATCGATCCAATTCAAACGTGGTTATTAGTTGTGAAATGCCGACACAATGATTCATGCGAAATTTCGTGAGGATCGTATCACAGAAAATTTCTTAAAAAATCATTGAAAAAGTTCTATATATCAAAAACTATACGTCCGACATCGCGGGAATTTTGCGAGAGCCTTCCGAACCTAACTTTACTGCCAAGTTCCAATAGGGAACAAAAATAGGGACTTGCAATTTTCAGGGTATATTTCGTATCCGAACGGGGGTGTTAAGTTCGATTACGGGCCTAATCGGTCCAAAAGTTTCAAAGTTATACCCACCTGGAATATTATTTTCGTTGTAGAATATCGTCATAAAGACGTGTTTGAAATTTTATAAGAACCGTACCCCTAGAAAATTTATAAAAAATTATGGAAAAAAATGGTACAAGCACTGACGTCAGGAGTCGCTGAGTCAGGAGCTTTTGCGCGTATGTTCTATTGTCCATTCTCCTATATTGGACACTCTTAATCAAATTTACTTTATGAATTATATTGTCCATTATCCTGTATAGGACACTCTTAATTCGAATTTAGCATGGTAAATTCGAGTTAAGTGTCCAATTCTGTAGAATGGACAATATAATTTACCATGGTAAATTCGATTTAGGGTGTCCAATACAGGATAATGGACAACATAATTTACCATGGTAAATTCGATTAAGAGTGTCCAATACAGGAGAATGGACAATAGAACATACGTGCAAAAGCTCCTGACTTCACGTCAGTGCTTGTACCAATTTTTTCAATTTCTTCGCTCTTTCTGCCGTCATTTCAGCAGTTATTTCTACTCTGTCCTGGTTCCTTTGGACGTCCGTAGGGTGGATGCTTTCATCAGAACTGTACAGGTATTTGAAGTAATTCTACCAGGTATCTCCATCGATTTTTTGTGTTATCCTTCCTAGCATTCCCAAATTTTCTGTGCTCCATATAGCTCGTGTTCCATTTCCGAAGAAAATCTATTCCATTATTCTCGTTTGATGTTTCGAATTTCTAGGTTCTCTCTGTTTCTCAGTTGTGTATTGTGTAGTCATTCTTCTGGTGTTTTATTACATCGGTACGAAACCATTTAATAATGATAATTGTAAGTCGACAGTTCTCTCCGTTCAAAAGTTATCGTGGCAACGGTTGGCTTTATTTTTGCTTGCGCAAAATGAGCATTCTATACCCTAGAACATGCTCTGAAAAAATATTTGATTTGTTTCAATTCTTGGCTACTCCTCTCTCAAAAATTTTCACAAGGTCATTTGAGACATCATCACTGCCTTCAACTTGGTGAAGTGCCCTAGTGACACCGATATAGAAAAAGGGTGACAAGCTCGATGCGTTAAACTACTGCCCCATCAGTTTGCTTCCAATTGCTGCCAAGGTCTGTGAGAGAATGTTGCTTGCCTCCATTCTTAAGTTTGCAATGGATAACAAAATCATTCCCGACTGCCAGCATGGTTTTCTTCCTGGACGTTCGGTTATTAGCAATCTTCTGGAGTGTGTGAACGACTGGTCCAAATGTTTTGATGCCAAGGTGCCTGTTGACGTCCTCTATTTGGATTTTTCATGCGCTTGATCATGTGCCTCACAAACGACTTTTATACGTATTGGACCATCTCGGTCTTCGTGGTAAACTTCTGGACAGCGGCATTTCTTTCTGATCGCTCATTTCAAGTACGAGTCGGTCGGTCGCTCTCATCGCCTAGACCAGTTTCTAGCGGCGTGCCCCAGGGCTCTGTCCTTGGACCCTTAATTTTTGTTCTCTACATTTCTGAACTACCAGCATGTATCAAATTACGTTGTTCTCAATTTGCCGATGACACAAAGTTGTATGGTATCCCGGGCAAACTGATCACACGATTCAACGGGACCTGGAGTCAATTGCTCGATGGTGCAAGGATTGGCAGCTACCTCTCAATCTGGAAAAGTGTGCCGTTTTACATATGGGTGCCAATAACCCTCGACTTCAATATCGTATCGGTGGGCAGAGGATCCCTGCTGTATCCAGTCACTGCGATCTGGGTGTCGACATAACAGAAAACTTGTCCTGGTCTGATCACATATTAACCATTGTAAAACGAGTCATAAAGTCACTGTTTTTAGTGCAGAAAGCTTCCAGTGTTCTCTTCCAGGCGTACGTACGTCCTATTTAGGACTTCGCTGGTCCGGTTTGGATCCCGGTTTTGAGTCGGGATGCTGTGATGTTGGAAAACGTGCAGACGCAAGCTACTCGATTGCCTTATGGAATTTTCCGGCCAACCTATGATGAGAGGCTCTCAATTATGAACATTAAATTGTTCGCGGCCCGTAGAGCTCGTGGTGATCTAATATTTACATTTCGTGCACTTCACGGTATTTTTGGCGTCGATTTGCGAGGTGTATTCGAGATGAACCGTGACGTTTGTCTGCGAGGCCATACCCTTAAGCTTAAAAAAGAGAAATTTTCAACAGTGACTAGACAATATTTTCTTTCAAACCGCGTGTTTGATTTGTGGAATGGATTGCCTGCAAGTGTGTGAGTTCGGTTTCTGTGAATGCATTTAAGAACTCATATGATAACTGGCTCCGTGATCACTAATTTTCAACTCTTATTATCGTTCGTCACCACTTAGTTGTTTTCTGTTATTTTTCTTTAAATGTAATTTAATGTTCTTGAAATACTTGTTTTGTTGAATTTTGTTATTGTGAGTTTATAGGCCTGTGCCTCAACTCTTTTCATCGTTTAATAATAATAATAATAATTCAATAGGTACATAATATAAATCATCAATATATCGTATTTTATGTTGTCCTAGCCGGTTATTTCAGGTCTCAATTACTCAGTCGAATCTTCTGATACAGAAAGGAAGAAGCGAGAGAGCGTACTGCTCTCCACATCCTGCAGGAATTTTGTTGGTAATAGCATCGAGCCTAATCAAGTTACAGGGGTGCTTTTAGTTCGTCTCTGAGTGAGCTGACATCGGTTCCATCAATAACTGTCGGGACGACGGACGCTTATATCGCATTAATATTTTTATTGATGTTTGAATTGACTCTTTGCACGATGGAACTTCCTCACCTTGAAAACGGGTCGGAGTAAAAAAAACTCATTCAAGGCAAACGGTCAATAATCAAACGAACGGAATTTTCATTGTGAAATGAAATTCATCGAGTCAACTGAAAATTCTTGAAAACCACTGAAGTCAGGAATTTTTGTGTTAATGATATTTTGTCTATTCACGCCTCACACACACTTGCGAAATACTGCATGAACCTTAAAGCCCTCTTTTCTCAAACGAGTAAGAGATTTCAATTCGATCAGATCTGTATTTTTGAATACATTGTGAAAGTATATTTTGGTTTGAAGGTTTGTGCTGAATTTCAGCTGCATCAGACACACAATTTCTGAAATATAACATTTTTGAATAAAATATTCTTTTATTTTTTCGGTGCGCTGTTCTATGAACAGAGTGCCAAATGTCTGTTATTTTCGAATATTTCGCTGAGAATGGTCTTAAACGATTAGTTTTGACTCACTGATTAATAATTCGAGGCCAGAATTGATTCTGACCGATTACGCTCGAACGCAATGAGTTAGAGAGTTGAAATTTGGAGGGGAGGGTTGTAGCCCAAATGCGCTGGCTAAGTTCGTTAATGGGGAAAATCCACAGAGTGGTTCCAGAATTATAGTCATTTTAAATTTTGTTTCCCCAATAACTCAAAAAATACTAATCTGATCGAATCAAAGCACGGTAATTAGTTAAAAAATACCGACACGAAGACTTGTGCAGAATTTTGTGAGGATCACATGGCTGCAAAATTTAAAAAAAATATTTAAAAAGAGTGTATCTCAGAAACTATTCGTCAGATATCGTTGAAATTCTACGAGAGCCATCAAAACCTTATGAAACAGTAAAGTTCTAGATTTGAACTCGATCGGATCCATATTGGTGAAGTAATTGCCGAAACTTCAAAATAATCTAAAGATCGGGGTCAACTGGTCCACTGTTTTTACATTCAACCAAACAAATTCTCAACAGTTTTTGTTACAAGAATATAAGTAATCATGACGTGTTTGCATAGATAATAATTATTCTTAGTCTGTGATGTCTTTCATATCTCTCTGTATTCGAGTTCATTTCAATATCTGGAATTACAGAACACAAATGATGACATGACACAGGTTGACAGACAAACCAGTTTGAAAATGATGAGATAATATAAGAAAACTTGGTCATAAGATTCAGGAATCAGTTTTGCAAGTTACCAAGATTGTAAAATGGTTAGATATCCAAAAAAATTCCCCTGCGAAAGACTATCAATTTCATATTTTGCCGAATTCTGGAAGAAATATGTATTTCAAAGTGTAAATAGCTAATGGAAACTTCATCGATTTCAGAAATGCAAGTATTTGGTCAGAAGGAACTTATTTAAGCTTGTATTATTGTCAGAACTATATAAAGCAATCAATATATTCTTGTCGGCTTAATTCCGATTCCCAGTTCATTATGTGATATGATGAGTTTTGTGAGCTTTACCGTATTATTATAGTTATATTACAGATTTTGGGAGAAACAACCCAGAAAGGAACCATTTTGTAAGGAGTATACCTCCAAAACTATCCTTTAATGATAGACCACAGTCATTCCATTTACTCGGAGAAGGAAACTTCAAGCTGTGAGATCCTTATTTTTGAACGGAGATGTTATTGAATGGAAGTCTGAAGTTAAATATCTAGGAGTTACACTAGATAGTAAACTTTTGTGGAATAAGTACATATTGAAATCATTGCTGGTAAAGCAATGAAGGCTTCAAAGGCATGCAGAAATCTAGATGGTAGGAATTAGACTGCAACGTATGGAGCAGTAGTCTGGTATAGAAAAATAAGTCAGAATAGTATTAGTAAAACTCTAGAAAAAATACAAAGGCTTGCCTGTGTGTGTGTGTCACTGGAGCTATGGGAATCTATCTTACCAGGGCACTTAAGATTATCACAAATTTCACACCCCTTCACCTTGTGATAGACAATATGACCCATGAAGCCATTCTCAGAATATCTGGGAAAGGATTCCATTTAATGGTACACAGATGGTTCAAAATCCAATATAGTAGCCCGCGCTGGAGTATATGGGACTGGCACCAAATGTTCACTATCGCTAGGCTCCTATCCGATCGTTTTTCAGACAGAAATATTAGCAATCGAAAGAAGCGTGGAAATTAGACATGAAAGAAACTATCAGAGGTGTGATATAGCAATCCATTCAGAAAGCTAAGCTTGTTTTTAATTTCGGATTCTAATTCCTGGGAATATTGGGAATATTATTTTTTTCCTCGAGCAGCTTTGGGCGAGGCCAGTACCTGGATGGGTGACCGCTCTGGCTATAAATTTAAACAGCGCGCCAAAGCTCCTGTGTGCAGGGCTTTCCTACTTTTTTTGGAGTGATACGATATACTCAGGCATCGTTGAACGATTATGCCCATCAAAAAATTAAAATGTCTCATTCCGTTATGCGAGTTGACCTGAAAATTGTCGGTGGCTATCTATTTCCGTTTGGAAGTGGTAAATTCTTCATCAGTGAACCAAAACTAATCGTTTGAGACCATTTTAGTAAAAAAATTTGAAAATTAAACCCATGGGCCAAAATTATACCACCCTACCAAGGCGATTCGTGCAAAATTGAAATTTAATAAATCATACCAATAACACATTTTTTTTCTGTATTATGAACCTTAACTCAAGAAAAAATGATTGATACACAAATGTAGATCCATATTTCAGTATTTTTTTGCTAGCAATATTATGGAAATACTGTATATAGTTACATGTCTCACTACTTATGGAAGTAAAACGTAATATTAACCTCAGTCAACGTCCGTACGGTCAACGAACAGTAATTTCTTTTGATGATTCCTTTATGTTCTTCTTTTCTATTGCCTCCATAAACTACATCAAAACAGTCTTGTATATATTCACAAATTCAAGAATCGAATACATACTTGCTTTCCAAGAGAAAATAACAACTCCGAATTGACAATCTCTAATAGCTAGAAAAGATGACATTTATGAATAGTGATCACAGACAGATTCTGTGTTCACATTCTGTGAATACATAGAACTTACGATGTATTATTGAAACTTTGAAACATCATATCTCCGAAAGTATTAGCTTGTCAGAGTTGAAAATGATAACAATGAATTCTTATGATGAAACTGCATCTTAAAAAAAATTGAATTCAAAAGTTGTAATGTAAAAAAAATGTTTTTTATTTTTTTTTGTTACTCCGAAACTATTAGACCTATTTTGCCCAGTAACGAACTTAACCGAGATATTTATCCCTCAAACTGACGCTGAAAATTTCAACTGTCTGGCTCATTCCGTTCGAGAGTTATCGAGTTAACGGCCAGACGGACGGCCGGCCGGACAGAATCGACACCGACCATGGATTCTTGATCAGTGAGTCAACCCAAATCGTTCAAGACCATTTTCAGCCAAAAATTCGAATATTACAGACATTTGGGCAAATTGATAAGCACTCTGTTCCGAGGAACAAGAGTGAAAAATTCGTGAAACGTTTGTATTATTGTTTATAACCAAAAATTTTGATGTCATATGACCCTCATATGAGTTTGTAAGCCTTTCCGTAAGTCCGTATAGAAATGGAAAGGATCCAAACGTTTGAATGCTCTCCACGTCTGCTACGTCTCCCTCCTCATCCCTGTGGTGTCATAATGTCATAAAGTAATTTCCCAAGAAAGACTCTCTTATATCCATTGTCAATGAAGAGCTTGAAAAGCCTATCGCTGGCCTACCTTTCGAACTATGAATGTATAATGTCCATGATTCATTTCTTCCTGCCCAGAATCACAATTATTTTGAGTGCTATGTGCTGGTATGAATCGTAATTGAGGTTACTAGATGGTTTTCTATACCAGTCTAATTTTATGTTGTTATCCATATATCTAAAAACCCATGTGTCCAAGAAACGTATTGCTCTATATGTGTCGTTTTCTACGATAAACTGAACGTGTTCATCGAAATTCTTGAAAATTGTCAAAGTATCTTCCCCCTGTCAGCTGGTATTGTAAAAATCATCTCCAAATTGATATATAAAATGTGGTGAGTATGATTATTGAGGCAAGGCAAACAATATACTCCATGTCATAACGACATTCGCTAAGAGAGGACTACTGCCCATCAGACACCCAAAAATTTATTTATAATGGGATCCTTTGCACAGTTGGCTAGTTGACCTCGAAAAGAAACTCTATCAACTGTATGAATATTTCTCTAGGAATATCCGTACAACTACTTATTGGCGGACAATTTTTTTTAAAGATAATAAAATTTAACATTTATTTTCAATGTCAACTACAGTGAAGTACATTGAAAAAATGTACACAACAAGTCAAAATTATGTATTATTAAAGCATTAATGAGGCACCCTAGAGTCATTCAACATATTTACATAATCAAGTAATTCTTGAGAAAAAAAATTGGTTCAAGCACTGACGTGAAGTCAGGAGCTTTTGCACATATGTTCTATTGTCCTATATTGGAAACTATTAATGGTATTCGCCATGGTAAATTCGATTTTACCATTACCTTTTACCATTCGAATTTACCATGATAAATTCGATTAAGAGTGTCAAATACAGGGGAATGGACAATAGAATATACGCGCAAAAGCTCCTGGCTTTACGTCAGCGTTTGAAGCAATTTTTTTTCCTGATTATTTTAAAAATTTTTAGTGCCACGGTTCTGCCAAAATTTTATACACGTATTTACGTCGATATTCTACAACTAGTTACCAAGCTTCATTTCGATCGAGTCTATATTTTTTTGAGGTATAGAGGAAATAATATTCCAGGTGGGTATAACTGCGAAACCATTATATCGATTAGCCCAAAAACGAAGTTAACTCTCCAATTCGGATGCCCAACCTACCCTGAACATTGCAAGTCCCTATCTCCTTTCGTTCAAAAGTTATCGAGGAAACGTGTACCCACCCATCAGCTACTGAACTCACGCAAGGCTTTTCGGATCTCCGACAATATATAGATCCGGTCGTGTTCAAACTTGGAACTTGGCAGTAAAGTTAGGTTCTGAAGGCTCTCGTAAAATTTCCGCGATGTCGGACGTTAAGTTTTTGATGTATAGAACTTTTTCAATGAATTAAAAAAAAAAGTTCTGTGATACGATCCTCACAAAATTTTGCATGAATTATTGTGTCAGCATTTTACAAGTAATGACCACGTTTGAAATGAATCGATTTCGTATTTTTTGAGTTATTGAGGAAATAACAACCAAATTTCAGATGGCCATAACTCCAAAACCGTTCGGCCGATTATGCCTATTAACAAACTCAAATTTACCATTCAGATGCACAACCGACTCTTAAAATTTCAAGTCGCTATCTCTTTCCATTCTCAGGTTATCATGACGCAAATAATATTTTTTAATAATTTTTTTTTAATTTTCTAGTGATACGATTTTCACAAAATTTCACCAATGTCTTTAGGTTTGTATTCAAGCAAATTTCATTCCTCGAGTTACAGGCCAAATACTGAAAAAATCTGAAGCACAACCTAGAAACCATTGCAAACTCAGATACCCGTTACTCAGGACCCTCAAAAGGGGTTAAAATGATTTACAGCTCTGGAGCAATTTTTAGGGGCTAGACCTCATTTTAGCACTAACTTTTCTGGGCTATATTCGAATATCTACATATTTTATTAATTCCGAGCATTAGTTTGAATATAATACTCTCAGTTCCTTATAGCTGTTGTTTTGAGTAAATTTTTCTCATGAAGTGTGGATCCCTATTATTGTATCCTGATTGTTTGATACCCTGATTGTTTTCCCAGGGCATTGATATTTCGAGGGACCAGATTCTTCGTAACCTGATTGTTTCATCAGGAGGATGAGTTTTTGTTGTTTCTACTTTGAGAAACCACTGGTGCATATTATTAATCCTGTTGATTAATGTCGTGAATGCAAAACCGATATAAAGGGGTATACTTAACTTTAGCATCCACCACTTCACCAGTAATCTCATTGATTACGGCGTAAATTGTTATTTGCAACTACGAAGATGAGGAAGTGGTGAAAGATTCGAACGCGCTGTAACCAAGCAGCGAACTGTATCTTCTTGTTACCGATACTTTGATGATAAGCGCAAAGTAATTATACAAATGTAATACTTATTATATCTAAAATCTTCCTTCTATATGAAAATTACAGCAAGGAAGAAGTGACTACTTAGTTGGTACGGCAACTGAAGGAAATAGTATTGTTTAGAGAACTAAAAGAAGTAATAGTGCATTCTTGCAGTGTAATTATATACAGGATGTATCTGAATAACACCAAAAAAATGTAAGTGGTGATTCTGCGATGAAAATTAAGGTGGGTATTGGTAGAAAATTCTAAGAAAAACCTCCCCCTGTAGAAGTTACATCCCTCCGAAGATTAACAATTTTATTTTCCCTGTATATTGAAAGACTTCAGGAAAGGTAATTGAATGGGTGATGAAGAAAATAAAGTAAAACTTGTTGAATATACAAACTATAAACAAATGAGTTAGGTTAGGAAAATTCCACCTCAGTGCTTTTTGCGCGTACATGTTCTGGGGAACATCGCTTCATCATTTCGCCCAAATGTCTGTAATTTTCGAATTTTTTGACGAAAATGGTCTCTAACGTATAGTTTGACTCCCCGATGAATAATTCGAGTTCAAATTTGATTCTGTCCGGTCGTTGTCACGATAACTTGAGAACAGAAAGAACTAGCGACTAGCGAAATTTTCAGTGTTGGTGGCGCATCCCAAAGTGACGGAAAAGTTCATTAATGGACATAATCGGCCCAATGGTTTCCGAGTAATAATTTTGTTTTCAACCAATATAAATCCGATCGAATTGAAACTTGGTGAATAGTTGTAGAATATAAACCTAAGCACGCTTCTGAAATTTTGTGAGAATCGTATCGCTAGAAAATATAAAAAAAAATTATGAAATAATATTTTGTATGCCACGATAACCTGAGAACGGGAAAATATAGTGGTTTGAAATTCTGAGGTAAGGTTGTGCATCTGAATGCGACATTTGAGTTTGTTTATAAGCATAATTGGCCAAACGGTTTGGGAGTTATACCAATCTGAAATTTGGTTGCTGTTTTCTCAATAACTCGAATTCAAACATGGTTATTAGTTGTAGAATGCCACCTCAAAAGCTCAGGCAAAATTTTGTGAGGATCGTATCACTCGAAAATTAAAAAAAATCATTGAAATTCAGTGAAAAGAATTGTATATATCAGAAACTATTCATCCGACATTGCTGAAATTTTGCGAGAGCCTTCAGAACCTACCTTACTACCAAGTTTCGAGTTTAAACACGATCGGAACTATATTGGTGTAGATCCGAGCGGCCTTGTGTGAGTTCAGTAGCTGGGAAGGTGAGCGTTGCCTCGATAATTCTTGAACGAAAGGAGATAGGAACTTGCAATATTCGGGGTAGGTTGAGCATCTGAATGGGTGAGTTAAGTTCGCTGTTGGCCATAATTGGCCCAACGGTTCCAGAGTTACTTCCATCTGGAATATTTTTTCCTCGATAACTCAAAAAATATAGACTCGATCGAATTGAAGCTTGCTAATTAGTTGTAGAATATCGACATTTAGAGGTGTGTACAATTTTTAAGAACCGTATCGCTATAAATTTCTAAAAAAATTACGAAAAAAAATTAGTGTGTCCAATACAGGAGAATGGACAATAGAACATACGCGCAAAAGCTCCTGACTTCACGTCTGTGCTTGTAAGAATTTTTGAAAATGCATTGAATTTTTTTCCTGTGAATGCTTAAGTTTCCGAAAAAACTTCTAGAGATAAAAAAGTTAGTAAATAAATTGGGCTTTTCAGCCATGTTTTTCTTCCTACAGGGAAAATTTTATTGCAAAAAAAGCTTTGTAAGAAAAATTATCTTAGGAATTGACAACCCCTAATATCAACAATTGGTTGGGGTTTCGATCCTTAAACTGCCCGAAAATGTTACAACAATACTGTCATTCGTCGATTTTGAATAGAGTGGGAATAAATCTGAAACTTCAGATGCAAGCACCAATGAGGGCACTTCTAGGATAAACCTACTCCTTCGAAATCTGGAATTTTTCATCTGAGCTGACTTTACTTTATTTACCAGTAACAATGAATAGCATGATGGTTAATGTCTCAAGAACCAATACATTTCTGAACACTTCAGTTGTTTAATTCTTCTGAAGTATATTAAAGGAAGTGGGCAATGAATCGCTCTAAAATGGTCGAACCTTAACAAGAAATTCCCACCTCGAAGACAAAGCATAGCTGCCTTCTAAAAATTTTTATTTTCAAGGGTTAGACCCACATGGCACCGAAAAACCCCGGTGGTCCTTTTTTGAGAAGAAACCAGCTATATTTTTTCTAAAATGTAATGTCATGAGACGTTACACGTTACTATAATTTTCAAATAGAAATTGAACAGAACGCGCTACCAACCTAAATTAGGGCGTTGAATATGTCAACCGAAAAGCTTGATTTCAGGAATGGAATTTTTACGCTATAAATGTCCTTTTAGAATCCGAAATTGACAAAATTCTGCATTTTCCCGCATGTGCCAAAATATGAATATTCATTCCATTTGGCTTTTTCAGAATGCATAATTCATAGGGTTTCATACTACCCGAATACAATTGAATGCAAAAATAATGGGCGCACAGAGGGTGTAATATTGGATGTTGTATCACGACAAATGGACGAATCCATTGTGGCAGAGTAAATTGTTCCCAACTATCGCATCTTATATTGCCACAGAATAACCAAATGCTTCACTTCGCTTCTGGCGAGGTTGTCGGTTATTTGATCTTGAGATTAACTTCGAGAGGATTATGACAGAGAAGAGTTAACTGAAATTTGTCCCCTTCTGTGAGTTTCAGAACGTAACAACTGTAAGATTTATTGGACTGCTGGATCCTCCTAGAAAATTATTATGAATAATTTACATCTGATACGCTTTTGTGATAAGAGATACTATTCAAACTTTAACGAATATAATATCTATTTGCGTGTGATTATACAGCAAATGTTCTAGAAAACGTAGTATAATTTTGCCCAAATCTCTATAGACCTCATTATTTAGGTTAGGCGGGAATTTTGACTTCCTTGTATCCGAGTACTGAATTCCCATTGTATTTCTTATGTGTCTAAAATTAACGTGAATCTCTCGTCTGTTTTTAGATGCTTTGGCTAATTTCTTAAGGTTTACTTGTGTTGAAACAGATTCAGTAAACCTTTCTCAACAATCTAGAATAAAGTTTTCATAACACAATTGTATATTTCCAAAATAATTAATGAATATAAAAGTGTTGGGCAAATTCTATCGACGTAAGTCTTAGCTCACTTCAAATCAGTCGAAAATAATAACATAACCCCTAAATCGGCCATGTAATGACGCACAACAGAAGTCATCTACGACATACGGAAATCTTCCTAACTACACTGGTTTCAATTTTGATTTAGGGATAAATAGAAGAAGATTTTGATGTGGAAAGAACATAAAAACATGTACTAATGATGAAGGTACCCAATATTTAATGTCTCTGTACTAACATTCTCTTTTAAATAGGGTGGTGCCATTTCCATCTCAAAATTGAACCTCCATAAGACTCCCGTGTTATAAAAAAATGTTAATATGGATCTCCTGCCAAGATAATGATTTTAACCTAACTAATATGGTCTATATTTTTTTGAATTTTTTGCAGAAATAGTCTCAAATTATTAGGTTAGACACACTGATGAAGAATTAGAGGTGGAAATCGATTCTCTCCGGCGAACGGAAAGAAATTTTCGGGGTATAGGAGCATAATCAGTCAAACGGGTTTGGAGTTATATTCATGTGCATTATTCCACAATAACTCAAAAAATATAAATCCGATCATATTAAAACTAGGTAATTTTTTATGGAATGGCAACGCAGAGATTTTGTGAAGATCGTATCACTAGAAGAAAAACATTTTTCTTCAATAATTTTATATTTCAGAAACTATACGTCTGATTCCTTTGAAATTCCGCATAAACCTCTAAGCCTTCATTTTACACTCAAGCACCGGATTTCAGCTCATTCGTTTTTATATTTCAGCAATAATTGTGAAACTGAAATTTCGAACTCGTATCTACTTCTCTGAATATTATTTCCTCAATAACTCAAATAATACAGCACCAATAGAATTGAAACAACTTGGTAATTCGTTGTAGAAAAGCGACGCGCAAATTTTTAGCAGATTTCTGAAACTATTTGTGATACTCCGTTGCAATTCCGCACAAAACTTCAAAGCCACTATTTCACAATCTGGTATCGGTTTTCAGCTCGATCGGCTCTGATTTTCAGTAATTATTGTGAAAAAGAAGTTCGACCTAGTGTCTGATTCTTCTGATATTTCAAATCATGTAAATCTGGAAATTGCAAGAGCACCTAGATTCCTGCAGCGCAGGAAATTCGGGTTCGAACCTCCGATGAGAAAGTTATTTCATTATTTAAAATTTGGTTCAGGCCAAATGCATTATTACTCGTATGAACGCTAAAAAGATGGCTTGTAGGTTCATGCAATATTTCATAACAATGTCTGAGGTATAACTAGAAAATAGAACATGCGCGCAAAGCTCCTGACATCACGCCAGTGGTTTATACGCGCATGTACTGGGATCAGCACGCTATCATTTCTCCCAAATGTCTGTAAATATCGATTTTATTTCCAAAAATGGTCTCAACTGATATAGAATTCCAGGTCAAATTTGATTCTGAACGGGAGGCCGTTGCCACGATAACTTTCGAACGAAAAGAGAGAGAGACTTGAAATTTTCAAGTAAGGTTGTGCATCCAAATACGACGGTTAAGTTCGTAAATAGGCTGATCAGACAAACGGTTTCCGAGTACTAATTTTGTTTTCAAACAATACAGATACTATCGAATTGAAACTTGGTAGCTACTTGCAGAATACTGACACAAAGACGTATGTGATATTTCGTGCAGATCGTAGCACTAGAAAGAGAGACAGATACTCGCAGTTTTCACTGCACACGTTGCACATCCAACTGGAACAATTTCTTTGTAAGGCTTAATCGTCCGAACGCCTTAAATTTTATTTTTATTTCTTCAATATAGAGAGAGAGAGAGAGTTTATAGGTTCTTCTACAATATCAAGCATTGTTTAAACAGGTCAGAGGAAATAGATAAACTTACAGATATAACAATATCACAACATAACACAAAAAAAAATGATAAGGAAGCCAAAGTAAGTCTTCACTGCGAAGACAAAAACAAAATCCCAATCATATCAATCAATACACCAATATTTCAGTTTTATTTTTACTGGAGATATTCTGAACTCAATATTATTAACTTAACATTACCATTCCCATCATCGTATGGATTGACCATCGGCATGAAAATATCAACCAACGAAAAGTATGTTATCATATTATAATTCTCATAATTGCTGGAATGAATTAGACAATGTCATGTCTCAGGATAATAAGTTGACAGTATAACAATTCACACATAGAATAATTATAACATTCTGTGAAAACGTAGAAATCGTATCTCCGAAAGTATTAGCTTGTTGGAGTTGAAAATGATATCAATGGATTCTTATGGTAAAACTGCGTATTGAAAAAAAATTTGGAAGTTGTAATGTGAAAAAAATTGTTTTTTTTGTTACTCCGAAACCATCAGTCCGATTTTGCCCAATACTTAGCCTAGATATTTATCTCCCAAACCAATTCTGAAAATTTCAACTGTCTAGCTCATTTATGACTGGCTGGACCGGCCGGACAGAATGAATTTCGACCACGGATTCTTGATTAGTGAGACGAACCAAATCGTTCAAGACCATTTTCATCGAAAAATTTGAAAATTACAGACATTTGGGAAAATTGATAAGCACTCTGTTCCGAGGAACAAGAGCGTCAAAAACAATCAGAGTAACAAAAATCTGATACTTCGAAGCACCATTATTCTGATAAAGGAATCAGGATCCAACTTCCCCCATAACTTAAAAATTATGATCCAAATCAAACATGGTATCTAATTAGTTGAAGAATGCCGACGCAAACATTATTGCGGAATTTCGTGAGGGTCGTATTACTAGACTTAAAACAATCCTGAATGAAATTCTGTATCTCGGAAACTATCCTTCCTATATATTATACTGGAGTATACAAAACCTAACTTTACGTCCAAGTTCCAAATTTTAACACGATCGGATCTATATTGTTGAAGATCCGAGCAGCCTTGGGGGAGTTCAGTAGCTGACCTTTGCCACGACAACTTTCGAATGAGGAGAAACGGCGACTTGACATTTTCAGCGTAGTTTGTGGGTCTGAATGGAACAGTTAGGTTCGCCAAGTCTTGTGGAATTTCGTGAATATGGTATATAATTTAAAAATTTTAAATTTCAGAAACTATTGAATTGTTTCTTTCTGGGTTTTCTCTCCCAAACTCTGAAAAATATCTATAAAATAAAAAATTAATTATTTTGTGATTTGCTTCAGCGTAAGAAACACAAGATATTTGTCAGAAGCAATCAATCGAACCATCTTGCCTAACAAATAATAACGAAACAACATCAACGAAGAAACAACTATATTGTAACGTTTCGGAGTCTATATCAGACTCCTTCTTCAGACGCTTAACGAAAAAATCTTCAGAACTATTTTGTTGATTGTTATTATTTTTTATTATTTGTTAGGCAACATTGTTCGATTGATTGCTTCTGACAAATATCTTTTGTTTCTTACGCAGAAGCAAATCACAAAATAATTAATTTTTTATTTTATAGATATTTTCAGTGTTTGGGAGAAAAAACCCAAAAAGAAACCATTCAATGATGAATATACCTCCCACAGTATCCTTTAATGATTACTTCAGAAACTATGTATAGAATCATCTGAAATTCCGCACATAGCTTCGAGAAACCATTTTACAATCGAGTACCGAGTTCGATCGACTCCGTATGAGGTGTGAATAGACAATGGAATATGCGCGTAAAAGCTCCTGAATTCAGGTCTGTGCTTTCTAAGAATTCTTCTTGGCACTCTTGTTCCTCGGAACACAGTGCTTATCAATTTGCCAAAATGTCTGTAATTTTCGACTTTTCGACTGAAAATTGTCTTGAACGATGTTGTTCGATTCATTGATCTAGAATCCATGGTAAATATCGAATCTGTTTGGCCGTCCAGCCGTTAACACGATAACTCTCGAACGGAATGAGCTAGACAGTTGAAATTTTCAGAGTAGATTTGGGAGATAAATATCTCGGTTGAGTTCGTTATTGGCTTCAGATTAACGAAAAAAAAATATTGTTTTTTTTTTGTACAAATTTTAAATTATTTTTTTTTTAGATTCTGTTGTACCATAAGAATCTAGTGATATTTTTTTTCCTAACAAATTTTAAATTCAATTTTCTTTAAGATCCTGTTTTACCATAAGTATCTAATGATATATTTCTCAACTCTAACAGACTAATATAACGGAGATATGATTTTTCAAAATTTCAATAACTATTCTTAATTCTTTGATTTCATAAAATACTATAATTATAATTTGCTGATGTATGTAAAGCTTCCCATGCACGGCCAATATTATTGAGCAATGTGGGTTGCACAATATCTTGACGGTGGCCCCCTGATGGCTAATATTATTGTATAATATGTAGGGTTGGTGCAAAAGATTATATGGTATGGAGGCGATATTGATACCAAAATATAGTACAATAATATTGAGCGTGTATGGGCTGCTTAAATCCAAAATAAGGCGAGACATAGACCTACGTTTTGAATTTAATTACGAATCGACTCTGCTTGGCTTCAGTGTTTGGACGGTATCTAGCATTTTCAGTGTGGTATGACCAAAAACAATATTTCTTCCTTCTTCTATCATAAGAATACATTGATATCATTCCCAACTCTGAGAAATCAATACTTTCCGATGGGTATGTGATTCGTCAAAGTTTGGATAATTACTCGATAATTTGAATGACAATTTTTTGAATATAATTTCTTTTATGAGGAAGTTCTATCATAAGAATCCATTGATATCATTTCCAATTCTGAGAAATCAATACTTTCGTAGATAGAAATAGTCAAAATTTGAAGAGTGTCAAAGCTCCTGTCCACAGGGCTTTCCCACATTTCATTAATAATAATAATAATCTTCAAATCTACACTGTTTGGTTTGCCGAACCCTGTAGAACCTGGACCTGTTGAATAAGAAAAGGATATAACAAATAAACATGAAGAATTCTCCACACTAGGACATGATTAATATTTACAATTTCTCTGAAAGTTATTTCAGGGTGTTTATCCATTAAATTTAAAACAGCTTGCTCAGTTTCCGGTGTTCGTGCAGTACGTTGCGCCCCTTTTAGGAAATTTTTTGGTTCAAAAGATCCGGTTTCGCATAATTTCCTGTGAGTTCCTGGAATCGTTGGGGCACCCGGACTATTCTGTTTGTAGAACGTTCTCGATATAAACGTCCCGCTTCAAATGCATTGCCCGACAGCCGTCAGTCCGTACAGGAAATATCAGCCAACTCAGCATTTGAAAAATTGACCATGATACTACATTTAAAACTTTTAACATTTTCAAAAGCTAAATGTTTCAATAAATATCTCTCGAAATTGCCCCAATTCGTTGTTGCTACGGTTTCTTTGACTTTTGATCTCGTTACTTTTCTGATGTCATAGGCAACCAGCGATGTGCACTTTTAATACTTTCTATTTTTGGCGCTCTAGTTCCTCGGAACTGAGTGCTTATCAACTTGCTCAAATGTCTGTAATTTTCGGATTTTTGGCTGAAAATGGTCTCAAACGATTTGGTTCGACTCACTGATCAAGAATCCGAGGTCGAAATCGATTCTCTCCGGCCGGTCCGGCTGGCCGTAGCATCAAATTGTAGAATCATGACCTTTATACGCAATGGAAGTTTTGTATCGACCAGGTTACCGCAAAGTGTAAAAAAAAATTTTCTAAATTTTTTTCCACAATAACTCTCGAACGGAATGAGTTAGGCAGTTGAAATTTTCAGAGATATTCATCTCCCTAACCTACTCTGAAAATTTCAACTGCCTAACTCATTCCGTTCGAGAGTTCGTTATTGGGAAAAATAGCCCAGATGGTTTCTGAGTAACGAAAAAAAAAATTTTTTTTTAAGGAACAAATTTCAAATTCAATTTTTATTTAAGATGCAGTTTCACCATTAAAATCCATCGATAGCATTTTCAACTCCAACAAGCTAATACTTTCGGAGATATGATTTTTCTAAATTTCAATAATGAATCGTACTTCTATGTTTTCACAGAATGCTATAATTATTCTATCTAAGCTTTATTATATGATCTGTGTTTATACCCGTACATTTCATCCTGTTCTATAAATCAGTCAAATTCAGTTCAGCTATTTTAATTCGATTTCTTCCATGGTGCAAAGTGCAGCACAAGCTCAATGTAATATACTGTAAATGATAGTGGTAGTGGCACAGTTTCTTACATATTCTCTTTAACTAGGCCAGAAAATATATATTGTTTGTTTTCTGTGCTAGTGAATCTAGATCTACATGTTGGATATACATAAAAAAATCAAGTACCATAATAAAATAGACCTGTCTTGATTTTAAGTATAAAAATTAATAATCTGTTTCGAGAGATATTTTGTTGGATTTTGATGAGTATTTACAGATCTAATAATAATTTAAAAACTTTTCCTCTTACAGCGGTAATAGCCAAAAGTTGTTTCTCATTTTTTATAGAAGTACATCCTCGAAATCTAGATAATGAAATTGGTATGTTAGGTCCACAAAATAATGTTTGACTCACGATCAAAGTCACATGAAAAAACAAAGTCATCATTTATGTGCTCAAATGGCACCACTGGAATCGATTTATCGACTGTCGCATTGATCCTTGTAGCTAACTGAACACCTTCAGATTAATCATTTATTAATTTTTTCACTTTCATCACATGACACTTCACTTCAGATACTAATTTTCTTTTTTTCCAACGATTAAAACGATCTACATTGAATGTTTAACGCTCTTTAAATCTATAATTACATAGTTTGAAAAATTGTCGTATGATTTGCTGGATGACCTGGTGTTTCCGCCAATGAAATGATTACTGCATATTCTTGAGTTGTTTGTAGATAGCCATGGGGTACCATCGGCACTAAAGAAATAAAAAAATTAATGTGGTAATAGAGATAATTTCAACACATTTACACTTACTTGATACGATGTACGGCTTTCATTCATTTTTGTTGACGTTCTAACAAAGTTGGTTTTGAATAAAATGTTATATTTGTATCAGTCTTCCATAAGTATTATATGACATGATACAACACAACAACTTGTGTTACCAGATCTGAATTTGTTTTTAACTTTATTTCCAATCATTACACACAGGGTTCGAACCTGGGGCCACTGCTATTTATCTTCTTCATAAACGATCTTCTTGATATTGTTGGTTGCGGGAAACTGTGCTTCGCGGATGATTAGAAAATTTTTACAGCTGTTATGGGAATCTACGATTGCGTTTACCTCCAGCTTCAGTTGATTATTGTGCAGAATTGGTGTCGCAGAAATAGATTAGGGTTGAATCTTGAAAAGTGTGAGATAATGACATTTTCCAGGAAAACAGAGATAGTCACATATGAGTATAGTTGTGATGGCTCGATTCTTGATAGGTGCAATCTTGTTAGGGATCTGGGGGTGTTGTTCGATTCTGGGCTCTCCTTCATACAGCATATATGTCGTATTGTTTTGGAGGCTGCTAGGGGATATGGGTTCATTGCCAGGAACTGTAGAGATTTTACGAATATACAATCAAACAAATTGCTATATAATGCATTCGTTCGTTCGAGATTGGAATATGCTAGTACTGTTTGGAATCCCCTTTATGACTGTCATACCAGGAAGCTTGAAAGCATTCAGAGGAAATTTTTGAAATATTTGGTATTTAAAATGGATGGTGTATATCCTCCACGAGGGTCCAATAATGCTTGTTTATGTCGAAGAATGAACTTTTCCCGCCTAGAAGTAAGAAGAAACGTCGCCTCCCTAATATTTTTATTTAAATTAATACATGGCGGCATAGATTGTAGTGAAATTCTCAGCAGAGTGAATTTCTATGTTCCTGGCTTCAACTCAAGAAGTGTTTTGGTAATCAAGTGTGAGAGAGCTCGGACTAATATTCTTCGTAAAGCGCCTGTTACGGTTATGTGCCACAACTTCAATTTGATATGCAACCAATGTGATATTTTTTCGTGTTCATTGAAAGCCATGGTGGGGTATGCTCTGGAGCACTTATAAATCTATATTATTATTATTATTATTATTATTATACTGATCCTCCTGGGTCTTCCAAAAGGAGACCCCTCATAAGCTCTAAGATCTTGATCTTTTTAGTGTATAATCAATTTTCTTTGCTTTATACTTTTGCCTCAAATTTAATTTAATTTAATTTATTTTGTTTGTTAGTACTGTTCATTTTATATATCTTATGAATTTGTCCTGTAAATGGGTTAACTGTTGGACAATAAAGGATATTATTATTATTATTATCACTCAATTATAATTTTTCATGTTTGCATTTCTACGTTAAGTGACAGTTCAACATCACCTACGAACTTACGAAATTACCGAAAGAGGCGCCACTAGTGTTTACGCAATTTCTCTATACTTATATCTAAGATTTATTGTTTTGGTTGAAGATAAAAAAGTGAAACACGAAAAATTCAGATGATATTATATCCTACTGTGATTGTAATTTCATGTAATATGCAATAGCTGCCAGCATTTACGAACCAACACACCATTAGATGCATCAATAACCAGCAACATAAAATACATTTTCAGAAGTATGAAATCAATAGATTTATCGATATTTCAAACTTGTTTATTCCACTCACAATATCATTCATGTATGGTAAATAACACAAAATATTTTCTCTCTAAAAATTGCTTCAAGCCCTGTGGACAGGAGCTTTGGCACTCTTGTTTAAACTTTGACAAATCATATCATCGAAGGTATTGGTAAGAGTTGGGAATTATATCAATGGAATATTATGAAAGAACCTCATCGTAGCAAAAATTAAATTCAAACATTATAGAAGAATTTAAATTTAAAAGAGTGCCAGAAATTATTAATCCAAAACCAATAGAATCCTACCCAACAACGAACTCATCCGAGATATTCATTCCTCAATTCTATGATGAACGATAATATATATACTTGCCTCAAATCCACTCCAATACTCCATTACACCAATATTCCAATTTTGTTTCTACTGGAGATATTCTGAACTCAATAATATATTGAGTTCAGAATATCTCACTCACCATTACCATTCCCATCATCATTTGGATTAACCATCGGCATGAAAATATCAACCAACAAAAAGTATGATATCATATTATAATTCTCATAATTCTACGATTGTTGCGATGAATTAGACAATGTCATGTCTCAGGAAAATAAGTTAAAAAGTATCAACACAGATCATATTATAACAATTCATAGATAGAATAATTATATCATTCTGTGAAAACAGAAATATGGATTAACCATCGGCATGAAAATATCAACCAACAAAAAGTATGATATCATATTATAATTCTCATAATTCTACGGTTGCTGAAATGAATTAGACAATGTCATATCTCAAGAAAATAAGTTGACATGTATCAACACAGATCATATTATAACAATTCATAGATAGAATAATTATATCATTCTGTGAAAACATGAAAATACGATTTATTATCGAAATTTGTAAAAATCATATCTCCGAAAGTATTAGCTTGTTAAAAAATGATATCAATGTATTCTTATGGTAAAACTGCATATTGAAAAAAAATTTATTTGAAAATTGTTATGAAAATATTCTTTTTTGTTACTCTGCAACCATCTGTCCGATTTTGCCCAATAACAATCTTAGATCACATGGTAGGATTGGAACATAATTTCTATGCATTCCATCAGCAGAAGCTATGTAATTAGGTATTTCAAATAATTATCTCATACAGTGACTTTTTCAAGTACATAAGGTACAAAATACATGATTACAAGAAAGGATTTCTCGTCGTTATTAATCTAATCTTCGTACATAGATATGATATATGTATTGGCAACCATCCCCAAGGATGTTGGGTTTGGAAACGTACAGAGTGGATATCTACATTATAAGACCCCAGAGACACGAACATGATCTGATGTTCCTACCTGAACAAATTACCTTGTCGTCTATAACAAATTATGTAATGCGTAAGAGCTCCTAGATTATGCCGATATTCGGGAATGTTATTCACGATTGACCTATTTATACATTAGAAAAGTGTCTGAAAAGCTCAATTCATCTTCAAGAAGGTACTTCTTCTTGATTGGCGAGATCACATTACATCTAAAACGCAAAGCAATAATGATTAGGGGCGGCTGGTGAGGGGAGGGGTCCGGGTCATTACCATCCCTAGAAAAATGACGTACATGACTAAACAATTAATTTGTATATTTCATATTCTTCTTCGAACTGGATTCAATTAAAATTAAAACATTTTTATCTAGTGACCATCTAAATTTCACAATACTTAAATTTGCGTAAAGCGTACGCATAGACAAAGTATACTATGAGCGTATGCCGGGCTGAATCTCGATCGCCCAAGCGAAATCGCTGGTTACCGTGGAAATGGCAAACGTCCCCACTCAGAGACCAGCTAGTCTAGCGTGATTCTCAGTCATGATTCGGGCGTATTAGTAGAAACCCGGAGAGGAATAAAATAGCTACGCTCACGCCCGGTTTCTGAAAGGCTGGTGTTAACAGTTAACAGAACTGTTAATGTCAAATCAGTCCGAGTTTTTGCGCTTTGCGCAACTCAGATGAGGGTTAACAAGATATTGATGTCTGATTAGTTAACATTTGTGTTGATCAGCCTTTCAGAAATCGGGGGTCAGTAGTATTTTATCTTGTTTATGGTTACGGTAAATAGATAGGTATTGTTGGTGCCAATTGTTTCGTATTATAAAGTTGCGTCGAGTATTTAAGGACTGACTCTGAGGATGTGTGATCTAACAAAATTAAACTTTAGATTGTCACAAATGTTGACGAAAAAAATTTATGGTTGTGCGGATTTGAAGAAGAACATCGTTAATTTATTTTGTGTGCTTACTGTTTGGTGGAGACGATGGCTGGACATAAGAAGGTGTATAAAAAAAATGGGTTCAAGCCCTGTGGACAAGAGCTTTCTGGCGCTCTAGTTCAAACAGACAAATTATATCTCCGAAAGTATTGGTTTCTCAGAGTTGGGAATTAAATCAATGAATTCTTATGAAAGAACTACATCATAAAGGAAATTAAATTCAAATAATAGTTTATTTATCAAGATTAAATGAGCAATCTGAGAATGAGAACTGCACCATGGAAGAAATCAAATTAATAAGCTGAAATGAATTTGGCTCTTTCTCATAAAACAGGATGAAATGTACGAGTATGAACACAGATCATATAATAAAGCTTAGATAGAATAATTATAGCATTCTTTGAAAACATAGAAGTACGTACGATTCATTATTGAAATTTAGAAAAATCATATCTCCGAAAGTATTAGCTTGTTGGAGTTGAAAATGATATCGATGGATTTTAATGGTGAAACTGCATCTTAAATAAAAATTACAGACATTTGGGCAAATTGATAAGCACTCAGTTCCTAGTAACTAGAGCGCCAAAAAGTATAATTCCCTTTCCGGCATTTGATCCCGCCTTCTCTCGTTCCGAAACCGAAAACCCGATTGGCTAGACGAAACGGCTATCGGGCTCCTCGTACGATCTTGTCGATCTCCGGTATTAGAATAAAACGTCGGAAATTACCTGGGATATATATTGTTCTTAATTTTCACTTTTCGACATAAACTCGCCACATGGGGGTTTATTTGACGGTTTTTTACCCTTGTCTCTTTAAGTCGATTTTGACGTTTCTCGAACCAAGGAATTAGACAATGTTATGTCTCAGGAAAATAAGTTGACATTGTGACAACTCATACATAGAATAATTATATAATTCTGTGAAAACGTAGGAATACGATTTTCTATTGAAATTTTGAAAAATCATATCCCCGAATGTATTAGCTTCTTAGAGGTAAAAATGATATCATTGAATTCTTATGGTAAAACTGATTATTGAAAAAAATTTAATTTGGAATAAATTTTTTTTTGGTACTCCGAAACCATCTTTCCGATTTTGCCCAATAACGAACTTAGCCGAGATATTTATCTGCCAAACCTACTCTGAAAATTCCAACTCTCTAGTTCATTCCGTTCGAGAGTTATCGTGCCTACGGCCGGCCAAACAGAATGATTTTCGACCACGGATTCTTGATCAGTGAGTTGAACCAAATCGTTTAAGACCATTTTCATCGATAAATTCGAAAATTACAGACATTTGGGCAAATTGATAAGCATTCAGTTCCGAGGAACTAGAGCGCCAAAAACACGAAAAATCGGCAAAACATACGAAAAAGATTGCAGCTATTGGTCACAACTTATATCTCTTGTGGTTTAAGTAGTGCATAGGTGAAATTTTGTGAGAATCGTATCACTAGAAAATTGAAAAAAATTATTAAACATTACTTATCTCACGATAACCTGGAAACGGAAAGATATAGCGACCTGATAGCCTTAGGTTAGGTAACTCATTTTGATTGTGAAATTTACCACAACAAGGGTCAAGTGGGAGAGCACCAATCGGTGAACTTCCCCTTTAGATTTCCGATTCGTTGTAATATTAATTTTCTTGCATTTTACCCATTAAATGAACTTGAATGTGAAAACACAGGCATTATTATTATTATTTTTATTATTATTATACGTTGATGGCAGGTTGTGCATACGAATGTGACATTCAATGCAGCCCATACACGCTCAATATTATAGTACAATATTTTTGTTTGTGCAATATAATTGACCGTGTGTGGGCTATGTTTAGAGGTTGCGCAATATATTGCACAACCATCAATATCGCACCAACCAACATATTGTACAAAAATATTGACCATCTAGGGCAGGCGTTTTCAACCTTTTGGTTTAAACGGCGCACTTTTCGTTCATCAGAATTTCACGGCACACCAGCCAAAAATTGCCAAATGCGAGTTGGACCGGCGCGTAGAGAGTTCCGTACAGTGTACATAATATGTATAATATAACGGATAATGGAAGCTTATAAATAGTGTCTCGTTGACATCTTTAGGTATAAAACCCCAAAAAGCACCGTGAATAAAAAGACATGGTTAAAAATTAAATCTTTTTAATGTTAATGGGATATTTGTGCCTGGCGCAAGGATCAATGTTTTTTTATTCTTGGACGAATGGTCGACAAACACACTCGAAGCCCTTCTTCGATAGATAGGAGACGTTTGCGTTTCTTACTTTTTATATTCGTCAACGCTGAAAATCCTTGTTCGCAGAGGTATGAAGTCGAAAATGGCAAAAAGAAAGTGAGTGCTTCTTTACTCAGTTCTGGATATTCTGCTGAAATATACATCCAGTTTAAGTTCCTGTAGTTTTAATACCAACGTGAAGTCATTATTTAACTCACAAAACTGTTCTTTCTCTCCCAATCGAAAACCAACCAAGATGTTAAGTGAAATATTGAAGGGATCTCTAACCCAGTCAAAATCCTTCATCTCGATATTGGGAAAGTTTTTCCATATACTATTTTCCAACAATTCTAATGAATCCCGTATCATAGATCTCATTGTAGAATCTACATTCCTGGACACTGTATGCGGGAACATGGACATAGTACAGTGGTGAATATGATTTATCCAAAGGTTTAATTTTTCTGCGAAACTTTTAATTTTATCTGAGGACGTCAAAACATTCTCATTTCGTCCTTGCATACTTGCCATTAATTTGTTAAGATGTTCAAATAAATCTGTCAGACAGGCCAATTTGGTGCACCATTCATCGTCGCGTAATAGGCCAACAAACTCGGATGTTTCCAAGGTGAGGAATATTATTATTATTATATGAAATGTGCCGGGCAGACGAAACCCACCCCTCCACTGCGACCAATCGGTCTATTGTGTATATAATCTATACTTCACCCACAAGCTCAACTCTCTTGGTGAGGGATATGAGTCTGGTGGGTGAGAACTTGTCCAGTTCCCTCTGTCTCAGTTTGTGGACTCCTAGTTCCTCAAATCTGATTCTGTCCCCAGCGGGGCAGTCACACATGATGTGTTCGATAGACTCGTCGTCCTCCAGGCATAGTCTGCACTTGGAGTCGTCAGTCAACCCTAGTGTATTGAGGTATTTTCTGTGCAGCCTAGGTACATTTCGCGGAAATCTCGGCAGCACACTTGAAAATATACGTGGCACACCAGTGTGCCGCGGCACACCGGTTCAAAACCTCTGGTCTATGGACCATCGTCAATATATTGTGCAACCCACATTGCACAATAATATTGAGCGTGTGTGGGCCTCTTTAGTTTGTTAATAGATATAATCGGTCACACGGTTCTGGAGTTATGCCCATCTGAAATTTGTTTGTTATTTCCCCAGTAATTTGAAAAATACGAATCCGGTATAATTCAAACATGGTAGTTAGTTTTAGAATGCCGAATGAAATTCTTGCAAAATTTCGTGAGGATCGTATCACAAGAAAATTTCTTAAAAATCATTGAAAAGAATCCTATATATCAGAAACTATTCGTCTGACATCGCTTGAATTTTGCAAGTGCCTAACTGTATTGCCAAGTTCTAGGTTTGAACACGATCGGATCTATTTTGTTTGGAGATCAGAGCAACCTTGTGTGAGTTCATTAGCTGAATGGGTGACCTTTTCCTCTATAACATTCAAATGAAAAGAGATAGGGACTTGCAGTTATCAGGGTAGGTTGCGCATCCGAATGGGAGAGTTAAATTCGTTGTTGGGCATAATCGGCCCATCGGTTTTGGGGTTATACCCATCTGAATATTATTTCCTCGATAACTTAAAAAATACAGACTTGATCGAATCAAAACGCAAGTAGTTAAGGAAGGTATAGTAGAATATCGACATGAAGACGTGTGTGGAATTGTGTGAGGATTGTATACTAGACAATTTTAAAAACATTATGAAAAAATATTATGTATCTCACGATAACTTGAAAATGGAAAGAGATACCGTTTTTCAATTTTCAGGATAGGCTGCGCATCTGAATGCAACATTTATGTTCATTTATTTATTTATTCATTTATTTATTTCACAGGAATACAAACATGACGAACCTAGAAAGAGTATTCACAAATACTAACAGTTACTAAATATGTTATCTTGTAAAATAAATATCATCAACCAAATCATGGAAAAAATGCTTTCTAAGTTTGTTCACAAAGGTGGTTAAAGAGTCGGAAAAAATATCCATATCTATTATGTTTGAAATAGAGTTATAACTCTTCAAGCTTCGATGTAAAGGAGAGTTCAAGTAATAATTTGTGCTCGTTGTGGACATATGAAACAAATCATAACGACGAATGGCATACCACAGCCCTCTATAGAGATAGCCTGGAACACAGTCTGACAACGCCGCAATTTATCATCTCTAAGGCTCGCTTCACATAAACACGACACGGTTTTATTTACGGCAACGACATAAACGCTCGATCTTTCCCACAGGCTCGATTTTCACATTCGTATGAACGACACCGGCATCTGATTCTTGGGTGAAGGCTTGAACGATAGCTTTCACAGTTATCCGGCCGAGTCGTGGTCGTGTGAACGACACACGGCTGCCTTGCACGGCTCGAGGGGACTGCCCATGGGGTGGAAACTTCCTTACTAAAGACTGGTCCCACAGAATAGTTCGAATAGTTCGAATAATCCCACACAAATTTGAGGATGTCTCTGCCTTCGCGATTTGTGGATCACGTGATGCTTTATCAGCTGTTTGCTACCGGCTTGCTTGTATTTACTTTTACATTTTACATAGTTTTGGTGAAATCTGTGTGTTGTAAAATAAACTTTTCCGAATATCACTGTTTGACGTTCGGTAAAAAACTTTAAGAATACAAGTAAAGTGATTAAGTATTCTCCTAATATTGCAGACAAGGTTATGGTCTTCATGGCTGGGGGAGTTTTTCATAAATACAAACAAACAACCCTAGCTTATTTCTTCAATCATGGTGGAATGAAACGTGATGATCTTTCGAAATTACTTGAAGATATTGTTAGATCATGGGACTCATGTCGTGGCACTTGTTTGTGATCAAGGTTTTGGATATGTAGCTGCTATAAATAGGCTACCTATATAGAGAAACCACCGGGTGATTTTCACGTACAAAATGTTTTTCACATTATGTTGTGCATAATGATATCTATTTTTTATATTATATTTCTCATTTGATTATGTCCTTCTAAATGTATATTGGAGTAGAATATACTTCCACATTGTGTTGTACTCGCATAATGATATCCATGTTTTGTACGATATTTCACATTGGATTTTGTCCTTGTAAATGAATATTGGAACTAAGGCAGCCATTCATTCAACTGCTCCTTCAAATTTGAAGGTATATAAAGATAATTTTATTGAAGATAGTTTTTACTGCATATGCTGTATAATTATTTTTTTAAAGATGTCCTGCACACTAAATTTTATTTTCAGCCCAAATGTATTTTTTAATTTCGATATTCTTTCTTTTTGGCGCTCTAGTTCCTCGGAACTGAGTGCTTATCAATTTGCCCAAATGTCTGTAATTTTCGAATATTTCGATGAAAATGGTCTTAAACGATTTGGTTCGACTCACTGATCAAGAATCCGTGGTCGAAATTCATTCTGTCCGGCAGGTCCGGCCGGCCGGCCGGTCCGGCCGTCCGTAGGCACGATAACTATCGAACGGAATGAGCTAGAGAGTTGAAATTCTCAGAGTAGGTTTGGGGGATAAATATCTCGGCTAAGTTCGTTATTGGGCAAAATCGGACAAATGGTTTCGGAGTAACAAAAAAAAAATTTTTTTTTTACGAAACAAATTCCAAATTAAATTTTTTTTAATGAAAAGTTTTATCATGAGAATCCAATCATATCATTTTTAACTCTAACAAGCTAATACTTTCGGAGATATGATTTTTCAAAATTTCAATAATAAATCGTATTTCAACGTTGTCACAGAATAATATTATTCTATGTATGAATATGAATTGTCATAATGTCAAATGATGTTCCTGAGACTAATCAATCGAAGAATTGTGAGCGAAGTGAGAAAAATCTCAGATATGATTTTTCAAAATTTCAATAATAAATCGTATTTCAACGTTGTCACAGAATGATATTATTCTATGTATGAATATGAATTGTCATAATGTCAAATGATGTTCCTGAGACTAATCAATCGAAGAATTGTGTGCGAAGTGAGTTAAATCTCAGTTGTTTGCTCCGATATTAGTTTTTCTCAGAAAATTCTTACATTTCGGAACTGAACATGAAGTAAGAGATCTGAGAGTAGTGAGACTGCTTTTCATCCATAGACATAGATATAACTCTCGAAGGGAATGAGGTAGGTAGTTGAAATTTTCAGAGTAGTTTAGGGAGATGAATATCTCGGTTAAGTTCGTTATTGGGCAAAATTGGCCCGATTTAATTTGTTTTCTTCCATGGTGCTCTTCTCATTCTCATGATTGCTCATTTAATCTTGATAAATAAACTATTATTTGAATTGAATTTCCTTTAGGATGCAGTTCTATTATATGATTACATTGATATAATTCCCAACTCTGAGAAACCAATACTTTCGGAGATATAATTTGTCTGTTTGAACTAGAGCGCCAGAAAGCTCCTGTCCACAGGGCTTGAACCCATTTTTCTAATATACATGTACATTAGTTCACTTGAAATGTTGAACTCAAATCATGAATCTGATATAATTTTATTAAAGAGAGTTTTGGGATTTCGTTTGTTTTCTTTCGATTACAGCGAAAACCATTGTTCCAAAAACATTGTCAAATGCCAGGTTTTTGACGAATTATCGTCAACTTGGTGTTTGGCAGTGTTCTGGAAAATAATATAATAGAATATAGGATATATGGGAGATATATTTGAATTTCCCGCTCATTCGAGCTTCAAATAATCCCAGTGCCGCACCGCTAGTGTTGCAAGGAACAGAAATAAGGTTAGAGTGGCCCATCTATAGTATATCTTGTCTATGGGACTGCCGGACACCCGGCAGTGCTACATTCCATTAATAGTGACAAATAGAGGGGAGTAGACAGAAGAACACTCGCTCAAACACAGCTGCATCGCTGATCGAGAAAGGAATACCATTTCCCTATTTCACACAAAAATGCCATAACGAAATCCTGAACTCCATTCTGTTAGGATTCTAGGAGTAATTGAATTTTATCTATATCAGATATCGTCGTAAACCACAATCTAACATCACCACATTATGAGCTGCCCATACTTTGTCAGTTTCCTTTGTATAAATCAATTTCCTCTTCCAATTCAGCATTTTCAAATAGAGTTCATGAAATTTCCATATAAAGTTTTTATTGCTCAGGGGAGATAAAGATAAATTGTAAAACTTCCAAGTTAGATCAGTTTTCCCAAATCTGGGTATTCAACTTCCGTTGAGTAGATTTCAGTAGAGAGATTCTTCATACCTCTTTTCTTAACGTGTACAGTATCCGCATAACGGAATGTTAATTCTGTTTATTTGAAGATGGTAAAATATATGGATGTAGTAGCATAGGCAAACAATATTGTTTGATGTCAGAGATAGCGAGACTATTCAGAAATGAACTTGTTATTTATTCTTTCAACATTCGAGACCTAAATGTGTAACGTGTTGAAGAGACTTTGCGTGAAAAGTGAATTCATGTGTTAATTTAATCAGGAATTCTCATTCAGACTGCACCCTGACGTTTTCATTAAATTGGATAATCAGTTCTTTTACACCAAGGTAAGCGTTGAAATACAAATGATTCCATTCTTGAATTAAATTCGGAACAATAATTCGAACTTTCTTTAAATAATCATAAGATAGTACTGTTCTCACGTGATGCGTTACATTGTTCTCTCTAAGGACCATCTCCTAAATTGTTTCATGACACTTTTGGTGAGAATTGAATGAATCTCATATGGTTTTGGTTTACTATGGATTTTGATATGAATATATACAGGGTGAGTCTTTGACCTCTGCATTAATTTTAACCAAAGATTCCACTCATCAAATGAAACACTTTTTTCATTTAACATTTTTCCAAATTCAGCTCAGGTAAAAAGATACAGACTGTTGAAATTTTGAAAAAAAATCAGTTTTTATTTTGTAGCTTTGACATCCTTTTTTCGAATAAAATGAATGTTGGCGTAAAGTTTCCTATAACTATGATAAATATTTTCCAAATATTAGTTATTTTCTACTTCTACTGGTTTTCTAGTTATGGACTCGTGGATTCATAAAACTAAACGAAATTAGCATAAAGAAAGCATATAAAGTTTTTCTTGGGTCATTTCAAGAATATTCCATCGTTTTAGAACATTATATTATTATTCATCATTTCTCCTTAAACGCACCGTTTTCGAGATATTCTTCATTGAATGTTTTAAAATGGAAAACTCCAGAAATTTCACTACTTTTATGGATCCGTCCCTGAGCGTTGGAATCCCGAATCAAGCTGTAAACCACGTTACCATGCCTTATTCTCGTCCGCCAACAATGTCATAGATAATTTATATGTGGGAGTGTATTAGCACATTGTGAAATCTTTAAACGCTTGTAACTTTTTACCTGAGCCGAATCTGGAAAAATGGTAAATGAAAAAAGTGTTTCATTTGATGAGAGGAATCTTTGGTTAAAATTAATGCAGTGGTCAAAGACTCACCCTGTATAATGTCATACTCTACCTATACTATTTTCTAGTCTATGGCCATCTGATTCAATTTTATGACTTCAACGAATTACTTTTCTCTGGATATACAGGGTGATTCACGAAGACCATTCGTTAGAATATTTCAAAGAAATACTCGAAATAAACATTTGAAATTATTTAGTTAAGCTTTGTTAGGAGAGGTGAATTCTTGAAAAAAATTCCAGATTCGTTCGACTTCTGGTTTCACCGGAAATGATACCAACTTTCGTTTTTTGGCGCTCTTGTTCCTCGGAACAGAGTGCTTATCACTTTGCCCAAATGTCTGTAATTTTCGAATTTTTGGCAGAAAATGGTCTTAAACGATTTGGTTCGACTCACTGATCAAGAAAACGTGGTCGAAATCGATTGTGTCCGGCCGGCCGTTAACACGATAACACTCGAACGGAACGAGCTAGACAGTTGAAATTTTCAGAATAGGTTTGGGAGATAAATATCTCGGCTAAGTTTGTTATTGGGCAAAATCAGTCACATGGTTTCGGAGTAACAAAAATATAATAATTTTTTTACATCACAAATTTCAAAATAACTTTTTCTCAAGATGCAATTCTATCATATGAATCCATTGATGTCATTTTTAACTCTAACAAGCTAATACTTTCGGAGATATGATTTTTCAAAATTTCAATAATGAATCGTATTCCTGTGATCTGTGTTTTTGGAACTCTTGTTGAATTTAAATTCTTTTATGATGTTTGAGTTTAATTTCTGCTATTATGAAACTCTATCATAAGAATCTATTGATATATTTCCCAACTCTTACCAATACTTTGGAAGATATGATTTGTCAAAGTTTGAACAAGATCGCCAAAGCTCCTGTCTACAGGGCTTGAACCAATTTTATATGTAATACTCTGTTTTTTCTTTGATAATCAGACTACCCATTGAATTCTACATTCTTTAAATGTTTCACGTATATATTACTGTCAGAAAATTTGTGGGAAATCTGAAAAAACCCTTTAAATATACTCAAATAGGGCTTCATTCAAATGTTGAAAACTTGTATATTTTTGCATGAAAATTTGCCAACAATAAATAGTACTTTATAAATAAAGTTTTTTGATAAAAAAACTAGTCTATTTATTCATAAGAATAAATAATACTTGCGTATGGAACTAAAGAGCCGCAGCTTGGGCCGACCCCTGGGTTAGACAGAGTCCGCTTTGTTGGCGTACAGTCAATGAAATTACTTATCTCTCATCCAGCCAAACTACGGTAGAAGACGATCGAAATAGGATATTTCACGTTCGGTGAATCAGGAGTAAGTGGGCGTCATTTTCGATGGAGTGAATCTTCGATGCAGTGGACTTTCGATTTAGCGAACTTTCGATGCAATGAGTCTTTGATGGAGTGAGGCGCGCACTTTGAAATGCTCGATGAAAATGCTTCTCTTTGAGGAACGAAAACAGAGAATTCCTGAAAAGGAAATTAGATTTTACCGAATATCTCGGTAAACAAGCATTTTAGAGCAATAGTAGGTATTACACTTATATGCTATTTGTTAGCGTAGATTCCAGCTGAGGAATAAAAAAATGTTTCTCATTTGAAAAGAATTGGTTTTTAGGTTTTTGTCGTGACTGACTTCGACATTGAAATAGAAACACCTCGTATAATCAATGGAATTCTTAAATAACGAAGGAAAATAATTTGGTATGTTTTCTGATAGAAGCTAGAAAATCAGGAATTCTCATGCAAAAATCTACAAGTTATTAACATTGGAAAGATGCTCTATTTGTAAATATTTAAAGGTTATTTTCAGATTTCACACGAATTTTCTGAGAATTATATGTAAGTGACACATTAAAACAATGTGGAATTAAATGGGTAATCCAATTATCAATGATAAAACTGGGTATTACATTTAAAAAACGGAAGTTGGTATCATTTCCGGTGAAACCGGAAGTTGAATGAATCTGAATTGTTGGCGCTCTCGTTCCTCGGAACCGAGTGCTTATCAATTTGCCAAAATGTCTGTAATTTTGGAATTTTTGGCTGAAAATGGTCTCAAGCGATTTGGTTCGACTCACTGATCAATAATCCGAGGTCGAAATCGGTTATGTCCGGCCGGCCGGCCGTAGGCACGATAACTCTCGAACGAAAGGAGTTAGAGGATTGAAATTTGCAAGGTGGGTTTGGAGCGTAAATATCTCGGACAAGTTCATTAATGATATTAATGATATATAATGCGAATACTTTCGGAGATATAATTTTTCTAAATTTCAATAATGAATCGTACTTCTATGTTTTCACAGAATGCTATAATTATTCTATCTAAGCTTTATTATATGATCTGTGTTCATAATCGTACATTTCATACTGTTCTATAAGAGAAAGTCAAATTCGGTTCAGCTATTTTAATTTGATTTCTTTCATGGTGCAGTTCTCGTTCTCAGATTGCACATTTTATCTTGATGAATGAACTATTATTTGAATTGAATTTCCTTTATGATGCAGTTCTATCATAAGAATCTTTTGATAAAATTCCCAACTCTGAGAAACCAATACTTTCGGAGATATAATTTGTCTGTTTGAACTAGAGTGCCCGAAAGCTCCTGTCCACAGGGCATGAACCCATTTTTTTTTCAAGAATTCATCAATTCATTTCCTACAAAAGCTTAACTATAAAATTTCAAGTATTTATCTCGAGTCTTTCTTTGAAATATTCTATTGAACGGTCTTCGTGAACTACCCTGTATATTAGAGAATAATATGTGCGGAATATACGAATACAGAATGAGAATACATTTCGAGCATCTCATTAGAGATTCAACATAATATTTATAATTCAAACGTATACTAACAATGGTTTATTTTGATTGACGGGTTGTCAGGAAAGTTTAACTTCTCTGACGCCGCTGATTTACTTTTCCTTTTCTCTCCTCTGGGCAGAAAAGTATTGCTATGAAAACAATGAATTATTATTTACCCAGATTAATTGTCCAAAGCTAATTCAAAGCCTCAATTTATATCTGTCAAATTTATTTTTTGCAACAACCTAAGAGCTGCATTTTGACGTCTTGGATATGGAATAAAGATAAATCAAACCTAGGGCTGAATATCAAGGTTATTACATATACGGTGCGCGTCATAAGTATGGAATGAAACATTTATTTTGTGCTCTTTCAGGAATAGCAAAAAAAGGTTTGATAGATCAAATTAATTAATTTTTCAAGGGACATTTCCTCGTAAATCTTATTATTCTACCATTTTCCGTTACCAATCATTTACGTCATAGAGTTTTTTTTAATTGCTAGCCCCAGGTTTTTGGCGTTCTTGTTCCTCGGAACAGAGTGTGTATCAATCTGCTCAAATGTCTGTAATTTTCGAATTTTTGGATGAAAATGGTTTTGAACGATTTCGTTCGACTCACCGATCAAGAATCCGTGGTCGAAATCAATTCTGTCCGGCCGGCCTTAGGCACGATAACGAAATATCTCGGACGAGTTCGTTAACGGGCGAAATACACCAAGCGGTTTCGGAGTTATGGCCGTTTTTAGTGAACAGATTACTCGATCTATCTGAAATTTAGCATCAAATTGTAGAATCATGACGTTTATATGCATGCGAAGTTTTGTATTGATCGGATTGCCGTAAAGTGGCAAAAAACAAAAAAAAGTTCGTTACTGGGCTATATCGGTCAAATGGTTTCGAAGCAACGAAAACAATTTTTTTTTACATTACATATTTCGAATAAAACTCAAGATGAAGTTCCATTGATGTAGTTTCCAACTCTAAGAAGCTAATATTTTCGCAGATATGATTTTTCAAATTTTTAATAATACATCGTACTTGCATGATTTCACAGAATGCGAATTCTATCTGTCTGTGTTCTATATATGTTCACTATTCATTCATGACATCTTATCTACCTTCAAGAGACGTCATATTTATTTATTTTCTGGTTTGTTTATATAAATCGTACTTTGAAAATATTTTGTGTTGGAAAACAAGGTTCTGCATCTTTAATTTGTGAATATATACAAGACTGTTTTGATACCAAACATAATATTGATTTGTTGCGTTTTGAATAATTTATGTGCAAATATTGGGGATGATGTTTCAGAAGATTCAGAATTGGATCATTTCAATGATGTAGTTCATGAAGGCAATATGAAAGAACAACAAAATGGAATCATCAAAAGAAATTACTGTTCGTTGACCACCGAAGTTAATATGTATTACCTTTTATTCCCTAAGTAGTGAGACATGTTCCTATATACATTACTTTCTAAATGTTGCTAGCAGAAAAATGCTGAAATATTGATCTACATTTGTGTATCGAACATTCTTTGCTGAGTTAAGTTTCATAATACAGAATGAATGCGTTAGTGGTATGAAGTATTAAATTATGAAAAGAGGATTTAATTTTCTTAATATATTTTGAACTATTAGAATAATTTGTTCGTAATCCACTACCTACTCAAATATCAGGAATAAATGGACAATCTGCTATGATTGTCTCCAGCCTCGCTCTAGACATTTCGATTATACTTTCCTTAGGTATTTCTAGTCATGAAAACTATGCACCGAGTGTAAGTTGCAACAACCCATTCCACGAGATTAAATCATTGCTGATTGCTCATTTAATATTGATGAATAAACTATTTTTTATTATTTCTTTTATGGTGCAGTTCTATTATAAGAATCCATTAATATCATGCCCAGTACTTTCGGAGATATGATTTGTCAAAGTTTGAACAAGAGCACCAAAGCTCCTGCCACAGAGCTTTTCCCCTTTTTCTTCCTATGGATGTTTCATAAAATGGACTGAAATTCAGTGGTGCATATGTAACTCATTTGGTTCAATAATCCTCAAGAGAAGCCTGCACAAAAAGCACACATTTTTATTGTAAAATGTGGGAAAGCCCTGTGGATAGTAGCTTTGGCGCTCTTGTTCAAACTTGTTCAAATCATATCTACGAAAATATTGGTTTGTCAGAGTTGGTAATGATATGAATGGATTCTTATGATAGGACTGCATCATAAAAATATAAATAATATAAATTCAATGCGTTGGTCTATGACTCACCTCATATGTTGGATTTACATACATCAGCAAATCATAATTGACGGGTCCAATAACCGGTCAAGTCTATTATTTACTTTCCGAGTGATACAAAAAAGTTTGTTGGACATGGCAGCTTACTGCGCAGTTTCGAGTATGTGACAACCATCAAAACCGCTATAGAATTCAATGACAGTATTGCAGGAACCGGTTCTTGCACAGAAAGGTAGAGATTTAGGCTGGTTTTCCTGTCACGCTGACGGTCGGCGCTGATGGGTCAATATGTATGTAGCTATAGGTAGCGTTTTCGAGTCACGCAGCGCTGACGGCCGTCAGCGCTGAGCTATATACGCGCACGTACGCGCCGGCACGTCGGCGCCGCTGACTAGCTGGCGCCGACAAGCCTCCACATTCAGTGAGCCAGAGACAATAGCATCCTCCTATTTCTCAATGTGATCAGCGTAATGCTAAAAGGATACGAGCTGACCGATCAGCACTGACCGTCAGCGCCGACCGTCAGCGCCGACCGTCAGCGTGACAGGAAAACCAGCCTAAAAGACTCATATAAGTCCGAATATTAATATCGTTTTCGTCAAAATATAGCCTTGACTGGTTCATGCATTGGGCCCAGCAATTAGAGCATTCTATGAAATCATAAAATTACGATATATAATGAAAATTTCGACAAATCGAAAGTATTAATTTGTTATAGTTATGAATGATAGCAATGGATCTTTATGATGAAGCTGCATCTTAAAAAAAATAGAATTTGAAATTTGTAATGTAGGAAATTTTTTTTTTCGGTACTCTGGGCCGATTTTGCCCACTAACGAACTTAATTGTGATATTTATCTCCCAAACTGCATTCCGTTCGAGAGTTTATGTGTTAACGAACGAACGGCCGCATGGCCAGACAGAATCGATTTTGACCACGGATTCTTGATCAGTGGGTCGAATCAAAACGTTTGAGACCATTTTCATCCAAAAGTCCGAAATTTACAGACATTTGCTCAAATTGATCAGCACTTGAGCTTGAAGCTCGAAAGAAATATTGTGGAAAGTTTCAGGCTGTATTGCTCTTATTTCGTTCCGAAACCTCGATATTTTTTGGCTGATTGTGGTAAACTTTCTTATTTAACAACTCGTATTGATTTTCACAGGTTGTAGGTCCGAGGTTATTACAAAATCAAATTTCTCAAAAAAAGGCCAACTACTTTCAACTTTATTTCAAAGTCTTCTTCAAGGCTCTGAAATGTAGAACCGAGAACTACAGTTATAAACTTCATGCACAAAATTATAAATTACAATTCACTTCAAAACAAACAAGTATACAGTACTCAAGTGAGGAAACAAGTTCGGTGATATGATTCCATAGAAAAAAAATTTAATTAACTTTTGATTCACATTTTTCTCTTTGTTTGATTTCGTCGTCAGGGATTTGAATTTTGTAAATGTCAACAACTACTTTCATGGGAAACTGTCGAAAAACTGAGTTGGACAATTCCATGGGTTTTAGAATTGCGCGGATCACAACAGCATAGCACATATTGGGGACAGAGAAAAAACTCCTATCTATATTTGATCTTTTTCAATTAAATAATAGAGTGCAGTATTCAGATTTTCAATGTCTGTTCTCTTATTTATTGAATTTTTGTTCTGTTTGATGGTTATCATCTCATGTTATAGACGCATTTTTTAATTTTTTTTGTTTGTATTTCCACTGAGCCTGGATCTAAATCAAAGGAGTGAAGGGAATTTTTTACATGTTCAGCTAAAGCGGTGTCACTTTATTTCTTGTTTTTAAGTGGATTAAGTATATTCAGGGAGTCTCTTTTATGTTCAGAAATCCTATCCTTCAAATAGCGTCCAGTTTGTCCAATGTATGTTGATTGGCAATCGTTGCAAGATATTTTATACACAAGATTACTGATCAATTCTTTAGGAGTGGTAGTTTTAGTTTTTGTGAAAAGTTTTTTCACCGCATTATCGGATTAGAATGCGATGTTTATATTTAGTTTGTTGAATTTACTCTTGATTTGATCTGCCAAATTTTCTACGTTACTAAGTTACTTTGAAATATTTTTTGTTCTCCTTTACTTCTTATGATTCTTCATAATGCTCAGGTTTTGTTTTGTTGACAATTTTCTTTATGAATTTGGTGGGACAGTCATTTTCCTCTAAGATTGACTAAATTTTGACGATGTTTTTATTGTGAAATTCGTTGTCAGAGAGTTTTAGTGCTCTATGTTTCAAGTTATTGATGATGTTGATATTTTGTGACATAATGTGGTATTGAGTTAAAATTCAGTATTCTACCAGAAAATGTTGGTTTTTGATACCAATCTGTTATTATTTTGTTATTTCTCCTGATTACTAAAGTATCTAGACAAGGTAGTGAGTTATCTTGTGTTTCTAATTCTATGGTAAATTTCAAGCGGGGGTGAATGCTATTAAATACTGCTAGGATTTCATCTTTTTTATCGAAAGGAATAGATGTGACAATGTCATCAACATATCTCTTAAGAAATGGTATCTCAAAACTCAATTTCTCGATTGCCAAATTCTGCACCTCCACCATTACTATGTCAGATGTTACCGGTGCTAAATTATTCCCCATGCCCAGTCCAAAAATTTGTTTGAAAATTGTATCACCAGATATGAAATATCTATTTTCGACGCAGAATCTGATCAGTTGTAGGAAATCATGAACTGATAAAGATGTGTGAGGCTCAATTTTTTCCCACTTTTTTCCATTATTGTTATTGCCAGGTCAAGTGGAACATTAGTGTAAAGAGATACTACATCTAATGAAATCAGTATGCAGTTGACTGGAATGGTGACCGTTTTTAAATGCTCGACAAGCTCGAAGAAGTTTTTTGTATATCTATTATCTTTCTCGAAAGGATGATTTAATAGTTTAGCTAAAAATTTACTGCGATTATATAAGGGGCTCCAATGTATGAGACTATTGGCCCGTAAGAAATTTTACCCCATAAGAAAAAGTCTAACAAAGTCAGATCTGGAGATCGAGTCGGCTATTCAATAAAACCTCGCCTACCGATCCACCTGTCCGGAACACTCAGGTAATCTCGTACATCTTGAAAATAATGTGGCGGATAGGGCTTCACGCGAGAGCGAGATTTTTCTCGTCTCGTCTCGTTCTCGTCTCGTAAAAGCGAGACGAGACGAGACGAGACGTTTTCAAAAATATTATAGGCAATACTGAGACCACATACAGCGCAACACGAGAGTCTCGTTTTTGGTCTCGTTAAATTTTTTGTATGAAGTTTTATACACGACTCGACTTTTTTCAACACCCACAAAAAACAAATGAATATGAAGAGTTTCCACTATAATTACCAATATATTTTGTCTATATTATGCATCGATCATTCTAGAAATACACGATTTTTTAGAAGATTATTAATTCGTTATGACCTGAATCCCAAATCTTCGAAAATTTTGTCTCTATCTGAACATCTGGAGAAATTTATTCTCTTGTGCTCCTTGTAGTGAAGATGTGAACAATTATTGTACACATCTGTGGAACTACTTATAATAAAATGGGTAAAGAAATGAAACTATTCATTGTTTCGTAAAGTGTTATGAGGAATATGCCAAGAACACCCTCAATGATCTACTTACTGGAAGGTATTCTTTGAAAACTATACCAAATTGTTTAATTCTATTAAAAAATGTATCGACATCGATAGCCTATTTAAAACATCAACAAAACTTTCGAAATATTGGAAAGCTGAGTTTGAAGAATAATTGCTGTTAGAAAGAGCAAATAGGAATCAAAATATTTCACAGTGGTGGAGAGTGATGAAAAAGTTCTTCCTACACTTTCCAAGATGGCCGATGATTTATTAATGGCTACATCCCTACCTGTTGAAAGATTATCTTACACAGCAGGTATGATCATGGCAAAAACATGTACATCATTGAAAAATGATGTGATGCAAGCGTGATTATGTTTGAATTCTTGGTCATCGAGTAATTTAAAAGTTGAAATTATCAGTGTTTAAAATTAAAAATACTGTACATGTACAAATAGTTTTGTATAAAAGCGGAATAAATATGGCGTTACAATATTATTCATTATTGTATACCATATTTATTATCGTTATTCAGAATTAAGCGAGACGAGACGAGATAACTGATAACGAGACGAGAACGAGACTTTTAAACGAGACTTAATTTTTTGAGAATTGGCGAGAGCGAGAAGAGATTTTTTATACTTCGCCTACTCTCGTCTCGTGTGGAGCTCTAGTGGTGGAGATCCTGTTGAAACCATAGCGTTTCATTCAGGAGATCTGTATCTGCTTCGCGCGGAAAGAGAACCGCCAACGTCGGAATCAGGTCATCTCGATATAAATCACAATATTGTGTACCCCTTAACGGTCCTTTATAAAAGCAGGAGTTATAACCCTGTTCCTAACAGTTCCAGGCCATACCTTTACCTTTTCAGGAAATTGTGTATGTTCCTCCGTCATCCAGTTTAGATTGGGATCTGGCTAATAGCGACAGTTTTGTCTTTTGACAGCTCTATTTAAATAAAATATTGCTTCGTCAGTAAATAAAATTCGAGCTGAAAACCCCTCATCGGCATTTGAAAGGTCCATAATTTTTTCGCAAATCTGAGTTCTGCGGTCAAAATCCTCTCTATTCAGTTTGTCCATTAAATTAATCTAGAGTGGGTGCCATTTATGACATTTAAATTTTTTCAAAACTTATTTTTGCGATATATTGTTAATTGCCACTATAGTTCTTCAAGATAAGTGAGGATTTTCCTGCAACTTCAATATTAGATATACAGGGTGTCCCTGGAAGAATGCGACAAACGGATACCATGCATTAATGTCATCAAGCTGGACTCTTATAAAGAGGTTTTAATCGCCTGAGTGCCCTCGTTTGGGATATACAGGGTGATGTTCATCTTATGAGTGAAATTTCACTCGTCAATAACTCTTGAACTAATCGACCGAATGATTTCAATTTTTGAAGTTTTGTCACCCTTTACTATCGCCTTCCTTCGATATTTCTGAAATTGAATAAATCAGATCCGGACTGGAGAAATTTTAGACTTTTGCTATTTTCGTGAATATTGGATCACCCTGTACATGAACATAATGATATTTTTTCGTTATCGTAACCGTAAAGGATCAATTCATGATAAAAATTCTAAATCTTTGCATGGCACCCTCATACAAGGTGATCAATAAACATTCCCTTCAATAAATCTTGAATTCAAAGGGGAAATTATTTAAAATTTTATTGTTTTGCCACCCTTTGCGACTGACTTCCTTAAATTTTCCTCTAATTGGAAAAACAGAACTGGACTAGTAATATTATAGACTACCTATATTTCCGGTGATATCGGATCAGCCTGTGCGTGAATATTATGATTTTTATGACTGAAATAATACTAATAATAATAATAGTGTGTAAGTAGAGGATTGACGTATCAAATCCACAAAAAGTGAGGCAAAGCATGTTCCATTGGAATATACTTTGCCTGGTATGGCTCTTTTGAGAACAGATGGATTGGGAGAGGTATACATGGGGCTTATTAGCCTCCTCGATATCCTGATCTGACACCGTTGAATTATTTTTATGGGGAGCAGTTAAACAAGAGGTCAATGCAGTACACAAAAAGTAGGGAGCTACTGCTACAAAGAATTATTGATGCTTGCGATATTATTAAATCACAACCGATTACGATAGCAATAGCTGTGAAACAACTATTTCAACGTGGTCAAAAATTTATTGGAATGGAGGGATACCATATTGAACAATTCCTGAACTGAAAATGTTTCCATTTAATTTGTTTTTGAATATTTTCAATGTATTCGATGTTTTTGTTCTATTTATTATGCAGTTTGTTATTCGAAGGTTTTCTCAAATAAATTTGTTTCATTCATGAACACGTTTTTATGATTTGATATATCAATCTGAACTGTCTACTTAAACACTTCTTTTTCAGTCATAAAAATCATACTATGCACGCACAGGCTGATCAGATATCACCGGAAATATAGGCAGTCTAAAATATTGCTAGTCTGGTTCTGTTTTTCCAATTTGAGGAAAATTTGAGGAAGGCGGTCGTAAAGGGTGACAAAACAATAAAATTTGAAATAATTTCACCTACAAGTTCAAGATTTATTGTACGGAATGTTTATTGATCACCTTGTTTGAGGGTGCCAATCAGAGATTTAGAATTTTTATCATGAGTTGATCCTTTATGGTTACGATAACGAAAATATATCATTTTGTTCATGTACAGGGTGGTCCAATATTCACGAAAATAGGAAAGTCTAAAATTTTCCCAGTCAGGATCTGATTTATTCAATTTCAGAAATATCGCAGGAAGGGGATAGTAAAGGGTGACAAAGCCTCGAAATTTGAAATTATTCCGTCGATTAGTTCAAGAGTTATTGAAGTGTGAAGTTTCACTCAAAAGATAAACACCACCCTGTATATCCCAAAAGTAGGCACTCTGGCGATTAAAACCTCTTGCTACGAGTCCGGCCTAATGACATTAATTCATGGTATCTGTTTGTCGCATTCTTCCCGGGACACCCTGTATATAATATTCGATTATTTCTGGATGATTCATCATCATGACTCATCATATTTCCTGATTATTTTACTAACAGCACCCTGAGTTCAGGATTTCGATGTTTTACATTGAAATAATCAAGAACTTCTTGATGGCTACGTGTTCTACCTCCACAACCCCTTAAATCAGAATTTCTATTCCTTCTGAAGCAGATAAACACCGAGCCATTTTTGGCGCTCCTGTTCCTCAGAGCATAGTGCTCATCAATTTGCCCAATCGTCTGTAATTTTTGAATTTTTTAATGAAAATGGTCTTGAACGATTTGGTTTGACCCACTGATCAAGAATCCATGGTCAAAATCGACTCTGTTCGGCGGGTCCAGCCGGCCCTCCGTTAACACGATAACTCTCGAACGGATTGAGCTAGGCAGTTGAAAATTTCATAGAAGATTTAGGAGATAAATATCTCGGCTAAGTTCGTTATTAAGCAGAATCAGCATGATAGTTTCGAAGTAACGAAAAAATTTTTTTTTTAATTTTACAAATTTAAAAATTAATTTTTTTTTAAAAAGCAGTTTCATCATAATACATACATATAATATATACATCGATATAATTTTCAACTCCAAGAAGCTAATACTTTCGGAGTTATGATTTTTCAAAATTTCAAACATAAATCGTACTTCTATGTTTTCACAGAATGCTGTACTTATAGAAATCTATACTACGTTAGTATAGAGTTCTGCTTACACTTTTTTCATACACATGCTTTATTCTTAGATAAAAACAAATTGTAATACTCGAGGTTCTAAATAATATATATATCGAGAATTGTCACATTGTGACAATTCTCGAATCTCAGAATAACAATCAACAAAATAGTTCTAAAGATTTTCGTTAAGCGTCTGAAGAAGGAGTCTGATATAGACTCCGAAACGTTACGAAATAGTTGTTTCTTCGTTGATGTTTTTTCGTTGTTATTTGTTGAGCAACATTGTTCAATTGATTGATTCTGACAAATATCTTGTGTTTCTTACGCAGAAACAAATCACAAAATAATTAATTTTTATTTTATAGATATTTTTCAGAGTTTGGGAGAGAAAACCCAGAAAGAAACCATTCAACATACAGTTATGTTACAGTCTCTCAATCAATTTAAAGCTTTCTGATAAACTATATTTTTTATTTTACTTTGTGGTACGTAAATAAATAAAGATGACGGTTTTCCGACTCGTGAACACGCGACGTAAATTATCCATGCGCTATGTCCACACATCAAAGCAAGAACAAAATTGTTACATTATGAGAATCCATCCAAGGTACCTATTTAGTTAATGCTTTGTGTGTGGCACAAATCACATCAATTGTGTACAATTGTGCCGTGATATAAAGAACACCCTGTATAGTAATGGTTTATTTTCAATGATGTATTCCTCGAAAGTATATTTTTTAACACAATTGAAAGAAATTGTACAATTGGCGTGGAAAGCAGCAAGTTGCAATTGAAGTTACAAGAAAAACACCCTGAGAGAAAATTTCGGACAAATACATTATGAGAATTCATCCAAGGTACCTATTTAGTTAATGCTTTGTTTGTGGCACAAATCAGTTCAATCGCGTACAATTGTGCCGTGATATAAAGAACAGCCTGTATAGTAATGGTGTATTTTCAAATATGTATGCCTTGAAAGTATCATTTTTAACACAATTGAATGAAATTGTACGATTGGCGCGTAAAAAAGCAAGTTGCAATTGACGTTGAAAGAAAAAATCCCTGTATGAAAATGTCGGACAAATGCAACGTTAAAAGAAAAACACCCTGTAGGAAACTTTCAGACAAATACATTATGATAATCCATCCAAGGTACCTATTTAGTTAATGCTTTGTTTGTGGCACAAATCACTTCAATCGCGTACAATTGTGCCGTGAGAAAAAGAATACTCTGTATAGTAATGGTTTATTATGAATGAGGTATTCCTCGAAAGTATATTTTTTAACACAATTGAATGAAATTGTTCGACCTTGGCGTGAAAAAGAGCAAGTTTCCATTGACGTTGATTGAAAAACATCCTGTACACATTTTTATATTTATTCACATTTTAAACCTCTGGACTTCCACAAATAATTCAAGATCAAAATGAGCCAAATCGGTCCAGACATTCTCGAGTTTTAGCGAGACTAACGAACAGCAATTATATAGATTATTGAAATATTATGAAAATATAATATTTTCCTGGATGCCAACCAGCCTTGGGCGAGTTCAGTACTTGGATGGGTGACAGCTCTGGCTATGAATTAGAAGAAGCGAGTCAAAGCAGACGGACCTCACGTCAGTGGTCTCCCAACTTTGTTCATTCAAAATAAGAGGACACAATATATGGAAAAGATAAATAATAGGTCTAAGATGAGGAAATTTTCTGTTCTGTACTCATTAACGGATATACAACGACTCTGACTCAGGGCAGTCATTTCCAGGAAATATGAGACCAATTAACGTTTTCCGAGATGTGCTCCTAAATCCAGTTAATTCCCGATTTTCCTGGAAATGAAAGCCAATATACAGTATGGTGCAATTGAAAGGAATAAATTCGTTATTTCGTAAACCGGCGACTTTAAGGAAAAATCCCGAAACCCGTCGATTTTTATTCTTCAACAGGCTATTCGTAAGGAAACCATTTTATTTTTGACGTCATATTAAATAATAATAATAAAATTTTATTAATTGTTGAAAATAATAAAAAAATCAATTTTTGTACATTATTGATATGGCTAAATAGGTATTTAAAAGACCTTTCAAATAATGTAATACAACACCCACCTTTCCGTCTGAAAATTTTAGCGATGACGTCATCACGCTCACATAGATGAAGTCAAAAATGAAAAGGTATCCTTATGAATAGCCCGTTTAAGAATAAAAATCGACGGGTTTCAGGATTTTTCCTTAAAGTCGCCGGTTTACGAAATAACGAATTAATTCCTTTCATTTGCACCATAATGTATAACAACTCAATAATTTCATCTGAAGTACTTACTTTCAACGGGTTCTAGAAAATATCGGATAAGGTCAGATCGAGTATTATACTTACTAACTTGAGTGGATGTCAGTCCTCCACCTGCAATATCCGAACAAGAAAAATTTCTCTCATCTTTCTGGACAAGAGTGCTTATATATATGAATTGATGTTTTAATCCTAGAATGCATACTACTCACATCCTAAAATCAAGGGCACTTCTTTCTCGGATTTCTCGGAAAATCGTAGGCTACAGTTTTCTTCAATTTTCAGTACAAAAAAATCATCACTAAATGGTTCCTTTCTGGGGTTTCTCTCCCAAACTCTGAAAAATATCTATAAAATAAATTATTTATTATTTTGGAATTTCTTCTGCGTTCGAAAGATTAAACATTTGTTGGAGGTTATTTGTAGAACAATGATAACTAATAAACAGTAACGAAACAAAATCTAAACTCTGAAAACTATCTATAAAATAAATTATTTATTATTTTGAAATTTCTTCTGCGTTGGAAAGACTACATATTTGTTGGAGGTTATTTGTAGAACAATGATACCTAATAAACAGTAACGAAACAAAAACAATGCTAAAACAATTTTTCCCTATTTCAGTATCGTAATGAGTCCATTCCAGCATCGTTTCTAGTTATATTTTTCGTTTTGTGGTATTCAGCACTGACATTTGATCCTATCAAATTTCAACATACGTCAATTATCAATATAATATAATCTGGATATGGTGAAATAATTGTCGAGGGATTAAAAGATTTATTTTGATTGAAAAATAAGGTACTAGATATTTCCTCCTTGCTACTTTTGAATAATTCATGCTATTAGGAAACTGTTTTAAATCTGATCTCCATGCCCTACGTATGATTCAAATTCAAATTCCGTAATCTGTCAACTTTGGTAACAGTCACACCAAATGCCAAGATACAATACAAAAGTCACTAGGATGTGAAAACCGGATTTTTCATTAAATTTCAACAGTATTTTGCAAAACTTGCCTGAAATAGAGAAAATATCGTCTAATGCTCGTTACAGAAAGCAATTCCAACACTCATTCGTTCGAAAACTCCTTCCTTCGTCGCTCGTTTTCAAATTTCGCATTAGTGTTTGAATAGGAGCCCATTCTGCAACTTGTATTATAATATACTATTCTGTGACAAATTAAAGAATAAGTGTACAACAAAGGAGTATGATTTAGGCTCTGACACGTCACAGAAAAGTTGTTGTTGTTTAGGTTGTTGTTCTATACAGGGTGAATCTATAAGTTGTACATTAATTTCAATCATAGATCCATTTCATCAAGCAAAACACTTTTGTCATTTAGGTTTTTCCAGATTCGGCTCAGGTAAAAAGTTACAAGTGTTCAAAGACTTCACGATGCTCTAATACCCCCCTGTATTGCACTGTTCAAAATAGAAATTTATTATTGAATTCTATTGTACAATAACAACAAAATTTTATTATCTGATAATTGAAATTTAACGAAATTAGTCATTCGATCTGTCTGAAATTCAGTCTCGATTGTAGAATTACGACTTTTACATGAACGAAATATTGATCGGATGACACATGTACACAAAAAAATAAAAAAAATTTGAAAGTTTTGTTTTTCATCTCATCGAATGTACACTTAGTAGTTAGTTGCAAAATACCGATGCAAAGACTTTTGCGAATTTTCGGCAGAATCGCATGACTAGAAAATATTCAAAAAAATGTTCAACTATGTATTTTGCGGAATATTTTGTTTGGAATTTTGAAACCACATATGGGATTTGGTCATATTTTTGCATTTAGGTGACCAATAATGACCTCTCGGAGCTTACAGAATTTCATGGAAAACAAATCTCACTATGAAATTCGAAATAACTACCAACTGGTCACATTGGGATTGCTCTATTTACTACGAGAAATACTAATCGAAAATAAGTGCAGGCATAATATGTTGACGATAGCGAATTATTTTCGTTTATTTGCGATCGAATAATTGTAACTAAGATATTGGTTCAACCACTGACGTGAAGTCAGGAGCTTTTGCGCGCATGTTCTATTGTCCATTCTCCTGTATTGGACACTCTTAATCGAATTTACCATGGTGAATTCTATTGTCTGTTCTCCTGTATTGGACACTCTTAATCGAATTTACCATGGTAAATTCGGAGTGTCCAATATAGGAGAACAGACAATAGAATTCACCATGGTAAATTCGATTAAGAGTATCCAATATAGGAGAATGGAAAATAGAACATACTCGCTAAAGCTCCTGACTTCAGGTCAGTGCTTGAACCAATTTTTTTTTTGTAATTTTGAAAATTTTTCTTGGGGTACGGTTCTCACAAAACTTAACACACTCCCTGTCTATATTCTACAACTAGTTACCAAGCTTCAATTCGATCAAGTCTATATTTTTCGAATTATCGAGGAAATAATATTACAGATGGGCATAACTCCGAAACCGATCGACCGATTATGCCCAAAAACGAACTTGTCTCTCCCATTGGGACTTGCAACCTACTCTGAAAATTGCAAGTCCCTATTTCCTTTCGTTCGAAAGTTATCAAGCCAACGGTCATCCATCCAGCCACTGAACTCAAACAAGGCTGCTCGGATCTCCAACAATATAGATCCGATCGTGTTCAAACTTGGAGCTTGGCAGTAGAGTTAGGTTTTGAAGGCTCTCGCATAATTTCAGCGATGTCGAAGGAATAGTTTCTGATATATAGAATTTTTTTCAATGATTCTTAAAAAGTTTTGGAGTTATACGATCCACATAAAATTTTGCAGGAATTTTTGCGTTGGCTTTCTACAACTGACAACCATGTTGGAATTGGATCGGTTTTATATTTTTCGAGTTATCGAGGAAATAACTATCAGGCCAATTTTGCCCAATAACGAACATAGCCGAGATATTTATCTCCCAAACCTACTCCGAAAATTTGTCTAGCTCATTCCGTTTGAGAGTTATCGCGTTAACGGAGGGACGTACGGCCAGAGTCGACTTCGACCACGGAGTCTTTATCAGTGAGTCGAACCAAATCGTTTGAGACCATTTTCAGCCAAAAATTCGAAAATTACAGACATTTGGGCAAACTGATAAGCACTCTGTTACCAGTAACAAGAGCGCCAAAAACAAGAATCCCAAATATTATTAATCCGTAACCACCAGACCGTTTCTATGCCCAATAACGAACTTATCGTGATATTCATTCCTTAAATTTACTCTGAAAATTACATTGTATCAATCGGAACTTAGTCAATATTCCAGTTCAGTTTTTACTGGAAATATTCTGAGCACAATTTTATTAACTTACAAAGTATATATTTCCATCATCATATGGATTATCCAAGAGCTATCCATGATAGCTGAGATTGTATCATGGTTCTTTTTGCATTAAATCATACTTTGTTTTCTAGAACAGGAGGTATTTTATGTAAAGAATTTCGAATAGAACTAGTAATAAATAAGACATTATACTCAGTTTGAAATCTCTAATCTGTAGACAGATACAATACCCTCTATTTCTCTATGAGTTGACAATCACAGAACACTAATATATGACGATGACGACACATAGAATACGTCTTACCTCCTAAACCTACTCAGAAAATTTTAACTGTCTAGCTCATTCCGTTCGAGAGTTATCGTGGTTACTGTGGTGAACGATCGATTTTGACCACGGATTTTTGATCAGTGAGCCGAATCAAATCGTTGTTCCAAGGAACGAGAGCGCCAAAAAGGAAAATTGTTCACTGTTTCTTAATCCCCATACCGAATCAGTTCAAATGTAGAACCTGAAGAAGCCACGGTGTGGAGAAGCAACTGTAGTTATCGGTAAATAAATTTGTGGAAATTAAATCTTGAATCGTTGTTTATTGACATAATGGAGATGTTACATCATGCGAGGATATCTATTAGCAGAATTGGACTCCCCCAGCCGGAAAATGCAGGCAGGTGCAACCCTATAGTTCACCGCTGCATCCCCGTGCGGTTCGGTTATACCGCTTATCAGAACATTTCTAGAGCGCCTCGTTTACCGCCTCGTTTGCCTCCTCATTAATAAATTTGTCTGATTTGAGAATCTCTACAATATTTAATTTACTCAGAAATCATAGTTTTTATCTCTGAAAATTTCTTGTCTACTATAAATTTCGTCGGGGTTAAGGATTGATGGTTGAATCGGAAGAAAAACGCAAACTTGTCAACAGATTCAAGTGAACTTCGAAATGTGTATTCATGTCGTAATTATTCATCTCGAAATGTTTACCGTAATACTTCGAGATCACTGGTTGTTGATTTGATGAGAATTAGATATAAATTCCCGAAACTCCGTACAAAATTTAAGTTGTTCACTCAATTACTCCACCTAGCTTTACGTCCTGATTAATTCCTTTGAATTTATTGGAATGGGTACTGGAAATAAAATATTTTTGCGCGTACATGTTCTGGGGAACATCGCGTTATAGTTTTGCCCAAATGTCTGTAACTTTCGAATTTTTTGACGAAAATGGTCTCAAACGATTTAGTTCGACTCCCCAATGAAGAATTCGAGGTCAAATTATATTCTGTCCGGCCGGCCGTTGCCACGATAACTTGAGAACGAAAAGAGCTAGCGACTTGAAATTTTCAGGGTGGCTGGCGCATCTCAATACGACGGACAAGTTCGTTAATGGGCATAATCGGCATAGTGGTTTCCGAGTAATAATTTTGTTTTCAACCAATATGAATCCGATCGAATTGAAACTTGGTAAGTAGTTGTAGAATATGAACCCAATCTCGTTCGTGAAATTTTGTGCGAATCGCATGGCTAGAAAATTGAAAAAAAATTATTAAAAAATATTTTTGTTGTCACGATAACTTGAGAACGGAAAGAGATAGCGGCTTGAAATTTTCAGATTAGGATGTGCACCAGAACGCGACATTTCAGTTCGTTTATGAGCATAATCGGCCAAACGGTTTTAGAGTTATAGCCATCTGAAATTTGGTTGTTTTTTGTTCCTCATTAACTCGAAAATCACTGGACCGATTGAATTCAAACATGGTAGTTAGTTGAAGAATGCCAACGCAAAAATTCTTGCAGAAGTTCGTGAAGATAGCATTCGTGAAAAAATTTTAAAAAATCATTGAAAATTGAAAAAAAAAATTCTATATATCAGTAACCATTCGTTTGAAATTGCTGAAATTTCGCGAGAGCCTTCATAACCTAACTATTCTGCCAAGTTTCAAGTTTTAACACGATTGGTTGAATATTGATGGAGATTCGAGCATTCTTGTATGAGTTCAGTAGATGGGTGACCGTTGCCTCGATAACTTTCGAACGAAAGGAGATAGGGACTTGCAATTTTCAGGGTAGGTTGCGTACCCGAAAGGGAGAGTTGAGTTCGTTTTTGGACATAATCGGTTTAACGGTTTCCCAGTTATACCCACCTGGAATATTATCTCCTTGATAACTCAAAAATTAAATATTCGATCGAATTGAAGCTTGGTAACTAGTTATAGAAAATCATCATAAAGACGTGTTTAAAATTTTGTAAGAACCGTCCCCTAGAAAATTTGAAAAAAATGACGAAAAAAAAAATTTTAAGAACCGCACCCTTAAAAAATTTCAAAAATATCACGAAAAAAAAAATTGGTTCAAGCACTGACGTGAAGTCAGAAGCTTTTGCGCGTATGTTCTATTGTCCATTCTTCTCTATTGGACACCCTTAATCGAATTTACCATGGTAAATTATGTTGTCCATTCTCCTGTATTGGACACTTAATTCGAATTTACCATGGTAAATTCGAATTAGGAGTGTCCAATACAGGAGAATGGACAACATAATTTACCATGGTAAATTCGATTAAGGGTGTCCAATAGAGAAGAATGGGCAATAGAACATACGCGCAAAAGCTTCTGACTTCACGTCAGTGCTTGAACCAATTTTTTTTAATATCCAATCAACTCTTATACATTTAGTTCATCAATTTCGTCCATTGGTTCATACCAAATCAAATTATGTTTCACATCAAATTTTAAAGATCCGTTGTTCGCGCAACAGTGCCAACATCAGCTGATGGGGATATAAAAGACCAATATTACATGAGAGCATCTTTCCTATGATTTTTCTGTCGTCAGGAGCTTTGGGGCGCTTGTTCAAATTTATAGCCAGGGCGAATTTCCCAACAATATAAATCCGACTCTAAAAACAAGCGACCAAAAAACACTGGTCCTTCTTTTTGACCGAGAATGGTCTCAAACGATTAGTTTCGACTCAAATGCATACATTTACTGCTTGATGCCGGTTGATGTACATAAACTGTTTTAACAGTTGAAACATTAAGGTAAAACTCTATTAATCAATAATTATATTCATTCTACAATTCAGTTTTATATTGAGAAGGAATTAAATGATACGTTATGAAAACTAACAATATTATTTGTCAACGATGAAAGGACTAGCAGAGAACAAAGTTCAGAGCAACCAGACAGTGTGATTTCATCAAAGTTGAATAGCTTTCCAGAAGCGTCATTATTTTTGGCGCTCTTATTCTAAAATATTATTTGTTTCAAGGATATTGTTACTCGACAAGAATGGCAACTTGCTTATGGTAAAGTTAGTGTAATGAAAATTAGAAAATTTGTTCGTTCAAAACATCTTTCTACCGAATATATATTGAATAAAAGATTGAAACGTAGTACACTACCCTCTATTTGATTATTTTATCAATTTAATGAACCAATTTTCGATATTTCATCAGTATACTTAGTTCTGAATAATAGCTATCGAATCAAATATATTTTGCAATCTAATCATCATGCCCAATTGCTGAGAACATACAAAGTTGTCAAGGGGTATTGGGCGACTGAAAATTTGATTTTTCAATAAACTAATTCATTATATTCCCTTAATTTGGAGTTACGAACTAGCAACGGTGGAAAGTGAACTTTGTCGCTTGTGAAAACTGACAAGACATATACTCGCTTGTCAGAATCTTCGAAATCGACTCTAGCGCCACCATCGTTTACAGAGTGAAGTAGTACACAAAGTATGTGATTTGTCAATTCTAAGTCCATTTTTAGGCCGAAAATTTTAACAGGAATTAGCACGGAGTGTCAACACTTTGCTATTCTACGCATCTTGGGCTGGACCAAGCCTCATAACCGCGTTCTGATAAATAGAAAAATAAATATCCCCTCAGAGCGACGGAATTATAAGCAGAATATTTCGTGAAACGAAGGAAACTCACAGAGTATTATAAAAAATTCATGATGGATCAAGAATTCAGCTATAAAATTCATATTTCCATTCGATAATGTTCACCTATACGACCTATCCGTAATATGCGAAAATTTAGTATCGAGAATGAATAAATAAACATAATATTGGCGAACTCCACTCATTTGATAGTAGAATAAATATCAATATTATAAAATTACGATGTGCTATAACGAAACAGAAATGCACATGCTGGTGGAGAATTACGATGGTCTGGCGGCCGGCGTGCTAATGCTATGGTGCCATGAATCGCGGCACTAGAAGGAGCCCGACAATGATAGTGGCGTAACAGAGTGCTGGGAGAAAACAGCATCCACTAAATGGCCGCTGTCTTTACATGAGCTAAATTGAACTCTATTCAACATATTATTGTTATCTTTGCGGCCCCAGAAACATAGCTCTTTTATCAGTATCTCCTTATATCTCATTGTAGAAGTGGGTTCAAATATTGAAGTAGAACGTTATCTCTGCGATCCCAGGTACCCATATTTTATCTCAGTTTTATTTTGTTCCTCGAATATTTACCACAGTTTTTTGCGCGCATTTTGTAGGGAATGGCATTTATAATTTCTATAATGTCCGACCAGCCGGCCGTCCGTTGCCTGACTTCCGAACGCAAAGAGATAGCGACTTGGAATTTTGAGGGTTGGCTGCGCATCCAATTGCGAATGCAGTTAAGTTTGGTCATGGGCTTAATCGGCCTAAAGGCCGGTCCATATGCTAGGTTTTGCACAACCTTTTGTCCGCGCAGTCTTAAGACGGAATGAAATCGTAGCAATTTTCAGAGCGTCTACATGGTGCAGAGATATCTGTATATTTCGCTCAATTCTAGTGAATCATCAGTGCAACTACAACGTCTCCGCGCCATTCTCAAAACTGTTCAAAATTTTTCGATCTACACGCAAATTTTACCTAAAACGTGTTGAACTGTGCAGGCAAAGGGTTGTGCCAAACGTAGTGGACCGGCCTTCGGTTTCGGAATTATACCCATCTGAAATATTTTGTCTCTATTTCCGTATCGTAATGAAGTCATCTCTGCATTATTTCTAGTTATATTTTTCATTTTGTGGTAGTCAGCACTGACATTTGATCCTATCAAATTTCAACACACGTCGATTGACAATAATATAATATGGATATAGTGAAATAATGGTTTGGAGAAAAGTTTTATCTTCATCAAAAAATTAGGTTATACAGATTTACTTCTTGCTAATTTTGAACCATTAATGCTATTAGGAAACTATTTCAAATATGATCTCCATTCCCTACGTACAATTCATTTTCCGTAATCTGTCAACTTTTGTGACAGTCACACCAACTGCCAAGATACAGAACAAAAGTCACTATGATGTATAATCCGAATTTTTCTTTAAATTTCAACAGTATTCTACAAAACTTGCCTGAAATAGAAAAAATATCGTCCAATACTCGTTGCAGAAGGCAATTCCAATACTCATGCGTTCGAAACTCGCTCCTTCGTTGCTCGTTTTCGAATTTCGCATTCCAGTTTGAATAGGAGCCCATTCTGTAACTTGTTTTGGTATATACTATACCACAATAACTCAAAAAATACAGTTATTAATTGTAGAATGCCCATTCGCAAATTTTCGTGAAATTTCATGAGGATCGCCAAAAAAATGTTCTCTGTGAAAATTTTCATTTCAGAAACTATCTGTCTCATTCCGCTGAAATTCCACACAAACCTTCAAGCCACCATTTTACAATCGAGTACTGGATTTCAGCTCGATCGGCTCAGTATTTTAGCATCTATTTTGAAAATTTTGGACGAGTATCTACTTCTGAAGTTTCTAATAGAGTAAATCTCAAACTCTGTTGCTGAGAGGCTAGCGGCGTTGCCTGCCACGCATGAGATCCGGGTTCGAATTTCCGCTGAGTATGTTTAACATGTTATTTATTCTAATATTCCTTTACTAAATGGTTCCTTTCAGGGTTTTCTCTCCCAAACTCATTAAAAAATATCAATAAAGTAAAAAATTTGTTTCTGTGTTAGAAACAAAAGATATTTATCAGAAGCAATGTATAGAACAATTTTATTAAATGGTTTCTTTTTGGGTTTTCTCTCCCAAACTCTGAAGAATATCTATTAAATAAAAATGTATTATTTTATAAATTGCTTAAGAAACACAAGATATTTCTCTGAAGCAATAAATCGAACAATGTTGCCTAACAAACAATAACTAAACAAAATCAACGAGGAAACAAATATTTCGAATCTTTCGGAGTCTGATTATACAGGGTGTCCCAGAAGTCGACGTCAAGCCGGAAGCGGGTGATATTGCAAGTCGTGACAGTTATCAGAAGAATATTTGAGAGAAAATTAGGTGTTGTAATTTCAAAATTATGGGTACTCAAAGAAAATCGACAAACTCTATACTTTGTGATGGTTATTCAATTCTCATTTCAACAAATCATAATTTTTTGCCAATTTTATTTTTGTTATGTCATTCTGAATAATGCGCCTGTGTATTATTGCCCAAAAATTCATGAGTTTTGTCCTGGTTCGGAGCAAAATGTTACTTTTTGCACTACTAAATACTCAAAGCTGATATTTCGTCCAATTGCAACTGCCTGTACCAAAAAACAGGGTTCAAGCCCTGTGGACAGGAGCTTTCTCAGAGTTGGGAATTATATCAATGTATTATTATGATAGAACTGCATCATATAGGAAATTCAATTCAAATAATAGTTTATTTATCAAGATTAAATGAGCAATCTGAGAATGAGAACTGCACCATGGAAGAAATCAAATTAAAATAGCTGAAATGAATTTGACTCTCTCTTATAGAACATAATTACATATACTAGTATGAACACAGATCATATAATAAAGTTTAGATAGAATAATGATAACATTCTGTGAAAACATAGAGGTACGATTCATTATTGAAATTTCGAAAAACCATATCTCCGAAAGTATTAGCTTGTTGGGGTTGAAAATGATATCAATGGATTTTAATGGTAAAACTGCATCTTAAATGAAAATTGAAGTTGAAATTTTATTCGTTACTCTGAAACCATCTGGCCTATTTTGCCCAATAACGAACTTAACCGAGATATTCATCTCCCTAACCTACTCTGAAAATTTCAACTGCCTAGCACATTCCGTTCGAGAGTTATTGTGAAAAAAAAATTTTTAATATTCAAAATAATTTTTGGACACTTTGCGGTAACTTGGTCAATACAAAACTTCACATACTTATGAAGGTCATGATTCTACAATTTGATGCTAAATTTCAGATAGGTCGAATGATCGGTTTCGGAAATATTCATAAAAAATGTTTTTACTAAAATCGGCCATAACCGATAATCGTTTGAGACCATTTTCAGCCAAAAATTCGAAAATTACAGACATTTGGGCAAATTGATAAGCATTCAGTTTCGAAGAACTAGAGCGCCAAAAAAGGGACTACGCTAGTTCGGCAAGTTACTGTGAAAGTTGGCGCATTTATTGGACATTCCAAAATGGTATAACAATTGCTACTTATTCTGCAAGCTTTTCAGCTAGAATTTTTTCTGCAGAGAAATCCATTTTCGAACCAATTTTTCCTAAAAACTTCAATTGATTCTGGTGTACCCAAGCCTTTAATTCAGGCCGTTACTGTGAGATTTCTGGTTGAATCAAAGAGAAAGCTAATAATTATACGATGTGTGAGCGACGCAGGTAATGACGCCAGATAAAAGTCGCTCTTCTACTGTGTCCAGGTAGTCTGAATTTTTTTTCTGTTTTATGTTCATAATTTAATTTTATGATTCAGAAAACTTTTTCAATAAACATTACAACAACATAAATATTAAAGAAATGTTCAAACTGTCTCCCTTCAGCCGCAATACACGTTCGACATCGTCTTAGAAAAGATCGGAGAATCAGACTGGCTAATCCTCCCGTTATTGACATGATTATTATTCATTTCATAAGAGCCAAGGCTAATACCTACAGGGGCTCAAAAAAATTTGCATTTTGAATGTAAAAAGCTTAAACTCAAGTCTCACTTTGTGATTAACAGTATTGATGAGAAACAAATAATTGAAACAAGAAAAAAAATAACCTTAAAGAAACACCTGATGAAAGGCTTTCATTAGTCTTCGCCGTAACTCACATACCTACATTTTCGATAGGCTTCGTGTAAACCTAATCGAACCGTAAAACATTCTGCAAATATCGTGGATCCTCCCGGTGTCTTCGAATCATAATTCGATGAAATCCAACTCTTGGGAGGTAATCTCGGGGTTGTAGAGATTGTACCCTCTGAGGGCGGGTTTCTCAACTGTGAGTTAACTCAAGGTTATAAGTTACGCATGTATTTAACGATATTCATGAAGGCGTTGCACTCGGGTTACCTGCAACCTTGAGTTAACTCGCAATTGAGAAACCGGCCCTCAATGTGATAAGGGTGCTATTTTTTTCAATATTCTGTGTGCAGCACTTGTGGATACTGTGGGCTTTTTTAAACTCTTCATCTGTTTCAAATAAAGAACTAAAGCAACCACATTTAGTGCACTAGAATCATTTAGAGTTAGTAGGAAAAATTGTTTCGTAAATGGATTTCTCAGCACAAAAATTCTAGCCAAAAAATTGCAGAATTACTAGCAATTGTTATACCATTTTAGGATCCTCATTAAATGTGCCCACTTTTACAGTTACTTTCCAAACTAGCGTAATACATTTTTTTTCAGTACAGGCAGTTGAAATTGGACGAAATATCAGCTTTGAATATTTAGTGGGGCAAAAAGTAACATTTTGCTCCAAACGGGGGCAAAGGTCATGATGTTTTGGACAATAATAGACAGACGCATTATTCAGGATGACAAAACAAAGATAAAATTGGCAAAAAATTAAGATTTGTAGAAATAGGAATTAAATAACCATCACAAAGTATAGATTTTCTCGATTATCTTGAAATGCCTATAATTTTGAAATTACATCACCTAATTTGTTTTTATATTTTTCTGATAATTATCATAACTTGTAATATCCCCCGCTATCCGCTTGACGTTGACCTATGGGACATCCTGTATCATAAATAAATTTTTATTTGATAGATATTTTTTAGGGTTTGGGAGAGAAAACCCAGAAAGAAACCATGTAATAATGAAACCTCCCACAGTATCCTTTAATGATTATAGAACAATGTGGCCTAAGAAACAACATCAACACTAAATGGACTTTTTCGTAACGTTACGGAGACTAGCAAATTACAAAACAATATATTTTTTTATATAAAGATATTTTTGATAGTTTTAATAACTGTCAACAAAAAATAATTTTCGCTTAGTGTCTGTTGAAGGAGTCTTCAAAACGTTACGAAATAGTTGTTTTATCGTTGATGTTGTTTCGTTATCGTTTGTTAGGCAAAATTACTTTAGACAAATATCTTGTGTTTCTAACGCAGAAGCAATTTCCGAATTTTTTTTTATTCTATAGATCTTTTTCAGACTTTGTGAAAGAATACCCGGACTACCGACTGATGTCTTGGTATCGTGAATATTTATTATACTATTTTCGATGATACTTTATATGAAAATAAATTTTTTGAATGAAAAAATTGAAAATAATAAATTGAAAATAATAATTTATTAAGAAATAGCTGAAATAGTGCCAGAAATGTTCTTAACAATTTTCTGCGGGAATTTACCCGTACTTTTCGAATCTCAGCTTAGATTTTCACATTAATTCAAGGGCTTAATATGGAAAAAAAGATCATTCCTGCTATTGGTTCCGTTCGAAAGGCTACTTGTTAAGGCCTTTTTGTTTAGTTAATGCACCACATTGAAACCAAGTTGACCAGTATGTAATATGGTGGATTTCATTTCTTGTCTAAATTCTCAAATCATCAAAAATAAATGTGGGAAAGTCATGCGGACAGAGGCTTTGGCGCTCTTGTTCAAACTTTGACAAATCATATCTCCGAAAGTATTGGTTTCTCGGAGTTGGGAATAATATCAATTGATTCTTATGATTGAACTGCATCATAAAAGAGAATGAATAACATGTCTCATTCAAAAAAAAACAAAAGTGCCAAAAAATATTAATCCCCAACCACCGGTCGATTTCACCCAATAATGAACTTATCCGAGATATTCATTCCTCAAATCTACTCTGGAAATTAAATAATATCAACTGAAACTTAGCTCATATTCAAGTTTTGTTTTCACTGGAGATATTCCGAACCCAATTTGATTAACTTACCAAAGTATATATTTCGATCTTCATATGTGTTATTCATGGGCATTATATTATCACCCAAAAATTATAATATTCTATAATCCTCATAATTCTACGATAAATGAAGTTATTTCATAGATCATTTTTCATTGAATCTCACTTTGTTTTCTAGAACAGGAGGTGTCTTATATCATGAGTTACGTATTTTGAATAGAACCAGAAATAAATATGACATGACTCTTATCGGTAGATAAGATGGCATGTATAAACACAGATCATGAAATTCATAGAAACAAATGTAGACGTTAATTTTATATTACAGCATTCTGTGAAACCACAGAATTTCAATTTATTATTGAAATTTTGAAAAATCATATCTCCAAAAGTATCACCTTCTCAGAGTTAAAAATGATATCAATGGATTCTTATGATGAAACTTCATCTTAAAAATAAATTGAGTTTTGCAAATTTTTTGTTTAGTTTTTCGTTACTTACAGACATTTTGGCAAATTGATAAGGACTCTGTTCGGAGGAACAAAAGCGCCAAAAAGATAAGCTTTTCCGCTAAAACTTTCGATTAGGTGTTACAAATTTAAGAGTAAAAAAACCATGTCTGTTTCTCTCTGCATAATGACCCAAACAAATGTATTTCTGGAAAAAAAAAAGACATAATACAAATTTTTGGTTCCGGTTAGTTGGGTATGGCTGGTCGTGGTTTTTCAGTATAATGGGTTATTAATTGTTTATTATAATTAGTTATTAGATGTTTATTATAGTCGGTTATGGTTGTTTTATTTTTGAAGTTTTGTTTTCGAATGTGCTAATGAAATAAGTTCAGAGAATGTCCACGCGCGGAAACTTTTCCTTGTGGAGTATTATGTTCATATTTCGTAAATAATAGATTATGTACAAGAATTGAATTGAAGTAACTGTAATTTTCTTTGGCACAGGGCTACATTTCAATCAAAAGTTCTCCAAAATCGAGCAACTATTAAACAAGTTACAGTGATATCAAAAAAACTCAAATTATTCATGTCCGGAATTTATTGTCGGGGAGTGTACTTTTCATCCATTAAACCGAAGGGTAAAGGTCGTTTCCTAATCAGATCTCATACTACAGGGAACTAAAGCTCTGTTAATATTATTCACTTCAGAATTAAGCTACTCGAATGCACCGTGTTGATAAAACTTCAGATTATCCTCTGACCGTTTGCGTTTGCGATTTAACTTACGATAGTTTCAGTATATGTGTTCTGTTATATACACTTAACTTTATTGCAGCCACAAGAACTGGAATTAACCGACTCCTAAACATGAAGCGACATCAGCAGAATTGACTACACTGCCCGAGACAAGTTTGAAATGGGAAACGAAGTTTCTGGGACTGAAGAGGAGTCGACTGAGAACTCACTGCTGGAAATGAACAATGAGGAATTGATGGCCAATAGCACGGACACAGAAAATATATTCATCATCAACCAAACGAGTTGCGAAAATTTGTACTCGAACGAGTCGTTATCGATTGCACAAGAATATACACCAGGAGGTTACTGTACGCCCATTGCAGATCCAGTGGCTTGCTGGCCTCCAACCCCAGCAAACACAACGGCTGTGATCAAGTGCTTCTCTGAATTGAACTTCATCAAATATGATGACACCCGTAAGTTTTGGCAGGTATTACAATAAGAGTGCAATATTTGAATTTTGTATATTTGATTGAATCTGTACTCACTTGATGGGCTCTTTTCAGGTTGAATTATATAATAATTAATTATATAATATATAATATAATATAATATAATATAATATATTATATAATTAATTATATAATAATACAATAATTCTAATGACAGAACCTGATTTTATGAAAAGAAAACTTAAGGAGTCAACTTGTATTTTATTGAACAGAGAATGCAATTTTGCAAATTGCTCAATTGGTATTGACCATATTTGGCAAAATTTATTGAAAAAGGAGTTGGAACTTGGAAATTTCTATGCGAAGTAAAACTATATTAGCTATGATTTTTAAATACTGTCAATGTGACAATTCTTGAATTTCACAAAATAACTATCAACAAAATAATTCTAACGATTTTCATTAAGTGTCTGACGAAGGAGTCTGATATAGACTCCGAAACGTTACGATATAGTTGTTTCGTCGTTGATGTTGTTTCGTTGTTGTTTGTTAGGCAACATTGTTCAATTGATTGCTTCTGACAAATATCCTGTGTTTCTTACGCAGAAGCAAATCACAAAATAATTAATTTTTATTTTATAGATATTTTTCAGAGTTTGGGAGAGAAAACCCAGAAAAAAACCTTTCAATAATGAGTATACCTCCCACAGTATCCTTTAATGATTACTTGAATTACAACGGGTGTTACATGAGTGATTTGGCATAGCCTTGTGGCAAATGCAGGTCATCCAGGCCTTTCAGAAAAATTGCTTCTTTTGTATCCAAAGGCGGTTAGTTTCGGAGATACAGGGTAACTGGTAACTCATGAATGTTGGCCCAAATTTCCTATATCCATAACATGGGAATCAGTGGTCCAATTATGATTGAATTTGATGGGGTTGTTTGCTTTCAACAATTATTTAAAACGACTCACGTATTTGATTATTTTCATGACAGTACTCAGAATATCGAGGTTTCTCTTCTAACTTCCAAATCGATGTTATTACCATCACTTTGAAAAGTGTCGTTATGTCATTTGCAGAGATTTTGGATTTGTAAGCTTTTTAACCTGACAGCGTAAACCAACACCTCATACATTGAAGGCCAGTCATCAAAACCAATAAGGCCGCCAAAGTGGATGGAGAAAAGGCGGTAAATTCAAAAGTTGAATTATACGATTTTTCTCATATTCAAACTAATTGCTGAATTATACATGCCATGCATGGGATGATTTCATTTAATAGCACACCTATATTTTCCATGGGTCCTCTATTGGATGATTCTGAATCTTAACATAGCATATTCATGATACTCAAGCGATGCCCTAAGACCAAGTTCCATAAGTGCTACCACTGTGATTTGATTGAACATTTTTGACACTAGTTTCAATTGATATAAGGATATGGTAGGTCTACCAATTATTTATTTTTCAAAATATGAACTGAGTTGACAGCATAAAAAAGGGGTCTTTTATTATCAGAAGGATGTTTATATAAAATAAAAACGATGCCTTTTTTATAAAATTGTCATTTCTCGCATCTCATTCTCCATAGACTCCTATTCTGCCAATCTCGGTCTTGCAAACCTGTCCTGCCCATCGCTTCGTGAACTCCTTCCCTCCACGTTCTTCTGGGTCTTTCTCTTCTTTTTTGCGGAGGAACCCAATTGAGGACTTTAAATTGCCGTCTTTCGCTAATTCTTGACACGGGCCCAAAGTATTTTAGCGTTTTTGCTTCAATTGTGCCTTCCACAATTCAGCAAGTGGTACGCTATCATAAGCCTTCTGCAAGCATGCAAAAATCAAGATTCTCTCTGTTCTTTTTTCCACAAGCTGCTTCAGACAAAAATTGTTGTCAACGCACGATCTTCGTGCCTTGAACCCTTTCTGCTTTTCTATGACATGTATTTCATCTTCTGTTCTATCTTTTATTATTCTACCATATAATCCGGACAATGAGTTGGTGACACCGTCCTCGGTAAATTGGAAATAAAAATAGTACGAATCTCCACTTGAAATCAAATTTTCAACGGTGATTTAAGCATTCACTATTGACAAACAACACAGCTGTCAATTGAACTTTCATTCACCTTCGCCACCATATTTGAAAAAGTGATGGGGAGTTAGTTGGCCCTCCTTTTAAGAGGTGTTGGTTGAACCATCTTGAAACATGTATCGATTCAGAGAAGATACTCAATATCTCAATGATGTCGCAACTTTACCGAAAATACTGTCAGATTATGGAGTTTCTAGAAATCTTTTACGTTGGATTGAATCATATTTGTCGGGTATTTAGCTATTGATAGGATTTTGTCTTCAATGATAGTACAGGGGTCGCATTTGGATACGTTTCTTTTAAAATGTATATGTCAATGATGTGTCAAGATGCTTTGTATAATAATATGTTGATTTTAATATTTATGGGGATGACTTAAAAATCTACAGATCAATCGCCAGTTTAGATAATTCCACTGAGTTCCAAGATGACCTTGAAATATTTGCTGCATTCTGTGCGGGGCGGTATCTATCATTAAATGTTGAAATATGTGAACACATAAAGTAACATTCACGATAAACACTAATATTTTAGCACTTCCTTTGCTTGTCAATGGTATCACCGTAGACAAGGTGAAATGCATCAGGGATCTTGGGGTATTTCTTGATTCTAAGTTGTCTTTTGAACATCATATGGAAAGCGTAGTCCCAAAGGGTTTGACGATGCTCGGTTTTGTTTTGGGGATCTCTAGGGATTTCAAGGATGTGAAAACCATCAAGACTCCGTATTGCCGCTTTGTGAGTGAAAATTCACTAAATGCTTAAATTACCGTTTCGGAAACGAACGCGCTACTTGTCCATCTTATAACTTGCCGGCTCAGTAAATATCTTATGATAAGCTTAGAAGCAAGGCAAGAATATTCGATCAAAGATTCCTGTATCCCATTATAAACACCGGTTTTTCTTTAGTTCATAGTATTTATTTTAATGTAAGTTTATTCAGTGGCCACAGAAGGGAACTATTTTTACACCGCAAGCTAGAACATTTTCTGTATTATATTTCAATATTGTTGAGGATTACTCATTTTTATAACTGGCAAATAAGTGAAATAGATATGCTCATTCTGTCGTTGGTGGAATTCAAGAGAAAATTAGTTCTGTATTTGAGTAAAAGTTATAATTAGTTAGGTAGGTATGTGTATGTGTCATTTGCTATTGTGAAATTATTTAAGAGGTCCGGAATTCATAAGAATATGTAGAGGTCGACGAAAAAATATAATATGCTCCTCAGCGAAAAAATGTCTATTGTCACGCCTGCTTGCTATCCTCGGCTCCACCTCGGATAGGAATTTGCAGATTAGACTATAATACAGGTTTTTTTATCCTTGGTATGTAAATAACTATTCTTTATATCATGTTATGAGAATTACATATTTCCGAAATTCATATCACCAACTAGAAACTTCTAACAGAATTAAATTCCAGGCTCTCATTATCTTCTGAAAGATAGAATGAGAGGAAAAATGGTGTTCCTACGTACTTTAAACGCATGCGTACCTGCTGAGTTGGGTAGACGGCCAACTTACAGGTTGCCGGTGTAAAATATGAGCAGAAATATGACTCACTTCACTTAGATTCTAAAGTCTGATTCTTATGTTATGTTTCGTAGAATATTATCACTAAATAATTTTCAGCACTGCAAGACACACCCCATAGGCCATTCCGCCAGACGCTCCAAAGGTAAAAAAAAAAATGTTGAATTTTACTTATATTCTAACGCCTGTTATGCTACATGGGGCACTGTTTCAAAACTATATGCTATTAGCAAGACAAATATAAGTGGCAAATTTTATTTCCAAAAACCATTTTTTCCCATTTTAAACCGTTAGTGATCTACAGGGCGTTTTATGTTAATTCTATTCCATTTTTGCGCGATGTTCTGAGGAACATCACGTTATCATTTTGCCAAATGTCTGTAATTTTCGAATTTTTTACTGAAAATGGTAAATTTCACAAACGTCCTTAGGTTTGTATTCTACAACTAATCACCAAGTATCAATTCGATCGGATTTGTATTGGTAGAAAACAAAATTATTACTCGGAAACTATTGGACCTATTATGCCCATTAACGAACTTGTCCGTCGTATTGGGATGTGCCACCTACCCTTAAAAATTCCAGCTAGCTCTTTCCGTTCTCAAGTATCGTGGCAACGGCCGGCCGGACAGAATCAAATTTTACCTGGAATTCTTCATCGGGCAGTCAAACCCAATCCTTTGAGACCATTTTCGGCAAAAAATTCGAAAATTACAGACATTTGGCAAAATGATAACGCGATGTTCCCCAGAACATGGGCGCAAAAATGGAATGGAATTAACATATAACACCCTGTATATCGCTAACGGTTTGAAATGGGAAAAAACGCTATTTGGAAATAAAATTTAGAATTGAATCATATTTCGAATGGCATAATAAAAAAAAAGGTATGTTCCTGGGAAAAAAATTTGACGGCGCCGCGACGCCAGCCATCCTTATTTTTTTCGCCGAATTCTACACGAATCTCAAGTTAACGATGACTTGTACAAAACGGCGTTTACAGAATTAAAATATATTCGGCCGTTTCCGAGAAAATTGGAGTTACCAAGATAAGTGAATCACCCTGTACATAACCCCAAATTTAACGACGTAATTTTTCGTTTTTTTTTTTAAGTGGTTACTACAGACTTTACTATGAATCTTTGTTTGATTCGGTCTCCTGCATTTTGTTTCCATATTCAGCACATAAACCCATTTCTATATACAGGGTGAGTCTTTGACCACTGCATTAATTTTAACCAAAGATTTCTCTCATCAAATAAAACACTTTTTTCATTTACCATTTTTCCAGATTCGGCTCAGGTAAAAAGTTACAAGCGTTAAAGATTTCACAATGTGCTAATACACTCCCGCATATAAATTATCTATGACATTGTTGGCGGACGAGAATAAGGCATGGTAACGTGGTTTACAGCTTGATTCGGGATTCCAACGCTCAGGGACGGATCCATAAAAGTAGTGAAATTTATGGAGTTTTCCATTTTAAAACATTCAATGAAGAATATCTCGAAAACGGTGCGTTTAAGGAGAAATGATGAAGAATAATATAATGTTCTAAAACGATGGAATATTCTTGAAATGACTCAAAAAAAAACTGTATATGCTTTCTTTATGCTAATTTCGTTTAGTTTTATGAATCCACGAGTCCATAACTAGAAAACCAGTAGAAGTAGAAAATAACTAATAGTTGGAAAATATGTATCATAGTTATAGAAAACTTTACGATAACATTAATTTTATTTGAAGAAAGGATGTCAAAGCTACAAAATAAAAACTGATTTTTCTTCAAAATTTCAACAGCCTGTATCTTTTTACCTGAGCTGAATTTGGAAAAATTTTAAATGAAAAAAGTGTTTCATTTGATGAGAGGAATCTTTGGTTGAAATTAATGCAGTGGTCAAAGACTCACCCTGTATAGGTTATAATCATTTTCATCATGTGATGCTTGAAATTGATAGAATTTTTTAAGAAATCTTATTTACTCACTCAATTCTTATGTTCTGTAGCTTCCTACGGTATTCCTCTCGAAGAAATTTCAATTAAAATACTGAATATCCACTTGACTTTAATTCAATATTATACAATTCCCCACTATTGAAACACTGAATATCTATTTGAGTTCAATTCAATTTCCACTATATGATTATACAAAATTTCATAATCGCCTATTGCAAAAACCCTTAATTACACTAATTTAGAAATGAATACCTACAATGATACCCTATAATATATCGACCACATTATTATCTATGAACGATGGAAACCCACGGAAAACGTATGATGCTGGAGTTTACTCAGCTCAAGTAAAATCGAAGAAATAACAAATTGAGCAGAGATTATTAAATATTCTAGCATTCCGATGCCTCATGGACGGTCAGGGACGGATCTATGAAAGTAGTGAAATCCCTGAAATTTTCATCAGATTTCATAACATTCAATGAAGAATATATCAAAAATGGTGCGCTTCAGGAGAAATGATGAAGGATAATTTAGTTAGTTGGAGAATATGTGTCAAAGTTATAGAAATCTTGCGACCAACATTCATTTAATTCGGAAAAACCATGTCAAAACTACAAAATAAAAACTGATTTTTTTCAAATTCCAACCGCCTGTATCTTTTTACCAGAGCCGAATTAGTAAAAATGATTAATGAAAGAAGAATTTTTTTCGATAAGAGGAATCTATAGTTGAAATTATTAATGTACAACCTAAAAACTCACCCTGTAGGTATAGAAATTTGAGAAGAAGCTTCTCCTCTATTTCTTATGTATTTTTCATTCATGTATTTATGGACGTGTGAAGAATATAGGTAAGTTATTCTATATTTTAAGTTGACATCAGTTGACATTCTCCAATAGGTGACAACCAATGAGTAATTCAAATATTGCACTCGTATTGTAGGTTCCTCCATTTCTCTATAATTTTTAACATTATTCAAATATTCGTCGCTTTCAGAAAACGCTTCTAGATTATGCATGTGGAACGGCACTTGGACCAAGTCGAACTATTCTGCTTGTAAAGAAATAATAACTGCTTCTCCAGACGTTGAAACTAGCATTTATTTTGTCGGATATACCTTTGGTCTTATAAGTTTATCTGTAGCTGTTGGGATATTCACATATTTCAAGTAGGTAGATACTCACATTTATGGTAGAACTGAGTTAAGTACGTCTAGAGTGCAATTTTCACATTTTCCTTTTTATTTGTTTTTTTTTATTTGTTTCGAAGAAACTTGGTAGAAAAGTTCAACTTCTAAAAAGTAGCAATATTTAATGAATGATTTTTATTGTTATCTAAGGGATTATAAAAATATATAATAATTCTACATAATATATACTTTTGGATGAATAAATATAATGCTTTATGCTAATACGTACAGTTTTATTCACAGAAGTCTTCAATCTTCAACTTCTCCGTCATTATCAAATATACATAAAATATCGTCGATTACTGAGGTTCCTAACGTTAAAATATTCAAACTTCTACTTTGAATATTTAAACTTCTACTTCATCTGTTTTACAACACATACTGCCGTATTCACAAAACTTTCAATCTCCGTTAGGTCCTAACTGCGGTCCTCAGTTAAGGATAAATTTGAATCGCAGCCTCAGTTAACTTATTTAACGGTGGTGAAACAGGCCTGTTTCACGTTAACTGAGGTAGCGATTCAAATTTATCCTTAACTGAGGACCTCAGTTAGGACTTAACGGATATTGAATGCCTTGTGAATACGGTGGTTAGTCTCTCCCGTCTAACATTTTTCCGCACGTCTAAGAAGGAATCTACTACTTTAGTGTCCAACCAGATTTCATCGAACTCCCTTACTGACTGCAATCGCTGACCTACTGCTGCTCTAGCCTTGTTACCTTCTTCTCACACCTTCTCCCTGTGCTAGGGTCGTACTACCAAGGTGGTGTTCACCGCTGAATGGTAAATCCTCTGCCTGCGATAATTCACTGGAACAAATGAGCGTCACTATAACTTCCATGATATTGCTATGACAAGGAACAGGATGCATATATGTTACTAATACGTTCTTAATGATTTCCTGTACAGAAAAAATTTTCAGGAATACGGTACGGAGGTCGGTAAACGCATGTGCATCAGTAACTAATCTTATCTCTATTATTTACAAGGGTAGAAATATAATTTCTACATTTATAACTGCATAAGGATTGGGGTTTTGAGTGGGTTCAATGTCTTCACGGAATGTCACCATGGTATTATACGAAAACTGCAGCAGCATTGACCTTTGTTCAAACGGTTTATACATTTTTGGGTAGGAGAAATTGCCTAGCTGGATTGTTCTGTGACCTCTCATAAGGAATTGATTCCTTGAAATTCCATTTATGCATAGTGAATTTTATGATTTAGGATTTTGGGGGTGTACTTGATTGGTTGGAGAGTTTTATAACAAACCGGAATAGGGCAGTGTAACTGAATAACACAGTGCAGTGGAACCTTCTGTCGCCATCTTCATTTCAGTACCAAACACCTTTTGGACTGGAGTACATTGTGGCTTTGACGTGAGTGCATTTGATGAAAACAACCGAGCTGTGATTGTGGCGCAAAGAGCTTTTCTGTGACGGTCCAACATTTCGATCGATATTGCTGTTTCTACTGCGAACACAATTCGGTCTTGGATTTGGCAGTTGAAGAAAACTGGTAGCACACTAAGAATAGGTAAACAAGAAGAAGAAGAGCAATCAGAACACCTGGAAATGTGGAGCTTGTCAGAGCAGCAGTCGAGCAATCGCAGACCGCAGTTTGAGGAGGATTCTGCATTCATGTTTGAATTTCTACCCCTTCAAAGAAATGATGGTTCAAGAATTTTAATCCCAAATTACAAGATTCTTCCTGCATAAATGGGAAATTCAAGGAATCAAACCCTTGTGAGAGGCCAAAGAACAATCCAGATAGTCAATTTATTTATCAAAAATTTTTAAACACAAACATAATATGAACATGCTGAATTTCTGAACAGGAACTTGCTAAGTACGTATTGGGGTTTATTGTCTCATAAATTATGGATCAATACTCCGGCCTTAAGGATGTTAGGTGACGAAATGGAGAGGCGGATAGAACAAAAAGAGACTTGCCTGCCCCCACCATTGCCTGAACACTTGCCCCTCCAAACTGCCCAATCGGTTCTGCCGCATCCTGTACAAGGTCAGACAAGTATGAAGGCTTTGCTGGTTGGAAGGATCTGGGTTCAGTGCATGGACCCCTGCTATTTTACTATCTATTAACGATTTACCATCCCATGGTACTGCACATGTTATTGCCCTTTTTGCTAACTCTATAATCCTAGTCACAGCACGAATCATTGAGGAGTTAAAAATCCCCTCGTAATATTTCGTCAGGTAGCTGATGCACCAATGAGCCATGAGCCATTGTGTGCGATGCTTGCCATGGATGGCCGTGGATGGGCCATAGTTTACTGGGGCCCTGTGGGCACATGATGTACCTATGAAGGTAAGATGGAAATGCAAAATATTGTATTTTCTGTTGGTAGGTATTTGTTTATTTTATTCAATTACGCAATTGGGGTTTAGACTTGAACCTATAAAAAAACGAAACAAAAACAAATTGATAAGCACTCTGTTCCGAGGAACAAGAATGCCAATAATGATCCCTCAGTAACAAAAATATATACAAAAAGATACAGAAATGAAAGGAAAATGGTCTTCAGTAGATACCTGAGTTCCAGCTGTCTACTTTTGAGCATAATAGCGCTGGTTGCATCAAAAACGGGTATTGGTAGTAGATTTCAAGAGTTGAGGATTCTGTTCGGAAAAAAATTCTGGCGAATAGTTGTCCTGAATTTCTCTTTCGATCATTTTTGTTGATGACTCCCTATAGGTCCCTATAGGCCCGATCGATTACGTCGCTCGAAGAAGCTGGATAATGTCCCAAATAATATTAAGCAATTTTCTGGCGGCGCAATAAATATGGAAATCGTATGAATGTCTGCTGAACAGACTCTACATAGTAAATTCTCATCAACTTTTGTTGAAGGCTACCACACTGAACCAGCATACTTGTTAATAATGTGAATGTAGGACTTCAGCAAAAGAGTAGTAGTACGGACATAACTTTTTCTGGAGGTCTTCTTCAAAGGTGATTTGCTCTACCTTATTGGTAATATATCTTTAATATATTTTGTAATATTTATCCCCTGGCCACTTGAGATCCAAGAGAATAGTCACTTAAATATCAAGGTTTCGTGAAACATGCTTCAATTGATGTGATAAGACATTGCAGGATTTGAAGACAATTATTTAATTAAATATAATTTGAATAAGTCAAGGCGTCATCTGAAAAGTGCTGGTAGATCGTCTTGGAAGGTGTAAGAGTTGGTCAGTGTATATTTGAATATCTTATGAGAGTCTCATCTGATATTCTTCTCGGTCAGTTACATGACCAACAATGTGTTTGTAGTACCCCCTATTCTCCCAACTTTCCATCAATTGGAAGACCCATTTTGTCTGGACGCTAACATCATAGATGTTAGGATGCCCTGATGAACAAATTGCAGAGGATTCTGGAAATCTTCCACCCATTGATTATATGTATGGGTCATCACAGGCGAGATACTGAAAAGCTACAATACGAATTACAAGCAACTTGACACACGATATCTCAATTAGTGTTTTGCTAAAAGAAATGTGTAACTAGCGCAGCGAACTAGAGGTAGAAATTATTCATCGAATTTATATTTGACTATTTTGTTCTTGATCCATTTCTTTTCAGTAGTTATTGTTTCTTTCAACTTATGTAAATATATGAGATATTGCAATATCCATGTCATTGACTTAATTCATAGATTGAATTATGGTTGGTTGAAAACGTCGAGTGAATATATTATTAATTTTTTTACCATGGAGTTATTTGTAGAACACCGATAAATTGCATTTCGACCTGAAAGGTTATATGCATGTAAAACTAAATTATTTTTGGTTTTTTCATATTCATTTTTATACTGGGTCATTATAAATTGGTTTAAACGGCTTTGTTCTCTAGAAATTTCGAATATTTCATATTTTAAAATGAGGATATTACGCGGCATATACGCACTAAACTGGCGTTGGAATATTGATGTTTCGCAAATTGTTTTACGTCTATCTCCTACTGTTACTGTGAATTCTGCTGAATTTGGGTAAATTGAATAATTGAAACTGGATTTATCAGAGCTGAATCCGACAATTTGCCAATAATAGATGTCTGCATAGATGTCTGCTTGATGATACTATGCAGAGTCGAGAATTGTGAACGTTGCGCTGCAATTCCATATTTATTCCGTTTTCATGGTATCAACTGACATTTCTCATAGGTGCTAGTAATATTGATCGCAAAATTAACAAAATACACCCAATTCAAAATACTTGTCTTTTCAAGAATACGTTAATGGAACTAAAAATACGAGCATTCTTCACGACTGCTCAACTAGTTGCAAATATTCACGATTCTTGAATTAATTTCGTTTGAGGAGTTCAAACAATTTTAAGTTAATGTTTGGGGGCTCTGTACAAGCCAAAATATTTCTTTCGTTTCAGTATTACACTTTGAATTTATGCATTCAATTCAAATTTAATTTCGACTGAACCAAATATTTAATGTATTCACTAGAATCCGTGTACTTGATTGACTGATTAACGGAGGGGTTCTAATCCAGGATTAGTTCAAGAACAGCTTGATTTTTTCTATGATAGACACAAGTCTCTTAATCAAATTATCCAGTGGAAATAAGTCATCTTCGTCGAAGCCAAATTTGTTAGTTCTAATGCCAGACAAAGTCTAGAATTTGAAGAGGACATTGCTGGCTGTTTCCTACACATAATCTGCATTAAGAGGATTCCCGATGTCTCCTCATCACTTTCAAGTGCTTCTTCAGATTACAGTGACCGGTAAGTAGACCAACCTCATTTCTGGGGGGAGTTCTGCTTGTCGTGAGCAGATCAGACAGTCCTACCACAATTCTCTCGCCATGAATATTGCCTGAGGCATTTTTCTAGGTTGAGAGGACATGGCTCTGAATCCATTCTTTAATATCTGCTGACTTTCCTGAAGGAGTGTGCACAAGCTGGTTCGGGACCTATTAGAGGAGATATCACTTCCGCCTTGGCAAGAACGTCTGCTTCCTCAAGGCCCCTTATACCCTCGCGAGCTGGCACCCTCATCACTGTGACCCGACTACTTGCTCCAAGCTCATTGAGTACGCTATGACAGTCCAAAACAAGTTAAGTGCTTATTCGATAGGACTGTGAAACTCTGATGGCGGTCAGGTTATCTGAAATAATATTGATTGGTGGATTGAAGGTGCACCTCATAATATTCTCCATCACACATTCTGCAGTAGCTATAATCTCTACCTGGAATACTGTCGCATGCAACCTTAGGTTAAGCATCAAGGCTTTTCTAGGTTTCGCACTATATACCAATGCCAACACCCGCAGCTGAGACCGGGGCATCTGTAAACCAGAGTAGGCCTCCACTTAGCCTCGGAATCTTTTTGATAGTCTTCCCCCAGCCCGTGATGGAGGTATGGAATGATTTGTCAAAACAGTGTATATAAGTAATTCGATCCGTCAGCATCTGAAGATGATCACTGTCTATGACCTCTGTTATTCGGATGTTTGTGAAATTTGCCATTTCTGGCAAAAAAATCGAAAATTACAGACATTTGGAGAAAATGATAACGCGATGTTCCCCAGAACATCGCGCAAAATGGAATAGAATTAACATGACACGGTTTAAAATGGGTGAAATGGTATTTGGAAATAAAATTTAGAATTGAACCATCTTCCGAATGGCATAATAAAAAATGGGTTCAAGCCCTGTGGACAGGAGCTTTCTGGCGCTCTAGTTCAAACAGACAAATTATATCTCCGAAAGTATTGGTTTCTCTGAGTTAGGAATTATATCAATGTATACATATGATAGAGCTGCATCATAAAGGAAATTCAATTCAAATAATAGTTTATTTATCAAGATTAAATGAGCAATCATGAGAATGAGAACTGCACCATGGAAGAAATCGAATTAAATTTGGCAATTTTGCCCAATAACGAACTTAACCGAGATATTCCTCTCCCTAACCTACTCTGAAAATTTCAACTACCTAGCTCATTCCGTTCGAGAGTTATTGAGGAAAAACTTTTTTTAAATTTTCAAATTTTTTTTTTTACACTTTGCGGTAATCTGGTCAATACAAAACTTCACATGCGTATAAAAATCATGATTCTACAATTTGATGCTAAATTTCAGATAGATCGAACGAACTTGTCCGAGATATTTACGCTCCAAAACCACCTTGCAATTTTCAATCCGCTAACTCCTTTCGTTCGAGAGTTATCGTGCCTACGGCCGGTCGGAAAGAATTGGTTTCGCACTCGGATTCTTGATCAGTGAGTCGAACCAAATCGTTTGAGACCATTTTCAGCCAAAAATTTCAAAATTACAGACACTTGGGCAAATTGATAAGCACACTGTTCCCAGGAACTAGAGCGCCAAAAAAACAAGTTTCGTATGACCATTGCCCAAAACAGGTTTAAAGTACCTACAAATAGTAGGTATTCCATAAAACAAATATGAAAGAAGATAAGTAATAATAAAAAATTACCTTGTAATCGATCAAAAATTTCCTGATCTACGTTCACCAAACTACAGAATTATGCTTTCAATATTTACGTAAAATTTTCAAACATTTTCGGGTGAGGTCCCTGTTGCATCGCTAAAATACGAGTATTTCAACCCCAATATTTTTGAAGTTACAATATTCCCTTCTGTCAAGTTGACATTATGAGAATTCATACATAGAATAATAATTATATCAATCTGTGAAATACGATTTACATTGAAATTTTAAAAAATCATATCTCCGAAAGTATTATTTTGTTAGAGTTGGAAATGATATGAATGGATTCTTATGATAAAACTGCTCATTAAAAAAAATTTGATTTGGAATTTGTTTCGTAAAAAAAATTTTTTTTTTTTGTACTCCGAAACCATCTGTCCGATTTTGCCCAATAACGAACTTAGCCGAGATATTCATCCCTCAAACCCACTCTGAAAATTTCAATTCTTTAGCTCATTCCGTTCGAGAGTTATCGTGCTTACGGCCGGCCGGCTGGACCGGCCGGCCGGACAGAATGAATTTCGACCACGGATTCTTGATCAGTGAGTCGAACCAAATCGTAAAGACCATTCTCATCGAAATATTCGAAAATTACAGACATTTGGGCAAATTGATAAGCACTCAGTTCCGAGGAACTAGAGCGCCAAAAATGTATGTCCCTGGGAAAAAAAATTAACGGCGCCGCCACGCCAGCCATCTTTATTTTTTACGCCAACTTCTACACGCATCTCAATTCAACGTTGACTTGTACAAAATTGCGTTCACAGAATTAAAATATATTCGGCCATTTCGGAGAAAATTGGGGTGACCAAGATAAGTGAATCACCCCATATCAAAAAGCTTTCGATAGTATCTGCTATCACTCTTCTTCATATGGTTTTGGAGTATGTGCGAATTGTTGTAGAATTTTCTTGCCGACAAGAGCATCATGCGGTAGAGGATGGTGTCAGTTCCGAGGTAACAAGGTTCAGTTTCCCCCCATCCATGTTTCATATCTTCTTGGATCAAATACTGCGAATAAGCTGGGATATTTGTTCAAGGCTAGGAAATAGTTCTCGGCAGATTACCCTTCTACTTCTTCTACCCTATAGACCACATTAGTTAGGTTAGAATCAGTCGCTTGGCGGGAGATCCATATTCAAATTTTTTAACAATGAATTTCAACTTTGAAATGAAACCACCCTATTCAAAAGAGAATGTTAGTACAGAGACAACAAGTATTGGGTACCTTCATCATTAGTGCATGTTTTCATGTTCTTTCCACATTAAAATATACTTCTATTTATTCTTAAATCAAAATTGAAACCATTCTAGTTCGAAAGATTTCCGTATGTCGTAGATGACTTCTGTTGTGCGTCATTACAACGCCGATTTAGGGTTATGTTATTATTTTTGACTGATTTCGAGTGAGCTAAGACATACGTCAATCGAATTTGGTGAACACTTTTATTTTTATTAATTATTTTGGAAATATACAATTTTGTTATGAAAACTTGATTCTAGATGGTTGAGAAAGGTACACAGAATCTTTTTCAACTAAAATAAACCTTAAGAAACTAGCCAAAGTATCTAAAAACAGGCGAGAAATTCGCGTAAATTTTAGGTCCATAAGAAATGCATGGGTAATTCTGTGCTTGGATCCACGGATGGATCGTAATTTAAATTTCCCGTCTAACCTAACTAATGTGCTCTATAAGGCCCAAATCAGTACTTACTGCTCCCATGTTTGGAGGTCAGCACAAGGCATTCATTGCCACGTTTGGATTCCACCCAGAAAAGAGCAGTACAACTGCTGAACTGACCAACTATAGCCAATCTACAGCCCTTGCAACATCCAAGGAGAGTTGCTGACTAGTTCTATAGATATTATCACTGTCGATTCTCCGTACCGCTCTAAGAAGTGATTCCTGCTTCGCACGAAGTTCTATGGTTACATAATGTGCACATCCCTACGCAGTTCAATTAACATCTCCTAGAACCGTTTATCAGGTCATTCTGCCACCGAACTGGCAAATTGTGGAACATACTTCCACCTGATGTGTTTCCTTTGTACCAACTAAGTGATAAAGGTTTCGCCTTTCTCGTACAGTCAAACATAAAATAAATTAGTCGAAAATATGTATTATCAACTTAGTCACACCTTTTATTCACTTGCTGTACGTGTATTCGGATAATAGGCATAGATTCGAGTTGATAATAGGTGTAGGTCTGTCAGATGCTTTCATTATGTTTTTAAATTTGTGTGATCAGTCTTAATTTATTTTTGGTTACAAAATTATTCATAATTTTCAGTAGATTCGATCAAAAAAATTAGGAGAATACAATAACACTAATAGGAACGCTTAAGGCATAAGGTATGAACATTGTTATTGGTCGTTCTTGATTTCAAGTTGGATATTTGGGATATTTTCGAGTTTGTCATCAGTTTCAATTATTGTCTATATTATTACCTGTATAATCCATTTCACAATATTTAAAAAATTATGATATTAGTATGACCCTATCAGAATCGTGCTTGGTATATAGAATACTTCAGCTTGAAAACCTCCTGTGATCTCAGCGATCAAAGTAATTTATACATTAACATTCATATCAGGTCTGACTGGGTCTGAATATTCACTACAGCCACCCACACCCTCAATACTGTTCAATGGGGTTACAAGTTTCCTCATTTCCATGCCATGGTTATGCAACGAAATATCTAGATAGGTATACATTTTTAGAGATCGGTTGGTGGTAGTAAACCTATTTTCTTCTTTGCAAGTCAAAGTAAATAAACAACGTAAGGCTGAAATACAAATATCGATATTTATATTTAAGACATTCTCGATCTTTTTGGGCGTATGTTCTAGGGGAACATCGTCCTATCATTTCGTCCAAATGTCTGTAATTTTCGAATTTCGAGCTGAAAATTGGCTAATAGACTAATTCGGACTCCCTGATCACGAATCCGGTGTCAGATTTTTGGGTGCCGGCCGGCCGGCAGGCCGGCCGTACTTCCGGCCGTAGGCACGATAACAGGAGCACCGAAGGTCCTATCGACTTCAAACTTTCAGGGTAGGTTTCTGATCAAAATGCGACGGTTAAGTTCGTTAACGGGCAAAATCGGCCGGACGGTTTAGGAGTTATAGACATTTAAAATTTTGAGGTTATTTCCCTGATATTTCAGGAACTAAAGAAGATGTTGAATCGAAACTTGGTAGTCAGTTCGAGGATATAAACGCGCAACTTTTGGCAAAATTCTGTTATGATCGAAATGTTGGTAATTTTTAAAAAAATATTTCTTTTAATTTTTTCTAAAAAAAAATTTTTTTTTCGTGAACTATTCATCAGATTGCAACAAAAACTTGTACAAACGTCAATTGTAGTATTTTGCAACATTGTGCAAAATTTTGGCTCTATACGATTTCAATTTCTGGAGATATAAGACAAAATGTGTCAAATTTCCTGGGTCTCTCTCAGTATTTTCATCGATTATTATATAATAATCTCAATAATATTAAGGTATTCAACATGATACTGCTTTTTTTCTTTACTGGTCAGTACGGGCCATAAGGAAGATGAACATGCGCCCAATAGCTCCTGTCCACAGGGCTTGAACCAATTTTTATATTCTCTCTATCCCCCGTTTCCCCTATAATGTCGGAAGAGAAAATTAAAATTTTTTTATTGCTGAACGTTAGCCGCAATATATCATGTAATCCTTCATATCTCAGGATCATTAATTCGACATAAATCTCAGCTTTATCCTACTCTACACATTCACCACTTCACCCCACAATGCATGTTGAGACTAAAAATGATTAATCTTCATGTCATAATTCAAAATATCCAAGCACTAATAGTCAGGAGTAATTTAAAAAGGCTGGTTTGATTGGTTTCAAACATTTGAGGCATTGCAATGATATCTCTATAATATATCTGATCCAAGGAAACAAAATGCTGTCGTCTATGTCAGTAACTCTTGGCCTACTCATTTTATTCCTCGATTTTCTATAGAATCAAAAGTTAGTTCATTTCAATACTTCAGTCCCGAACAACCGGGTTATTTTCATTTGTGTTGTAAGAGTTTCTTTTCAATCGTTTTGGAGGATGTGAATTATAATGGTGTGTTTTCAAATTGAAGCTTACCTACTTAGATTCGAACGTTACACGAATATTTCTGTGCTCCCATTTTTTTAATTTCATATTTTCGATTGATTAGCGGATAATTTGCAAACGCTTTCCTTTGCAGAATACCCCAAAGACTGACGTCAGATTTGCATAGTTTATTTGCGTTAATTGATCCTACAACTCCTCATGACTAGAGAGTGATACCTATGGGCGATTCTTTGGAAAGAAGATAAGAAAGTTGATATCGCTGCACACCAAAATAAAAAAAAAATCCTATACATCAATAATTTTCTTCCTCCATGTGTCAAAGAATTGTTATCAAAGAATTAATAATTCAACTTCTCTGATATTCCGTAGGTTTCATTGGGTTTCAAACAAAATCCAAGGAATCTGTATATCAATCCACGGTATCGTTTGTTTTACAGTTATATTGTAATATTCTGCAGAAATCAGCTGGTACATCATGATGTGGTCAGTGGCGGATATACAGCCTACTCAGCCTGCTGGTAAATCCATCACTGGATGTGGTGATGCTTCTGTTCGTACAGCAGCCTTAGGCTTGGTTTTTCCGCAGATTAATATTGTTGCTCCCTCTGGTTTAAAAGTGTTCATGCACAAAAAATTGATGCACAGTTGATTCATTGTTTACCAGTATTTTCAAACATTTTCCCGCCTCACATTCACAGGTAGACTGCTGTTTTGAATTCTTGGAGTAAATGTCTTTCTTTTCCGACTACATTTTTGATTCTCTACAATAATCCAGATATTAAGATTTCCATATCGAAGTCAAGTACACCTTTATGGCCAACTGTTTTCTCAATTTCAATAAACGTGACAAGAAATTTTGGCATTCTGAAGAGATTTCTTGTGATATTTTCAAGAAAGATTTAATTTCTGATCCTTCGAAAAGAATTAAGGAGTTCCAGCACTGTTCTTAGTGCTGGAATGGACTCATTATAATACTGAAATAGAGAAAGATTATGCCATCTCAGCTTTTTCAATTTTTATACACTCTAGACGTACTTGAAATTAAAAGTAGAGATGCACATAATGAAATGAGGGTATAATTTATTTATTTTAAAGTCGACATTTTTTAGGGAACTAAGATGTTTAAGGAATACCATTCATATGAACCTTATGTGGTCTTATATGTTAACGTACACCATGTGGATAATAACGTTGCTTTCGGTAAATCCATATCCGTAATAATTGTTATTTCTATTTAATTATTTGAATTTCAGCTGAACACGAGCTCAAACATATCGGTGCCATGTATATTCATAATAACTCTTCTACATTATTTTCACATCACTACATTTTTCTGGATGTTCGTTGAAGGTAAATGAATTCTTAGTTATTTTAATCCTGAAATGATTTTTTTTACATATTCATAATAACAATTATTTCCAACGCCGGCAAAATTAATTAATTTATTATACCTTGTTTCAGGTCTTTACTTATATATTTTGGTGGTGGAAACCCTAACGAGAGAAAATTTCAAGTTGAGGATATATCTTCTAATTGGATGGGGTGAGTGAAATTTATCATCATTGAACATCTTATATTCAATATTACCGAAAAAAATACCAATGTTCTTCTGCCGATTACCAACATCCAAACCCCGAAATATGTCAAATTCAAACTTAAATAATAATTAAATAATTTATAAATTGTCATTCTCCTGCGTAAAAATGCGAACCCTACCCCTTCGTAAGACAGGTACAACCCCTAATTTTTCGAATAGGAAGTATGGGTTTGTGATACATCGTTTGAAAGGTCGCGTTATTCTCTATTCAGAAACGTTATCACATTCATGTTTATTGCAAAAATCAAATCAGAAAAAATTAAAATCAAGTCATTACCGTAATTCTGTACAATATCGGAAACTAAAACGCGAGCTAAAATGTAATACAGAATGTATCAAAATTGGTTCAAGCACTGACGTGAAGCCAGAAGCTTTTGCGCGTATGTTCTATTCTCCTGTATTGGACACTCTTAATCGAATTCACCATGGTAAATTTTGTTGTCCATTCTTCTGTATTGGACACTATTAATTCGAATTTACCATGGTAAATTCGAATTAAGAACAATTTTCAGTCGAAAATTACAGACATTTGGGCAAATTGATAAGCACTCTGTTCCGAGGAACAACAGCGCCAAAAACGTGATAGACCTAAATCATGGCCAAATTCAAACTACTGTATGAATAATCCTATTGAAAGGGCTATAAAGGAAGCGAATGCATTTTGAGGCAGATTAAGCTGATGCTCAGTTAAGAAGAATTTTTTATAATTTTTGTTTTTCAATCAACTTAATTGTTCATTTTGATTATCCTTTTTTTGTGAGTATAAGTTGGGTTTATTAATTCAATCTGTATTTTTGTTCAACTTGTAAATCGGCTCTGCCGTTTATTCTAAATGAATAAATAAATAAATAAACTGGGTGACTTTATAAAACTGACTGGAGTATATGAGTAAACATGATAATATTAAAAAAAAAAATTTTAGAATCTGCGTTGAATGGTTCAATTTCAATAATTTCAATTCTGTATTTGGTCACTTTGGTAGCGATAACTTGGGACTATTTGTTTACAAACGTTGCATTCAATGGAATGGTTTCTGATTCCTCCCATCAAATAAAAGACTACTTTAATTTTCCATTCTGCCAGATTCCGCACAAAAGTCACAAGTAGATAATCATTAAACGATACTTTGGGAGGTATATTCATTATTAAATGGTTGCTTTATGGATTTTTTTTCCCAAATCTGAACAATATTTTTAAAATAAAAAATTGATAATATTTGAAATTGCTTTTGCGTTAGAAACACAAGAGGTTTGTCAGAAGAGCAGAAGAAAATGAAATATACTAACTGACCAAGAAACTGCAACACCCAGAAGGAGCTGTTTAAATTAATTTTTTTTTTGGTGAAATATAGGTAGTATAGCAAGGAGTAAAGTATTAAATTTGGAGAAGAAAATCGTGAAGGATTTTTCATGTAAACATTTTTTGTTACTTACACATTGTAGTCGTTATTTGCAATTTCTTTAAATTTTACAACAAACCAGCTGTTCGAGGAGATCCAAAGTCGATGTTTAGTTGCTGTTAAAATGCCTAGTAGTAGGGGAGCCCACGTAGCTAATTCGGGATTTACTCGAGCGTCATAGAGAGCTATTGGGTTGTCAAGCTTAGATGATAAGAAGAAAGAAATGTTATATAATATATACCTGTTCATCGGTGGGGTGAGCAGATATCAATTTTCAAAAATGTTGAATAAAAACCGTTACGTGGACATACTCGAGCGCGTCAGATATTGATAGCATCTGTGTCCTACGTAATTTAAAAAATGTACAGATGTTAATCTGATCGTTATCATGATGGGGGTGATCATACGTGAGGGTTGAAAATGAAAAAAAAAAATTTTTTATCGAGCTCGTCAGATTTTCTAAGGGGGTGTTAAGTGAACCTTAAAAGATGCTCTTGTATAATAATCTGACGATTGGGATGTAACGCAAACTCGTGGTCATTATTAGAATATGCAAAAAAAAATCGCCATTTAGAAATACTCAAGCGCGTCAGATTAAGATATATGTGGTTCATCAATATGGCCTAGACGTGCTGTCTCCTAATCTGACGATTGTCTGGAGGGATTCGCTAAGACTGACAATGAAATTAATTTTTTTTTTATTTTTTTAAATCATTGAACTTGATTAATCGAAAAGCTCAGGAAATAGCGTGCAAATGAAAAAGCTTATGTTGTTTTGAGGAGAATATTTATACAAATAATAATTATACAAAATTTAATTTTCAATTTTTTCGTGATTTTCGAAGAATCGGTTTGCTCCGGCGATATTCCTAAGTAATGATACATTTTTGTGAAGTTTCTAATGAAAATTTGATTGTGTTTTGTAAAGTACTTTCACCATAAAATACACAATTCATATTAATATCACTCAATCACTCATAGTAATTATTTATTAACTTTAATTCACATAACTTTTATTAAAATCGCAAAATAACCTAATACGTTGGAAAAACGTTGTAAACAAGATCATACCCCGAACGATTCTGCGTGACCAGCTGTTATGGAGTCATGGCAACAGAAACCGGAGTATAACGGAGTGAGAGAGCAATAGATAGAGAAAGAGTGAGAGGAGAATAGTAACACGTACAGGGGAATATACGCATGGCATAGCTGCACGCATTCAACTTTATCAATTAATTTTTTTGACTTCGGCTTGTGAAAATCGTCAGATTATATATTTTTCGTAATTCTTGCATTATTCCCTTCAAAATGAAAAAAAAATTTACCACGCTCGAGAATGTCAAGATGTCGTTTTTTTTACAACTTTGTAACCCTCCCCCTTCTTTACGTCACTCTCAAATTGTCAGATTAATGGAATATACACTTTTTAGCATGTAACTAACTCACCCTACCTTAATCTGACGCGCTCGAGAATTTCCGATGATCAACTTTTTTTTACTAATCTGATGCTTTATCCTTGACGGGCGGCCATATATATATGGCTCATGTTTCGTGGAAAAACTTAATCAGGTACAAGGTATCCCCCTATATATTAATCTGCCGCGCTGTAGTAAATCCATAAATCCGCGCTTGGGCTCCCCTACTATACATAGAGTACGTGTACGCGGAATTTATCGCCAGCTAAGTGCCGGTTTCTCAATTGCAAGTTAACCCGAGGTTACGAGTTACGCATGTATTTAGCGATATTCATGAACGCGTAACACTCGGGTTACCCGCAACCTCGAGTTAACTCGCAATTGACAAACCGGCCCTTAGTGGATTTGAAAGAGGTCGAATTATTGGTCTACGGGAGGCGGGTTGTCATTTCGAGAAATCGCTAACTGTTATGAGATGTTGTCAAGTGTGGTTGGATAATGCCCAAAATCGAAGAAGAGTAGGCGCCGGACGTCAAAAGAACACAAATGAAGTTCAAGATCGACGTCTAAGACTTACGGCTATTAGAGACCGATTTGCGACAACTCGATCTTTGGCTGATGAGTGGTTATGAGAACCAGGCCATCCTGTAACTGTCCGAACATTTAACCGCCAGATAAGGTCTTTTGGACCGCAGCATTATCGACCCCAACTTGTGTTACCTCTGACGGTTGAGCATCGCCGACAACGATTACAGTGGTAGAATACGTCAACATTGTAATGTGGAATGACATCAGGTCGACTTTTCTGATGAATCTCGATTCTCCTTTGGTACACATGATAGCCGAAGAAGGGTTAGACGACGTCGGGGAGAAAGACGTGAACCTGAGTTTGATATTGAGCGTCATGTACACCGAACATTGGGTGTTATGGTATGGGGTTCTATTGCACATGCGAGTAGGTCACCTTTAATCTTTATTTGAGGTAACATGACAGCGCTGCGTTACCTTCAAGAAGTAGTGGAGTCATACGTTCTCCCTTACATTAACCAGCTGGAGAATGAAATATTTCAACAAGATAATACTCGACCTCATGTTGCCAGAGTTAGTTTGAACTTTTTTGAAGTGACTCATGTGAATCTTTTGCCATGGCCGCCCAGATCCCTCGATCTTTCTTCCAAAGAGCATGTTTGGGACATCATGGGTAGAAGGCTTGGAAATTTACCACAGCACCCACGGACTTTGGCGGCTCTGAGACATGAACTACAGGTAGCTTGGGATAGTATCGCTCCAGAAGAAATATACCATCTAATTGCATCAAAGCCGAGATGTGTTGAGGAGTGTATAGATAATCGCGGTGGACAAACATTATCAACAAATTTATTAAAAAAAATTGTAAACCCATCGTTTTTTTCTTTAAATCTCAATCATTTACTGATTTTTATTATATCTATGTTTTACCAAAAAAAAAATTAAATTCAAACAGCTCCTTCTGGGTGTTGCAGTTTCTTTGTTAGTTAGTATATTTACGTATATTTCCATCACTCGGCTACGCTGCATACGGCGACCATTATACTCGATGGAAATGAGTATCATTTCGTATTTATTCATTTAATATACGTACATTCCATTCTCAAACACATGTTCATTAATAAAGCATAACACAACTAGAAGTTATGGTGTAATGTATGGCACTCAACCCCCTGACTCTGAGTAGATAGGCGGTTGCAATGTGAAATTCACCTTTTCACATTTATAAAACTTGAATTGCTTTTTACTTTAATAAACATATTCTAAAACCCTGGTGTGTTTCCAGAACCGTTTTTGTTCGGAACGTTAATCGTCTCTTCAGTAGAACTCTGTATTCTGTTTTGTACGTGGAATTCGTTAGAAATGCCGACAGATTAATTGTTTAAAATTTGTTCCTGTCAATACCTGCGTTTCAATTTTGCGACTCGAATTTTCTGGGAATTTCAAGATGTTAATGAAAAGTCATTAATTTGTTGTAATTGTGAAATGGCAAGCTGTTTCAGCATAATGAGTGCTCTGAGATTTTCTCGCACAGCATCCTTGAATGTGTGGGTTTCAGTGCGTGCTGCGATGTGAGGATCTGCAACCTCTAGGTTGTCCAGCGTTTCGTTCCAGCTCTCACTGATGAACTTATTAATACTGCGTGTTCAGTGAGAGCCTGCCGTAGACGCATTTGACTTCAGCAAGAACATGCCAAAGTAATGTCTACAGTGGGGTGCTTCGGTTTTAATGCATCACGCACAGGTGGACAGGTGTTCATCAGGACAGAGGCGACATCTACTGGCGGGAACGGCGAAGAGGCAGGAGGATCGGATGGAAGAATGTAGTTTCCTACAAATGTCTACTGGGTGTACCTTAATACACCTCGTCCTCGCGTAGGCAGCTATGAATACAGCACTTATAATTTATGAATAGGGGAATGGCGTCATATTCGACTATCCAGAATGCACGCAAAAGCTCTCACAATTATTATTATTCATAGTGTAAGAGTAGAGTTTGGACAATTCTTATGAATTCACGACAATATCGTTATATACAACTACTATTATATATACCTCAGCAAAAAAAAAAGGAGAGTGTAGAAGAATGGGAAAAACAAAACCAACTGTCATAACAATTTTTAAACGCGTGTACAGACACCAGATTCACCACTGATGAAGGCAAACTATTCCATATGTCAAACATACTATGCCAAAAAAAATTATGCCTCTGCAAGGTTCCTAGATTTTCTTTCTTCAACTTGTAATCATGTCCACGATGGCGTTGGTCAGCATCCAGTTCAAAAAGATGATTCAGACTGATACCAAGATGGTTTTGTCTAGCTCGAAATTTTCTACAATGGTAGACATTTCCTACAATGATGGAGCATGTTGACGTATCCCTCATTCGTAGTGGTGACCGTGAGGTCTACAACTTCTGCTTTGACAAACAGAGATCGAGATCAATGGTGTATACCACACAGGCTTCCTCAATCGGAGAGCCTCACCTCTTGGCAAGCACTGCTCCATAGTGCAGCCAGAACTATATGCAGTTCTGGTCTGCACCCTGGAGAAGATTCATAGAGTATACCCTTCGAAACACATATATATGCTCTGACAGTCATTTATCACTTATATCACCTTTCTGCTGTCAAGAAGAACTCCTATCTAGTGCAAGGGTGCAGGAAGGTTATCTGTTGTCTGGCGCACACAGGATTTCCTGGTAACGAGAAGGCGGATGCATTGACTGGGCGAAAGGAATAATCATAATTTACATGGCTGGTACCGTCACTACCTATCTGTCGTATACCTATCAATATTTTTGATGAGAAGGGACTCGATCGGAAACTTTCATTAATGATTTATGCAGAGGAAGACGTGAGACAGTCGAGGCTCTTCAGTTACAGGACTTCCTCAAAGACTGAGCTTAGGAATCTCCTAGCTCTGAAGAGGAAACAACCAAGTTTGGTGACTGGTGCTTCAACAGACCACCTTTTCAACAAATATTTGAAGAGAATGAGTTTGACCGAATGTTCCTCGTGTCAATGATGAAGGAACACCAATGCAACCTAACCAAACTAAGGACCATACACCTGGGAATTCCAATGCCCACTATGCTTATAGTGAAAGGTGTCCTCTTCTGACGACTCGGGGCATTTCTGTCGAATTGTTGTACTGTCTAAAGATCAAATCTGGCAGAATACGTTTCTGTCAATATCCGCCTTTCAATTTTGTGAGTCGAATTTCTGAGATTTTCGAGATGGTAATGAAAAGTCATGAATTTTTTGTATTTGTAAAATAGCAGCCTATTTCAGCATAACAGGTTCTCTGAAATATTCTTCCATACCATCCTCAGAATATCTAATGGGTGTACCTCGTAAACACCTCGTTGTCACTCAGGCTGCTATGAAAATAGCACTTAACATCTGGAACAGGGAAATAGGGGTGTTAGTAGAATGTCCAATCAGCATGCAAAGACTCTTACAATGGTGGAGGGCGTAGGCGCCCTCCTCCTCCATAAAGGAGATCGTGCGGTCAACCACTTCCACTTAGACAAACCCTACAGGGAAGCTGTTCCTGATCGAGGTTAATCATGTACACGATATAGGCTTCTTTAACTGGAAGGCACCTCCTTTCGGGAAGCACCGCTCCATAGTATAGTTCTGGTCTGCACGCTGAAGAATATACATGAGGGATACTTTGCAATCACACCCATATATGCTACATCTGACGGTGAAGGTTATTGTCCCTTTCTGATGTCAAGATCAACTCCTATCTAGTGGAAAAGCGCAGGGACCTCTGCGCGTTGTGGGCTTTGATGATGATCTGTAGTTTATCTTATGTCCGGTGCACTCAGAAATTCCTACTAACGTGCAAGCAGCTGCGTTGGCTGAGCGTGGTGCATGATCATTATTTACTAGGCTGGTATCGTCACCAACTATCTGTTGTGTATCTGTCAAACTTCTCTTTGCGGAGAGACTCCAGAGGAAATTTTCCTCAGAGTGGAGATAGGCCATCAGGTACTCGAAGCTCTTCATTGAGAGGCATTTCTCAAATACTGAGAGTGGTTAAGACTTTCCTTACTCTGGAGAGAAAACAACTAAGTCTGGTGACTGGTGCTTCAAAAGCTCACCCGTTCAACAAATATTTGAAGAGAACGGGACTAATTGGCTGTTCCTCATGTACACAGTGCAGAAACACAGATGAATTTGCCGAACATGATATGTTCAACTGTAGCAACCTAACCAATCTATGGGCCATGCAACTAGGAATTCCAACACCCGTTAGTCCTATGGTGAGAGAGACCTCCTACCAACTCGCGGCATTTTTTTCGATGTGTTATGACTGAGTCTCTCCAACTTTAGGAGGAGAAACCATTGGCCTCGAGACCTTCTTCAGCCTAAGATTGGCACCACAGGAAAAATAGTAGGAGAAATAATATAATTGCATGCACCCACCCTATTCTCCAGATGCTCCAGATATCAAATGACCCGTTTTGGCGCTCTTATTCCTCGGAACAAGTGCTTATCAATTTGCCCAAATGTTTTAATTTTAGAATTTTTGGCTGAAAATGGTCTCAAGCGTTTTGGTTCGACTCACTGATCAAGAATACGTGGTCAAAATAGATTCTGTCTGGCAACTCAGCCGTTAACACGATAACTCTCGAACGGAATGAGAGTAGGTTTAGGAGATAAATATCTTCGTTAGGTTTGTTATTGGAAAAAATCAGCCAGATGCTTTTGGAGTAGAAGAAATCCCTCACACCCCCCTGCCCTTATAAAGTCAATTGACAAAATTCCAAAACCTCCCGAAATTAATTCCAGACCTCGCCCTTGCTTTCGGATATGGTCAAAATTTGAATAATTTCTCGCCGATAGTTTGACAAGAGTGCCAAAGCCCCTGTTCACAGAGCTTTCCTACTTTTTTCATCAATAAACGCCCATTTTCTGACCAAAGATAAATTTTTCTTCCAAACCGGAAACTTTAAAGCCTATCACGATGATTATGGGTACTGAATGGTGTTGCAGAGCTTCGAATTTCATATTTATACTGTGGGGAAAAGCCAAATACAATATATTCATTATCTTGGTTACTTCACAGTTTTATGGAAAATCCCGAAACACGTCAAATTAAAATTTTAAACTGTCATTCTTCTTCGGAAAAATACGAACCCAACCTTCAGCCCCCTTCAAAGGAGAGGTACAAACCCCAATTTTCCAAATAGGAAGTATGGGCCTGTGATACATCCTTTGAAAGGTCTCGTCATTCTCTATTCAGAAATGATTTTTCATGTTTGTTGCAAAAATTAAAAAAAGAAAAATGAAATTATATGATTACCCAAATTCATTATAATATTACGTCGAATATTCCCAAATCTTACTACAATAATCCTAAGCTTATTGGCCTTCAAGATGTGATAGAGAGAAAATGATCATTCCTGAGATGTCGCTAATCACTTGATTTTATTTTTCTCTCATTTGATTTTTGCAAAAAACATGAGAATGATACAATTTCTGAATAGAAAATGACAAGACCTTTTAAACGATGTATCACAATCCCATAATCCCTGTGTGAAAAAATATATAAATATTAAATATGTACAGTAACCAAGATAATTAATTCATCCCATTTGGCTTCTCCACACTACTATGTGAACTTATAGATTTGCCAGGATGATAGACCATTGTAATTTATTGTACCTAACGTACATGCTCTAAAATCATAATGTTCTGTAATGATTGCACAGAGTGCGGCAGCATAACTTTGTTTTTATAAAGTAGACACATACCTAAAGTTTTGTTTATTTAAAATTGGAACAGCTCTTGCCAGCATATCAGGCGTTATGTTAGCAATTTCTTCCTGGATGTTATTCTTTACATCATGAAGATTGTAGAGTCCTTGCAAGAAAAAATCGCAAGGGGCCAAATCGGGATAGCATGCCGGCCACTCCAAATCGGCCCTAATTGAGATGGGGAGCCCTGAGATGTGTCTCCCAAAAGGGCCATCGATTTTGTTCTAGAATTTGCCGTTATACCATCATGTTGGAATCAAGCCCTCATGTAGCTATGGGGAAGAAAAAGCCTGTAACTTGTTCACTACATACTGGCCCGAATCCACTGAAAAATGGAGTCCACCCGGAAAATGAAGTCACAGTAAGTGACTTCATTTTCTGCAAAGAACCAGGGATCTGCCATTCCACTTTAGTGAAATGCACACCATACTATGACTTTAGGTGAATGCAATGGTTGGAGATGTAGATGATCATGCAGAATTATCCGCAACAACGACCAGAAATTTCAAGGGCAGAAGCATGTTTGCGTGCAGAACGCCATGTTAATCGCAACAAGGAAACTCTCACTGCCTCAATGTGCTCAGCTGATCTAATGGGCCGATGGATTCCAATTCTTCGTCTTGTCACACTTGCAGTTTTTGAAGTGTGACTCACGTCAAAATTGATTGCCAGTCCGGAACAGGGACCAACGGTACTAAATGAAAGCGATTCCGAAAGGCTCGCCGAGTTGTGATCCCATAACACGCACGCTTCTCACTCATCCAACACATGATGGTGACACATCTGCGTCAGAACAATACTTTATTGTCCAACCGGTCGAACCCACTATGAAATCAACCAAGTGAATGGAGCACATTTCAAAAAAGAAAGTTATGCTGTCACCCCTGTATAATTCCCTGTATATAACGACTTTTCTGTTGGAATCACCTGATCTAACATTTCGGAACTTTACGAAATACACATACAATTTCTACAAATTAGGTTTTTCCAACAGAACACCCACATTCATTTAACAGAAAAAGTTTGGTTGACATCATTACGAAAGCAATCGCTATGAGCGAGATGAGAAATGCCGTAGATGAAATTTGAACCTCTGATAACGTCGCCCATTCGAACTCAAACTTTTCTGGACATAATTGGACATACGAATGTTTCAGACATAATAGAACGCCTAAATTATGATAATTCATTCCTCACAATTTCCGAGAATTATTAGTGAAACTCACTTCTATAACTCGTTTGTAGTGTGATGAGCCATAGGGTAAATGTGGAATAGTTGTCCAGGTTTTTTTGAATCGGCGATTAAAATAGATAGGTATGCTAAGCATTAAATAATCACTTAATTTATATACTGACTGACAAAGAAACTGCAACAATCATAAGAAGCTGTTTAAATTTTATTTTTTTTGGTAAAACATAGATAGTATAGCAAGGAGTAAATGGTTGAACCTTGAAGGAAAAAAACGAAGGGTTTACAATTTTTTTTTTTTAATTTGTCAATAATGTGTTTGTCCACTGCGATAATCTATACACTCTCCAACACGTCTTGGCATTGATGCAATAAGATGGTCTATTTCTTCTTGAGGGATACTATTCCAAGCTACCTATAGTTCATGTATCAGAGCCGCCAAAGTCCGAGCCGCCAAATTTTCCAAGCCATCTACCCATGATGTCCCAAACATGCTCTATGGGCTGAAGATCGGGGGATCTGGGTGGCCATAGCAAAAGATTCACATGGGTCGCTTCAAAGAAGTCTAAACTAACTCTGGCAACATCATGTCGAGCATTATCTTGTTGAAGTATTGGATTCAAGAGCCGGTTAAGGTAACGGATATGGCTCCACTATTTCTTGAAGGTAACGCAGCGCTGTCATGTTAACTCCAATAAAGACTAAAGATGACCTATTTGCATATGGAATAGCACCCTATACCATAACGGCTACTGTCCGGTGTACATGACGCTCAATCCAATTCCAATTCCAAGCCCTCTACCCATGATGTCCCAAACATGCTCTATGGGCGAAAGATTGGGGGATCTGGGCGGCCATGGCAAAATATTCACATGGGTCGCTTCAAAAAAGTTAAAACTAACTCTGGCAACATGAGGTCGAGCATTATCTTGCTGAAATATTGGATTCTCGTGCCGATTAAGGTAAGGGAGAACATATGGCACCCCATACCACAACGCCTACTGCCCGATGAACATGACGGTCAATATCAAAGTGAGGTTCACGTCTTTCTCTCCGACGTCGTCTAACGCTTCTTCGGCCATCATGTGCACGCAAGGAGAATCGACAATCATCAGAAAAGACGACCTGATGCCATTCCACATTCCAATGTTGACGTTTTCTGCACCACTGTAATCGTTGCCGGCGATGCTCAACCGTCACAGGTAACACAAGATGGGGTCGATAATGCTTCAGCTCAAAAGACCTCATCCGGCGGTAAACCGTTCGGACAGTTACAGGATGGCCTTGTTCTCCTAGCCACTTATCAGCCAAAGATCGAGTTGTCGCAAATCGGTCTCTAATAGCCATAAGTTGTAGACGTCGATCTTGAACTTCATTTGTGCCCCTTCGACGTCCGGTGCCTACTCTTCTTCAATTTTGGGCATTATCAAACCACGCTTGACAATATCTCATAACAGTTGTTAGATTTCTGTTCTTACGGTTTGCGATTCCTCGAAATGACAACCCCGCCTCCCGTAGACCAATAATTCGACCTTTTTCAAATTCACTTATCTGGCGATAAATTCCACTTACACGTGCTCTAGGCATTTTAACAATAACTATACATCGACTTTGGATCTCCTCGAACAGCTGGTTTGTTGTAAAATTTGAAAAATTTCAAGGAACGACTACAATTTGTAAGTAAATAAAAATGTTCACGTGAAAAAACCTTCACGATTTTTTTCTACAAATTTTAATCATTTACTCTTATACTTCATTCTATTCATTCTATATGTTTTACCTAAAAAAAAAATTAAAACTTAAACAGCTCCTTTTGGGTGTTGCAGTTTATTTGTCAGTATAAATATCTAAGTTCAATTTCTGAAAAACTAAGACCAATTTCTGAAAAAGTAAAACCAAAATCAGAAAGACTAAATGCCATTACGGAAATTATAACATTTAAAAACAACAAAAAGCAATTCCAGAAAAGATAACACCAATTTCGGAAAAGTAAAACCTATTTCTGAAAACTTGAATCCAATTTCGGATTTATTCAGTACAATTTTGGGTCCATTTGGCTCATTTTCGATATGTTCTTGATCAATATCTTCTTACTTATGATTTTATCTAGTACTTCAAGTTATTTAACCCATTCAACCCTGAAACTATTCACATCGCAAAAAAACTATTTTGACTAATTGCAACCTACGTACCTACTCGGAGGGCTTTGGACATTTGGTTCTGGCGGTTCGGTTTGCATTTTTGAGTCAGTGGATCGGAAATTTCAGCGTATTTTTTAGCGAAATGTATTTCTTATTGTACTGGTGTCAATATTTCAATATACGGGGTGAAGCTGATGATGAGGCAATGAATCATATGATTATGACTATACTAACACTTCTAGGATTCTCGAGGAGACTCCTCATAAGTTCTTAAGCTTGAGCTAGTTGAGAGAATAAGTTGTGAGCTGTGTAGGCTTTGTAACTGTGTCCTTAGGACACCTTACGCACATTGCTGTTGGTTCTCGACCTAACAGTTAATGATTTCCTAGTCCAATATATCTAGTAATCACATGAAAATGGAAGTTTTGAAGGAATCGGTAAATATTTATCGAAAATTTTTGCTAGTAAGATCGAAAACAGAAGTGTGCATAATGTAGATACCTTTCAACATATTAGGTATACATAGCTCCCAGTGAGACCCAAAACTTAAACAATGAAGAAACAGCTTGTAAAATTTGTTGAGAAATATTCACCGACTTCCTTACAATCGGCATATTTAGAATTATAATTATTTCCGGCATTTACATGTGTCTACTAAGCTGTATAGTTTGGACTTCTTATTCAGACGGTAGCAACCACCGTCCACTGTTGTGTTTAAAATTAACAGTGCTATATCTGAGGTGGTGTAAGAATGAAGTGGCAAAGCTTACGTAGAACACAACTGACTCTCCCATCTCACACATGAGCTTAGGAGCATAATAATAATATGATCATTATTCCATAAACCTTTTCTTAATATGCTATACTGTTTCATTAATAGTATTCAGAACTGTTGATTTATTAATATATTTTATTTATTCTCGAGATATAACATAACTGATTCTATTGAATTTCAGTGTTTCCTTTTTGTTTCATTGCAATTTGGGCAATAATCAAAAGTTTCCTGTCAACTGATGCCGATCCAGCTAATACTGTAAGTTTAAATGTAGTATTTGTACTAATATAGGTTGTTATTTTAGCTGCATGAGATCTATCGATAGAGACAGCTTTGACATTTTTCAAAGTAAAACTACTAATATTTGTGTGGGATTTTTACCGTTGGTTAGAGGAATGATGATTCAAGCATACACTCTTGAGTTCATAAACAGTACGCTGTATGCTGATATGTACAGGTTTATTTATAAAACTCCATAATGGTCAGATTGTCACCATTGTTATCGAAAATATAATTTAGTCGATTACTGAGGTTCCTTACGTCTTGATAATTCGAATTTTACGTCGCACATCTCAAAACACTCGCACTTACCCCCCGGTTTCTGAAAGGCTGATCAACACAAATGTTACATTGAAAATGTGACAATTCTCGAATCTCAGAATAACAATCAACAAAATAGTTCTGAATATTTTTAAGCGTCTGAAGAAGGAGTCTGATATAGAGTCCGAAACGTTACGATATAGTTGTTTCTTCGTTGATGTTGTTTCGTTGTTATTTGTTAGGCAACATTGTTCGATTGATTGCTTCTGATAAATATCATGTCTTTCTTACGCAGAAGCAAATCACAAAATAATTAATTTTTTATTTTATAGATATTTTTCAGAGTTTGGGGGAAAAAACCCAGAAAGAAACCATTCAATAACACAAATGTTAACTAATCAGTGATCAATCCCTTGTCAACCTTCATCTGAGTTGCGCAAAGCGCAAAAACTCGGACTGATTTGACATTAACAGTTCTGTTAACTTTGACCAGCCTTTCAGAAACCGGGTGTTAGTCTCTTATCTCTATAATTATCTTTCGCATGTCAAAAGAGGAACAAAGTACCGAATCCACTTCCTTAGTTCGATATGCGTACTTACTTCAACCCCACTCGACTCGACTCCACTCAGGGCTGGTTTCTCAATTGCGAGTTAACCCAAGGTTGCGGGTAACCCGAGTGTTGCGCATTCATGAATATCGCCAAATACATGCGTCAACTGGCAACCTCGATTTAACTCGCAATTGAAAAACCGGCCCTCAATGCGTCTAACTCGTGGTTACTTCCAACCCTTCTAGGGTTTCATCGCTCTCATAGCATTGTACTCCCAAGGTGGTGGTCAACGGTGATTGGTGAAACCCCTGACGAATGACGAATGGCGTTCCACGGGAAAGATCCACGTGTCGGAGACAAATTCCGAGAACTTAGGACTCTGACGGAGTGAGTTAGTTAGTGCTCCAAAATGTATGAGACACGTGACATTATGCTGTTCTAGAATTTCCTGTTCAGGGAAACAATATTAGGTGTCTCTAAACGGCTTAATCGGTTTTCTTCAGATAGGGCTGGACGCCAGAAATACGTCTGAAGTCTCGGTACACGTCATCTGCACCCTTGAATCATATCTTTATTCTACTATTCACAAGGTTGGAAATATAATATCTAGATATGTGTTCAGAATGTTCAACCATTCTAATTATGAATGAACTGAAACTTGATTAAAGCTACAAATCGTGAAATTTATATTCAAAATCTGAGTTCAATTTAGCTTTAATTATACACCTCTTCGACCATAATTATTATTGTCGACAGAATCGTTCTTCTGATCAGGCGATTGATGCTGTAATGGATAAATTCCATACCACGCATTCAGAGATAACCTATGATTCCATCAAGATCAGAGTTCAGTTCGTTTAACTTATTCAGCTTTTCGTCAATTTTATGGTCGACATTATTGTTCTTCTGAGAAAATTGAGCAATTTTTGCCTTCAAAAATTTTATATTTCAGAAACTATGTGTTAGAATTAGTGTCCGAACGAAACTGGTATTTCAGCCGAAACCGAAACCGAAACCGAACTTTCGGCCTGGGTCTCAGTTTCGGCTGAAACCGAAACCGAAACCGAAACTTTATATTTCATACTGAAATCTACTGTATTTTTTACAATTTTATTCGCATATACATAAAAATAGTTAAGGAGTGTTAAATAAAATAAAAAGACATTTTTTGTAGATCTTTATTTATTATTTTGGTATTACCAAGTTATCAAAATAATCAGCCGAAGTATACAGGGTGATTCCAAATCAGACGCGAACCTTAGAGGAGGTGTTAGTATGGATCATTTGCTGTGGTTTGAGCCATTTTTATTGATGACCAAAAATCAACGGTTTCCGAAATATTTGAGTACTGGTTCTGTTGAAAAAGAATTAGTATGATTTGAAAGGGGATATAAGAAGCAAATAGAGGAAAATAACGAATTCAATATTTTTTTGTTGCAACTAAGCTCGAAATTACATTAGAAAATGTATTCATAAATTATGTTCCACCATTCCATAGGCTAGCACGTGCCGTCTTTCTGATGTCTTCAGTTGTTATTTTCCGCCTGAAATTTACTCATGCTGTCTTTTGATACACATTCACCATTTTAAATGCCGGACATTCAAAAGGTTGCTTATATAAAATCTGCTGAAACGAAACTAGTTAAGCAATCTAACGAAATCTTTTAGAGAATGAAGAAGGAATTTGGCAAGTTTTTAAAATAGTTGTGGCATACAAAATTGTGAAATACGAAAGTTGCAGACAAATTGATATTAGAAATTGATTTTTCATTTATTCATACACCACATTTCAAATCATACTAATTATTTTTCAACCTCTTATACAGCAAAGTTTTGCTTTTTTCGTGCATATCATATTCTTTTCTGATGAAAATAAACCAAAATTATCACCAAATTTGGTCAACGTAGCATAAATTGACTATAAGTTCAGAAATCTTTTAAAAATCACCCGAACTGCAAAAACAGTTGATTTTCGGTTATTAATAAATATGGATTAAACAACAGCTAATGAGTCATACTTCAAGTTTCATGTCTTATTTGGAATCACCCTATGTAATCTAATTAATAATCATTGAAGTGAATTCTCATGAATTCTCAGTCTTAACAAAGATAGATCACAATAACTCGTACGACAATTATGTATACATACTTATAACTCCTGGCCAAACGACCAGGATAATTCACGGACATTCAATTTTCGGCCCGGCCGAAAGTTTCGGCCATTTTGGGCCGAAACCGAAACTAAGGCCGAAACTAGATTTCTTGGCCGAAACTGGCCGAAACCGAAACCGAAACCGAACTTTCGGTCGGTCACTAGTTAGAATCAGCTGAAATTCCTCACATACTCGTATCTTGGAGCCACCATTTTACAATCGACTACTGAATTTCAGTTCGATCAACTTCGTATGAGGCGTGATTAGACAATGGAACATGCGCACAAAGGTTCCGTACTTCACGGAAGTGCATTAGCGCTTAAATATTTTAGAAGGTGCTAATACATTCCTGCACCTTGTTTCCATCTCTGAAACATAGCCCCGTTTCTGTATGTTTCATTTCCACAGAAGTAAAACCCATCTTAACTAATAAGCTTCATTATCTCATGAAATTGTTCGAGAAAATTTATTTAATCTCTCAATTCATCCGACAAGATTCGTTGGGGCATTTCTACCAGCAATATGCCACTATAATTCTTCGCTAAACAGACACTTCCACTCTATTTTAATTCAATACAATATCTAGGTAATTGTTTTCCTCGTTGTTCCCACTATGAGATTATACACTATTTCATTATCGTTTATTCCTACATTGATCCTTAAATAACTCAATTATGAAATGAATTGAATACGTAGTACAATGACGTCCTATAATATACAGATCCCATAAATATCTTCATCTTGTCTATGAATTGGTATAACGACGTTATCGTTGTCACCATAGACTAATTATGAGAATTATAAAAGATTGCATGCTTTCGGCTTTTACTTGAAGTAAATCCATATCTCTATACTCTTATCGAATGTATTTCATATTGTGACGCGTTTCGTCTACGCAGCGACTTCATCAGACTACATCATAATAACTTCCTAACAAGTAATGATCTCCCTATACCTAGATGACATGGACACAGAGTTTTATTTAAAACTAATTACATGAAAGACTTATATTATTTAATAATATATAATAAGTTTATTCAACCATAAAGTACAAGCATTCCACAGAGCCAATAATATATGACTGTGCGTGGTTGCAATACGTTTACAGGTTGTAAAAACTTGCAAAAACTAAATTACATATTCTGACAAAAGTTTGATCAAAGCGAATCAAAGAAAAAAAAAACGATGGATGAACAATCCAACCTAAAATATAATAAAAAGTCAGTATCGGTATAAAATGTCACTATCGGTATAGAATGTCACAATCAGTATAAAATTGCGCAATCGGTATAATAAAGGTCACAGTCGGTATATGAGATCACAATCGGTATAAAGTACAAAAATGGAATAAGAGTCAATAAAATCCATTCAAAAGGCACAATCGGGACAAATCGACGAAGAGATCACGAACTATCCAGGTTGATAATTTTATGAATTTTCTCCCTTTCCGTATTTAGTAGATATCCACTGTTTCGCCTCTCTCTTAAACCTTACATAATTGTTTGTCATCATGAGTTCTCCAGGGATAATATCCATCAATCTTGGGGCAATACGAGCATAATGCCTGTGGCTTTTACTTGATGCAAATCCATATTAACTCAATGAAAGATTATATACGATTTACACTAAATTATTCAATATTGTGACGCTTTTCGTTGACACAGCGACTTCATCAGACTTCATCAGATGGACCGATTATGCCCAAAAACGGACTTAGCTCTCCAATTGAGCTGTGAAACCTACCCTGAAAATCGATGACCACCAAGTTCATTAGCAATTTCATCTCCAATTTCAACAAACAAGCAACGAACTTCTACCAGGTGATTATTCAGAACTTCAGATGTTCGAAGACCGCTACAGGACCCTAATGTAGGGCTATCATCTCCCATAGAGACATGCTTTACTATCTGTTTTGAATCGACCCGAAAATTTATATTATATTTTGATATGTCATCATGTCATTCATGATTTTCAAGGTTCTCGCAAAATTTCAGCAATGCGATGTCGACTTTTTGGATTATTGAATAAATAATAACTAAATTTCAGATTGATATAACTCCAAAACCATTTGGCCGGTTATGCTAATTGACGAACTCAAATGTCACATTCAGATACGCAATCTACCCTTAAAACTTGCTAAGTCGCTATTTCTTTGCGTTCTCGAGGTATCGTAAGATACATAATATTTTTTCGTAATTCTTTTTAAATTTGATAGCGGTACGGTCCTCACAAAATTTTACACACGTCTTCATGTCGATATTCTTCAAGTATATATATATATATATATATTCTTTTGACTGAGAGCTGTATATGTGTTAGCAGAGGTTGGTGTAACGGGGTACCATACAATTCGACGTATGATACAAGAGCTTAGGGAAAAACCTCAGCAAAAAACCCTTTCTCCCCGTGAGTGTGGTGATTTGTAACTATTGTTTACAAAATTTGCTGAAATTTAAAAATATTGATGGGGATATATTTCTTCAATGTGGATTCCCTCGTCAACAAACGGATAGGTTTCTCCAAGGTACCCGAAACTCAACCTGAAAAATGAAAAGACAAGAGGAGGAAACGAACAAATTAAAAATAATACATAACCTTTCAAAAGTCTCCTCTCGCAAAAATACTTCTCTCTAGGCGAATGGGATCTAGTGGAGAAGAATCGCCTCCGCTAGTTTTCGAAGATATTCACTCTTGAAATCCCTTCAATATTTGAATTCAAAAATGCTGCTCGTAAGGCCAGGAGGGTCTCTTTCAAAACCAGGTCTGACCGGTCCAAGTCCAAGCGATGATGATTCAGAACTTCAGATGTTCGAAGCCCGCTACAGGGCCCTTAATAAGGGCTATCATCTCCCATAGATATATATTTTACTTTATATTGTCAGCAAGCTTCAATTCGATCGAGTCTATGTTTTTTGAGTTATAGAGGAAATAATATTCTAGATGGGTATAACTCCGAAACCTGTGAGCCAATTATGGCCAACAGCGAACTTAACTCTTCCAGCTACTGAATTCACACAAGGCTGTTCGGATCTCCAATAATATAGATCCAATCGTGTTTAAACTTGGAATTTGGTAGTAGATTTAGGTTTTTAAGGCTATCGCAAAATTGCAGCCCTGTCGGTTGAATAGTTTCTGATATATAGAATTTTTTTCAATGATTTTTTGGAAATTTTCTAGTGATACGATACTCAGGAAATTTCGCAAAAATTTTCGCGCTGGCATTTTACAAGTAATAATCATTTTGAAATGGATCGATTATGTATTTACCGAATTATTGAGGAAATTACAACAAAATTTCAGATGGGTGCAAGTCCAAAACCGTTTGGCCGATTATGCTCATGAACAAGCCCAAATGTCACATTCAGATGCGCAACCTAACCTGAAAATTTCAAGTCGCTGTCTCTTTCCGTTCTCAGGTTATCGTGGCATAAAAAATATTTTTTCAAAATTTTTTCAGAATATTCTAGTGATACGATTCCCACAAAATTTCACAAACGTGCTTAGGTTTATATTTCACAGCGATTCACCAAGTTTCAATTCGATCGGATTAATATTCGTGGAAAACAAAATGATTACTCGGAAACCATTGGGCCGATTATGCGCATTAACGACCTTGTCCGTCGTATTGGTATACGCCACTTATCCTGAAAATTTCAAGTCATTAGCTCTTTCCGTTCTCAAGTTATCGTGGCAACGGCCGGCCGAATCTAATTTGACCCCATTTTTGGCAAAAAATTCGAAAATTACAGTCATTTGGGCAAAATGATAACGCGATGTTCCCTAGAATGTACGCGCAAAAAGCATACGATAAATTGCTTTTGAAATTAAAAATCGACGGGTGCGAAGATTTTCCTTAATAATTCTTCGTACAAGAATTATTGACACACATAATCCCATATGCCATATATATAAAACTTCAAAGAGAAACATACTCGATGGCAATCATACCGAAGTATGAAGCCGTGGACATAATATATCGGATAGAACCGTATGCAAATGTATCGATACAATTGTTTGGATATACGTACTATACAAACTGTTCTGAATGTTTAATGCCCTCACGATTCAATTGCAGAATAATTGATTGAAGGTTGCTCCGAACTGCACTGTTGAACTTGGATTGAAGGTTTACTCGTATAGAACTTGGAGTGAAGGTGTATAAAACTTGGTATATACAGGCTGTCGGATGGTCAGTGGGAGAAAGAGGACGAATACGCGAATCAGGGAACAGTATTGAAACACGTGAAGAGCTATTGTTTCCGTATAGATGTAACTTTGAAACTGTTCAACCAGTTAAACAATTTTCATACGATTAATATTCTCATAGATCTAAAAAACCTTAAATAAGCATCATTTTCGAGACCTCATTCAGAAATCTGCATTATTACAAAACGTAAAATATCGACACAAAACATTATAAAAATTGGTTCAAGCCTTAGACTATAGAAGAAAGAGGACGGATAACATATTCCCTTATATTGAAACCAAATATCCACCACAGAACCTGGCTCATTTTTCCAGCTGTGGATTATACAGCCGTAAACTGCACATCCTACCATTATGTGTAACAGAGTTTTATGACAAAACAGTCCGTACACGCTCAGTGGGTCTATTCTCGACCATTCGCAATTTTAACGATCGGTCGCATATGCTATATATTTCTATAGAGATGCGCACGATCGTGCAAATTGCGAATGGTCGAGAATAGACCCCCTGGTAAACACAAGAGACACGCGTCCACCACATAGTTTGGGGTCCACCAAACTGTCAAAGTTTTGGTTTCAGATCGATAGCGTTGCGTAGTGCGTCATGCGGTATCCCTTCTCTTCCCTAATCAAGAGTTCAGGCACTCACGTGAGGTTTATTCAGCTTTTATAATATACGAATACATTTCACACCATTTTAATGGCAGACATCAGAAGAGAATCGTCTATGATCACATTTTAATTCAGGCATATGTATTCTATTGGAGTTGAAATACGATATTCACGAAATTCCGCCAAAATTAGCGGGTCGGCATTCTACAAGTAATCACCGAGTTTTAATTGGATCAGATTTGTATATTTTGAGTTATAGAAAAAATAATAACAAAATTTCAGATGAGTATAACTCCACAACAATTTGGCCAATTATGCTAAATAAAGAACTTAAATGTTGCATTCAGATACGCAATCTACCCTGAAAATCGCAAATCGCTATCTCTTTCCGTTCTCAATTTAACATGAGATATATGATATTTCTCGTAATTTTTTTTTAATTTTCAAGTAGTACGGTCCTCAAAAAATTCCGCACACTTTATGTCGATATTCCACAACTCGTTACCAAGCATCAATTTGATCGAGACTATATTTTCTGATTTATCGAGAAAATAATATTCCAGATGGGTATAACTCCGAAACCGTTGGGCAGATTATGAACAACGAACTTAACTCTCCCATTTGGAGTCGCAACCCTATCTCTTTTCATTCGAAAGTTATCAAGGCATCGGTCACCCATCCAGCTCACTGAACTCACACAAGGCTGTTCGTATCCCCAACAATATAGATCTGTTCGTATTCAAACTTGGAACTTGCCAGAAGAGTTAGGTTTTGAAGGCTGTCGCAAAATTTCAGCGATGTCGGACGAATTGTTTGTGATATATAGATTTTTTTATAATTTCCTAGTGACACCTACGATCCTCACGAAATTTTGTAAGAATATTCTCTTCGGCATTCTATATTTAATAACCATTTTTGAATTGGATCGGTTTCGAGTTATTGAAGAAATAACAACCGAATTTCTGATTGGTATAACTCCGAAACCGTTCCGCCGATTATGCCCTCAAGCAAACTCAAATGTCACATTCAGATGCAGAACCAACCTTAAAAATTGGAAGTTGCTATCTCCTTTCGTTCTCAGGTTATCGTGACATAGATAATATTTTTTCATATTTTTTTTAAATTTTCTAGCGCTACGATTCTCTCAAACTACGTCTCGTAGTCTGTATTCTACAACTACACATCAGAGTTTTAATTCGATCGGATTCGTATTGGTTGAAAAGAGAATTATTTCTCGGAAACCTTTGTGCCGATTATGCCTATTAACGAAGTTTTCCGTCGTATTGGGACGCGCCACCTACCGTGATAATTTCAGGCCGCTATCTGTTTTCGTTCTCAAGTTTTCGTGGCAGCGGCTGGCAGGACAGAAGCAAATTTGACCTCCAATTCTTCTTCAGGGAGTCGATCACAATCATTTGAGACAATTTTCGGAAAAAAATCGAAAATTACACACATTTGGGCAAAATAATAACGCGGTGTTCCCCAGAACATGCGAGCAAAAATGCGGGAAAGATCTGTGGACAGGGGCTCTGGCACTCTTGTCCAACTAATAGCGAGTAATTATTCAAACTTTGACAAATCATCCGCCGTATTCACGAAGCATTCAATCTCCGATAAGTCCTAACTGTGGTCCTCAGTTAAGGATAAATAAGAATCCAAACGTGAGTAAACGTGAAAATTAACGTGAAACAGGCCTATTTCACGACCGTTAAATACTTTAACTGAGGTTGCGATTCATATTTATTCTTAACTGAGGACCTCAGTTAGGACATAACGGAGATTGAATGCTTTGTGAATACGGCGGTATATCTCCGAAAGTATTTGTTTCTCAGAATGGGGAATGATATCAATGGGTTATTATGATACAACTGCATCACGAATGAAATTGAATTCAAACAAGAGCGCCAAAAACCAAGAACTCACCCGAAATATTCAATCCTCAAATCCACTCTGAAAATTATATTATATCAATTGAACTAAGCCAATATTTGAGTATTGTTTTTACTTGAGATGTTCTGAACCCTTTCTGATTAACTTACCAAAGTATATATTTCCATCATCCTATGGATTATCCACGGGTATTAAAAAATCACCTAAAGGTATAATATCATATTATCATCCTCATAATCTCACGATAGCTGAATTTAATTCGACTCTCTCTTATAGGGAAACAACATGACATGTACGATTATGAACACAAATCATATAACAATTCATAGATAGAATAATTAAAGCAGTACGATTTATTATTGAAATTTGTAAAAATCATATCTCCCAAAGTATCAGCTTGTTAGAGTTGAAAATGATATCAATGGATTATTATGGTGAAACTGCATCTTAAAAAATTAGTTGAATTTGAAATTTATAATGTAAAAAAAAATTTTTTTCGTTACTCCGAAATTTGACCGAGATATTTATCTCCCAAATCTACTCTGAAAATTTCATCTGCCTAGCTCATTCTGTTCGAGAGTTATCGTGTCTACGGCTGGCCGGACAGAATAGATTTCGGCCACGGATTCTTGATCAGTGAGTCCAACCAAATCGTTTAAGACCATTTTCATCAGAAAATTCGAAAATCGCAGACATTTAGGCAAATTGATAAGCACTCTGTTCCGAGGAACAAGAGCACCAAATATTTCAAAAAATAGTATTAATTTTTGTAATTTTATCATGTCATTTGATCCTCACGAAATTTCGCAAATGTGTTTGCTTCGTTTTTTTGCATCTAACTACTGAGTTTCAATTCAATCAGATCAGTATTTTTCGAGTTTTTTCCACTTTACGGCAATCCGATCAATACAAAACTTCGCATGCATATAAAGGTCATGATTTTACAATTTGATGCTAAATTTCAGATAGGTGAGTGATTGATCGGTTCCGGAAATATTCATAAAATATGTTCTCTATCTCCTTCCCTTCGGGAGTTATCGTGCCTACAGCCGGACAATTGATTTCGACCACGGATTCTTGATCCGTAAGTCAAACCAAATTGTTCAAGACCATTCTCATCCAAAAATTCGAAAATTACAGACATTCGGGCAAATTGATAAGCACTTTGTTCCGAGGAACAAGAGGGCCAAAAAGGCGGCTTGAAGGTTCATGCTATATTTTGTGAGGAACAAGAGGGCCAAAAAGACGGCTTGAAGGTTCATGCTATATTTTGTGAGGGTGTGTGAAGTGTGTATAGACAAAATAACTTGAAAAAATTCTACTGATTTCAAGTCAGTGCTTTTCCCGATGTCATTTAAAGACTGTTTGACGAATTTCAGTAGGTGTTCAACAACAAATAATTCTGAAGATTTTAACTGACTATTTGATGAAGTTTTCTTATCTAGGCTCTGAAACGATGCAGAGAAGTTGTTCTTTGTTGTCGTTTCGTTACTGTTAGTTAGGAAATTCTGTTCTTTTATAGTTAATTATCAGAGTTCGTTAGAGAACAGGAGCTTTCTGGCGCTCTAGTTCAAACAGACAAATTATATCTCCGAAAGTATTGGTTTCTCAGAGTAGAGAATTATATCAATGTATTCTTATGATAGAACTGCATCATAAAGGAAATTCAATTCAAATAATAGTTTATTTACCAAGATTAAATGAGCAATCTGAGAACTGCACCATGGAAGAAACCAAATTAAAATAGCTGAAATGAATTTGACTCTCTCTTATAGAACTGTACGAGTATGAACACAGATCATATAATAAAGCTCAGATAGAATAATTATAGCATTCTGTGAAAACAGAAGTACGATTCATTATTGAAATTTAGAACTTCATCTTAGCAGAAATTGAATTCAAACATCATAGAAGAATTTAAATTCAACAAGAGTGCCAAAAATTATCAATCCAAAACCAATAGACGAATTCTACCCAACAACGAACTCATCCGAGATATTCATTCCTCAATAAGTTTTGTTTTTAGTGGAGATATTCTGAACTCAATATTATTAACTTACCATTACCATTCCCATCATCATATGGATTGACTATCGGCATGAAAATATCAACCAACAAAAGTATGATAATATTCTAATTCTCATATTGATACCATTACTGGAATGAATTACAATGAGACAACGTCAAAGTTGACATTATAACAATTCATAGAATAGCCACAGAATAATTCTATCATTGAAATTTTGAAAAATCATATCTCCGAAAGTATTAGTTTGTTAGAGTTAAAAATGATATGAATGGATTCTTATGGTAAAACTGCTTATTGAAAAAAATTTAATTTGGAATTTGTTCTGTAAAAAAAAATTTTTTTTTTGTTACTCCGAAACCATCTGTCCGATTTTTCCCAATAACGAACTTAGCCGAGATATTTATCCCCCAAACATACTCTGAAAATTTCAACTGTCTAGCTCATTCCGTTCGAGAGTTATCGTGCCTACGGCCGGACGGCCGGACAGAATGAATTTCGACCACGGATTCTTGATCAGTGAGTCGAACCAAATCGTTTAAGACCATTATCATCGAAAAATTCGAAAATTACATACATTTGGGCAAATTGATAAGCACTCAGTTCCGAGGAACTAGAGCGCCAAAAACCAGAAAAAAACCACTGAATAAACAGGGTGTTGATATTTCACGTTTTGTGGAAATCAATATTTCCTATTGAGACCTTGAAATGTTTACGACAACGATTGTTAAACGTTTAAGATCCATGAGATTACTAATCGTACTAAAAATATTCAGAATCGGTTAAATAGTTTCATAGTTATAGGCGTCTAAAATTTTCATTATTCTTCATGAAACACCCTGTATTGTGTGAACAAAATCCTTGAAACTATTTTCATTATTCTTCACCCTATATATCGAAGTGAGTATTGATATCATCTTCCACTGTTTATCAAAAAATATACAGAACATCACAGGAAACAGAGGTGACTCAGGTTCAAATGAACAGTGCACTCAGTTCATTTGTTTACACATGGTAAATACAACCGACCCGAAAGGACCATACAAAAGGACTCCAACAGTCTCATTTATTGTCACTCAATAGAGTTCATTATCCGCTGGCAGACCAAATAAAACAGATCTAAATTGAATAAACGAATGCTGCGAAGTACAGATGGACTACTTTGAAACGTTTTAGCATAGCAAGTAAGGAAAATACGTTACGTATCGTATACATAGGCTAATTGTTTTCCCATTAGAATAGAATGGAATAATAGTTATTTTCCTAACAAGTGCGGAAAGTGATACTTTCCCGCACGAAACGGCCGTTAGCCGAACGACGCGAAGCGGAGTTCGGATAAGCAGTTGAGTGCGGGAAAGACACTTTTCGCTCGAGTTAGGAACAATGTTTTTTCTACAAGCACTTTTATTATAGGTATGAGATCGATTTGAGTTCAACACACAGAACAAATTTGATGTTATTAATTCATAATACCTACACATGAATGACAAGCGTAATCCTTGCATGTCGTTACCATCATACCTATACTGTCATCAATGTCATCGTTGTCGTTCGGTCCATAGAGGCATATGTAATATTTATATCTATGAACTGGAATATTCATTTATTCTTTATTATGAATAATATTAATTGGAAATAAAACGAGGATAACTAACAGCAAACAAAAATAAACTGCAATAAGGAAATTAAGAATAGCTATGTATAATATATACATATTAGTATCTAATATTTAGTTATTAGTTATATTTATTGTAAACGTGCAGTTGGTCGCATTATGCAAGTTTATAGCAGAAGCCATCATGTTGGTCGAAGCCAGCTGCTCAGTGGAAGGAGATAATTCTGAATTACCGGTTGAAGTGGAAGGAACATGGGAAGGAGCATTCAAATTCAGAATTTTGGTAGCCATCATGTTGGTCGAAGTCAGCTGCTCCGTCGAAGAAGATAATTCTGAATAACAGGTTGAAGTTGAAGGAGCATTCAAATTAAGAATTTTGCTAGACATTTCTTTTTTCTTGTTTACTGATTCTTCCAAATAACCCTCAGCAACAGAAGTTGACTTCCACCCTCCTAATCGTTTTATATTGGTGATTCCCTCTCCACGGTTAGCTAGGAATGTAGCAGAAGAGCGCCTAAAACTGTGACCTGTGTATAATTCTGGATTTTGTAATCGTAAAAATCCGGCAATTTCGGAAGGTATTCTTTCTATCGTATTTATTCCTATAGGTTGCATTGTACATTTTCCTTTATTGTACCTTAAGAAAAATCGGCGATGGTCTATTTCCTTCGGACGTAAGTTGGCATATTTTCGATATATATTTAAAAAATGTCCGTCGTTGGTGTCTTGGGGGATAACGAATGATCTCGATGAATAATTTTTGGAGTCCTTAATGTTGACAATAATCATGTTTCCTTTATCATCTATATCGTCGATAGTTATTTTTGCGCGTATGTTCTGGGGAACATCGCGTTATCGTTTTGCCCAAATGTATGTAACTTTCGAATTTTTTGACGAAAATGGTCCAAACGATTTGGTTCGACCCCTCAATGAAGAATTCGATGTCAAATTTGATTCTGTCCGGCCGGCCGTTGCCACGATAACTTGAGAACGAAAAGAGCTAGCGACTTGAAATTTTCAGGGTAGGTGGCGGATCTCAATACGAAGGACAAGTTCGTTAATGGGCATAATCGGCCCAATGGTTTACGAGTAATAATTTTGTTTTCAACCAATATAGATCCGATCGAATTGAAGCTTGGTGAATAGTTGTAGAATATAAACCTTAGCATGCGTGTGCAATTATGTGAGAATCGTATCGCTTGAAAATTATTAAAAAAATATTAGAAAATATTTTTCTTGTCACGATAACCTGAGAACGGAAAGAGGTTTGAATATTTCAAGTTAGGTTGTGCCTCTGAATGCGACATTTGAGTTTGTGTATGAGCATAATCGGCCAAACGGTTCCAGAGTTTTAGCCACCTGAAATTGGGTTGTTTTTGGTTCCTCATTAACTCGTAAAATACAAAACCGATTGAATTCCAACATGGTTATTAGTTGTAGAATGCCAACGCGAAAATTCTTGCAAAATTTCGTGAGGATAGTATTCGTAGAAAATTTTTAAAATCATTGAAAATTGAAAAAAAAAATTCTATATATCAGTAACTATTCGTCTGAAATTGCTGAAATTTTGCAAGAGCTTCTAGAACCTAACTATACTGCCAAGTTTCAAGTTTTAACACGATCGTTTAAATATTGTGGGAGATTCGAGCAGCCTTGTGCGAGTTCAGTAGATGGGTGACCGTTGTCTCGATAACTTTCGAACGAAAGGAGATGGGGACTTGCAATTTTCAGAGTAGGTTGCGTGTCCGAATGAAAGAGTTAAGTTCGTTTTTGGGCATAATCGGTCTAATGGTTTTCGAGTTATACCCACCTGGAATATTATTTCCTCGATAACTCAAAAAATAAAGATTCGTTCGTAGTAGAAAATCAACATAAAGACGTGTTTGAAATTTTGTAAGAACCGTACCCCTAGAAAATTTTGTAACGACCCTACCTACCCCTAGAAAATTTGAAAAAAAATTACGAAAAAAAAAATTGGTTCAAGCACTGACTTTTAATTTACCATGGTAAATTTGAATTAAGAGTGTCCAATACAGGAGAATGGACAACATAATTTATCATTGTAAATTCGATAAAGAGTGTCCAATGCAGGAGAATGGACAATAGAACATACGCGCAAAAGCTCCTGACTTCACGTCAGTGCTTGAACCAATTTTTGTTAATTCTTCCCGTCTGCAAGCACCAGCCAATCCAAAAATCGTTACCAACTTGATCATTAGGTAAATTTCATCAGGTGCCTCACTCATAAATTTGGATATGTCCTCTTCATTAAAAATTTTGGCTTTTTCCGGACGAAAACCAACATTTTGTCTTTTAATGAAGGCAGTTAATTTATGGAATTTTCCAATATCCAAATCTTGCTTCAATTTACAAACACTCTTTATCATAGAATATACGGACCATAATGTGTTCGGTTTAAAAATTTTCGAAATTTCCAAAAAATAAGCCAAAAAGACTTCCTCCTTCCTGGGTTTTACTTTCTTGGAATCACACCAGGCAATGAATTGAGAATAGCGCTTCTCATATTTTTCGATTGATTTGGGTAGAAGCAACTTCAAATTGGCTTCATAAGATGCTTCTAATATGTCCGAGGGCAGGTCATCATCAGATATATCCATTCTTACCGAAAATATTACGTACGGATTGAAATCAATTTGCTATTTTCAAATAAATTAATGACAATTGTCAATTCACATGTTGTTTCCATAGTAACCTCGTCGTAAGCGTTCGATGCATAGAAATATTAGATAATTCAGTATTATTCTATATAAAAAGTGTGCGGAAAAAACGTCTGCTAATCCATTTCCGCACTGTTAACAGTGCGGAAATGGATTAGCAGGCGTTTTTTCCGCACTGTTTGGAAATGTGACTCTTTACGATTCGACATGTGTGCGGAAAAAGAGTTGAACGCGCACGCTTGTAGAAAAAATATTTTATTGCAGCCGGTGACCGTTGCCTCGATAACTTTCGATCGAAAGGAGATAGGGACTTGCCATTTTCAGGGTTGCATATCCAAATGGGATAGTTGAGTTCGTTTTTGGGCATAATCGGTCTAACGGTTTCCGAGTTATATCCACCTGGAATATTATTTCCTAAATAAATATTCGATTGAATTGAAGCTTGGTAACTAGTAGTAGAAAATCAACATAAAGACGTGTTAAAAATTTTGTAAGAACCGTACCCCTAGAAAATTTAAAAAAATGACGAAAAAAAAATTTTAAGAACCGCACCCCTAGCAAATTTTAAAAAAATCACGAAAAAAAAATTGGTTCAAGCACTGACGTGAAGTCAGAAGCTTTTGCGCGTATGTTCTATTGTCCATTCTTCTGTATTGGACACCCATAATCGAATTTACCATGGTAAATTATGTTGTCCATAATATATTTATATATATAATATATTATATATATATATATAAGTGGAAAAGTTTAACGGGTAATTCCGCAAAAGAAGCAGATTAAAAAGAATTCTGCTGGTACCTGTCGACACGTGTTTCTGCTAGTTGGCTTCTTCAGGACAGGGCAACCAAGAAACCAAGAAAGATGGAAATAAAAGTGAAAATAGGTGACACCACACCAGGAGCGAGCAACCAATTGTGCCTTCAGCTCTAGGACCTCCATTGTTTTAAACTTTTCCACTTATTTATATTACTCCGCATGATCCATATTTCTATAAATATATATAAATAAAAGAAAACAGCATAATGCGGATAAGTATATTTAAATGGAAAAGTATAACGGAGTCACCCGTTATACTTTTCCATTTATATATAAATATATATATTCTTTTGACTGAGAGCTGTATATGTGTTAGCAGAGGTTGGTGTAACGGGGTAACATACAATTCGACGTATGATACAAGAGCTTAGGGAAAAACCTCAGCAAAAAACCCTTTCTCCCCGTGAGTGTGGTGATTTGTAACTATTGTTTACAAAATTTGCTGTAATTTAAAAATATTGATGGGGATATATTACTTCAATGTGGATTCCCTCGTCAAAAAATGGATAGGTTTCTCCAAGGTACCAGAAACTCAACCTGAAAAATGAAAAGACAAGAGGAGGAAACGAACAAATTAATAATAATTCATAACCTTTCAAAAGTCTCCTCTCACAAAAATACTTCTCTGTAGGCGAATGGGATCTCGTGGAGAAGAATCGCCTCCGCTAGTTTTCGAAGATATTCACTCCTGAAATCCCTTCAATATTTGAATTCAAAAATGAAAATGTTGCTCGTAAGGCCAGGAGGGTCTCTTTCAAAACCAGGTCTGACCGGTCCAAGTCCAAGCGATGATTATTCAGAACTTCAGATGTTCAAAGCCCGCTACAGGGCCCTTAAGAAGGGCTATCATCTCCCATAGATATATATTTTACTTTATATTGTATAAAAGAATGGAAAAATGCGCCATGGTAAATTCGATTAAGGGTGACCAATACAGAAGAATGGATAATAGAACATACGCACTTTGAACCATTTTTTTTTCTTTTACTCATTGTTCTGTAGTTGGGTGTAACCTGTAGAACGTTGTTTATAAATAAATAAATAACTAAATAATGAATATATTAACTTTGTCGTTTCACACTGTATAAGTGTATACAAATGGCAGTTCAATCTCTCTTCCATTTCATCATCGGATAGCGAAAAAGTAATCCAATATTGCGAAATGTATATTTTCAGACTGATAGTTTCGCCATTTCTGAGATTATTACGCCATAAAAATTGATTATTGTCATTTCAGTTTGGGGTCACAGAGCGATGTTTTTATTGCAGTGCGGCTGGTTCGAGCCCCACCTCGTGGATTGGATATTTCAAGCACCTCAAGTGGCCGTTTTGTTGTTGAATCTGATTTTCCTTGTCGCCATCATGTGGGTGCTCGTCACTAAGCTTCGATCGGCGAATACAGTCGAAACGCAACAATACCACAAGGCTGCCAAGGCCCTTCTTGTTCTTATGCCTCTACTGGGTGTTACGTACATCATCACCATATGGGCACCTACGCCGGATGTGAATTCTAGAAGTATCTTCGAAAGAGCAAGAGCCGTACTACTGTCGCTACAGGTAAATATTTCACTTTTATTTGTTTTCGAAAAAAATGCTTTAAGCTGACATAAGGATAAAGAGTATGCTCAGAGCTGGGTATTCTAAGAATTTTACCTATGGGTGAGCCAGTTCTAAATCCTCATGACGTGGTAGCCAAAGGTGGCATCAGGTATGTTCATACTATTGTCAATGTCCTTAGGATAGAATAAGTAGGTGTGCTGTCTTTGCCTATATAAAGTGATGTTGTGAGCTGTGTGCACGTGCCAGAATAAACAGTGAAGAAAAATTTCTTTGTATTCCGTGCAGAATATTTATTTACATAATCATAGCAGAGCACTTTCGACTATTGCCGTCATCATTGGTTCTTACTCATCGGTGCTTACAAAAAGTCTATGACATCCATAGTGGTATCAAAAAATTAAAACTTGAAATTACAACATCAACATCAGGAACATGATAAAATATATTTAGATTCCTTTGTTTACTTATGCCTACTTGTACCGTCGATTTTAAGCATGGCTTACGTTCGTCTTAATTTTTAAGAAGGGCTTAGGAGTCAAATCATCCTCCACCGCTGCTGCGCGCAGTTTAAGTGCAGCGTAAGTTGTCCTTATTTTAAGCCGTCAAGTTTGATGGCATAAAGAATACTTAAAGCTGTCTTATGTATAAGATCTGTATTTTTGTTACTCTGATGCATCCAAACCAAAACAAAACCTCAAAAAGTAACGTTAATTCGTAATCTTCTTTGATACAATCCTCACGAAATTTTGCATATGACTTTCTGCTCGACTTTCTGTCCATATATTACAAACAGTTGGAAATTTTCAATTCGTTCGAATCAGTATTGTTTAAAAACGTAATTTCAACTTACTTAAGGAATTTAACAGTCGCATTCGGATACGCAATGTACCCTGAAAACTTAAAGTCAATTAAAGACTATTTCCGTTCCGAAGTTATCGTGGTAGTAGCTGGCCGGACGGACAGGATCGAACTTGACCTCGAATTCTTCATCAGTCAGTACAACGTAATGGTTAGAGACAATTTTCGGCAAAAATCGGAAATTACAGAACTTGGGGCAAATTGTTAGCACGCTGTTCCCTAAAACATGCGCGCAAAAATACCGCTTGAATGTTCACACAGTATTTCATGAGAAGGTGTGAGGCGTGAATAGACAATAGAACATGGGCGTCAAAGCTCCTCATTTCAAGTCAATGTGACTACCGCTGAAATTAGGGCTTTGGCATCGTACAAATTTCTACCGAGTTTAAATTGGATCGGAGATGCATAATTTGAGATATTGAGGAAATAAGATCCACATTTCAGATGAGTATAACTCCAAAAACGTTTGGCTGATTATGTCTATTAGCGAACTCAACTATTACATTATTATGCGCAACCTACCCTGAGAATATCAAATCGCTATATCTTTCCGTTCGAAAGTTATCGCGGCAACGGACGACCGGATCAAATCAAATATGACATCGAATTCTTCATGAGTGAGGCGTACCTAACCGTTTTGTTTTCGGCAAAAAATTCGGTAATTACAGACTTGGTCCAAATTATCCACACGGTTCTCTAGAACATGCATGCAAAAACGTATTATATCTTCTAATATATAAAATTTCCATGTCACAATGTTAGTTACCGTACTCCTCCGAACCGGCATCACCGATTTTTACCAAATTTTATATGCGTATTCAGTAGGTCTGATAATCGGCTACTATCTATTTTTCATACCCCTAAGTGATAAGGGATTTTTTTTTAAATTTTGGACGAATTTTTTCGTTTCTATTTTTTTATAATGTGGCATTACAAAATACATACAACTCCAAATTTTTACCCTTCTATCACCAACCCCTAATTTTTAATAGTCATTTTAGTAATTAATCATTTTCCATCCCGCTCGATAACTCATCAAAAATCACTTGATAAGTTATCCCAGAGACAGAGCTAATTAAAACCAAGTCGCCGTATTTTTTGTGAATGTTTCTCACTTTATTTCGATTAAAATTTCCCTGTGCTTATGGAAAAGCAAAATTTTTTGTACAAAAAAAATATTTATTTTTATTAAATTATCAAGGTAGTTTATTCCTGCTAAACTTAGTGCTAGATTTTTTAAAATTTCCGCGTATTTCTGGAGCATCACTCATTTGCCAGACGGAGTAGGGATGAGAACGAAGCCGGTCTCCTGTCTTTCTCACCTTTTCTCACTTTTCTTAACCAGATACGTTTGAGTGGGTAGTTCGTATTCGCAATTGAACCCGATCGGTGGCGCCGCAATCGGGTTCTAGGTATTTTTTAGAATTACGTGTTTGAGTGGGTCCCTGGTTAACTTGGAAATTAAATTGTCCCGGTAGGAGGCGCTGCAACCGAGTTCTAGGTTTTTTTAAAGATTTTTCGCATTTGGTAATAAAATTGCAACTGCAATAACCGATTTGGCACAGGCGAAGTTGCGTGCGTCAGCTAGTATATTGTATACTAGTGAGCTATCATAAACTAGTTTCCTCACAAAAATCTAAGACATAATTTGCGTATCCGCAAAATATCGAAGATAAAATTTTGGTATTGTTTAACATAGCATGCTTCGAATAGTCATTCTGATACCAAAACAACATTTTGAAGAAATGATTCCTCCTGAGTGTAACTTTTCCGATGTCGGCTGAAATATTAAACTCTTTAGTTAATTTAAAAGGGTGCCACCAGCATTCAACTTCAGAAGTAACTGAAATTGGACCACTTTGATGTTGGAACACGCGATTTCCCTCGCAATAACCAGAACGTTCCTTTGCGGTAAGCAGACGATCCAATCGACCGAATGATTTGTTGAAAATCTTATCTCTATCGTGAAGAATTGATTGTTTTGAAGAATATAAATCGCCTCATCATCATAATTTCAGATTTAATCTTTTAATTCACAATAGAGAATTTGACAAGTCGTATTTATAATGTTTGGAAAAGCCAAATGGAATGAATTTATTGTCTTGGTTACTGTACATGTTTTTGGAAAATCTCGAAACAAGTCATATTTAAATTTTAAACTGTCATTCTTGTTCATAAAAATGCGAACCCTACCTTCAACCCCCTCCCAAAGACAGGTCCTACAAGCCTCAATATTTCAAATAAGAATGATGGGCTTATGATCGTTTGAAAGGCCTCGCTATTCTCTATTCATAAATGGTATCACTTTAATGTTTGTGACAGAAATCAAATTTAAAAAAAATAAAATCAAGTGATTAATTCAATTAATCAACATCTCAGGATTGATCGACCTGATCGCAAGCGTTATTCGATCTTTTAGGTCATTCAAATCAAGGGGTTCAGTTTTGTACAAAATGCTCTACACATATCCACATACGAAAATCTAATGGTTTATGATCAGGGGATTGCGCTGGCCATTCAATCGTTCCTCCCCTTCCTATCCACCGATTTGGAAATATTGCTTCGAGGTTCTGCCATTGCGTTGGTAATGTGGTGGTGCTCCATCCTGTTGCAACCATATCGTATTCCGTGGAACTTGAGGATTTCCTTCATCAGGATACGAAGTGTGTTCCTCTTTCATTCAGTGAGGTTTTTCGGAGACCAGTAGTGGCAATTTTGACGATTATCATGGCCGTTGAGAGAAAAAGTGTACTCATCTCGGACTATCGAATTTGTCGGAATATAGAGTACTAATACTTTAGAGCCCAAGACCCCCTATAGTCCAGAATTCTTCGAAAAAAATTACCTTGTAATCCAACAAATTCCAGATCAAAATATGTTATAAGATTCTATCTGAACTACAAATGTACTACAAGACCCTTGTTCATAAAACTGCGTTATATAAACATGTTACTACACGACCGAGACCGCCGTATTCACAAAGCATTCGATCTCCGTTAAGTCCTAACTGAGGTCATCAGTTAAGGATAAGTAAGAATCGCAACGTCAGTTAACGTATTTAACGGTGGTGAAACAGGCCTTTTTCAAGTTAATTTCCACGTTAACTGAGGTTGCGATTCTTATTTATCCTTAACTGAGGACCTCAGTTAGGACTTATAGGTATAGGAAAATGCACCTACAAGAAAGAGTTTCTGGAGAAGGAGGAAACCAAAAGAGAGACACTCTGGCGGAATCTTCCAGGTTTGGTTCATTCCAAAAAGTTCCTTAGGAACTTTAAAGAAGCGAGATCCAAAAGGTATCTGGATCTCTGCAAGAATAAGTTACACCTGGTCACTGGCTTCCTCACAGGACACTGTCGCCTCAGGAAGCATTTGATGAGAATAGGTTTATCAGATACTGACGAGTGCAGATTCTGTGGGGAGGAGGAAGAAACTCCTCTTCACCTTGTTACAGAATGCCTCGCCATTGCAAGTCAGCGAAAGGAATGCTTTGGACAGGAAACTTGTAGGAGTGAAGACATAATATCCTTGAAGCCTTCCCAGATATTGAGGTTCATTTATACTCTGGAACTGGAGGGCGAGCTGTAGATGGCGTAATGGTGAGAACAGCTCTGTTGGGGGGCACAATAGATCTCAAGGTCGCGGTGCAACGTAACCCCCTTATCAATAATAATAATAATAATAGGACTTAATGGAGATTGAATGCTTGAATGCTTTGTGAATACGGCGGTGAGTCTGCTACTGACCACACTCAAAATTATTGAAGGATATGCTTTTTATTTAAAGTAAAAGGAAACGTTTATGAAGAACCAACTACTTTTTTGTAGAGGATATGCTCCTACCTACTCTATAAGTATAAGGTTTCTCTCGAAATATTATGAATGCGAGCTGAAGGATTCCCTTCATTTTCTGCGAGTATAAGCATAACCTTTTTGCGCGTATGTTCTGGGGAACATCGCGTTATAGTTTTGCCCAAATGTCTGTAACTTTCTAATTTTTTGACGAAATTGGTCTCAAACGATCAAGTTTGACTCCCCGATGAAGAATCCGAGGTCAAATTTGTTTCTGTCCGTCCGTTGCCACGATAATTTGAGAACGAAAAGAGCTAGCGACTTGAAATTTTCAGGGTGGGTGGCGCATCGCAATACGACGGACAAGTTCGTTAATGGGCATAATCGGCCTAGTGGTTTCCGAGTAATAATTTTGTTTTCAACCAATATAAATCCGATCGAATTGAAACTTGGTGAGTAGTTGTAGAACATGAACCTAAGCACGTTTGTGAAATTTTGGGCGAATCGTATGGCTAGAAAATTTTAAAAAAATTATTAAAAAATATTTTTTTTGTCACGATAACCTGAGAACGGAAAGAGATAGTGGCTTGAAAATTTCAGGTTATGTTGTGCATATGAATGCCACATTTGAGTTTGTTTATGAGCATAATCGACCAAACGGTTTCAGAGTTATAGCCATCTGAAATTTTCTGAAATTTGGTGTTTTTTTGTTCCTCATTAACTCGAAAAATACTGAACCGATTGAATTCAAACATGGTTATTAGATGTAGAATGCCAACGCGAAAATGTTTGCGAAATTTGGTGAGGATAGCATCTGTAGAAAATTTTTAATAAATCATTGAAAATAAAAAAAAAAAATTCTATATAGTAGTAGTATATAGTAACTATACGTTTGAAATTGCTGAAATTTTGCAAGAGCGTTCATTACCTAACTCTACTGCCAAGTTTCAAGTTTTAATACGATCGGTTGAATATTGTTGGAGATTCGAGCATTCTTGTGTGAGTTCAGTAGATGGGTGACCGTTGCCTCGATAACTTTCGAACCAAAGGAGATAGGGACTTGCAATTTTCAGGGTAGGTTGCGTATCCGAAAGGGAGAGTTGAGTTCGTTATTGGGCATAATCGGTTTAACGGTTTCCGAGTTATATCCACCTGGAATATTGTTTCCTTGATATCTCAAAAAATAAATATTCGATTGAATTGAAGCTTGGTAACTAGTAGTAGAAAATCAACACAAAGACGTGTTCAAAATTCTGTAAGAACCGTACTCCTAGAAAATTTGAAAAAAAACGACGAAAAAAAAAATTTTAAGAACCGCGCCTCCAGAAAATTAAAAAAAAATCACGAAAAAAAAATTGGTTCAAGCACTGACGTGAAGTCAGGAGCTTTTGCGCGTATTATCTATTGTCCATGCTTCTGTATTGGACACCCTTAATCGAATTTACCATGGTTAATTATGTCGTCCATTCTCCTGTATTGGACACTTAATTGGAATTTACCGTGGTAAATTCGAAGTAAGAGTGTCCAATACAGGAGAATGGACGAAATAATTAACCATGGTAAATTCGATTAAGGGTGTCCAATACAGAAGCATGGACAATAGAACATACGCGCAAAAGCTTCTGACTTCACGTCAGTGCTTGAACCAATTTTTTTTATGAATACGGCTCATTGTGCTTAGTGCTTGTGAATGAGATTGAAGCCTTTTTGTGCTCCCGAGTACTGTCCTCCCGAGCACTTTTTAAAACCAGTGCTTAGTGCTTAGTAATTCAAGCACTTCATGAAAAGGCTTAGTGCTTAGTAATCCCTTAAGTGCTCCCGAGCACTTCCGAGGATTACTAAGCACTAAGCCTTTCCGAAATCTTGTCGTTACACGAATAGACGCTGACGCGCTGCGGTCGGAGGAGCTAATGAGTACCAGATTTATTCGATATATGCATTTAAATTTCTATCTTATTTACGATGCTAAATTGCTTATGAAAACAATCGCAATAGAAAATAATGCTACCCGATTTCTCCGTATTAAATTTTGGACATTTTGAAAAAAAACTGACTTCATGTTGATGAATTCGAATTCAATTATGTCTCAATGAAAACATGCCCCAAAGAGCACTGAATTCACGTCAGTGATTTTTTTTATTATAAAGGAAAAGAAAATACTTGGCCTTATCATAATATAATACTATGTTGTTGTCATAAATATTTCGGGTTTTGTCCTATATTTAAATAGGGAAATACATTTTACATGTGCAGAACTAAGACAACTAAGACGCTTATGGAATTCATATTTCCATCCATTGTATCATTTCCTTAAATAATAAAGAGCTTTTCAACATGTGTGAGAATAGAACGAATTTTGAGATCGTTAGTTTTATAGAAATTTGTTTCGCTGCACTCTATTTCTTAACCTTCAATGATGCATATGAGCAATGCAAGTTTTCTAGTTTACATGTTTCTCCAATTGAATACAATTTTATATAACAATTCGCAGAGAATATCCTCATTCCCATCTAAAAGTGCTTAGTGCTTAGTGCTCGAAAAACCGAATTACTTTTATAAAGTGATTTGTAATCGCAAGCCTTTTGTGAAAATACGGTGCTTTGTGCTCGAGGCTCGGGGTCATTTTCATTGAGTGCTTAGTGCTTAGGGTTCGAAGCACTTTTCTTCAGTGCTCGGCACAGCTCTGATTAGCAGCTGCTTTTTTAATCTGCCTTATATGTCCCAACTCGCGAAAGAGCTCCTCTATTTCACTTATTGTCCCTTGGGTTATAGGCGACAAATTCAGAAATTTCTCATGAAACAAGCGACTTACTTCTACTCGCTTTCGGGTGTTATCTCTGTAAGCAATCATTTGTTAAATTGTTATTTTGTGCATTTCTGTTAATCGAACCATCGAAAATTGAAGTAATGAAATTCAAACACAATTAGACAATTTATAAACTACAACTTATCAGCACAAAACAATTTGCGAAGGCGTTCTAAGGAAACTAACTTTGTCACAGATAGTGTTTTTCGTAATTTTCATGGTAACAACTGGAAAACACAATGTAATTGGTTTTTTGTTCCTTTTCTCTCTATCACATCTTGAAGGCAAATAAGTTTTGTATTATTGTAATAAGATTTGTGAATATTCGAATGAATATTATAATGAATTTCGGAAATCACTTCATTTGATTTTTTCTATTTTGAGTTTTGCAATAAGCATGGAGGTGATAACATTTCTGATTAGATAATGACGCGACCTTTGAAACGATGTATCACAAGTCCATACTTCCTATTTGAAAAATTGGGGGTTGTAGCTGTCTTTCGAATGAGGTTGATGGTAGGGTTAGTATTTTAACGAAGAAGAATGACAATTCAAAATATGAATTCAACATTTCGAGATTTTCCATAAATACGTACAGTAACCAAGATAATGAATTTATTCCACTCTGATTTCCACACTGTATGCATGGCGCACTCAGTTGAGTTTTATTATTCTTGATGTGCAACATATTTCTCTTGGAACTCCTAATTTCCATATTTCACGTTGCTCATTATTCAGGAACAATGAACTCGCAAGGAGGATTTATTATCAAACCATGGATATGCGGAAATTCTCAAGGAAAAGATAACAATGTGATGTTTATCTTTCATTAATTTTAGATAAAAAATCTGAAGAAAGTTGACGGTGTTCCTCTTTGTGATAAATTCTTCAATATTTAATTTTCTCCCCGAATTCTTCTACCTGATGAATTCCAATATGATAAATTTTGAAGGGGAATATCTAGAATATTTATGACAAAATTCGAATGGAGAATTATCCTTTTCTCTTCAAGGTTTCTCTGCGTGTTTTATTTGCTGAAACATGTCAGTTATTCATGTTTATTTTTTTCATCATCATATTTGAAAAATTTGATAATTTAAGATTTATTCGACTTGAATGGAATTTCCTTCATTACTCGAATAATCTAAGGTTCATTTCTTCTCATAACCTTCTCATAACTGAGTGCTTATCAATTTGCCCAAATGTCTGTAATTTTGGAATTTTTCGATGAAAATGGTCTTAAACGATTTGGTTCGACTCACTGATCAAGAATCCGTGGTCGAAATTCATTCTGTCCGGCCGGTCCGGCCGTCTAGCCGGTCCGTAGGCACGATAACTCTCGAACGAAATGAGCTAGACAGTTGAAGTTTTCAGAGTAGGTTTGGGAGATAAATATCTCGGCTAAGTTCGTTATTGGACAAAATCGGACACATGGTTTCGGAGTAACAAAAAAAATTTTTTTTTTACAAAACAAATTCCAAATAAAATTTTTTTCAATAAGCAGTTTTATCATAAGAATCCAATGATATAATTTTCAACTCTAACAAGCGAATACTTTCGGAGATATGATTTTTCAAAATTTCAATAATAAATCGTATTTTTACGTTTTCACAGAATTATATAATTATTCTAAGTATGAATTGTCATAATGTCAACTTATTTTCCTGAGACATGACATTGTCTAATTCCTTGCTAATAGTTGGTTCGAGAAACGTCAAAATTGACTTAGAGAGACAATGGTAAAAAACCGTCAAATAAACCCCCATGTGGCGATTTTATGTCGAAAAGTGAAAATTAAGAATATATATCCCAGGTAAGCACCGACGTTTTATTCTAATACCGGAGATCGACAAGATCGTACGAGGAGCCCGAGAGCAGGTTGGCCTCGGGTTTTCTTTATCGGAACGAGAGAAAGCGGGCTCAAATTCCAGAAAGGAAATTACACTTTTTGGCGCTCTAGTTCCTCGGAACTGAGTGCTTATCAATTTGCCCATATGTCTGTAATTTTTATTTAAGATGCAGTTTCACCATTAAAATCCATCAATATCATTTTCCACTCCAACAAGCTAATACTATCGGAGATATGATTTTTCTAAATTTCAATAATGAATCGTACGTACTTCTATGTTTTCACAGAATGCTATAATTTTTCTATCTAAGCTTTATTATATGATCTGTGTTCATACTCGTACTTTTCATCCTGTTCTATAAGAAAGAGTCAAATTCATTTCAGCTATTTTAATTTGATTTCTTCCATGATGCAGTTCTCATTCTCAGATTGCTCATTTAATCTTGATAAATAAACTATTATTTGAATTGAGCTTCCTTTATGATGCAATTCTATCATAAGAATCCTTTGATATAATTCCCAACTCTGAGAAACCAATACTTTCGGAGATATAATTTGTCTGTTTGAACTAGAGCGCCAGAAAGCTCCTGTCCACAGGGCTTGAACCCATTTTTTATTTTAATCAGCTTTTGTGATGGATTCAATCAGCGATGAGAATACGATTGACGTGACCAAAATCCATCGGAAATTCACTAATCAATCCGATGAATGATGATTATTATAAGTTAGGTTTATATGATTTGATTAATAATCTAGTATTTTGATCCATTGATGTTTTCCCATCAATACCACACCTTTTCTACGACAAAATATATCATTCATATTTCAGGAAAACCACTTGAAATGCAATACCAATTACTTTTGAAGGGTTCTATAATAGGAAATAGATTCAATTATACCTATAGCATACTACCTCTTGTAAAAAGAATCATAATCAAATCGCACTTGAGGCGATAAATGGGCTATTATTCGGTTTATGAAAGTTAAACTTGTTTCAAGGTCATCTCCTTTTATTCCTTTGAAAGTGGGAAAGCCATGTGGACAGGAGCTTAGGCGCTCTGGCGGCTCTGGTTGAAACTTTGATAATTCATCTCCGAAATTATATGTTTCTCAGAGTTGGGAATGATATCAATGAATTCTTAAAATAGAACTGCATGATAAAATAAATTAAATTCGAAAAATCATGAAATTACGATTAATTATTGAAATATTGAAAAATCATAAATCCGAAAGTATTAGTTCATTAGAGTTAAGAATTAAGTCAATGGATTGTTATGATGATACTGTTTCTTAGAAGAAATAGAATTTAAAATTTTTGGTAATGTGAAAAAAAAATTTTCGTTACTTCGAAACCACTACGCCAATTTTGCCCAATAACGAACTTTATACAATAACAACAATAACGATATATTTATCTCTCAAACTTACTCTGAAAATTTCAACTGTCTAGCTTATTCTATTCGTGAGTTATCGTGTTAACAGACTACCGGATAGAATGGATTTTGATGACGGATTCTTGATCAGTGAGTCGGACCAAAACGTTTGAGAACATTTTCAGCCAAAAATTACAGACGTTTGGGCAAATTGATGAGCATTCTGTTCCGAGGAAGAAGAGCTCCAAAACTTTTATTTTTACCCTGTAGCTACGAAACTAGGAGATATAGAAAATTTCTGTTTTCGATATTATTCATTATTCATACAGAAACTAGCACAGGACTGTCAAAATCACATTATCATATCTCTTGAGAATCTCAAGATGGCATGTGCATGTCCTAGAAATTAATTTCAAATTGTGGGATACTAATTTTGGGAATAATTACGATATTCGTTTTGAATTCTCGAATAATTTCGTTTTACATTTTCGGACATGATTGGAACATTTCGCAATCTTGCCTAAATAGAACTGCATCATAAATATAATTGAGCTAGAAATATTATTCGTGTCCACACCATAGTGAACATGCTAGATATCGTCGGAACGCTGAAGCCAGCCCAGCCGGTGCGCCTCACTCCATCGAAGACTCATTGCATCGAAAGTTCACTGCATCGGAGGTTTACTCCATCGAAAATGACGCCCACTTACTCCTGATTCGCCGAACGTGAAATCTCCTTTATCGATCGTCTTCGTCCGTAGTTTGGCTGGATGAGAGATTGTTCCATTGAGTGTACGCCAACAAAGCGGAATCTGTCTAACCCAGGGGTCGGCGGCTCTTTGTTTATGAAGCTGTGGCTCGTTAGTTCTATACGCAAATATTATTTATTCTTATTAATAAATATATCAGTTTTTTTATAAAAAAATCTTTATTGATGAAAGTGCTATTTATTGGTGGCAAGAATAATTTTTCTAAAAACTTTGAAATTTTGTAAATTGTTTTTTGACATAATTGAATGATGAATTTGTTCGACAATTTTCAATTTGTGGACCATTATAAAAAATCTTTGTACCTATACGTTATAAGTTGAGTTTTGTAACGTGCAGAAATTTGTCAAGAAGAAAACATCCTCCAGTGATATTGCTAATGAAAATATCACGATCTATACTTACTAGTCAAGCAGGACTATGCTACGGCATTTTCGCTGAATTAGAGGAATACTAATTACACGGTATAACATTGGGAAAAGAGGAACATCTTATTTAAAAAAATTACTGTACAGCGATTGTTCATGGTCTTTTATTCAACTGACTGCATTATATGTTAACATCAGAGGCAGTAAACAAAGGAAGTCCTCAAGAGCAAAATTACTGCAGGAGTTTGAACTGAAGAAAACTATTTCATCGATTCACACAATATTATCCATTATAGAACTTATATTATGTAAGAATCTATTTTACTCGAGTATCATATAATGATTATAAATTAAATTGAAATCAAAATATTAAATTTGTCAGGAAGAAAACAGCATCGAGATAAATTGAAGGGCTCGGTGCAATAACCGGTCAACTCCAATTTTCTTAGAATTTATTTATTGATTTTAAGAACAAATAGAAACAACATTATTAATTTAAGAATTTAAATATCATTTTCATTGTGCACGTAAGGAATGTTCTCCTTGCCGAAGTGGAAACACTGATCAGGAATTGAGAAGTATTAAATCAATTTATACTTATATTTCAGAATCAACTTGAAAAGAACTGAATTTAAAATAAAAATATATCAATATACCTACTTGTTTCCTTCATTTCGAGCCCCCCGATCGTTCTCGAAATATATTTCTAACTCAGTATTAAAAAGTTATATATATCTTTATACAAATGTCCTTACTACGAATGAGTCGTAATACAGAAACCAATTAAACATAAATAAAGTTCTAGAGTATAACAAAACACCCAACTCTTCTAATTGATGAACATTTCAACTTCCTTCGATAGATTTAGTGAAATGATATTTATATGTCGTCAGATTGAAAGTGTCTGCACGTTACAAAATTCAACTTATAACGCATAGGAACAAAGGTTTTTCATAATGGTTCACTAATTGAAAATTGTTGAACACATTCATCCTTCAATTATTTCAACGTTTAGGTTAGACCAGGGGTCGGCAACCTTTTGAGTCAGAAGAGTCAAAAATTAAAATTTACAAAATTTCAAAGTTTTCAAAGAGCCAAAAAAATGATTCTAGCCAACAATGAATAGTACTTCTATAAATAAAGTTTTTTGATACAAAAACTAATCTATTTATTCATAAGAATAAATAATATTTGCGTATGTACTTAGAGTCCCACCTTCACGCCCAAAGAGCCGCATGTGGCCGACCCCTGGGTCGCATTGCGCTTTGTTGACGTACACTCAACGAAACAAATTACCTCTCATCTAGCCAAACTACGGACAAAAACGGTCTTTATAACAGATTTCACGTTCGGCGAATCAGGAGTAAGTGGGCGTTATTTTCGATGGAGTGAACCTTCGATGTAGTGAACTTTCGATGCAATGATTCTTCGATGGAGTGAGCCCTACTCAAGCTAGCAGCGTCGGGAGCAGTTCGTATTCAGAATTTGCTTGGGAACATCGCGTGCTATAACATTTTTTCAATTTGGCTTCGTGGCTTCAATTTTCAAGAATGATGCTAATTAAATTAAAAACATAGGTCTATGACTTTCCTCATGTTGGATTTACATACATCAGCAAATCATAATTTGAGTATTCGATGAATTCATTGAATTACGAATAATTATTGAAATTTTGTAGAATCATATCTCCAGAATTATTAGTTTGTTAGAGTTGATAATGATATCAGTGGATTTCTATGATGAATGTATCTTAAAAAAAAAAAAAAGCACTGCCGTGTAGTCAGTACTCTTTGGCGCGCGTGTTCACGGTGGCTAATTTGAATTGAATGATGAGTACTTCAAGCTCAGTGGATAGAGCGAGCCGAAGATCTACCCAAAGGATAGGGGACACCATTCACTGTCGGTTCAAAAATTAACAGTGGTGTATCTAAGCTGCCATCAGGATAGAGTAACAAAGATGGAAAAGAATGCAACTGACTCTCCTTAGTCGCACAAGCGAAGATTTGGGAGGGTCAGTATAATCCTAATCATGTTTATAGCACGCGCGCCAAAGCATATTCACTTTTTACACTTTATCTTTCATTGTTAAGTCAATCTGCTTTGGCGCGCGTGCTATAAACATGATTAGGATTATACTGACCCTCCCAAATCTTCGCTTGTGCGACTAAGGAGAGTCAGTTGCATTCTTTTCCATCTTTGTTACTCTATCCTGATGGCAGCTTAGATACACCACTGTTAATTTTTGAACCGACAGTGAATGGTGTCCCCTATCCTTTGGGTAGATCTTCGGCTCGCTCTATCCACTGAGCTTGAAGTACTCATCATTCAATTCAAATTAGCCACCGTGAACACGCGCGCCAAAGAGTACTGACTACACGGCAGTGCTTTTTTTTTTTTTCAAGTTCCTTCAACAAATATAGCTATCGATACAGTTTGGAGGTTAGCTTTACCGTAGATCGAAAAAAATTGCGGTTATGGGACCTCCGTTAAGAACGCAATTACCTCTTCTCCAAATCCGAACGTATTTCAATATAGATCTACCGAATATAGTTATTTATAAATTCGCCTCAGGGCCACCATACAGACATTTCAACTCGAAAACATCGCTATTTCCCCCAAACTGACTTGTGTCCGTGCACTGAATTGACATGAATATTCTTTTAAAACCTCACAATATCGGCTCATTACTCCCAACATAACCCATACAACCCAAAACCATTCACATCTCGTCTGCGCATGCGCAATATACTCATGGCTGCAAGTCCTCCCAAAATTAAACCCCTCACAAAAAACTCCGATTATCCAACAACAGTGGTTCAGGAGATATCGCTTCTTGAATCCACGCATGCGCAGACCCTCACCAGGGGATTCTATGGAGTAATAGCATCCGCCACCCCAAAACCCCAATGCTCCCTGACGAAAACACCAGCAGTTAAATCACTGATGGTCTGCTCATGCGCATATCGAAAAATGCCCGTAAGGGGTACCATCGATTTCAAAATTAGCCCCAGGGCCACGGTATCGACACTTTAACTCGGAAACAACGCTACAACCCCCAAACTGAATTATCCTTGCACTGAATTGCCATGAATATCCTTTTAAAACCTCACAATATTGACTCAGCACTCCCAAAATAACCCGTACAACCCAAAAACAGTCACTTCTCTTCTGCACATGCGCAATCTACTCGCGGCTGAAAGTAATCGCAAAATCACACACCTTACAAAAAACTCCGATTATCCAACACTAGTGGTTCAGGAGATATCGAATCTTCAATCTACGCATGCGCAGACCCTCACCAGGGGATTCTATGGAGGAAAAGCATCCACCAACCCAAAACCTCAATCCTCTCTGACGAAAACACCAGCAGTTAAATCAATGATGTTCTGCTCATGCGCATAACGGAAAATGCCCGTAAGGGGTAACATCAATCTCAAAATTAGCTCCAGGGCCACGGTACGGACACTCCAACTCGGAAACAACGCTACATCCCCCAAACTGACTTGTCCTTGCACTGAATTGCCACAAATATTTTTTTAAAACCTCACAATATCGCTCAGCACCCCCAACATAACCCACACAACCCAAAAACAGTCAGGTCTCTTCTGAGCATGCGCAATCTACACGCGGCTGAAAGTCCTCTCAAAATCACACACCTTACAAAAAAGTCCGATTCTTCAACACTTGTGGTTCAGGAGATATCGCATCCCTTATCCACGCATGCGCAGACCCTCTCCATGGAGATTCTATGGAGTAATAGCATCCGCCACCCCCAAACCCCAATCCCTTCTGACGAAAACTACAGCAGTTAAATGACTTCTCATCTGCGCATGCGCATAACGAAAAATGCCCGGAAGTGGCAGCATGAATTTCAAATAAATATTTTTCGGAATTTCAAGCAAAATAGAGTAATTTTTTGAATTTTTTCATGTCACGTGATCTTCACGAAATTTTGTGAAAGTGTTCGCTTTGGTCTTTTGCATCTAACTACTGAGTTTCTATTCAATCAGATCAGTATTTTACGAGTTATCGTGGAAACAAAATTTTTAAATTTTTGAAATTTTTTTTTGTCACTTTATGGCCATCCTGACAGTCACAAAAAACTGCGATTCTCGAACAGTAGTGGTTCAGGAGATATCACATCTTGAATCCACGCATGCGCAGACCGGCACCGGGGGATTGTATGGAGGAATAACATCCTCCACCCCAAAACCCCAATCTTCTCAGAAGAAAACTAGAGCAGTTAAATTATTTCTCGTCTGCTTATGCGAATAACAAAAAATGCCCAAAAGAGGCAGTTACACCCCAGTCGTTCACCGTTCATACTAATTTTGAAAACCAATTTAAAATTCCACACATCGTTTACGCATTAATTCAATTGCCATGCTAGTAAGTAGTCCATATTTTAATCAGTTGCCCTCGTACATATCGTATTGATTCAGATAAAAGCGTAAGAAGCCGTCAGAATAATATAGTCACCAGATGTTATGTATTCCGTGTAGAACTTCGAAATGAAATAATTTGACCAGTTTGGAAGTTCAAAATTATTAATTATTTTTGAGGCTCTTAGTGGTCTGTCCGCAGTGAAATTTTGCACACCCCAAGAGGTCATTATTGGTCACCGAAGTGCCAAAACTGAACTCATTCCGATATTTGGTTTCGGAATTTCCAGCAAAATATTCCGCTGATAGTTAAAAATTTTTTTAATTTTTTCTACTCATGCTACCCCCACGAAATTTTGCATAAGTGTTTCCGTTGGTACTTCGCATATAACTACCGAGCTTCAACTCAATCGGATCAGTTTTTCTCGAGTTATAGTGAAAACAAAATTTCAATTTCATTTTCAAATATTTAACTTTTTTTTTTCTAGTTTACAGCCATCCGATCATTATGAGACTTCGCAGGCATATAAAGGTCATGTTTATACAATTTGATGCTGAATTTCAGATCGATCGAGTGATTGGTTTCGGAAATATTCTCGAAAAACGATTTAACTAAAAATGGCCGTAACTCCGAAACGGCTCGATGGATTTTGCCCATTAACGAACTCGTCCGAGATGTTTACGCTACGAAACTACCCTGTAAATTTCAACGCTCTAAGTGGTTCCGTTCGAGAGTTATCGTGCTAACGGCCGGACCGGACGGACAGAATTGAATTTGACCTCGAATTCTTCATCAGGGAGTCGAACCCAATCGTTTGAGACCATTTTCGAAAAAAAATTCGAAAAATACAGACATTGTGACGAAATGATAGCACGCTGTTCCTTGTGGAACACGCGCGCAAAAATTGAATATGAAATTTGTAATGTTAAAAAAAATGTTTTTTTGTTAGTAAGAAACCAATATTCGCCCAATAACGAACTCACTCGAAATATTTATCTCCCAAACCTTTTCTGAAAATTTCATCTGCCTAGCTCATTCCGATCAAGAGTTATCATGGTTACGGCCGATGAATGAATTTCGACCACTGATTCTGCATCAGTGGTTCGATACAAAACGTTTAAGACCATTTTCAGCCAAAACTTCGAAGATTACAGACATTTGGGTGAATTGATAAGCACTCTGTCCCCAGGAACAGGAGCGCCAAAGATTACTGCTTTACAAGGCGTTTTTGATTAAATGTCAATTCATAGTTCCTCATGGCACAACCATATGATTTGACGGAATTTCTTCATAGGAATAATTTATTGTGCTTTTTATCTCATGGCACAGTTGTACGATTGAACGGATATGTGTCCTTACAACGCCACAAACATAGCACTGTTTATTTTCTAACAAAAATAAATCAAAAAACATCACTGTTCGACCCTACAGTGAATGGTATGTATTTGAGTCGAAACTATTCGTTTGAGTCCATTCTCGACCAAAAAGTAGACCAGTTTTTTTTTTGGGCGTTTGTATTCACAGTTGGATTTATATTCTTGGAAATATTGGAAAAATTATAATTTTTTTTGGCGATCATATAGTGCATATACCATTTTAGTCACATTTGCGATAGCTCCAGGAATTTGCTTCAAGAAAGTTACCTTATAGATCACACTTTGAGACTAAATTGAGAATATCTATCAGCTACGTCGTATGGTGCTCGTTCGGAGCTCACAAATAATGCCCTCTAAGGCCCACTTTTACCAAGAAATCATTAATCTCAGTTCTAGCAAACTAGGTTTAACCTAAATGGAGATCTAAATCTCGGTTTAGAGAATGCTGACTTCTCCGTACATAATTGAAGGGCTTTTGAGCAATCCGAATTTGAAGCCCAAGAATAATGGCAATAATGAAATTAACCAATTTGACGTTAGTTTTTACCTGAGTATTCACAAGTAAGCGTACCTTCATTCAAATATGAGAAGAATATTTACCATGAAGAGGTTAATTTAATTGAAAAAGGAGTTGGTGTTATATCGAAAATGTTGAGACTGAAAAGAAATGCTGTATTTCAAGCTTCAGGAAAAGCTAATTTACTTCATATATAGTTTAGCTTAGTCGAGTGTAAAACAAACAGAGAATATGACTGTGGCTACGAAAAAGAAAACCTGGCAAAAAATCGCAGAAGAATTCAACTCTTCCTCGCCGATTATTTTGAAGCCGAAAAACAAATGGAAAAATGGAAACAAGAATGAATCATAACTAAAATCCTGAATGAGGAATTCCAAAGAAAGATGATTTATAATGTCGTTTACAGTATTCTCGTAAAGCAAGTTATGTGTTTCAGCAATATTTTGTAGGTATCCGTTGTTCATGTTGAATAAATGGGTTCATTAAGTTTTTATGATTTATCTTTTATATTACTTCAAAAGCCTAAAACATTTCCCTACATCATGTCTAATTCTTAAATGAGATATACCAATAACGTTGAAGTATTGGTATAAAACTTTCATTTTAAATATAATTTATTTTGTTGCTTTCAATATTATATTGGTATCTGAAATGGTAGAAGCTATCTAGATAATATGAAATAATAAAGTTTGTATGTATTTCTATTCTTAATTTCTCAACCATAATCGACGAAATAAGAGCGGCAAAAAGTGTCAACAATCCTCAAATTCAAATATTGACGAATGTCAAACTGCGTAAACTCGGTTTATGTTTATTGCAACACCAAATATGGTCAGTTAACGTAAAACGCAGTTTACCCCTGAACCAGCATGGTGAATTCCGTCATTGTCTCCAACGGAGTTTACCTCAACATTAACCTCGGTTTAGAGCTTGGTGAAATAGGCCCTAAGGGACGTCCTAGGGAGGTCCGTGTTGCCAGAGTTAGAGTTCAAACTCCGCTGCAGGTGAACAAATACACATATTATAGTCCTATAGATAAACCTGTACACCAATACAGCGTTCCTAGACAACGATAAAAATCCAGCAATATTGACGAACACATCCTGGATCTACGCCGTCTGAATCGGATTCTTTAATATTTTTTATGTTATGGGGACGCGTAAAAGAATCGCCCATAACCTCCGTTTATTATCGTGAATCAATTGTTTTTCGAATCGATTATCTTCCGAACGTTACTCTCGTATCCTGTGCGATCAGCCTTTAAGTGTTGTCTTTTTTATTGCTCTTCCCCCCCATCCTCGCATTTTAAATTCGTACACCAGGGACAGTTTGTCTGTCCTGACATCTTCTCAAGCAAATTTAATAGTATATTCTGAAACAAGTTGCATAATGGGCTCCTATTAAAACACGAATGCGAAATTCGAAAACGAGCCACTAAGGAGCGAGTTTTCGAACGCATGAGTGTTGGAATTGCCTTCTGCAACGAGTATTAGACGATATTTTCTCTATTTCAGGCAAGTTTTGTAAAATAATAATAATAATAATAATCTTTATTAGTTGAGCAACTATTTACAACCTCAAAATACTGTTGAAATTTAATGAAAAATCCGGATTATACATCCTAGTGACTTTTGTATTGTATCTTGGCAATTGGTGTGACTGTTACGAAAGTTGACAGATTACGGAATATGAATTTGAATCCGTAGGGCATGGAAATCAGATCTAAAACAGTTTGCTAATAGCATGAATTATTCGAAATCAGCAGGAAGGAAATCTCTAGTGCCTTATTTTTCAATCAAAATAAATCTTTTCCCTCGACAATTATTTCACTATATCCAGATTATATTATATTGATAATTGACGTGTGTTGAAATTTGATAGCATCAAATGTCAGTGCTGACTACCACAAAACAAAAAATTTTACTAGGAACAATGCTGGAATGAGTTCATTCCAGCACTGTTTTTAGTGCTGGAATGGAGTCATTACGATACTGAAATAGAGAATAGTATATTCTAAAATAAGTTGCAGAATGGGCTGATATTCAAACACGAATGCGAAATTCGAAAACTAGCGACGAAGGAGCGAGTTTTCGTACGCATGATTGTTGGAATTGCCTTCTGCAACGATATTTTCTCTATTTCAGGCAAGTTTTGTAAAATACTGTTGAAATTTAATGAAAAATTCGGATTATACACCTTGTGACTTTTGTATTGTATCTTGGTAGTTGTTGTGACTGTTACGAAAGTTTACGGAATTTGAATTTGAAACGTACGTAGGGCATGGAGATCAGATTTAAAACAGTTTCCTAATAGCATGAATGATTCAAAATTAACAAGAAGGAAATATCTAGTACCATATTTTTAATGAAAATAAAGCTCTTCCTCAACAATTATTTCACTATATCCAGATTAATTGTATTCTCAATTGACGTGTGTTGAAATTTTATAGGATCGAATGTCAGTGCTGACTACCACAAAACGAAAAATATAACTAGAAACAATGCGGGAATGAGTTCATTCCACCACTGTTTTCAGTGCTGGAATGGAGTCATTACGATACTGAAATAGAGAAACATTATTCAGCTCGTATATTGTCCCTTGGTCATTAGTGTGAGATTTTTGTCGAGAAATGTAATGCAATATCTGATAACGTACACTTCCCATGATCGGCGGAGTGAATATACAGCGTGCCAAAAAGAAACGTAACTCGTCAATAATTCTTGTACGAAGAATTATCAAGGAAAATCCTCGCACCCGTCTATTGTTAATTTCAAAAGCAATTTATCCTGTGCTTTTTTGAATTCGATATATCTCACCTCCTACTCCTCGCACCCCAATACTTTATTTTTTCAAATAGGAATATATGGATTGTGATACATCAAATGAAAGGTAATTTGATTTGATTTGACAGCGATGTGGCTGAAAGTAGAATCGGTTGTGCCGTTTTTGCGCGTATGTTCTGGGGAACATCGCGTTATCATTTTGCCCAAATGTCTGTAACTTTCGAATTTTTTGACTCAAACGATTGGGTTTGACTCCTTGATGAAAAATTCGAGTTCAGATTTACCATTGCCACGATAACTTGAGAACGGAAAGAGTTAGGGACTTGAAATTTTCAGGGTAGGTGGCGCATCCCAATACGGCGGACAAGTTCGTTAATGGGCATAATCGGCCCAATGGTTTCCGAGTTATAGTTTTGTTTTCAACCAATATGAATCCGATCGAATTGGAACTTGGTGAATAGTTGTAAAATATAGATCTAAGGACGTTTGTGAAATTTTGTGAAAATCATATAGCTAGAAAATAGAAAAACATGATTAAAAAATATTATTTATGTCATGATAACCTGAGAACGGAAAGAGATAGCGATTATAAATTTTCAGGTTAGGTTGTGCATCTGAATGACACATCTGAGTTTGTTTTTAAGCATAATTGGAGTTATACCCATCTGAAATTTGGTTTTTATTTCCTCAATAACTCGAAAAATTTAAAACCGATCCAATTCAAACATAGTTATTAGCTGTAAAATGCCAACGCAAAAATTCTTGCGAAATTTCGTGAGGATCATATCACTAAAAAATTTAAAAAAATCATTGAAAAAATTCTATATATCAGAAACTCTTCATCCCACATGGCTGAAATTTTGCGAGAGCCTTCAAAACCTAACTCTACTACCAAGTTCCAAGTTTGAACACGATCGGATCTATATTGTTGGAGATCCGAGCAGCTTTGTGTGAGTTCAGTAGCTCGATGGGTGACCGTTGCCTCGATAACTCTCGAACGAACGGAGATAGTGACTTGCAATTTTCAGGGTATGTTGCGCATCTGAATGTGAGAGTTAAGTTCGCTGTTGGCCATAATCGGCCAAACGGTTTCGGAGTTATACCCATCTGGAATATTATATCCTCGATAGCTCAAAAAATATAATAATATACTCGATCGAATTGAAGCTTGCTAACTAGTTGTAGAATATCGACATGAGGACGTGTGTAAAATTTTGTGAGAACCGTACCACTAGAAAATTTTAACAAAATTACGAAAAAAAAATTGGTTTAAGCACTGCCGTGAAGTCAAGAGGTTTTGCGCGTATGTTCTATTGTCCATTCTCCTGTATTGGACAATCTCAATCGAATTTACTATGGTGAATTATATTGTCCGTTCTCCTGTATTGGACACTTAATCGAATTTACCATGGTAAATTCGATTAAGAGTGTCTGACGTGACATTTAATCGAATTTACCATGGTAAATTCGATTAAGAGTGTCTGACGTGACACTTAATCGAATTCACCATGGTAAATTCGATTGAGAGTGTCCAATACAGGAGAATGCACAATAGAACATACGCGCAAAAGCTCCTGACTTCACGTCAGTGCTTGATTCAATTTTTTTATTAAAAAATTAGGAAATAATATACGATTTGTGATTGGTGAGTACTGCAATCAGACCATCATTCTTTTACGGATTATTTTTAAGGAAAATCCATGAATCCATGGATTTGTAATTTCGAAAGCAGGTCTCTCTTTTTTGAATTTGAAATCTCTCACTCTTTACGGTCCACACCCCTCTATTATTTTTTTCGAAGAACCATAATCCAAGACAATTTCAAAAAAATTACGAAAAAAAAATTGTTCAAGCACTGACGTGAAGTCATGCGCGTATGATCTATTGTCCATTCTCCTGTATTGGACACTCTTAATCGATTTCACCATGGTGAAATCTATTGTCTGTTCTCCTGTATTGGACACTCTTAATCGAATTCACCATGGTAAATTCGATTAAGAGTGTCCAATACAGGATAATGGACAATAGAACATAGGCGCAAAAGCTCCTGACAACGCCAGTGCTTGAACCAATTTTTTTTATGAATAACGTGTTTTAGTTATTGGAGAAAAGATATACCTGATACTAAAGTATCATCGAGAGTAACAGATGTTATGACTACATCTACATACGCTTTCGGCAATTGATCACCTGGAAACCAGATCATTTCAAACTTTCGGTTGACAACTTTCGATCCATAGTCCGTTGGTAAAAAAAAAAAGTGTTTAATGTCTAAACAGGAATAAATCCCAACAACAAGACATATTAATATTATAAGCAAGAAGTTCACAATTTTATATCTACCTACAAATATTTATACAATTCAACCTCATCAACTGGAAACACCTGAAGAGAGGAAAATAAAAATAACAGGAAAAAAAAAATAACAGCTAAGGAGAGTTAAGCAAGGACATAATTCAACCGTATTACAATAGTAGTAATAACGTCACTTGGTAAAGTAACTTTCAGATTAGGCTCATATATTCTGACTTGAGTGTAAAAGTTTCTTAATATTGTTCTTAACTTGGCCAATAGGTTCACAATATACTTATGCAGTGTGTTCCGGTTAGTAAGTCAAAAGATCAATAGTTTTTGCACTATGGGCATTACTCCACAAGCGTGCAGTGAATTTTGTGCTTAACACTTGATGGAGTAACTCCGCATGACAGGGTGGCAAGTTGCACGCATCGTTATTCCGGATACTCAAAGAGAAGGGTTGTGATTTATCTTTTACCTTGTACGTCTTATTTAAGGTGACATTTCTGGCTTGATTCACATGATCTAACTTTTTCAACGCATAAAAGCAGCAAGTGAAAGACAGTATGATGTTAAAAGAATTGCACAGTGCACATTATGCTCCTTTGATATTCATCATCATTATTTCGAGAACTATGTAAATGTTAACTCAACTAGAAAAAGGTAAATGTTCTTTTACCCATATCATACTCTGACTGTAACAGAGAAATCTTCTCTTTATGCTTGTATTAAATTATTTAATGCACTTCCGAATGAACTGAGAATAATAGGAGATATAAAATGAATGAAGAAGGCTTGCTTTCATTCATAATAGAGTGAGAACCTCATTCATTATCTGATTTTTCTACCAAGTGTACCTAATGCTTAATGAATTGTGTTGTTGACGAATTTCAGTTTCATTGTAATTGTAATATAATTCTTGAATGGAATATAGTCTACTCAGCAAGTTCTTTTTAGGTCGAAATTTTAGCGTATTCTTCGAAAATTATGATTGAGGTGTCATTCGATTCGGAATGACATGCAGATTTTTGGGAAAATGCTAAGCACGTTCGCAAAAATTGCAATTGGTATAAAGAATCAAGTGAAAAAAAGAAGGAGGTTCAGGTTTTTGCCAATATTGAAAAAATATTCAAAGAGGAGGAAATATCCTTAAAAAAAGTTCCAACTACTGGAACTGTAGGACCAATATTTATAATTTTCCTAGATGGCTGAAAATACTCCCACTTATTAAATATGAAAATAAAAAATTGAAAAATTTCAGGCGTCTGCAGGATAGATCAATGAACAATAATCCGCAGTCCCGAAATGAACAATAATCCGTAGTCCAATTAGTTATCCATTAGTTAATTACCAATTTTTTTTAGCACGAACATTAACATTGCAAGTACGCTAATTGTTAAACTTTTAATCTGAGAATTTTTTTCCTTCATGGAGCTATTTTTCAAAGGTCCTAGAATATATTCCTATTGGAAAATTTTAAAAATTGTTAATTTTCGTTTTGTTACGAACCATTTACTTAAGGGAAAAATTATAAAGCTTCAATTTATAATATTACTATTGCTTCGTTTTCTTAGGATCAGAAACTACTCAAAATAGATTTTTAATAATTATTATCTCCTATTGTTTGAAAAAATGTTATAAGCCAATACGTATTTCATGAGATAATTTTAAATTTTCTTTTGAAACATAATTGAAGCTTTATAATTTTTCACTTAACTAAATTATTGTTAATAACAAAACAAAATTAACAATTTTTCAAATTTTCTAACGGAAATCTATTCCAGGACCTTTGAAAAATAGCTGATGGCAGATTAATTAACAACTAACAATTATCGCACTTGCAATGTAAATGTTCGTGCTACAAATAATTGTTAATTAACTAATGGATAACTAATTGAAAAGTAGTGACAAACATTTTTGGACTACAATTTGATTATGTATCATACCAAAGAATATATTTCCATCATCATATGGATTATCCACCGGCATTATATTATTATTTTATCTTATTACCTTAAAAGTATAATATCATATCATCCTCATAATTCTACGATAGCTGTTGGTCATTTTGCATACAATCATACTTTGTTTTCTAGAACAGGACGTGTATTTTATATCAAGAATAACGAACCAGAAAAAAATAAGATGACATGTGAGAACACAGATCATATAATAATTCATAGATAGAATGATTAAGTGGGTACAGCATTCTGTGAAAACATAGAAGTACGGTTCAATCTTGAAATTTCGAAAACTCTTATCTCCGAAAGTATTATTTTGTTGGAGTTGAAAGTGATATCAATGGATTTTTATGGTGAAACTGCACCTTAAAAAAAATTGTTTGGAATTTGTAATGTCAAAAAAATTTTTTTTTCGTTACTCCGAAACCATCAGGTCGATCTTGCCCAATAACGAAATTTTCCGAGATATTTATCTCCCAAACCTATTCTGAAAATATCAGATGCCTTGCTCATTTCGTTCGAGAGTTATTGTAGGAACAAAATTCAAAAAAATTTTTTGAGACTTTAAGGCAACCCGGTCAATACAAAACTTCGCATGCATATAAAGATCCTTATTCTACAACTTGATGATGAATCTAAGACACATCGAGTGATCGGTTTCGGAAAAATATTCATAAAACTTGTTTTTACTAAAAACGGCCATAACTACGAAACCGGTTGGTGAATTTCGCCCGTTAACGATCTCGTTCGAGATATTTACGCTCTAAACCTATCCTGCAAATTTCAATCCTCTGACTCCTTTCGTTCGAGAGTTATCATGTTAACGGCCGGCCGGAAGGTCGGACTGCATCGATTTCGACCTCGGATTCTTGATCAGTGAGTCGAACCAAATAGTTTAAGACCATTTTCAGCCAAAAATTCGAAAATCACAGACATTTGGGCAAATTGATAAGCACTCTGTTCCGAGGAGCAAGAGCGCCAAAAATTATGTATCATGTACAAGAGCGTAATACATATAGCTTTACAAAATCATTCATTATTAACTATACCATTTCATTTATATAATATATTATTTATTATAGTTATTCAGAATTAAGCGAGAGGAGACGAGAAAACTGATAACGAGACGAGGACGAGACTTAAACGAAACTTATCTTTTGGGAGTTGGCTAGGCCGAGACGAGATTTTTGGCGTTCTAGTTCCTCTTCTAGTCCCTCGGAACTGAGTGCTTATCAATTTGCCCAAATGTCTGTAATTTTCGAATTTTTCGATGAAAATGGTCTTAAACGATTTGGTTTGACTCACTGATCAAGAATCCGTGGTCGAAATTCATTCTGTCCGGCCGTCCGGCCATTCCGGCCGGCCGGCCGTAGGCACGACAACTCTCGAACGGAATGAGCTAGACAGTTGAAATTTTCAGAGTAGGTTTGGGACATAAATATCTCGGCTAAGTTCGTTATTGGGCAAAATCGGACAGATGGTTTCGGAGTAACAAAAAAAAAAATTTTTTTACGAAGCAAATTCCAAATTAAATTTTTTTCAATAAGCAGTTTTACCATTAGAATCCAATGATATCATTTTTAACTCTAACAAGCTAATACTTTCGGAGATATGATTTTTCAAAATTTCAATAATAAATCGTATTTCAACGTTTCACAGAATGAAATAATTATTCTATGCATCAATTGTCATAGTGTCAACTTATTTTCCTGAGACATGACATTATCTAATCAATCGAAGAATTGTGAGCGAACTGAGAAAAATCTCAGTTGTTTGCTCCGAAATTAGTTTTTCTCAGAAAAGTCTTACATTTCGGAACGGAACATGAAGTAAGAGAGTAGTGAGACTGCTTTTCATCCATAGACATAGATATAACTCTCGAACGGAATGAGGTAGGTAGTTGAAATTTTCAGAGTAGGTTAGGGAGATGAATATCTCGGTTAAATTCGTTATTGGGCAAAATTGGCCAGATTTAATTCGATTTCTTCCATGGTGCAGTTCTCATTCTCATGATTGCTCATTTAATCTTGATAAATAAACTATTATTTGAATTGAATTTCCTTTATGATGCAGTTCTATCATAAGAATACATTGATATAATTCCCAACTCCGAGAACCCAATACTTTCGGAGATATAATTTGTCTGTTTGAACTAGAGCGCCAGAAAGCTCCTGTCCACAGGGCTTGAACCCATTTTTATATTCTCGCCTACTCTCGTCTCGTAACAGCCCTACTGGGGATAATGCATCCCTAGTAGGGCTTCACAGGAGTCGATGAATGAAATAAGTTTTGAGTTGAATATGTTATTGCAGGGATTCACGGTAGCCCTTCTATACTGTTTCCTGAATACGGAGGTGCAGAACGCAGTACGTCATCACTTGGCAACCTGGAAAACAAGGAGATCGCTGGGACCAAACCGCTTGCGATCAGGCAGCCGAAGTAAAGATTGGTCACCCCGTTCTCGCACTGAGAGCATACGGTAAGTTACAGCCCTCCTATCAGTTGTGTATACGAAGTTTGTTCGGATACGAGTTTGTTCGCGTGGGGGGGAACTGTATCCCGACATCATGTGAAACCACTATCCCGATGCAAGAATTGAATTTAGCCTATGGTTATATCGAAGGTCGGGAGACATGATAGTCACTAATTGTCTGAATAGTTAATCCAATTAATGTAGATGCATAGATTCAATCCACCTCTGGACATAATCTCATTAGATTTTCAACGGAATATTGAAAGCCTGTTGATGTAATGGTCCTCAAATCAATCCTTCCATCCCCATTAAATATTATGAAATAGTTAAAATCATGTTGAAATTAAGCTTCTTCTGCTACTTATAATAGGCCTTAGGCCTTTTCTTGACGATCTTTCAACAGTTTGTTCAGTTCTGCAGACGTATCTGTGATGTAGATTGCCATCTGTCTCGCCATCTCTTGAAGGGACGTGTAGGTGGCCTTTTTCCAGTTGTTTTTGAATCCCTCGCTATTCGGGCTTATCTTTGAGGGCTCATTCAGCTAACATGCTGGTTCCACCTTCTTCTTGTCTGTCTCCTCCACCGTACAATACCCTGAATGTTACAAAGATCGGTAATTGTTTAGAACTAAAAGAACCGTGCTGGAGAAGTGAAAAAAATTGTACTTACCAAGTTTGGGCCCCAGATTACGAAAATGATAGCGAGAAGTCTGCAATTCCTTTAGTTAAAAAAAAATAAATTCCAAATCTTCATTCAGGTAGGTGAGTTTATTCATAATTCTAGCCAGTTTTCCTCTATTTTCTCAATCAATAATCGTTGGAAATGATTTTATTATCAATTTCTGAGCGTTTCCTGCAAAATAAAGCCTTCATTTCGTCGAAATCGACGATTTTATACATTGTTTATATTCGTTACGGCAGCCATTTTAATTCGACTTTCGGCTGTCAACCGTCGCGAATCGTGCAACGTTGCCAGTGTCTCAAATCGAATGGTCAGTAACTTACAAATAGTTAGTGAATGGGATTGGGAGAACCCATTTTCGTTTACTTTTCCAATATTAGTATAAATGAATTATAGAGTGATAGAAGAAATATCAGCAAGAAGGTATAAGTTAAGCAAAATATTTCGGAATTGGCGAAACTGCATATTATATAAAAACATGTTCATTTTTAAATGTCAAATAATAACATACTGGAAGGGTAATCCAGCAAAGACCTAAACACAAAATGAAATGAAGTGGGGCAAGTGTAAGCTAGAGTTTATATAGCAAATTCATTCTTGCCATGTGTTTCTCCAAAAAAGGGGCGCGAAATGATGATACCTTTAATACGTCATTATCTCGAAACAATATTCGAACTAAACAACGTAAATTTAACTACAAGTATGAGACACTGGGAACGTTGCACGATTCGCGACGGTTGACAGCCGAAAGTCGAATTAAAATGGCTGCCGTAACGAATATAAACAATGTATAAAATCGTCGATTTCGACGAAATGAAGGCTTTATTTTGCAGGAAACGCTCAGAAATTGATAATACAATCATTTCCAACGATTATTGATTGAGAAAATAGAGGAAAACTGGCTAGAATTATGAATAACCTCACCTACCTGAATGAAACTTTGGAATTTTTTTTTTTAACTAGAGGAATTGCAGACTTCTCGCTATGATTTTCGTAATCTGGGGCCCAAACTTGGTAAGTACAATTTTTTTCACTTCTCCAGCATGGTTCTTTTAGTTCTAAACAATTACCCAAAGATCTCTTATTTGACTATTTGGTATTCTTTCAAGCAATGTTTTTCCTGCTATTGATCTCAATGTTCTCATATCCGCAGTCCTTAAGATCCTCTTCGTTTCCGCTGTATCGGCTCTTGTCTCAATAGAATACGTCATAATAGGCCTAACACATGATTTATATATGCGGGTTTTTCCGTCCAGTCGCAGATCCGTATTCCTCCAGATAACATCTCGTAAGCATCCCGATATATACGCTGCTTTGTTGGCTTGTTTGCGTACAGTTGCTTTTACGCCCCCGCCACTAAAAACTTCCACCCCAAGGGATTCGAAATTTGACTTTTGCTCAATTATTTCGTTGTTTACTACAATTTTACATCTTTTGGGCTCCGTTGCAATAACTACTGATTTGATTTTAGCTGTTGATATGATCATATTATATTCTTCTGCTGCCAGTTTGAATGCATGTGCCATATGCTGTAGGTCATCCTCGTTGTCGGAGATCAGGATTGCGTCGTCTGCGTAACACACAACTGATGACTTTCGTTGAAAGCCTGTATCCCTGTCCTGCATGTTTTACTTTCTGTACAATCTATGCTGAATAGTAGAGGGCTTAGACTGTCTCCTTGACGTATACCATATCTTATATGTCTACTTCTGGTGTTAGTTCATTGTTTACCTTTATTTTCGTTTTGTTATTTTATTAACGTCCCTTATAATCTCTACTATACTGTTAGGTTGGTTTTGTTCTGCCAACAGTTTCAATACATCTCTCAGTATGGCACGATCGAAGGCTTTATCCAGGTCTATAAAGCACATATAAACAGGTCGAAATAAAAAACAAATTGAATCTGTTGTGGATGTATTCTTTCGAAAGCCTTGTTGCTCTTCACCAATGGTATAGCCTTCACTGATCTTATTGGCCTAAATCCTAGTCCCAGAAATTAAGCTGACTGTGAAAAAGGAATATTCTCATGCAACTGGCCAGAATGTAGAGGGTGTTCCGGGAGAAATGGTCTAAACTTCCCAGATAGATATAATATCATAGAGATTCAATCACCCAATGATACAGGGTCTTATACGATTTCGGTAAAAATGTTGCCCTGCCATGTTTACGCTATGGATGTTCCGAATCTTGTCGAATAAATTTTCAATTCAAAAGTTAATTTCATGAGGCATTTCTACTACTTATTTATTTTGAACAGAAAATCCAGAGATAATATTTTTACAGTTTTTCGATTTCATTATGCATTGGGATGAACTATGGAACCAAGTAAATATCTTAAAAAAGAACAGGAGGATATTTATGAAACTTTGGCCAGTACAATGACGCACGATGAATCTGATACCATATTTGTTACTACTGTACTTACGGTTTAACAAGATATACCTTCAATTGTTTTTATTTAAATGGGGAATCCTGTATATATTTTCAGCTTTTAAAAGAATTTGTTATTCCAAATTCGTTCATACTAAGTTTAGTGGAAATTATTCGCAGAAACGAGAAATAAATAACTTCAGAGTTACCTAAAAAGTCAATTGATTTATTCTAGACTAATGAGAATAATTATTTGAACAAAATCACTTCAATACTTCAAAACACTCGCAAGTCACCTTCTGACGATACAAAACAAGCATACCAATTTATTTTAGACTTTAGACTAATGAGAACACTCAAGTGATTTTAGAAATTCTTTGTATTAATACAATGTTGTAAGAAATAAACTAGTAAGATTTATTAGGTAGTTTTCGGAGTTATGGCCATTTTTAGTAAAAATATTTGTAAAATTTAAAAAATTTTTAAATTTTGTTTTTACAATAAATCGAAAAATACAGATCTGATTGAATTGAAATTGAGTAGTTAGATGCAAAGGATCGAACCAAACACTAAATGTACACGTGTTGTATCCATATTACAATTAGTTTTTTGTGAATCAGGAACTGGCTTTCTTATGATAGTAGTAAGTGCTTTTGTTGGGCTCTGAATGAAAAATTATACGGGATGTTGAAAGTGAAACGAATAAAACGGAATGTACATCGGTCACAGAGGCCGTACAAATAAAACATAGTAGGTACCACCTCGTTGTTCTCTTTGCACTGCTGCACTGATTGCAAGGATTCTATTTCCCAATGGAACACCTTGTATATAGGGTCCAGGAATGATGATGCGGGAACTTAAATCCTTAAAGGATCGAAATCAATTACGGGATTGTGGAGGATCTAAATGAACGCTCAAATTAGTTATCTTCAATATTTTCTCAGGCATGAATGAAGATTTTTTATTTCAAACAAAATTGTGTGAAATGATCTTTACTTTTCGAAGTAACCAAAAGCTTGTCACATTTGTGGTGTGTCTGATCTAAAATGCGATTAAAAGTCTATTGACACTGATTTTTCGAACAAACCTCGTATATAGGTACGTACTACTTTATCCATTCGCATTTTCATCACAGTTTTAAGAATAATGTAGTGAAACAATTTTTTTTTTACCAAGCGTCTTATAGCCATAGGGCAGGGTGTAAGGTATAAACCCCGTCATAAACGGAGATGTATCTAGGACAAACCATCGATTTCAATATTGATCGCATTCTTTGATGTGTCAAGAATCTCAAATCATTGCTGCCTTTGACATAGTATGAAACTATTGCATTTGGAAACCATAACTAAACCAGAATATCAGCTATTTTCTCCAAATGAAATAATTAATTCCAGCAACCACCTAATACAATATACATACAGGGTGTCTCAACGAAAATTTGACATCCCAGAACTCAGAAACGAAGAATTTTCGAAGATTTCAAAAAATTAGGTCAACTTCTGTTTTGAGGGGAATGAATTTCCATCATGAGTTTGTTTAAAAAAAACAACCCCATGAAGGTGGCATAAACCCCCAACATTTTTTGAATAGAGAAAAGATGTCGATTGTTATTTAGTATGAAAGTTATTTATGTTATGTGCACAACCCAGTTAAAATTATCAAAATCGGTTCATTATTCACGAAATAATGTAATAATTGAACTCACCGTCAATAGGTGATGTTGAACAAACAGTTGAGCCGCCAAACTCAAGAACCTAAGAGTTTTGAAGAATCCAAAATAATTTTCAAGTTATGTATTAGGGAGAAATAATTCCGATGACAACATTGTTCCGAAAAAATCACCTGAGGGTGGCATCAACCCTCAAAATTTTTTGAATAGGAAAGAGATGTTGGATGCGGTTTAGTTAAGAAGTTTTTTCTGTTTTCTGTAAACATCTCAGTTGATTTTTTTTTATTTAATGGTTGAACAATTTGAATTTTTGAAATTTTTTAGTTTAAAAACTTCAATTTCCTTATCGTTCATGATCGGAAAATGTGTGAGATAATTTATTACATTATAATATTTTTTTGAAAATTCTTTCTCAAATGTGTTTCAGTCTTTCGTTTCTGCAAAATTATTCTGTTTGAGACTTACTTACGTTGGCGAAAATGGTCTATTCTATACAAGAAAGAATAGAAATTCTACAATTGAAATGACAAAAATGCTAGATTAACTGCAAGGTGTTTTAAAATCATTCAGTCACCAATATATTGAGAATTTTATGATTGAAATTAAAACTGTTAGGTTGTTGAGTTTTGGCGGTTCAACTGTCTGTTCGACATCACCTTTCGACGATAATTTCAATTATTACATTATTTCACAAATAATGAACCAATTTTATTTCAACTGGGTTGTGTACAGAACATAAATAACTTCCAAACTAACCAACACTCGACATCTCTTCCATATTAAAAAAATGTTGGGGGATGATTACACCTTCATGGGTGGTTTTTTCGGAACAAACTCATGATGGAAGTTCTTCCCCCTCAAAACAGACGTTGACCTGTTCTTTTAAAATCTTCGAAATTTCTTCGTTTCTGAGTTCTTGGGGTTCAAATTTTCATAGGGACACCCTGTATAATATTTTGAGGCTTCTGTGCACTGAATCTCCTGAACCAAGGATAAAATATAAGGACGATCGAAAAATTAATTAAATTAATAGTGTTTAAACTTCAATCCAAAAATAGTTTCTGATCATCAATACATTTACTAACTGAAGATATTCTTTTCCATATTTACGCCATGGCAACGATAATGCATGAAAATAAAAATGGAAAATTAAATATTTTCAATATCAACTAAACTGCCCAACAATTCAAGTAGATATTACTGAAATATTAAAATGAATACCTTAATAGTTGATCACTAAATGGTTCCTTCCTCGATTTTTTTTACCAGAGCTTGAAAGATATATGTGTAGTCAAAAGTTGTATTATTTTAAAATTGTTTCTCAGTTAGAAACACTGGATATGTATCATAACCAATAGACAATATACAGGGTGAGTTTTTGACCACTGCATTCATTTCAACCAAAGATTACTCTCATCAAATGAAACACTTTTTTCATTTACCATTTTTCCAGATTCGGCTCAGGTAAAAAGTTACAAGCGTTTAAAGATTGCACAATGTGCTAATACACTCCCGCATATAAATTATCTATGACATTGTTGGCGGACGAGAATAAGGCATGGTAACGTGGTTTACAGCTTGATTCGGAATTCCAACGCTCAGGGATGGATCCATAAAAGTAGTGAAATTTCTGGATTTTTCCATTTTAAAACTTCAATGAAGAATATCTCGAAAACGGTGCATTTAAGGAGAAATGATGAAGAATAATATAATGTTCTAAAACGATGGAATATTCTTGAAATGACTCAAGAAAAATTTTATATGCTTTCTTTATGCTAATTTCGTTTAGTTTTATGAATCCACGAGTCCATAACTAGAAAACCAGTAGAAGTAGAAAATAACTAATATTTGGAAAATATGTATCATAGTTATAGGAAACTTTACGCCAACATTCATTTTATTCGAAAAAAGGATGTCAAAGCTACAAAATAAAAACTGATTTTTTGACAAAATTTCAACAGCCTGTCTTTTTACCTGAGCTGAATTTGGAAAAATGTCAAATGAAAAAAGTGTTTCATTTGACGAGAGGAATCTCTGGTTAAAATTAATGCAGTGGTCAAAGACTCACCCTGTATATAGCAACACAAAGATGGTGTTGCAATCACCTATAACAATTGTTGAACAATGAGTAATGAAACAACTTCACAGATAAAATAACTGTTCTATAACGTTTCAGAGACTAAATCGGACTTCTACATCAGATACCAATGAAAAGCATTCAGAATAATTTTTTGTTGGCAGTTTTTGGAAAAGCATACTAACACAGTTTCACTTTACATATAAATATCCAAGTTTCAGCTCTTTCATCAACAAATTCAACCAAATATGGTCAATTCCAATTGAGCAATTGGCAAAATGGTTTGTTCTGTCTTATAACATGCAATTCGACTCCATAAGTTTCCTTTTTGCGCGCTTGTTCCACAAGTAACAGCGTACTATCATTTTGCCCGGAAGTCTATATTCTTGGAATTTTTCGCCGAAAATGGTCTCAAACGATTTGGTTCGACGCACTGATGAATAATCTATGGTCAAATCCAAATCAGTCCGTCCGTCCGGCCAGCCGTTAGCACGATAACTCTCGAACAGAACGAGTTATACAGAGTGGAAATTTGCAGGGTAGTTTTGGAGCGTAAATATTTTGGCTGAGTTCGTCGATGGGCAAAATCCACCAAGCAGTTTTGGAGTTACGACCATTTTTATTTAAAATATTTTTGATGAATATTTTTAAAACCAACCACTCGACCTATCTGAAATTTAGCATCAAATTGTAGAATCATAACCTTTGCCGAGTTTTGTATTGATTAGATGACAGGAAAAAAAAATTAAAAAATTTGAAAATTCACAATAACTCGAAAAATACTGATCTGATTGAAATGAAACTCGGTAGTTAGATGCAAAATATTGACGGAGACACTTGTGCAAAATTTCGTGACAATAGACTTGAAAAATTCGAAAAATGTTCAACTATTTGAGGAATATTCCGCTTGAAATTCCGAAACCAATTATTGCGCCCCTTTTATATAAAAATGACTTAGCTGGCGCTAGGGAGCCCTGTATCATGGTTTGACAGGGGCCCCTTATTCAATGGTGAAACCACGGTTAAAAATGTCAACGCTGGGGGCCCCTGAAGACTTATACTGAAATGGATATGCCCCTATTATATTTTGAGCGCTCTGAAATTTAATTCGGCTTCTATCGACTTTCGAAGAACAATAAGAAGGATTGATTTAACATTCGATTCAAATTTTCTTGGTGTTTGATTAGCTTTCCCTATTCAGTTATATTTATTGTACAAAGTAGTGACCCCAAATTTGTCTTGCGTTTGGGGCTTCTAGTTAGGTTGATCCGGCACTGCCTTCGACATAATATTCTCAAATTGTCAAAACCCAAGACTTTATAAACCGAGCCGAACCATAAAAATTATTATTGCTCATTCGATTGCGAAACCAAAATGACTACGAAAAGGAAATAAAAATTGGTTCAAGCACTGACGTGAAGTCAGGAGCTTTGGCGCGTATGTTCTATTGTTCAATCTCCTGTATTGGAGACCCTTAATCGAATTTACCATGGTAAATTATGTTGTCCATTCTCCTGTATTGGACACTCTTAATTCGAATTTACCATGGTAAATTCGAATTAAGTGTCCAATACAGGAGGAGTCGGAAACCGTTAAACCGATTATGCCCAAAAACGAACTTAGCTCTTCCATTCGGATACGCAACCTACCCTGCAAATTGCAAGTCCCTATCTCCTTTTGTTCGAAAGTTATCGAGGCAACGGTCACTCATATACTGAAATCACACAAGGCTGCTCGAATCTCCAACAATATTTAACCGATCGTGTTAAAACTTGAAACTTGGCAGTAGAGTTGGGTTAAAGGCCCTTGCAGAATTTCAGCAATTTCAGACGAATAGTTACTGATATATAGAATTTTTTTTTGATTTTCAATGATTTCTTAAAAATTTTCTACAAATAATATCCTCACGTAATTCTGCAAGAATTTTTGCGTTGTCATTCTACAACTAATAACCTTGTTTCAATTCAATCGGTTCAGTATTTTTCCCGTTAACCGTATGGCCGATTATGCTTATAAAAAACTCAAATGTCGCGGTCTGATGCAAATCCTAACCTGAAAACTTCAAGCCGCTATCTCTTTCCGTTCTCAAGTTATCGTGACTACAAAAATATTCTTTGATAATCTTTTAATAATTTTCTAGCCAAACGATTCGCACAAAATTTCACAATCGTGCTTAAGTTCATATTCTACAACTACTCACCAAGTTTCAATTCGATCGGATTTATATTGGTTGAAAACAAAATTATTACTCGGAAACCATTGGGCCGATTATGCCAATTAACGAACTCGTTCGTCGTATTGGGATGCGCCACCTACCCTGAAAATTTCAAGTCGCTAGCTCTTTCCGTTCTCCAGTTATCGTGGCAACGACCGGACGGCCGGCCGGACAGAATCAACTTTGATCTCGAATTCTTCATTGGGGAGTCGAACTAAATCGATTGAGACTATTTTCGTCAAAAAATTCGAAAGTTACAGACATTTGAGCAAAATGATAAAACGATGTTCTCCAGAACATACGCGCAATAACAATCATCAAAGCTTGGTAATTAGATAATTCAATAGCTACATAAATATTCCATATAATTTTGGGCCTCTCCAAGCCTGCCACAAAGTGAATATTCTATTTATGTAAGTTAAACCCAGTATCGAATCTTCAATAAAGTTCTGCGGCACGGCTAACCCAAATTACTCCTGATACCAATTGTTCTGAAGTTTGGGGAGACTATTGAATTCAGAGTAGATTGTTTAAAACTTGCATTCCTTTTGTGCTCAATGAAATTCGTGCCCTGTGGTTATTTTTGCACGGAAACGACGGGCACCTTTCAATCATTACCCAAATTCATAAAAGCACTGACTTTGCGTCAGGAACTCTAGCGTGCTTTTTCACCTCGACAGAGTGCCTCTGAATTCGTCCAAATGTCTTTAATTTTCGAAATCTTGGCCGCGAATGGCACGATTACGATCGAATACAATGATTTAGAGAGTTGAAATTTTCCGACACGAAGATCCAAAATTTTGTGAGAATCACATGGCTTGAAAATTTCGACAAATTATTTGAAATAATATGTTTTTTTTGTGTTTTTCAGAAACTATCCGTCCAATATCGTTGAAATTTTACAAGATCCTAAAATCTTATTCAATTGTAGGGCTCTATATTTTTAGTCGATCGGTTCTAGCATATTATAGAAGATGTTAGGAAAATACAGAAAAATCACAAGATCAAAGTGTACAACTAGTTTTTGGGCGCTCGTTCTTACAGTCGAAATTATATTGTTGGAAATATTGAGTAAATTTTTTTTTCCTTGAACTAATCTACCTTGGGAAATTTTAGTACCTAGATGAGTGACCGCCCCAGGTAACACAGATCTCGCATAGAGGTCTCTGAGAAGTTACAATGTGGATGAAAATGCGAGCTCCCAATGTGAGATTCTCCAGATATCACGCAGATAACCAGAATGAGACATTCCTATTGCGACCTCCTAAAGATATCAAACAGATAACCAGAATAAGATATTCCTATTGCGAGCTCCTATAGATGTCCCAAAGATAACCAGAATGGGTCATTCCTGTTGCGAGCTCCTTAAGTCATCGCAAGTATAACAAGAATAATATATTCCTATTGCGAGCTCCTAAAGATATCCCTCAGATAACCAGAACAAGAGATTACTATTGCGAGCTCTTTAAGTAATCGCAAGTATAACGAGAATAATAAATTCCTATTGCGGAGATCCTCAAGATATCACATATGCAACCATAATAGGATATTTCTATTGCGAGCTCCTGAAGGTATCACACAGAAAACCAGAATAAGACATTCCTGTTGCGAGATCCTCAAGATATCACATATGTAACCAGAATAAGACATTCCCATTGCGAGCTCCTGAAGATATCACACAGCTAAGAAAGTTGCAATATCTGGGACACATGATGCGAGGCGAGAAGTACAATATCCTACGATTAATAATGCAGGGGAAAATAGAAGGCAAAAGAGGAGTAGGGAGAAGACGAATCTCATGGCTGAGAAATCTGAGAGAGTGGTTCGGATGCAGCTCGAAACATCTCTTTAGAGCAGCTGCCTCCAATGTCAGAATAGCTATGATGGTTGCCGACATCCGCCGCGGATATGGCACTTGAAGAAGAAGAAGAAAGATATCCCTCAAATAACCAGAATAAGACATTACCATTTCGAGACATAACTATTGCGAGCTCCTTAAAACGTTCGCTGCCACCGATATTTTGTGAACTTTCGCCAGGGGCCTTGAAGGTTTTTCGAGATTTTTGACTTGAAAACTACTTCTACTAATCGCAATTCATAATTAAAATGTAAAATCAGTATTATTACGAGTTTTTTCGAAAAAAACAGACCTGCTGGAACGTATTCGTGGTGTACAAGTCCATTAATATCGAAGAATGCGATGAGCAAAGATTTCACTTTTGATTTCGACATTCTGGCTTTTATGGGGCGCTTCCCCCCCTTTTCCACCCACTGCATGCTCTGTCGTTTGGTCTCAGGGTCATACTCAAACACCCAAGACTCGTCTCCGGTAATAACATTTGACATCCAGTCCTCTCCTTCCTCCTCAATTCGAGAAATCATGTCTTCACAGATGGAGAAACGAAGCTCTTTCTGCTCCACTGTGAGCACTTTGGGAACCATTTTCGTGCACAACTTGCGCATCCCTAAATCTTCGTGTAGCATCTGTCGAATAGTTTCCTTGTTGATACCCAACTCGTCTTCCAACATTCTGAGGCTTACCCGACGGTCTCCGAGCACACGCACGCGCAGGTGATCGACTTTTTGTGCCGTTCGAGAGGTGGAGGGAGCTCCCTCACGTGGATCGTCCTCCAGCGACTCCCTGCCTTCCCTGAACCGCTTAGCCCACTCGTAGACAGCTGTTTTTTTCAGGCAATCATCCTTGTACACGTCGGTTAACTGCTTCATAATTTCCGCGGAACTTACACCACGTTTGACCAAAAATTTGACCACTACTCTTTGCTCAGTTTTTTTATCACACATTTTCGCGACAAGGGGTCCAAACACGCCGATGATCAAAGTACTGTAAAACACGAACTGAACAACCGATCGAGACGAAACTTGCACAGACTGACGCAGAAATGATTCCTCTTTCGGATGACACGCGAACGCCGTAGCATAAGGAGAGCCGCAGTGTTGCCACTTTCCGGGAATTAAATTGACAGACCAAGTTTCAATTCGATCGGATATATATTGGTTGAAAACAAAATTATTTCTCGGAAACCATTGGGCCGATTATGACCATTAACAAACTTGTCTGTTGTATTGCGATGCGCCACCTACCCTGAAAATTTCAAGTCGCTAGCTCTTTCCGTTCTCAAGTTATCGTGGCAACGGCCGGACGGCCGGCCGGACAGAATCAAATTTGACCTCGAATTCTTCATTGGGGAGTCGAACCAAATCGTTTGAGACCATTTTCGTCAAAAAATTCGAAAGTTACAGACATTTGGGCAAAATGATGAACGCGATGTTCCCCAGAACATACGCGCAAAAATTCCAAATTTCGCACTGTTCATTGATTCTATAAAATTATAGATTTTAGTTTTGTCTTGGCAGTATTTAATGAATTCAGTTCTTGTCAACTTTTGCAAAAAATATGTTGAAATTAACTACTATACATTTTGATATCCAACGACATTTTCACCATAAACAATTTTACATATGTGGTCTCTCGGAAGCCATTCTGCCGCACCGAATCAACTACCCGTCTCTTTCCAAATTCAACATAAATCAACCCTTGACCTCCACGTATCCAACACAGTTATTGTTCAACTTGCACTGCTCCTAATCAATACAGGGGCACGATATCGTGCAAAAATGACTTGTACGCATAATATAAGTTCAATGCAGGATGATTGATTATAAATGAACAGCCCCCATCTAACTTTTTTGTGCCACTATGTAAAAAAATGTTTGATACAAAAGTTTTATAATTTGAATTTAATTTTTGCAAGGAAATATTTTTATTTATACAGGGTGATTCAGAGAGTATATAAGTGGTACTGCTTTCTTTTTTCAAATATACAGGGTGTTTCATCATAAACTGGACAAACGAATACAGCGTGTAGATGACATCGGGAGAATCATTTTTGCCTTATGACATATACCCCGTTTTCGAAGCATAAGCGAGATACAGGGTGTTCAAGGTAATTTTCGAGCAATATTCTATCGAGTGTGGTCAGTTATGTGTAACATTTGAAATAATGGTTTTTGGTCACATCTCAGTATTTTTTTATGCTCAATTCTGAAATGATATAAGATTCTGAAAATAGTATTTAAAAATGGCGGAAAACCTGCAAAGTTCGAAATTTTTTTACGCGGTTGCCAATTTGAGTTTCACTCTATGAATTATCTCAAGTTTTTAAGAAATTCTGTGAAAACATTTTTTCAAAATTCGAACACAACTTTTTTTTTACATGTCTACAGCATAAATAAAATTTCATCCGAAATTGATGAACTTTTCCACGCTTATACTATTCTTCAACCTTAACGAAAATATGAAAACAGAACCGAAAAATATCGATGGGTTTGTTTTCTATAGCCATTCAAAGTTTCCACTCGGATATCTAACTTATTCGTTTTTTGAAAACTGGTTTGGCTATGAGGGCAAAAAGTTTGAAATTGGACTGCCGAAGCATTCCAGATGGAAATTAAAATTCCTCAAAAAAAAATTTGTTTGTTCATATTTCAATAAAACTCTGGCTGGAATCGAACTAGTGACCTTGCGATAGGAATAATTACTCTTAGCTCTAGATAGAAATTGAAATTATTCGGAACATATTAATTATCGTTACCTAGCAACAGTAATTCACAGAATTTGACAGTATGTTCGAATTCAACTGAATAATATTTCGTTAGTTTCTTATAAAACATTTCAATTCGAGCAGAAATTAAATAATCAATGTTGGAAATAATTATTTGGTTCAGCGAATCAAGAAAATCTAGGAAGTGAGAGAATATTGTCTTATAGCAAAATTTTCTTGAATATATAATTTTATATTTCACTAACGCAGGAATATATCACAATAGTAGACAAATTTAACAATTAATTGAACAACTCTGACGAAATTATAGATTATAATTCAGTTTCAAAAATATTCCCATTCATTTGAACACACAGTCTCGCTCTTTTCACCACACTGTTCAACGCTGAACCTATCATTCCTTGATTATGACGAATTTCCTGGGCAGCTGATTCAATTCGTTGAATCAATTCTTCTTTCGATTCTACTAGAGCTCGCTCGTCGTAGACCAGACTTTTCATATGACCCCAGAAATAAAAATCCAGTGGAGTTAGATCTGGAGAACGTGGAGGCCATGCAACAGGTCCAAACCGACCAATCCATCGCCGTGGGTATTGGGAATCTAGAAACTTGCGTACACTCCTGACTGAGTGCGCAGGACAACCATCGTGTTGGTACCAAATACCTCTAAATTGATTCAAAGGAATATTTTCCATGAGATCTGGTAGAGTCTCTCGTAAAAATTGATAGTAACCATTTCCAGTCAATGTTTCAGGGAGAATGAAAGGTCCGATGATGAATCTGTCCTTCATTCCCGCCCAAACATTGACTGAAAACCTTTTTTGACTATTCATCGAAACCGAAGAATGTGGATTATTGATTTGCCATACCACATTATTTTTTCTGTTAAAAAATCCATCTCTATGAAAGGTCGCTTCATCGCTGAATAAAATGAGAAGTGGAAAATCTCTATTCGCACGCGTTCTTCTTAAAATGAATTCACAGAATTTTTTCTTTTTACTGCAATCCCCTTCTTCTAATTTTTGAAATCTTTGAAAATGATATGGGTGGTAGTGATTCCTCTTTAGAACTCTCCATACAGTCGATTTACTTTGGTTCACACTGGGGTGATTAGATATCATTTTAGTTGATATTTTAGGATTACTCTCAACCAAATCCAGGACACGTTCATCGTGACTTCGTATTGTTTCTTTTTTCTTTCGGTTAAGAGTGCCATCTTTACGTAATTTACGTACTGTTGCCATAAATGTTTTAAAGTTTGGTACTGATCGGCTTGGAAATCTGCGGGCGTATATTTCTCTCGCTTTCCTCCCTGAGGAATTCGCTTCATAATAAGCCTGAACCATATCATTTTTCTCCAAGATTGAATATTTCATTTCTGCTCAAATTGAAATGGTTTTCAAGAAACTTGCGAAATAATATTCAGTGAATTCGAATAATCTATCAAATGCTTTGAATTACCGTTGCTAGGTAACGATAATTAATATGTTCCGAATAATTTCAATTTCTATCAAGAGCTAAGAGTAATTCCTATCGCAAGGTCACTAGTTCGATCCCGGCCAGAGTTTTATTGAAATATGAGCAAAAAAATTTTTTTTTCAGAAATTTTAATTTCCATCTGGAATGCTTCGGCAGTTCAATTTCAAACTTTTTGCCTCATAGCCAAACCAGTTTTCAAAAAACGAATAAGTTAGATATCTGAGTGGAAACTTTGAATGGCTATAAAAAACAAACTCATCGATATTTTTCGGTTCTGTTTTCATATTTTCGTTAAGGTTTAAGAATAGTATAAGCGTGGAAAAGTTCATCAATTTCGGATGAAATTTTATTTTTGCTGTAGACATGTAAAAAAAAAGTTGTGTTCGAATTTTGAAAAATTTTTTTCACAGAAATTTTTAAAAACTTGAGATAATTCATAGAGTGAAACTCAAATTGGCAACCGCGTAACAAAATTTCGAACTTTGCAGGTTTTCCGCCATTTTTAAATACTTTTTTGAGAATCTTATATCATTTCAGAATTGAGCATAAAAAAATACTGAGATGTGACCAAAAACCATTATTTCAAATGTTACACATAACTGACCACACTGGATACAATATTGGTCAAAAATTACCTTGAACACCCTGTATCTCGCTTATGCTTCGAAAACGGGGTATATGTCATAAGGCAAAAATGATTCTCCCGATGTCATCTACACGCTATATTCGTTTGTCCACTTTATGATGAAACACCCTGTATACTCTAAATTTGGCACCCTGGTTCACATAAACAAAGTGCCTATCAAATTTCCCAAATGTCTATCTAGAAATACTGGAATGTCCTCAAACGATTAGTTTCGATTCACTGATAAAAAAATTGGTTCAAGCACTGACGTGAAGTCAGAGGCTTCTGCGCGTATGTTCTTTTGTCCATTCTCCTGTAGTGGACACTCTTAATCGAATTTAAATACAGGAGAATGGGCAAACAAACATACGCGCAAAAGCTTCTGACTTCACGTCAGTTTTTTTTCGTATTTTTTTTTTCGTATTTCTTTTTTAAATTCCTAGAGGTACGGTTCTTACAACTAGTTACCAAGCTTCAATTCGATCGAATCCTTTTTTTTTGAGTTATCGAGCAAATAATATTCCAGGTGGTTATAACTCCAAAACCGTAAGACTGATTATGCTCAAAAACGAACCTAACCCTCTAATTTGGATGCGCAACCTACCCACTATCGACGCAACGGTCACCCGTCCAGCTTCTGAGCTCACACAAGGCTGCTCATATCTCCAACAATATAGATCCGATCGTGTTCAAACTTGAAACTTGGCATTAGAGTTAGGTTCTGAAGGCCCTCGCTAAACTTCAGCGATGTCGGACGATTGGTTTCTGATATATAGAATTTTTTTCAATGATTTTTGAAAAATGTTTGAATTAGCCAAAATCCGCCGAGTGTTTCGCAGTTATGCGGCAGTTATATCTGCAATTTTTGTTTTACCAACTCGAAAGATACTGATCTGCTCGAATCAAAGTTGGAAGTACTTGGAAAAATAACGGCACTGAGACTTTTGAGGATCGTATAACTAGAATATTAAATTAAAATTGGTTCGAGCTCTGACGTGAAGTCAGAAGCTTTTGTGCGCATGTTATTTTGTCTATTCAGCTCTACTGGACATTCTTAATCGAATTTAACATCGAAATATAACCAACATTTCTCAGCATATAAGATATGAATACATTTTGTAACATTTTAATGGTAGACTTGAGTAATGAGAGAATTGTTTAAGAGTACCAACAGAACCTTTAATTCTGTCGGGATTGAAATGCATCAAACATCCAATAATATATAAAATTACTTACGTCTCACATATCTTCAGGATACGATATTCACTGAGAAAATTTGTGCGTTGGAATTCTACAAGTAATTACCGAATTTCATTTGAATCGGATTTTTATACTTTCAGTTAAAGAGGAAATAACGAAAATTTCAGATGTCGCATTCGGATGCACAACCTAACCTGAAAATTGCAACTCGCTATATCTTTCCGTTCTCAAGTTATCGGGAGATAAATAATGTTTTGTTTTAAATGTACTGGGGATACGATCCTCGAAAAATTTTAAATACGTCTTTATGTCAGCATTCTACAACTAATTACCAAGTTTCAATTAGATTGGTTCTGTATTTTTTGAGTTCGAGAAAATGATATTCCAGTGGTTATAACTCTGAAATCATTGGGTCGATTATGCTCAACAACGAACATAACTGTCCCATTCGGATGCGCAATCTACCCTGAAAATTGGAAGTCGCTATCTCTTCCCGTCAAAAGTTATCGTGGCAACGGTCAACCATCCAGGTACTGAACTCACCGTTTGGCCGATTATACCTATTAACAATCTCAAATGGCGCAATCGGATGAGTAAACCACCCTGAAAATTGAAAGTCGCTATCTCTTTCCGTTCTCAAATTATCGTGGCAACGGCTGGCCGAACCGAAGGCCAGGCATCAGTGAATCGAACCTAATCGTTTGACACCTTTTCCAGCAAAAAATTCGAAAGTTCCTGAGATTTTGGCAAAATGATCGCACGCTCCTCCCCATAACATGCGCGCAAAATGTCAGGTCATTGGAACAATGACAGGAAAACGTTGAATTTGTTGAAAATTAAACAAAATTTGAAAAAGCATTGACCTGAGGTCAGGTACTGAATTTGCCTAAGGCAGCTTAGCTTCCAAGAAAAGAAACAATATTTTGCCACAATTCACAACAATATAGTTCCAATCGAGTTTAAATCTAGTACTTCTCTTCAAAAGGAGTGTTGGCAGGCTCTTGTGAAATTTCAGCGACCTATGATGGATGTTTCTCAACCTACTATTCATTTTCAATTCGATCAGATCCGCATCTTTCGAATTATAGGGAGAGCAATATTGCATATTACTAGTCCCGAAACCATTAACGGAATTGAACAAAATATTTATCCTCAATCCTACCCAGAGAATTAAAACTCATTATAACTCTAACTCATTCCGCTCAAGAGTAATCGTACGGATAGAATTAATATTGACCTCTGATTCTTCATCAGTGAGTCTAAACAAAACATTTAATACCATTTTCGGCCAAAAATACACACATTTGGCCAAAATGACAAATGTTCGATTCTGCAAGAATATTGGGATTGGGCTGCAGTTGACCCAATTATAGTACCTCTAAAATCGTCTTTTATTTCCTGAGAAATACGGTCAGATCTGTATTTTTCGAGTTATTAGGAAAAGAAAATTTCAGATTGCTCCTTCTACGGAACCTTTCGGTGATTCACGCACTGACGTGAAGTCAGAAGCTTTTGCGCCTATGTTCTATTGTCCATTCTTCTGTATTGGACACCCTTAATCGAATTTACCATGGTAAATTATGTTATCCATTCTCCTGTATTGGACACTCTTAATTCGAATTTACCATGGTAGATTCGAATTAAGTGTCCAATACAGGAGAATGGACGACATAATTTACCATGGTAAATTCGATTAAGGGTGTCCAATAAAGAAGAATGGACAATAGAACATACGCGCAAAAGCTTCGGACTTCACGTCAGTGCTTGAACCATTTTTTTTCGTGACTTTTTTTAAATTTTCTAGGGGTACGGTTCTAAAAATTTTTTTTTCCTCATTTTTTTTTCAAATTTTCTAGTGGTTCGGTTCTCACAAAATTTTAAACACGTCTTCATGTTGATTTTCTACTACTAGCTACCACGCTTCAATTCGATCGAAAATTTATTTTTTGAGTTATCAAGGAAATATTATTCCAGGTGGGTATAACTCGGAAACCGTTAGACCGATTAGGCCCAAAAACAAACTCAACTCTCTACGCGACCTACTCTGAAAATTGCAAGTCCCTATCTCCTTTCGTTCGAAAGTTATCGAGGCATCGGTCACCCATCTACTGAACTCACACAAGGCTGCTCGAATCTCCAACAATATTTAACCGATCGTGTTAAAACTTGAAACTTGGCAGTAGAGTTTGGTTATAAAGGCTCAGCAATGTCAAACGAATAGTTACTGATATATAGAATTTTATTTTCAATTTTCAATGATTTTTTAAAAATTTTCTACAAATACTATCCTCACGAAATTTTGCAAGAATTTTCGCGTTGGCATTCTACAACTAATAACGATGTTTGAATTCAATCGGTTTAGTATTTTTCGAGTTAATGAGGAACAAAAAAAAACCAAATTTCAGATGGCTATAAGTCTAAAACCGTTTGGCTGATTATGCTCATAAGCGAACTGAAATGGACATCCTAACCTGAAAACTTCAAGCAGCTATCTCTTTCCGTTCTCAAGTTATCGTGACAACAAAAATATTTTTTAATATTTTTTTAATAATTTTCTAGCCATACAATTCGAGCAAAATTTCACACACGTGCTTATGTTTATATTCTACAACTACTCATCAAGTTTCAATTCGATCGGAATTATATTGGTTGAAAACAAAATTATTACTCGGAAACCACTGGGCCGATTATGCCCATTAACGAACGTTTCCGTCGTATTGGGATGCACCACCAACCATAAAAATTTCAAGTCGCTAGCTCTTTTCGTTCTCAAGTTATCGTGGCAACGGCCGGACGGCCGGCCGGACAGAATCAAATTTGACCTCGAATTCTTCATTGGGGAGTCGAACTAAATCGTTTGAGACCATTTTCGTCAAAAAAATCGAAAGTTACAGACATTTGGGCAAAATGATAATGCCATGTTCCCCAGAACATACGCGCAAAAACTACAGAACATAGTCTATGGATTGTACCCATTGCTAGTTACAAATCTTTAATGTAAAACTTTCAGGATAATTCAAATGAATTGTTGGGTAGTATAAACACCGTATTGTTTGATCATTGTCCTGGAATAATTCCAATGAATATTCAAATCTAGCACTAACGATTAACGGACATCTAATTGAAGGATGTGGAATAATAATGTTTGACACTCAGTTTCACAGAATGGACCCTCGTTTCCGCAGATGACAGTGAACCATGCAGTTAAAGTTTTCGAATGATCCACACTGTCCCAACTATAAATCGAAAACAAGAAGAGAAATATATTATTCTTGGTTTCGTTCCCAACTTGAATAATATTTGTATAAGTTTTACGTATATTATGTTTCAAATAGAATATGAATTTTTTATATTATGTTATATGAAAAGGTAGTAAATATTGTTTAGAGGGGATATTTTTATTTTTATTTTATTCAGTTTAAACCTACAATGTCCATTTTTCACTGAAGATTAGTTTTAAATAAACGGCGAACAAAAAATATTAATAAATCAACAAGTCCAGAGCGTTCCTGCCAATGGGGTCCTTCATAATGGCTTCGTATAATTAATATACTTATGCATATATTTATATATATTTGTGAAATATATGCATAAGTATATTAATTATACGAAGCCATTATGAAGGACCCTATTGGCAGGAACGCTCTGGACTTGTTGATTTATCACCAACGGTGTCGCCATTTTTCATTATTATTTTTGAAAACGCTAAACAGCGTTCATGGCCATTGGGAAGATACTGTGTCTGAGCTCTGCGGGACTCGTTTCTCGATTGATATAGAGCGAATGGTGGCATATGATTTCACGCTTCAAATATTCACTGGTGGGGAAAGGCTGATTTCCGTGTTTTGTCTCATAGTTGGCGTGGGTGATTAGGTATGATCGACCAAGCCGGCTCTGAGAGGCTTAACCCGGGTCAGTTTAGTTGAATTTGTTGAGAAGCTACAGAGTACTGATGAAGGCCAAGAAGCCAGAAACGCGTCTGCTCTTGCTTTCTCGGCAAATCAATGAACCCCCAGGGGTCTATTTGACTTGTGAAATATATGCATAAGTATATTAATTATTATACGAAGCCATTATGAAGGACCCTATAGACAGAAACGCTCTGGACTTGTTGATTTATTAACAACGGTATCGCCTGTTTTCATTATTAAAAATATTAATAGTTGATGTTATACTCTTGATAGCACCATTTTCCGAACTTAATATAGTCGATAGGTTTTCGTGGTTTGAAGATTGTGGAGCCATTTTCGAGTATTGACTTCACGCTAGGGTACTCTCCAGGATCCATCAACACCAGTATTCAACTATTCACCTAGTGTGTTTGCTCGGTCATATATACAGTCTATGGGGCGAATATCCAATCGAATCGAACCGAATCAAGTCAAATCGAATCATATTAGGTCAGATCAGATCATATCAAATCAAATTAAGTCAATTAATTTAACATTAAAAGGTTTCTTTCTTTTCTGGGTTTTCTCTCCCAAACTCTGAACAATATCTATTAAATAAAAAATTATTATTTTGCGATTTCCTTCTTCGTGAGAAACACAAGTTATTTGTCTGAAGCAATCAATCAAACAATGCCTTTTAATGATGAGTATACCTCCCACACTATCCTTTAATGATTATTCAATTAATTTAAATCAAATTCAACTAGGCTAGGTTAGGTTAGATAATATTATATTAGATTAGATTAGATAAGATGAAATTAGATTAGATTAGAGTAGATTATATTAGATTAGATTTGATGAGATTAGTTTGAGTGGAGTTAAATTAAATTAAATTAAATTGAATTGAATTAAACCAAATCAAATCAAACCTAATTAAAGACACCCAAATCAAACCAAACCATAACGATTTGCATGCAATCTGACGTTTATATAACCAAAACCTACAGTGGCCCTACCGTATCGTCTTTCCGAGCAGAGACGATTGGAGTATCTCTGCGACTTTACTGCTGGTCCCTGTTGGTTTACGGATGACTCCATTACCAACCAATTTTTCAAGCAGAAATATTCACAGACTCATTGGCTGTATATACCGGGTGGCCCACCACAGACGCGGAGGTCGTTTTGAGGGAGTAAATGAAGATATTTTGAGAATATTTTTTGTGAGGTGTGTACGATGTTCAAAAGCATAATTTTAAATTATTTTCATATATACAGGGTGTTCTGAAACAAAGATATACACCAAAGTTAAATTTTTTCAAATGTAACACGCTGTATTTGACAAAAAAAATGGAATGGCTAGCTTAAATTATGATGAGTTTCTTCAGATCACTTCATACCTTAGAAGCACCATTCACGTGAAAATGGCAAAAAATTGATAATATGGAGTTATTTTAAATGGCAGATAATGAATAAACCAGTGACGCCAACAATACAGAAGGTTGGGTGGAACCACGCCAGTTTCATGGGTGAACCCCCTGAGTTACAGAGAACACCCCTCACCATGGCCTGCTATTAGCCGCTTCCGAGGAAGCGTTGCCCGGTTCTCGCCACGAGGAGGCTGCAGGATGGACACTATTTTAGAGAACAGAATTTTTTCGAGTAGACATACTGGCGCCTCCTAAACAAAAAACAAATTTAACTCTGGAATATACAGATTGATCATAATTAATTTTCAAACATTAACTACAAATAATGGTCGAAAATTGCTGAGAAAATTATCAGGTTTTAGGTGTAGGAAAACCTTATGAAGATAGTTTCGAAATTAATTCTTATGTTCAACAAGATATAGAAATACCGGGTGTGCCATTTGAAATAAGAAAGTTTTTGACCATTATTTGTAGTTGATGTTTGAAAATTATTTATGATCACTCTGTATATTCCAGAGTTGAATTTTTTTCTTCTGTATGGGAGTAGCAAATATGTCAACTCGAAGAATACTATCTGTAACGCTGGCGTAACTGGTTTCTTCATTAATTGCTATTTGAAAAAAAATTGGTTCAAGCACTGACGCTTTTGCGCGTATGTTCTCTTGTCCATTCTCCCGTATTGGACACTCTTAATCGACTTTACCATGGTAAATTCGATTGCAGCAGACTGACTTCTTGTCAGTGCTTTTTTGGGTCTTGTCATTTAATACCCGTTGCCTAATTATATACCAAATATCAAGATATCAAACAAGCCTTGCCAAAGAAAGAAGGAAAGTAACATGGAATTTACTCTTAGAATGTTTTTTCTGTGTTTGAAGATCCCATCCCTACGACATTCTGAAGATATTACAAGGGAATCATTTCACAACCACACGCAAAATTTCAGAAAACTTCAATGTTAATTCTCTAAAATAAAAAAAAATATATTTTTATTCGAAATTTCACTAGTCATTTGATCTTTTCGGAATCAAATGTGTCAAATGTTCATCAGTCAGTCTAAATTTTTGAGTTTTTTGTGCAATTCCATTTGTTTTCCTTAGAATTCCGAAAGAATTCTATTGGAATTCCAATAGAATTCTATTGTAATTCCAATGAAATTCCGCTTGAATTGGAATCCTGGTATACAAATTTTTGTCAGCGGTTCCCCCCTGGGATTGTACATACATACATATAGTCATTATTTTGCCAACAAATCAACTGAACAAATGATTTGTTCTGGGTGTAACTCTTCCAAAGCCCCCCTGCATAGTATGTGTACTACCCATGACCAAGTTTGGGTTTTTTAATTTATATAGCGAAAATCTGTGAAGTGAAAAATGGACATATTGATATTGAGTACTAACATCCTTTCAGTTGATATTGATGAAAAATCATTTCATGTATAAAGAGAGTGTCCCATTAATATGGTGAAGTTCTATTTAGATTGTATAGTCAACCAACCAACATTTACCATAAGAGAGAGTCAACGGCATCGGAAGTCACAACGACGACGTTGATAACAGTTAATGGAGGTGCCACAAGACCTTCAGTTAACGAATCTTCTTTCATAGCGACGCAGAGAACCTCTCTGCTATACTCTACAAGGAATGCTGGACCTGGAGGAAATGTATAAACGATAGGGATGGATGCATCGAAAACATTCCTCATAAATGTTTATTCTTCGTCGAAATCTTTTACTATTGAATGCTGGACCAAAACTTCCCCTTCCTATTGAAAGTCTTTCAAGAGAAATAAAAGTTCCCCAAATGTGAGAATGCAGCTGATATGAATGCACATATTGAAAACAGATGCGTATCGTTGTTTTCGAAGACTATTCACAACATAAAAAAACTCAATGGAAAATTTTCATTCTAAAGGTAGGTAATAATTGTGAATTCGGTTATTTGGTATGGTACATAACTGATAGATGTATGTGATGGGTTGTTCATAACCATGAAGAGCCCCGATTTATAGCTGAAGTATGAAAAAAATTAAAAATACCGATAGATTTGATCGGATTATATTATTAGTAAAGTTCGCAAAGTGCCTTTCTACAGTGCCACACTAACAAGCTCATTTTTGCGAAACTGTAGACTTTCAGAGTCTCTAGCAGGGTAAGAACTGCACTCATAATAGTGCAGCATTATGAGACTTATTGTGAAAATAGAAAAAGGTAACTTTTGCCAATTGCTAACAACTATAAGACACACTGCGAAATATTCGTCGTTTTTAATCATCAACAATTATTCCTTCGTTATCCGGGATATCCACCACATCGCTCAGTGTCCCCCCAAGTAAAAGAAAAGGTCACTCAGCACAGATGCCTATACTCTATTCACTTTTATAAAGTATCCCGGTTGGCCATCGAATTTTGACACATTTCACGGTGTATACTTTGAAAATGTTAGGTTATGCTCATTTTCCTGTCAGATAACTATGCAACATTTTCTCATTGTGAAGGAGAAAAGTGAGAAGATACTATGTGAATTCAACAATTCCAAAGACCTGGCGACTGTTGATGAACATTTTTAATCTGTTGGTACTAAGGAAATATTTCACGTATATAAACTGGTTGGAAGATTCAGTTATGCTATTTTCTTCAACGAAAATCAAGAATCAAGTGTTGAAATTTTAATGAAAAATAATGTATACAGTAGTCCGTTACTTTGTCATAGTTCATTTGAAAAAAAATAAAAGTACCTCCATCACCCGGCCGGAGAAATTCTAAACGGACAGACGTACCTATGGAATTCCCCACTTTTAGAAATTCTACAGAAATGAGCCTACAGAAGAGATTATAATACCTTGTTGCACTACTTCAAATACACCAGTTTCAAAATGTAGTAGTACTACTAAACCCGAGTCACTGTTAACCCTTAATAAAATTTAGTAATAGAATAGGAAACTAAGTAATTTCATTCGAGAGTTCGGCATATCCTAAGACATAATGATGTTTTCCTATTGCATATTTCAGTTCTGTATAGCACTTCCTGATACTTTGTCTATGCTTCTTCAAAATTTTCAATTTCAAAGCGGAGAGTTCTTTATTATTCGAAGATAATGGTCGCATTCAGCGGACGAAACAGTTGCGCCACCGTTAGCAAAACGTTCGGTGGCACATGCGCTACGAACTCAACACGTTGTGGAGCGGCTCCGTTTATGTAGCGCATTTGATTTGTGCTTGGTAGCGGTAGCGGAAAGTTGCTTTGCGCTTCGTGCGCTGAACGCGACCATTGATCTGTGAGTTAGAGGAGACCACAAACCATTGAACATAGAAGAATGCGACTGAAGCTTATTCTTCTTCATAGTATTCTTTCTCCATCAATGGAGGTTGGATATCACCATGGCAAATTCCGCTCTGTTTTCGGCGGCCCTGACCAGCTCTTCATCGTTAAGACCAGTGCACTGGCGTATATTCCTCAACCATGACAGCTTTCTCCTTCCCAGTCCACTCCTGCCTTCACTTCTTCCCTTCACAATGAGTTTAGCGTATCGGTATTTGTCGTTCCTCAGGCTATGGCCCAAATATGCTGTTTTGCGGAACTTTATGAGTTTTAGTAGCTCTCGTTCTGTTTTCAGCCCGCGCAAGACTTCTTCTTAGGTTGTGTGAGAAGTCTATGATATCTTCAGTACTCTACGATAGGTCCACATCTCGAAAGCCAATTTGTTGATGGTATTTGCTTTGAGGGTTCATGTTTCAGCACCATACAAGAGTGTTGACTAGACGTAGCATTAAGAGAATCTCAAACGCCGACCGAGACTGATTCGGGAATCAGAGAGGGACTTCTTAATTCGTACAAAGCAGCTTCTGAGGTAGAAGGATCAGAGGGAATAATGTAGTTCTCTACAAAGTCACTTGTTATAATAGAGGTTCATTCCGTGGGCAACCATTGAACCATATTTTTTCAACATTGCGATTGGCTCAGTGGTAGAGTAATTGACTTGGGAGCGGAAGCCCCAAGTTCAATTCCGAGGCTAGGAAAGAAATTTTCTAGTCACGGTAATCGCCACCATTCGCTGTTGGGTCAAAAATTAACAGTGCTGTGCCTAAGGTGGCGTAAGGACACAGTAACAAAGCCTACACAGAACACAACTGGTTCTCCTAACTCAGGGCAAGCTCTTAGAGCTTATGAGGGGTCTCCTTGTGGAAGACCCAGGAGGATCAGTATAATAATAATAATAATAATAATAATAATGTTGAGTCCTGAAGAATACTTAATTTAATGGGTATGAGCACAAATTTTAAGATAAGTCTACGCTTAACAGTATTATTCTAATAAGAGATGTTTTCGTGGTACGCAGAGAATTATACCGATGTCAAAGGTCGAAAAACGCTCTCAAATATCAAAATTCGCCGAAAAATTTTATGGAAAAACTATGACATCCCCTTTGAGGTAATTATTTGGTTGGAGACATACTTCAGCCATAAATTGGGGTTATTTATGTTTTACCGAACCTCTTATACATGTTGTTCCCAAAGGTAAGGCTATTTTCATCAGGATAACATCCTCAAGGTTAGACTTAATGATATTGTTTTGGATGACTACTTGTTCTGGGTGTATTTTAATCTAGTCATATTGAATTAATGGTGTTTCAGATGTTATGTGAAATTCTTTCTTATCAATTTTGAAACTATGCCAGTTTCAATAATCGGAATATGTTTAGTCTAAAAAATTATTCACCGCATTGTATCTGTGAATCAAAGTTTCCTCCTAAAAATATGAAGAATATTATAGTAGTCCAAAAATTTTCTATTCGCTAATACTTCAATACAATGAAATTCAAAATTTTGACTACTGTTCGACATGAAACAAAGTGATGAAGCTGCTCTCTGTGGTATTCGTATTAGTGAATACTATAAACTTTCTCTTCTCATCAATACTAATGAATTAAACTACACCTAGTGTGAGGTGTTGAAAATCAGGTGAATAAAAATGGCATATGTTGGAAAGTAATTATATTTCAAGAAACATTCAATACAATGAACCAAAATATGCAAAATAAATGATCAAAATGGAGGGAAATAATATATGTTTCTCAGATAGTGGTTCCAATTTGGGAGATAAATATTCCAATAAGGTTTCCCTAACCCTATTATAACGACATCTGAAAGAAAGTTCAAAATTCGAGAATATTAAAATTTCGTCCAATTGTATCGGTAAGCAAATAAGTTTTCTTCAATTCTGAGATACTCGAAAATCCCAAATGTCTCTATGATTTCCTCGGTCATTACTTGCAGATGACATCAATATATTTTATTGAACTAAATACACACATCCCGAAAGTTAGGAAGAATTTCCCAGATTTCCTCGAAACAAATGAAAAATTACTAAACATTCGTACTTCTTATGAAACATATACTTGTTTTATAAGAAGTGTCTACGTATGTTTAATAATTTTTTATTGATTTTGAGGAAATCTGGGAGATTCTTCCTGCTGTTCGCATACGCTTTGAAATGTTCTGATTGATTAGAATATTGGATTAAGCTCCCAAATACCCTATATTCTCGCATTTCAAAATGTGCAGATATTTCATTGATAACAGACTAAACATAAATTCGATTTGATATCTCAAAATTACTGGATATTTTCCCATTATCTGAAATTGACTCGAAATCTGTTTTTCATTGAAATCAGTTCGATATACAATGTATGACAAAGATTTGCATTCCATTCTAGGTTGTATGTGGGTTCCAAAATTCCTAAAACAATATTTTATGGAAGAATACTTTTTATTCCGCAATTGAAGAGAATTATTACGAAGGAATATTTGTACTATGAGTATACTGAAATAATTCACTTCTATAAAATTACAGATAATTTTTTTTATATAATTGAATGATTACATACAAAAATTGCTACATATCTTTCTACTTGAAGGAAGATTTAAGTTATATATATATACATTGGAAAATTGCTATACATATCACATGAGGACTGTAATGTTCTAATCACAGAATAAATAATGTGCAAAAAACTATTCTAGATCAATTTGATCAGTAAACAGAATTTTCATATGATTGAATAGATGATATGAGGGTTTTTGAGATATTGTCGAACTAATCTTTCAATTAGTACGATGAACCAATAGCATTTTTCAGCTTGGAAAAATGTATTATTTTTACACCTTTTTTCTCCCTTAATCTCAGAACTAAGCGTTCCCGAATATACAAGAACACTTACATAAAATAAGATATGTAGTAAATTTGTCGCACAAATTGATAGCAATAAAAATTGCGGTGAATACAGAGTGCTGGTGTTAATATTAAATGGTTAAGCAACATAATGTTATGTCTTTTTTGTCAAATACAGAATTCTCCTCTATATCTCTCTTGACAGATAAGTGGTAACCAGTGGAAAATTTTAACAAATTTCAGGATATGTTAGGATATCACTATTATATAATTCGTCCGAATCTCCTACATGCTTTCAAGTGTTCATCTAGTGACCAGAGAGATCGTGCCAAATTTAATAATATTCGGTAAAAAAAATTGTCAATTCGATAGTGTGATAAACGTCATCAAAAACTAGAAAACAATCCTGTTAATTATCTGTTTAAGGAATGCAAAATTGTCGATGAGGGGGAGAATTTCTTCTAATTATATCATAAGTATTACTGATTTTCTTCAGATATATATGCGTTTTATTCGAAATTATGAAAGGTTCCCAGTCTATATTTTTCAGAAATCGATGTTTTGAATGTACTCAACTCCCTCTTGTCGATTACTCAGTGATATTAATCATATTTATATTTGAATGTCTGAAAGTGTCTATTTATCCTATACCAAAAACTATAATAAAGATATATATTGTGAAATGTTATTAATCGTCACAGAATTTTTTCTTCATATTAAGTGTACTATTTTTAAATATATTACGATTTTTGTATGTCGTTTTATTTATTGCCCCGAATTTTTCCACCCTTGAATTCAGAATGGAATATTAAAAGCTGATAATGATACGACAGGCTGTGTCGATCACCATCCTCAGGATTAAGTTGCCTAAACGATATGGTTCGAATTTGGGTTCATAGTGTATCTTATCGCTCCAATACAGAGTGTTCAGATTATATGTGCAGGACTTCAGGATGTGCTAGCTCGTCCAAAAATATGAAAAAAAGTTTGTATCAACCAACCCTGTAAAATGCACTATTTTCGAGATACAGGGTCTTGAATTTGAAAAATAATAGTTTTTGTGAATATCTCTGAAACCGTTTATCCTACAGAAAACTGCTTTTTTACTCATAATTAGCAATGTTTCGTGCCGAAGATTATTAATTTTTTAATCATAATTGGTGAAGGTTTTGAATGGGTAGTGGGATTTTTCTCCCCGACTCCTACGCCACTGTAAAAAGTATGGTTTTGATACGCTCATTGATAACGCCGACCCTCTTTAGATGTTTGCCCGACTATCTGGGAAGTCAAAGATACAATTATTCTTCCAGGAATATTAGATAATATCTGATAAAACTGGTTTTTTGAAGGTTTAATAAAGAAATTCCTTTGATTACAAAAAAAACACTAATCTCTAAATTTTAATCATTCCCTGGTAATTCGTTCGAGGAAAACTGGAGTTTTCATCAGTCACAGGTAATTCTTCCAGATCCAAATAGGGTAATGAGTATGTTTTCTTCAAACTCGAACTCACGATGTAGGTGATGTGAGGTTTTCAATCCAATAATAGCTTAAATTAGCTAGTGTTGGGCATGCAGCCGCAAAAAAAACGTAACAGAGATTTTTGGTGCCTCAGCCAAAAAAATTATAAGATGTGTCTTCGACCCCATCCAAAAAACAATAGATAATGTAAACAGTGTTACAAATATAACTTTCCATAATACAATAATTCTCTGTACGAATCCGGAGATATGAGTTAACAGTACACAAACTCCATTCATCGAAATTCATTAAAGCATAGAAAAACACGAGGCACACAATCCCTCAAAAATTTAAGAAATTCTCCTCTGATTCGTTCAGAACAATAATCAATAACATATTCACATATAGCAGAAATTAAAATAATCAAACATAAGGTACTCTACATTATTTTCTAACAAAAATCTCGAGCAGAACTATATTAGCTAATTTTAATCTAAAATTATCGCATATTATAATTTACCAAAACCAACATCAACACCATAAAAACATATTCAAAATTTTTCACCTGCACCAGACGTATATCTTTACAAATAATTCACAGAAACTGAGATTTCAGATAACCATTTATTTAATCTCAACTATTGAAAATGGTTTAGAGAAGTATCTCGCTCAAGAGTTCCAGCGTAAAGTAAAGAGAGTAATTCCCCGCGGGCTTGCCACACCCAATCGTCTGACCACAGAAAGTTCAGGTCCCACAGAATTGAAACGATAAATTCACGGTATTAAACAAAATTATACTGAAATAACGTCTATAATATATTGAAAAATTAAATGTGAAAAATCCATACGGATTCATAAGATGAAACATTTTAAATCTAGACTCAAATTATGTTACAAAATCTTAAACCATAACGCAACCATCATTTCCCTTCAACGCATCACGTGTTGCATAATTTCGAAAACAGCGTAACGATTTTATACCGCTAAACACCACCAAAACCACAAAAACAACTTTAAATGGTTGGACAGTATGACAGTACTGTCAAAATCGAGCATCCACCAAAATATGTATCATGGTCTATTCTCCAACAAACACCAAAAATACATGTTATCTAGGAGCCCTTAGTTTCTGCAAATAAACTGAAACAAGTAACATTGCGTAACCAGGCAGATAACAAGGACAGATATACTAAGTGATGCACATTAGAAACCATCAACAACATGGTTATGTCAATATAGAACTCGAAATAAGGGAAGTAAACATCGGTTAAATAGTCTTATACAAGTGTCATAATTCAAAAGAGATGTCTTAAAGTATATGATGCAGTTGTTATTGATAGTTTAAACTTTAAAGTCTCCCACCCAACTAAGAAATTTCGGCAAAAGTACAAACGCCGCCTAGTCAGGGCTGTAGCTAGATGATTTTAAGGTAGGGCAATGGAGGTTACGGGTAGGGCAGAAGTACAAAATTTTACTCGATGTGATCTGATGAATCGATTTTCATCGTAACTACTTTTGAGTGAAATAGGTAGTTAATATCAAAATATTTATTTCTTCAGGTTTATTTTATTTCTTTCAACATATTTTGATTATTATAGTGATGATTAAAATCTTCCTCAATACTCCTGAATCCTTAGATTTGCCGTATTGTTATTAAATATCCGAAGGACTTCCTTAAGATCAACCCACTTAGTTCTTTTTTTTCAAAGGCCAGAAATACCATAATCATTAAATTGTACTGTGGGAGGTATATTCATTGTTAAATGGTTTCTTTCTGGGTTTTCCCTCCCAAACTCAAAATACCTATCTATAAAATAAAAAAAAATGGTTCAAGCACTGACGCAAAGTCAGGAGCTTCTGCGCGTACCTTATTAAGAGTGTCCAATACAGGAGAACGGACAATAGAATTCACCATGGTAAATTCGATTGAGAGTGTCCAATACAGGAGAATTTACAATAGAACATACGCGCAAAAGCTTCAGGTCAGTGCTTGATCCAAATTTTTTTTCATATTTTTTTTTATTTTCTAGCGGTAGGGTTCTCACAAAATTTCACACACGTATTTATGTCGATATTTTGCAACTAGTTAGCAAGCTTCAATTTGATCGAGTCTATATGGTTTGAGTTATCAAGGAAATAATATTCCAGATGGGTATAACTCCGAAACCGTTGGGCCGATTATGTCTAACAGCGAACTTAACTCTCCCATTCAGATGCTCAACCTACCCTGAAAATTGCAAGTCATTATCTCCTCTATAACTCTTGAATATATATTCAAAAGAATATATATTCAAGAGTTATAGAGGCAACGGTCACCCATCCAGCTACTGAACTCACACAAGACTCTCCAACATTATAGATCCGATCGTGTTCAAACTTGGAACTTGGTTGTAGAGTTAGGTTTTGAAGGCTCTCAAAGCCAATGTCGGATGGATAGTTTCTGATATATAGAATTTTTTTCAATGATTTTTAATGATTTTTTAAACATAGATCCTCACGAAAGAATTTTGCGCGTTGGCATGCTACAACTAATAACCATGTTTTAAATGGATCGGTTTTGTATTTTTCGAGTTATTGAGGAAATAACAACCATATTTCAGATGGATATAACTCCGAAACCGTTCGGCCGATTATGCTTATGAATAAACTCAAATGTCGCACTCAGATGCACAACCTAACCTAATTTCAAATCGCTATCTCTTTCCGTTCTCAGGTTATCGTGACATAAAAATATTTTTTAATAATTTTTTTAAAATTTTCTAGCGATACAATTCTGACAAAATTTCACAAACGTGCTTAGGTTTATATTCTACAACTATTCACCAAGTTTCAATTTGATCGGATTTATATTGGTTGAAAACAAAATTATTACTCGGAAACCATTGGAAAAAACTGAAAATTTCAAGTTGCTAGCTCTTTCCGTTGTCAAATTATCGTGGCAACGGTCGGACAGAATCAAATTTGACCATTCAAGGTCAAATTTGATCGGGGAGTCGAACCCAATCGTTTGAGACCATTTTCGGCAAAAAATTACCGACATTTGGGCAAAATGATAACGCGATGTTCCCCAGAACATACGCGCAAAAATGTTTTATTTTATGTGAATTGCTTCTGCATAAGAAACACAAGATATTCTAACTATTCTATTCTGAAATTCGAAAATTTCAGGATAGTTATCAAGAAAAAATAATTCTGAGGATTTTCCATCTGTGTGCAGGGAATTAGGACATGAGGTGCTTCTGAAAATGCAGCGTGTTGTCTATATGTATACAATGACCACGGTGCACTCTATTGATGTAGTTCGCAATCTCTAACAACCCGTGGTTAATTCAGAATTGCTTTACGAGTAATATTTTTTTTCCTCACGTCACATTATGAAAAACATTTTCCTTAGCATATTATTTAAATTGTAACTATTTTTTAAGGTAGGGCATTGAAAATTAAAGGTAGGGCATTGCCCCATCTTGCCCCCCCCCCCTAGCTACGGCCCCGCGCCTAGTCTACACAAGGTAGAGCTACAGGCTCAACACAGTGCAAAAGCACATATTATGCTACCTAATCTACACAAAAAAAGATAAGGCAAAGGTTCACCTCAATGTTGCAAACTAAAAACTACCACATCAACTTGTAAATAGTGGGGTTATAGGAAATAAGGAATTTTAAAAGAGGAAATAATGTAATCTTCGGAATCTGCAGGATTCACTCCCATCCTGTGGTAATGTCTCAATCTGAGGTAATGCATCGTCCTGAGTGATATCCAGTTTAATATGAGGTATATGGAAATTACCTAGTTCATTACCATCTAGGTCCACCAACAACACAGATGGTGAAATAATCTCCTTTACAATGCAAGGTGCATATTAATTAGCCACTTTTGCGGAAAAATGGTTGACAGCATCTGAGAGAACAAAATTCTTCTTCCAGATCCTCTCACCAACACGGAATCTCAAATCTCTCTTCAAATTATAACATTGAGTATTAATTTTATGGGAATGGAAAATTCGTTTCTGTACCCTGTCATAAATTTCAGGCAATTACACTGACAGTGGGGGTTCCAAAATTTTGTTCTTAATAGAGATAACATTATCTAAATTCTCAGATATCTTACCAAAAATTGGTTAAAGCCCTATGGACAGGAGCTTTTTGGCGCTCTTGTTCAAACAGACAAATTATATCTCCGGAAGTATTGGTTTCTCAGAGTTGGGAATTATATCGATGGATTCTTATGATAGAACTGCATCATGAAAGAAATTGAATTTAAAAAAAAGGGTCGTTTAAAGAAATGATTCAAAAATTATCATTAAAAAAAAACAATCTGCAATGCGTTAATGCTTCAAAAATTGTCATTAAATTTATTTATCAAGATTAAATGAACAATCTGCAATGATTCAAACTCGTGGAATGGTTTGTTGCAACTTACACTCGGTGCATAGTTTTCACAACTCCTAATACCTACGGAAAGTATCATCGAAATGTCTAGAGCAAGGCTGGAGACAATCATAGCAGATTGTCCATTTATTCCTGATATTTGAGTAGATAGAGGCAGACGAACAAATTATTTTAATAGTTCAAAATATATTAATAAAATACTATCCTCTTTTCATAATTTAAAATTTAAAAGTTCATACCACTTACACATTCATTTCTGTATTATGGACCTTAACTAAGGAAAAATGTTCGATACACAAATGTAGATCCATAGTTCAGCATTTTTTTTGCCAGCAACATTATGAAAATACTTATATAAGAACATATCTCACAACTTAAGGAAGTAAAAGTAATTTCTTTTGAGGATTCCATTATGTTCTTCTTTCCTATTGCCTTCATAAACTACATCATTAAAATGAGCCAATTCTAAATCTTCTAAAACATCATCCCCGATATTTATACATGAATTATTGAATTTGTAATCAATCAATATTATTTTCGATTTTAAAACAGTCTTGTTTATAGGTATAGAATCACAAATTCAAGAATCGGATACTTGTTTTTCCAACAGAAAATATTTTAAAATACGAATTGACAAGTCTCTAATAGCTCGATAAGATGACATTTATGAACAGTGAACACAGACAGATTTTGTGTTCACATTCTGTGAATACATATAAATACGATGTATTATTGAAATTTTGAAAAAACATTATTAGCTTGTTAGAGTTGAAAATGATAACAATAAATTCTTATAATGAAACTGCATCTTAAAAAAAATTAAAATATTTTTTTTCGTTACTCCGAAACCTTCATGCCCATTCTACCCAATACCAAACTTTACCGAGATATGTTTCCCCCAAACTTACTCTAAAAATTTTGACTGCCTAGCTCTATCTGTCGAAAGTTATAGTAGAAGCAAAATTTAAATATTAAAAAAAAAAAAATTGACACTTTACGGCAACCCGATCAAAACAAGACTTCGCATGCATATGAAGGTTATTATTCTACAATTCTATGCTAAATTTCCGATAGATCGAGTGATCGGTTTTGCAAATATTCATAAAAAACCGTTGGTACTAAAAACAGCCATACCTCTGAAACTGCTTGGTGGATTTCGCCCAATTTCGCCGAACTCGTCAGAGATATTTACGCTCCAAACCTACCCAGCAAATTTCAATCCTCTAATTCTTTTCAATCGAGAGTTATCGTGTTAACGGAGGGCCGACCGGACTGGCCGGCCGGACAGAATCAATTTCGACCACGGATTCTTGATCAGTGAGTCGAACCAAATCGTTTGAGACCATTCTCAGCCAAAAATTCGAAAATTACAGTCATTTGGGCAAATTGATAAGCGCTCTGCTCCGAGGAACAAGAGCGCCAGAAATGCGCCGTCAGTAGGTATAAAACACAAACAAGATGGAGAGAAATCAGTAACTTCATTTCGAACAATTTTGATGGCTTGTGCTATCTGGTGAATATTTTGATCCCAGGATTTATGATCATCATGTATGGAGGATCTAATGGCAGTTGTTGTTGTCCTTTTAACTCGTTCAGTGGTGTTACTTTTGAGGAAAATGACGATCATTATACAAAATTTTCTGAACATTATATTTCATATTATCAAATTTTTAAAATATTTTGGAAATAAATTGGACCCCATTATCCACCAATATGATCTGAGGAATACCAACCAACAATAACACTTGGTAAATTTACACACTACAGTGGCTCTAACTAAAGGATGAACTAAAACAAACTTTGAAAACCAATCTGTCACAACTAAAAGAAACTGGTTTCCATTTTTAGAGCAGGTATATGGTACTAAATGATCAGCGGAGATTAATTGAAAGGGAAAATTTCTATATTTTCCAATCAGACCAGCTTGAGGAAAGGTTCTTGAGGAAAGGTTCTTGAGGAAAGGTACAAAGAAGATACTCTAGATAAGGTCTTACATCTTTGAAGAATCGGGCCTACATTCATCAGGTACCACGATTTTCCATTTAACGGCATTATTAAGTCTCGAATTAAACAGCATACGCTTATAAAGAGTTTTCCCCCAATTACCGACTCCGACCACAATGGAAGAGGATTTTCCCCTTTCTTTTTCTCTTTTTTTGCGCGTATGTTCTGGGGAACATCGCGTTGTAGTTTTGCCCAAATGTCTGTAACTTTCGAATTTTTTGAAAAAAATGGTCTCAAACGATTAAGTTCGACTCCCCAATGAAGAATTCGAGGTCAAATTTGATTCTGTCCGGCCGGCCGTCCGGCCGTTGCCACGATAACTTGAGAACGAAAAGAGCTAGCGACTTGAAATTTTTAGGGTAGGTGGCGCATCCCAATACGACGGGCAAGTTCGTTAATGGGCATAATCGGCCCAGCGGTTTCCGAGTAATAATTTTGTTTTAAACCAATATAAATCCGATCGAATTGAAACTTGGTGAGTAGTTGTAGAATATGAACCTAAGCACGCTTGTGAAATTTTGTGCGAATCATGTGGCTAGAAAATTTTAAAAAAATTATTAAAAAATATTTTTGTTGTCACGAACACTTGAGAACGGAATGAGATAGCGGCTTGAAATTTTCAGGTTAGGATGAGCACCAGAACTTGACATTTCAGTTTGTTTATGAGCATAATCGGCCAAACGGTTTTAGAGTTATAGCCATCTGAAATTTTCTGAAATTTCGTGGTTTTTGTTCCTCATTAACTCGAAAAATACTAAACCGATTGAATTCAAACATGGTTATTAGTTGTAGAATGCCAACGCGGAAATGTTTGCAAAATTTGGTGAGGATAGCATTTGTAGAAAATTTTTAATAAATCATTGAAAATAAACAAAAATTCTATATATCAGTAACTAATCGTTAGAAATTGATGAAATTTTGCAAGATCCTTCATAACCTAACTCTACCGCTAAGTTTCAAGTTTTAATACGATCGGTTTAATATTGTTGGAGATTGGAGCATTCTTGTGTGAATTCAGTAGATGGGTGACCGTTGCCTCGATAACTTTCGAACGAAAGGAGATAGGGACTTGCAATTTCCAGGGTAGGTTGCGTATCCGAAAGGGAGAGTTGAGTTCGTTTTTGGGCATAATCGGTCTAACGGTTTCCGAGTTATACCCACCTGGAATATTATTTTCTTGATAACTGAAAAAATAAATATTCGATCGAATTGAAGCTTGTTAACTAGTAGTAGAAAATCAACATAAACACGTTTCCAAAATTTTGTAAGAACCGTACCACTAGAAAATTCGAAAAAAATGACGAAAAAAAAAAATTTTAATAACCGTACCCCTAGAAAATTTAAAAAAAAATCACGAAAAAAAAAAATTGGTTCAAGCACTGACGTGAATTCGATTAAGGGTGTCCAATACAGAAGAATGGACAATAGAACATACGCGCAAAAGCTTCTGACTTCACGTCAGTGCTTGAACCATTTTTTTCCTTTTTATCTTGAATGTGGTTTTCAAGCGAAGTGTTCAAGATATAATAAATAGTTCCCTTAATGTATAGTCTGCTATCCATAACATCCAATAAGGCACCAAATAATGGAAATAGTTAGCCATATCAAAAAACGTATTATTTAAGAACAGATTAACATAAACTAATATTTTGTATTGCTCTGTCCCTGCCTCGAGGTTTCAAACTCGAGCGAAAATAAACGCCCAGAGAGCAAATAGATGTGCCCTGATTTGTCAATGGAATATAAATTATTGATCTCATCTGTCCAATGGAAAAAGAAAATATGACTTCGAGTGCTCCGAGAGTGTCAATGAAAATCGTTATTAATTGTAGTTCTCATCTATCAAAAAATGACAGCCCTTCATATGTAGTTCTCATCTATCAAAAAATTACAGCCCTTCATATGACAGCAGCCAAAATGACGTATTTCTCCAGATGATCTGAAGGAGTATTGCATACCCTCGTCAAGAATCTGTCCTATCTCGAGCAACATTGGCATGGAAAGATCGTTATTAGTTGAGGATTGCGGTTTCACAAGACTGTTTCAACAACGAGGTCAATTGATTTGAATTAACAGCTATACCTACGAGGTTTAATTGATTTCCTTTCTTGGCAATAAAATGCAAGTTCTCCTGAAACAAGGGTTACGATGAGCGTCTCATGAGAAGGATTCGTTACCCTACTTCCCTTCGCTTTCTGCTTTCCAGACGTTATACTATTCCAACTCGTGCGGTTTATGACCAGCAATCGACTGTAATTAAACCAAACCACCAAATTACTTTAATCATTATATAATGAAGACGCATATTGGTTGAGCAACATATTGGATGATATTTTGCCAGTTATCCAGAGCCATTCAATTCCCAAAGAAATTTCAACGAAGGAAGATATCTGAACGGTAACATCCGAATTAAACATTGAGACTATTCGGTAAGTAATTGTCGATCCAAATATAACTATATTTAGTGTTTTTCATATGATACTAATGAAGGATTTTTATATCAAATGCCTAGGGGTTGAGTTACTTTCCTAACATTCGTCTTTAACGTCTCAGGTTTAAAAAAAAAAACACTTATTCTGCTATTTACACACTTTATCTACAATTCAACTCGAAGAAATATTCTCAACTCTGACAGTATTTACTTCCGCAATTACTTAAGGTCCTCAACTACCGCAATATACCGTTAATTCGTCTAAGTCAGGATTCAATAAAACCGTATAAGTATAAGGTTTAAAAACTCGTACGTCCAAACCATCTTCAACGTCTACCGTCTTCCCCTGCCCAGAACACACTCCCCCTTGAGTGCTCATACTCATAGATACCTAGTCCGTTTACTTGGCTTACCTTCGATCTCACATGGTAGTGCCATGACTGGTGATTCTCTGGCTGAACCACCCCGCCTTAGACCAATAGGATTCCCTGGGAACGATCCCACGGTTTTGAGGTAAATCCTGGAATCTAGCCGTTGTTGATCCTTCACGTCAAGCGCTCTTCTGGAATTATACAACCCAGACATATTTGGAGACGCCAGAAAGTCAGGGTTTGGTCTTGAATTCTTTATCTACTATTAGTGTTGCATCGTCTTCAGAATCTGTATAGTATCTCTAACGGTATGCTAATAGATTACTGGCGACAGAGACGTTGATTGCACCTTTAAAATATAATACTAATTCTAACTATATACAAGTAGAATTTCAATCATAATTGATAGTTGAAGTTCATATCAATATCAAGTTTGAAATCCTGTGTTTGAATAACAATTTCAGTATAATAATATTAGTCGTCTTAAAAGAAGTCGAAAATGAATATTGTAGATATCATCGACTATGTGAACATAAATCTCATGATACTTTGGTGGATATTTATCACATTTACTAGCAGACGGCATCTTTAGAGGAAAATGCTGTGATTTGAAAAAAATGACTGTTCATCAAGCGAACGTGATACGCACTCAAACCGAGCATACGTAAACAGCATCTTATATCTGAAATATTTTTGAAAGAGAATCAATATTTCTCTAAATACATTCATGGATACCGAATGAAATCTCACTTCATCCTTATTTAATTTAAAATTGAGATGTAGAAGCTATGAGAAGAATTTGAGTGGGTAAACTAGATTACAAAGGTGTAAATCTATATAACCTCTTGCGTACTATGTGCATTACAGAGTTTGTGAATCTTCAAAATCCAAACATTTGTTCTGGCACACAACTACTCCCCTTATGCCGACAGGACCGGAACAACCTCTAGTGTTGAACTGAAAGTAAATATATTAATAATTCTTCCCAAAAGTCGTCGAGAATGTATATTGGTGTCTCGACTTCTTCCACGAACTGTTTCAATCGACACCAAAACATCAGTAGCGTTCAAAAGGGACTGTTGCATGATTCCACAAGTACTCCAAGGCTCTCTACGCTACGGATAGACACAGTCAGTAACCGATCATCTACAGGAGTGGTAAATCTTGGGAGTCTCGGTCTTCCGGACACATTTCCAGTTTCTCGATATCGATGGGTAAGGCGGGAAACTACGCTTGCACTAACTTGACAGAAATTGCCAACATTCCTTTGATTACGTCCCGCCTCAATCATACCAATATGGCTTCTTCCGTACTAAGATTACGTCTAGGCATTATTGAAAACAACTTTTCAGATTTTGAATGAAAGTTGATTGTAAGGACGTAATACTATATACAGGGTGAGTCTTTGACCACTGCATTAATTTTAACCAAAGATTCCACTCATCAAATGAACACTTTTTTCATTTAACATTTTTCCAAATTCAGCTCAGGTAAAAAGATACAGGCTGTTGAGATTTTGAAAAAAAAATCAATTTTTATTTTGTAGCTTTGACATCCTTTTTTTGAATGAAATGAATGTTGGCGTAAAGTTTCCTATAACTATCATACATATATTATATATATTACATACATATAATATAAGTTATTTTCTACTTCTACTGGTTTTCTAGTTATGGACTCGTGGATTCATAAAACTAAACGAAATTAGCATAAATAAAGCATATTAAGTTTTTGTTGAGCCATTTCAATAATTTTCCATTATTTTAGAACATTATATTATTCTTCATCATTTCTCCTTAAACGCACCGTTTTCGAGATATTCTTCATTGAATGTTTTAAAATGGAAAAATCCAGAAATTTCACTACTTTTATGGATCCGTTTCTGAGCGTCGGAATCCCGAATCAAGCTGTAAACCACGTTACCATGCCTTATTCTCGTCCGCCAACAATGTCATAGATAATTTATATGCGGGAGTGTATTAGCACATTGTGAAATCTTTAAACGCTTATAACTTTTTACCTGAGCCGAATCTGGAAAAATGGGAAATGAAAAAAGTGTTTCATTTGATGAGAGGAATCCTTGGTTGAAATTAATGCAGTGGTCAAAGACTCACCCTGTATAACTGATACAAAATTCTCAGAAACGCATACGAGAAGAAATTGAAAAAGTTATCAAACGAGGAGCAAAAGAACCATTCAGATATAAAAGCGCAAACATTAAATTTCTCATAAAAGAACATTTAGTGGATAAGAATCGACAACTTTTGAAACGGTCACAACATTTCTAAACTTCCTTAACTTTTGTGGAGAAGTATAGGTATTCGTGTGTTTCGTTTGGACCACTTTGACGTGTCACAGTAAGATTGAAATCCAACAATTGCAGATTGCAGTTTGAATATTGGCACTATCATGATTATCCATATTATGTTTACTTTTTCACATGTTTTTGGCAGAAAAACTTGTTTACATATAGGTCAACTTGATTAATAGGAAACATTTGAAATCTAGGCAATTTGAAATGATTTCTGAAGTTTTCTCAAATATCCTTCAAAATAATCCTATGCAACTATACAAATAGTTTCATAACTAATCAGCTGATACAAATTCCATCACGGTACCACTAATAGTCTAGTAATTTTTCCGAAATTAGTTATTGATAGTCCAGGATCCTTGGGCTATTTTTGCACTTTATTACTATCAAGCTGATTCTTCGTGAATAGCTTCGTTTCGATGAGACGCCCAAAAATGTCCTGTGCGGGAATTCTCGAATCTGGTTGCTAATAGAGGTAGCAAGGACAAAATATGTTTATTTGATGAGTCTCAAAAATGTATTACTAACTGAGGGATTCTTTTTTTAATCTCAAGATAATTATATGACTTATTTGAAAAAATATTTGTCCTACAAAATGTATGGATTGATCATTGAGACCCCTCCTTTCAACATGTATCGATAACGAAGTCACTTAAAACCTTTTTTCGTAGTTCCTAGATCTATTATTTCTTCCCATTCCCTTAGAGTCTTATTTTTCAAATAACCCGTCCTCCTTGTCTTCCCCTTTTCCAACATTTTAGCGTCACCTAGATTATCTAAGTAAAAGGTTCCACAAGTCGAAGTGTTTTTAAGACTTTTCTCCTTCCTCATTTAAAATCATTACTAACCAGCTGTTTTTTTATATTTCGTTATAATTTATATTATTTAAGAGTCACATTGTCCTGTAAAATATATGGTTTGATCAAAGAGTCTTCTCCTTTCAACATGTATCGATAACGAAGTCATTAAAAATCATTACTAACTAGCTGATTTTGGCGCTCTAGTTCCTCGGAACTGAGTGCTTATCAATTTGCCCAAATGTCTGTAATTTTTGAATTTTTCGATGAAAATGGTCTTAAACGATTTGGTTCGACTCACTGATCAAGAATCCGTGGTCGAAATTCATTCTGTCCGGCCGGTCCGGCCGGTCCAGCCGGCCGGCCGTAGGCACGATAACTCTCGAACGGAATGAGCTAGACAGTTGAAATTTTCAGAGTAGGTTTGGGAGATAAATATCTAGGCTAAGTTCGTTATTGGGCAAAATCGGACAGATGGTTTCGGAGTAACAAAAAAAAAAAATTTTTCACAAGGCAAATTCCAAATTAAATTTTTTTCAATAAGTTGTTTTACCATAAAAATCCAATGATATCATTTTTAACTCTAACAAGCTAATACTTTCGGAGATATGATTTTTCAAAATTTCAATAATAAATCGTATTTCAACGTTGTCACAGAATGATATTATTCTATGTATGAATTGTCATAATGTCAAATGATGTTCCTGAGACATGACATTATCTAATCAATCGAAGAATTGTGAGTGAAGTGAGAAAAATCTCAGTTGTTTGCTCCGAAATTAGGTTTTCTCAGAAAATTCTTACATTTCGGAACGGAACATGAAGTAAGAGATCTGAGAGTAGTGAGACTGCTTTTCATCCATAGACATAGATATAACTCTCGAACGGAATGAGGTAGGTAGTTGAAATTTTCAGAGTAGTTTAGGGAGATGAATATCTCGGTTAAGTTCGTTATTGGGCAAAATTGGCCAGATTTAATTTGATTTCTTCCATGGTGCAGTTCTATTCTCATGATTGCTCATTTAATCTTGATAAATGAACTATTATTTGAATTGAATTTCCTTTGGGATGCAGTTCTATCATATGAATACATTGATATAATTCCCAACTCTGAGAAACCAATACTTTCGGAGATATAATTTGTCTGTTTGAACTAGAGCGCCAGAAAGCTCCTATCCACAGGGCTTGAACCCATTTATTTTTTACTTCGTTATAATTGATATTATTTAATAGTCACATTGTCCTACAAATTGTGTGGTACGTTGTCGCGGTGCTTCAATTGAATACATACTTGGAATTCATGAAATGAAAAATTGAGTCATTTTGTGTATTCTGCTGCTATAGCTGAGTCACATCTGGACGCATGCTTAGGGCATTGCTCATTACTGATTGTTAAGTAGCCCTTCACATGTTGATGTCGCTTATAAGCGTGCAAAAATGTTTCTATTTCACCACGTGATTAACTTTATCTTTTTTTTTGTGTAATTTGCTCTGTGAAAATTCTAATTTTCGAGCAAAAAGTGCAGAAGTGAAGAAATTCAATAAAAATATTCGGCTTTCTTGCAAAACTTTTCTATCTGCTCGAAAGCATCATGAACATAAACATGGAGATGTTTTATTGCCTGAAATTTTGAGTGACGAAGTAATAGGCTATCATTCCTCCTGTTACAAAGAGTTTCGAGTGAAATCTATATATTTAATAAATCAAATAACCGAAACGAAGAAATTGTAAAACACAACATCGTAGGATAAGATCCATCTAGTTTGACACCAACAAAACAAGAATTATTACAACAGATTAACAGAACTGCATTTATCAGCGATGTATGGTTTAATGCACACATTCGGTACCTCACGGAAAAATTGCCGGAAAACTATGGATGGATAATAATTGATGGCAAATATCAATACTACTGGTTTGATGGTCCCCGAAGAATTATCTTCAGCCCTACAAGGTACCCCTATTAATACTATTGTTGTTTATTGATTGATTATTCATTATTATATATTTATATTATATTATTATAATTTACTTAATTTTTTCATGTTACTACAGACTCGGATATCACGGATGAAGAAATGGAAACAAATGAAGATGACAGTGATGTTAAGAGCGAAGATTCCTCAGATGCATCTGATGAAGATTAATGTTGTTTATTTGTACAAAATAAAATCATTTTTTACATCTATTTTATCAAAAAATATTATTTTTATTTAAAAAAAGAATTTTTTATTGTTATGTCATGTTATAAATAGGAAAACGGAAAAATTACAATTCCTGCCGGACTAGTTATCCGTACCTGCTTTCTTGTAGAACATTGTTTTATTTGTGCAGAGAACCCACTAACCTGTCATGTAGTATTTTTATCCTACAGTTAGTAATGAAAAAAATTGTCTTGTGGAATTAATAATTTCTAAACGTAGGACCGGGATAACGTACCACAAAATTTTTAGGACAATGTGACCATTGAATTATCTACATGTTAACGAAGTAAAATCAAAATAAACCAGCTGGTTAGTAATGATTTTTAATGACTTCGTTATCTATACATGTTGAGAGGAGGGGACTATTTTATCAAACCATACATTTTGTAGGACAAATATTTTTTCAAATAATCTGTATAATTATCTTGGCATAGAAAAAAGAATTTCCCAGTTAGTAATACATTTTTTGACTCATCAAATAAACATATTTTATCCTTGCTACCTCTGTTAGCTGCCAGAATCGAGAATTTCCGCACAGGACATTGTTGGGCGTCTCATCGAAACGAAGGTATTCACGAAAAATCAGGTTGATAGTAATGAAGTGCAAAAATAGCCCATGGATCCTGGACTTTAAGGCTTATCTTAATAATATAATTCAAATATATGTCCTACGGATGAAAATCTGTAAGTTTCAAACAATCAATTATAGGTCATTTATAAGTTTAATTCATTTAGGTTTTATTGATTGGTAGTTTAATTGCTACATATTATAACAATCAATGATAACTATGGGTAAATCACAACTCATTTAATATTATCTACAATAACGAAAAAAACAGAATTATCACAGATGAGTAGGTTTCTAATTGCTAAATATGTATAAATATACGTATCTATGTATATATTGAGAAATGTACTGGTACGAATTAATTTATGACTTTCTTGGTTGCTTCTCACAACAATCATGAATATACCAATATTAAATGAAATATTTTTCTTGTGGATATTTCATTCGATATTCCATTGTATAATTTGATTCAATTATAGTGATATACTTTACAAAAATTTAAACATACAATGAATTTGGTCGAAAGGAACGATAGAGGTCAGAAGAATCTATCTACAAGGAGATATATAAGTAAGTGCAGAAACTTCAGGATCTGATTATTCGACTGAAAGTTTGGATAATTAAATTTGTAACATAAACTTTCCAAATTCCACTAATCGACTACTCGAATGTATAGTTGAATTTCGGGCTTTTTGTGGGTAAAATTAAACTTTAAGAATTCTCCTTTTCAAAGGGACGGTTCCACAATTCTCTTATCACACGTTTTTCCCCGAAATTTTCCTACCATGTAGGTATAATTCATGAATGAGTAAAACAGGTTTGATGCCATTTGAATAGATTCACTTTTTATTTTAATTCGGCTTTGCACAGAAGCGTGACGCTATTTGAATGTTTAATGGATATGCGATTATTCGAATGTACATACAGGGTGATTCTGGAGTCAGATTTTAAGAGAAGTTCACACTAGTCAAGACAGTTTCGAAACAATGTTTGGTTTATGGTTGAGTGTTTTAATTGAGAGTCTACAGGGAGATTTGTCCGTTTCGATCGATTTTTCTTTTATTAATATCTTTGGTAATGCTTATGCAATTTCGATGAAATTTTCAGTGTAGTACAATATCATTAAGTGCATTTAATAATTCCAAAATTTTTTCAAAATACAAAGTGGGAATTGTGATAATTTCATGTTAAGTGTGCAGGTTGAAAAAACAGCCTGTTCATTTCGTTTTCATAACTTCGCTACCTGTTTCAAATTCTACCATAATCTGTCATTACTAAGGTGTTTTTGATTTTTTTGGCACACCTTTCCTTGAAGAAATTTCCAAAAAGAATGAAATTCCGCTCCAATGCACTGAGATATTCTGATCTGAATAGTAAAATTGTATCATCCAATGATGCAAAGCTCTTCCTAAGGACTAAAGTAGTTTATTCGATTTCGAAGTTCATATTTTATCGCTTTTGTTCTGATGTATAAAATCATTTGATTCTAGAAACAAATACTGAATGAATATAAGAAAAATATGAAAGGCAACACTATAGATTGAAAGAAAATACAAATTGAATTTTCAAAATGGTTTCCTTTATTTCTGATACATATTTGTGCCCTTTTTATCAAAAAGCACTGAATTCACGTCAGTGATCCTAAAATCTGACGGTCGCCTCTGGAATCACCCTGTATATTCTAAACTGTTTCTACATGCTCATTTAAAAAATGTTGTTCTTCGGTAAAAACAATCGATAAGGTGCCTTATTTTACTCTTTGTTGATAATCATACGAGGGTTTCAAAATTGTGGAATCATCCATTTCAGAGTCGAATTAGCCAAATTTTATTCTGTGCGATCGCATAAATAATTTGGAGAAAAATGAGTGCGATCAGGATACCCCGGTTCGGAAAGAACGTTACACCTACATGCATATCTTATTCTAAATTAATACAGATATAGAATCATCGTTTCTTCACTATACCCTGTAACGAGCTGAACAAGTATGACCAAATGTATTACTTAATTCGAAATTGACGATGGAATTGTAAATGAGGTTGACTATGTTCATAAAACGAAATTCTCTTGCACCTAGTCCATACACCTAAAACATTTCTCTTGTATAGACTTTCAAAAACAGCTAGCTTACTTCGCATGCAAAGTCCACTGGTCACTGAAAGTGCTCTTCACATGCTGCCAGCCATCAAAAACCATGATCCTGAACAGGGCTGGTTCAGAAGATATCGTTTCTTTCATTTGCACATGCACGGACCGTCTTCAGAGTATTCTGCATACACAAAACGCCACGCCTTGAAGACTGAAACTCCAAGAGTTATAATGTTTTCCGTTACCCACTCATCCATACACTCATCCGATCGCTCCTGTATACAGGGTCCGAGACCACCACACCGACACAGGCAAGGAGGTACCATTACGGTATCACACCTCCTGTTGTTGAACTGTCCTCCAGGTCTTCTGATGGAAGTTAGGGATGGTTTAAGCCAGGGGTGAGTTTTCTTATTTTGCAAATATTTTAGAAACCAGTTGAGATAGACAAATGGAATTTGAAGGTTTCAGTAAGCCACTCGAGTACTTTGAAACCCTGATGAAATAAGTTTTTGTAACCCCCACTAAAACAAATGGTAGAGGAAGAGAGTTCTTTTTGAAATAAATGATTTGTTTCCACGGTAACTTAGTTATAATAAATCAGATTCCAAAACTGCTACCTTTCGCCTTTTATTTGATGTATCACTGACACTTGGGGCTCAAGCGGTTACAAAGACGTTATCAAAATAATGTCATGAACACATAACATTTTCGATAACGGGGTAGATCACTACATACACATCGAAGTTTTTCAGCTTCCCATTACCATATTGAAATATTTTCTCTTGCGAGTGTCGTTAGGGACCATAGTATCCATATTTTCGAAATATTAACCCGTTAGCGCCCAGCGTCCTTGTTCGAGGACGGCTGGAAACAACCCTGTAATATTTCTTCGAAAAGATTAATCGGTTCTGTTTTTTGCCAAATGCACGTGCATCAGTCTGACTTCACTTCAACAGTTTCAGTTATTCAGTGAGTTCGAAGTGAATCAGTTGAATTATTCGCCGGAACTGTATGTTGCTATTTGTTCTTTACTCAGTGATATTTGCTATTATATTTGCCAAGATATTCAGAGGTAAGTGTTCATATTATTATTATTACAAACTCGAAACAATTATCTTTCGTTATGATATATTACAGAATTATACTTTGCTCATTATTTTTCTGAAATCATTGAAAATTTGTTGTTTCCTCAAATAAGGACGCTGGGATTACAGTCATATTTCAGTTATTTTTTTATGAAAAATGTTTTTATTTTTCAGAACTATTCAACATGAGCATATGAAGACAATTCTTCAAAACACTGGAAGAGGCTGTTAAATATCTATATTCCATCGAAATTGATGCTGATCTCTTAGCTTTACCACCTGAAGTGGACGAACTTACTGATGAGGAAGCTATGAATGATGAGGATTTGGACGTACGTGTTCTGTAACGATTCTGATGATAATATTCCTTTATCAAATTTTGCCAGAGAAGCAAAGTCAAATTCGCATTAAGAGTCATCGCATTCTTCAGAAAATAAAAAAGAAAGTGCTAGAAAACAGAAAATGCCACAAAACCCGCGCAACAAGTGCAAAGTCAGAAAGGAGAGACGTTGATTACCAATGCGACGAAAAACCGATATTCTGATGGTGAGATGGAATGACAATAAATTTGTCAAGAAGGGAAGTAATTTGATACCATTGAGCCGAAACGTGCAGTTCAGCTATCATTTTGGATGATGTTAGATTTGATGGAAGAAATCATATAATGGATGAAAGGAATAATCAACGTCGATGTCAGTTCATCTCATGTAAAGAGAAAACACGTACTCTTTATAGAAAATGTAACGTAACACTCTGCATTTCCTGTTTTCCCAAATTTCATAAAAAATCTTTACTTGGAAAATAATTTTTTCGGCAACCGTCCGGGAAGTGCCCACTTCCCGGACGCTTTTTCTTTGAGAAAGAAGAATCACGTCGTTTTGGTCATTGTAAATACATTATGAAAACCTCGTTCGGAACGACGGTATTTGCGGGAACGCGAAGACGAGATTCGAAATTAGTCCGTAGCTGAGCCCTTTTTCGATTCACTCTTTCGTTTTCCCGGAAGAACGATAGGAAAATGTGACTTTTCGGCGAAAATCGACGAACTTCTGACGTTTCACGTATTTCTGTGGCGAATTTTAACGCGGCTCCTTCACGGTCGACGTTTTCGGTCAGAACGAGCGATTAGAAATGTCAAATCGAATTTGAATTTCGAACCGAATCGGTCGAAAACCTTCGAATAGTCTAGAAAAACACGGTTGCCGAAAAAATATTGTACGCAACACGCCCGAAAAAGGTTTTTTTGGACTCATAGACTTCCAGGACTCGCTTACGCTCGTCCTAGAATTTTGTCTATTCGTCCAAAAAAACCCTATTTTCCGGACTTGTTACGTAAATTACTATTTTGGACCTTTATTCAATATCATAATTGTAATTTTTTAGGTTTAGTTAACGTTTTTGAAATAAAATACTATTTTCGTTCTAGCACAATTGCAAATGAATTTTTTTTGTTATGATTCGAACATGACCAAATTTTCTACGTGAAACGCCCAGCGTCCTCATAAGAGGACATCCCTTGAAATCAAATCTATGATTTGGAAAACATCTATCCACCTAGACATCATCAGTAGAGCCATAATAGTAACCTATGTGAATATTTTGAAATTTTGATTTCAAAATATAAATTGGGCGGGTACGGGTTGAGAAGTATACATGGTGTTTCAAAAAAAGGTAGTGCTACAACTTCCATATTTTCAATGTGATACCCTGTATACTTTGTAATTTTGGAAAAAAGTGCTCCTCACAAACTTGGGTAAAAATTTGTCGTAGAAATCAAAAATTACAATGTTTACGGAATATTACATTGAAAATTTTGAAGTTGTGAGATGATTAGCCTTTTGTGGAACACCATGCATACTTCTTAATATCTTGATAATATATTGAATATGGAAGAGCTAATGACACTCTCAAGAAATAAAATTTCAATAAGGTAATGGGAAGCTGGAAAACGCCTAGCTGTAGTGCTCTACCCCGTTATCGAAAATGTTGTGTGTCCGTGACATTCGTTTGATAAGATCTTTGTAACCGCTTGAGTCCCAAGTGTCAACGATATACCAAATGAAACGTAAAAGATCGTAGTTTTGGAATCTGATTTATTATTACTACGTTACCTTGGAAAAAAATCATTTATTTTCAAAATGACCCCTGTTGATTCCTGATTGGTTTATCAGGATGTTATGGTTTCGAAGGATCAAATGTTGGGTCCTCATTCTTTTATCAGGATATAATGATATTTCGAAGGACCAGAATTATACACCCTGATTGTTTTATCAGGGGAATGCGTGAAGGGGGTATACTTAACATTAAGCACCCAGTAGTAATCTCGTTGATTACTGCGTAAGTTGCTACTTGCAATATAAGAACAATTACGAGGATATGAAGTGGTAAAATATTCGAACGCACTTTTAACACAACGACAAAATGTATTTTCTTGTTACCGACAATGTGATAATAAGCACGAAGTTTTGTACAATGCAATATTGATACAATATAAAATCTTACTTCTATATAAAAAAGGAAGAAGTGACTACTAAGTTGCTAACGAACACCAGGCAATGTTATTGTTTCGCGACAGATCAAGAATAGTGATGAATTCTTAGAGTGTAATAGTACATAAAAGCCCAGATAGAAGGATATACAGGGTCTTTCACGAGGAACCTCACCCATATTTATACGAGAAACTACTGAACGTATTTTCATGAAATTCAGCACTTATAAGTATTTCACGATGCTGATGAAATCTAAAATATTTTCAAGGCATGAGCACCTCCGGTTTTTCCGGAAATGACGTCAACTTCCGTTTTTCAAATTAAAACACCATTCTTTTATTGCAGAAATAGATTCCTTAGAAAATTTCAAGTTATTTTGATGTAACATTTTTCAGTTTTGGTTGGAAAATTCTCTCTGAGCGGGAAAATTCGAAAAAAAAATCGAATATAGAGCTCCACTGAAACAAGAATAACTTCGAGGTTTTTGGATGGAAAATTTTAATTTTTGGGATTTTTTAAGATGTAAGATTGATGTATCCATTTCAAAAATCGAAATCGCGATTCATGATACAGGGGGTGAAAAAATCGCTTTCAAAGTTAGGGATGACAAAATCGTGAAAAATCAATTTTTTCAAATTAGAACCCCATTTTTTTATGGCAGATATTGAATCTACGTTAAAAAATAATGTGAGTGTATGCATCACACCCTTGCCCTAAAATGGATATTTTCTGAGTTATTCACAAAAAACTGTTTTTCGTCTTGAATTTTCAGCTATTTCTTTTCCCTTCACGCCAAAAAGATGAAATTTTCAGGAACTGTAATTTGAACCATGCTGTAGATTTTTCCCCCCTTCTTGAAACTGACTTCAAGTTACTATTAGGAGAACCATGGCAAACTCTCGCAGTTATAACTAGAGAAGATGCTCAAAGTTTTGACCGTTAATTTCTAGACATTTATTTATACGTCTCAGGAATGCTTCGTGCGTTGCTCTTCTTATTTCATCGGGAGGAAGAGATCTGCAAAAGTGTTTAAAAACCTAATTGAGTTTCAAAACTATGAATCTAAAAATCTAAACAAACCTGAACGCATTTCTGACTCGTTCTATGCAGTCCTCTTTATCAGTCAGGGGAGTTGAGTGGACAATATTTTTTATCCTACCCCAAACATAATAGTCTAAAGGAGTTAAATCGGGAGAACGTGGTGGCCAAAGATGTGGACCATTGTTCGCCAACCATCGATCTTCAAATAGCCTGTAGAGGATATTTGACATATTGAGTGAATTGTGTGGAGGCGCCATCTTGTTGATACCATAAGTCATTATGGTTCTGCACTAGCGGCTCAATTATTTGAGTCAATATGTCAGAATATCTATCTCCTTAGGGAGAACATTCTTTAAATAATGCAAACATGTGTAGTGTTCTATCTTACCAGTTAAAGTCCCATCATAAATGTGAACATCGAGAATTGCATTATTTTTGATGGCGCAAAAAACATTGACACTCCAGGTCTCTTGAAAGTTCCATTGTCTGAAGTGGTGGTTGTTCTCTTCATCCCAATAATGACTGTTATGCCTATTGAAAGAACCATTCTTTGTGAATTTAGATTCATCTGTCAAAATTATACAGTCCAAAAAGTTTTCATTCTCTTGAAATCGAATCATCATAGCTTCGCAAAACTCTGTTCTCCTGACGAAATCAGTTTCCTTCAAATGCTGTACCCTATTGAATTCATATGGGTGCATTTTATGTTTTTTTAATATTCTCCAAACACTCGATTGAGATAATCCCAGATCAATCTCGGCATCTTTGAGAGAATTTTGAGGATTCACACGAAAATATGCAAGAACTGTAATTTCGTTGTTCTCATCTTCTACTACACTTTTTTCTCTGTGTATAGTTTTCTTAACGAAAGATCCGACATTTCTCAAATTTGTCATGGTTCTGTTAATGGTATCTCTCGTTGGTCTGGGTCGGTCAGGAAACCTCTCAATGAACAGTCGAATCGTTCTATCTACAACTTTATTACATTCTCCATGAAGTAGAATGAGATTTAAATAATTTTCATTGGTAAAATTAGGCATAGTGATCGATTTTATAACTTAATACGAATTATCACCAAATTAATAGTAAACACAAAATGCTACTGAATAAAGAGGAATTTGGCAGATGTAATTAATGATATCTATCATTAAAAAAAAAGAATGTAAAACATGGTAAGTTTTTGCAAATGGTTCATAAGGAATTATTTATTTATCACTGGAGAGAAAACCGATGGCCGATTAGTTGAAATAAAGAGGTTTCCGATACAAATTCGAATCAAAATTCGCCATCTATTTAGGAACAACCTGTAACTTTTTTCTCTTGCATATTAGGGTAGTAAAATCTAAAACATGGGTTAAGTAACAGTTCCTGAAAATTTCATCTTTTTGGCGTGAAGGGAAAAGAAATAGCTGAATATTCAAGACGAAAAACAGTTTTTTGTGAATAACTCAGAAAATATCCACTTTAGGGCAAGGGTGTGATGCATACACTCACATTATTTTTCAACGTAGATTCAATATCTGCCATAAAAAATGGGGTTCTAATTTGAAAAAATTGATTTTTCACGATTTTGTCATCCCTAACTTTGAAAGCGATTTTTTCACCCCCTGTATCATGAATCGCGATTTCGATTCTTAATGTGGATACATCTATCTTACATCTTGAAAAATCCCAAAAATGAAAATTTTCCATCTTAAAACCTCGAAGTTATTCTTGTTTCAGCGGAGCTCTATATTCGATTTTTTTTTCAAATTTTTCCGCTCAGAGAGAATTTTCCAACCAAAACTGAAAAATGTTACATCAAAATAACTTGAAATCTTCTAAGGAGTCTCTTTCTGCAATGAAAAAATGGTGTTCTAATTTGAAAAACGGAAGTTGACGTCATTTCCGGAGAAACCGGAGGTGCTCATGCCTTGAAAATATTTTAGATTTCATCAGCATCGTGAAGTACTTATAAGTGCTGAATTTCATGAAAATACGTTCAGTAGTTTCCCGTATAAATATGGGTGAGGTTCCTCGTGAAAGACCCTGTATAGGAGGTTCCTTCATCTAGGTAAAAAAGGGAAAATATTAACATTGGTTGGGGGTTCGATCTTTAAACCGCCTCAGATATGTTATAACAATACTCTCATTTGTCGTTTACGAAAAATAGGGGGAATGCCTACTAGATTCCCGATGCCAGCACCAATCAGTGAACTTTTCTAGGTTGTTTAATCTCAGGAATTCGAAATCTCGAAATTCCCACTATTGGGACCAAACTTCACTCGTTTTCTGGATATAATATATCAACGAAAGATGATAGATAAGTTTTCACAGACTAGGGGTTTTCAAATAGTCTAGACAAAAAGACTAACAGCGCTGGCAACGTGTTAGTTGTTGTATGCATTTAAGCACTATTTCACAGGAAATAGGCCATAAATCTCTACAAGGGTTGAAGCCTTACAAGATATTCCGCTTGCAATTATATTTTCGTGAAAAATATGAATTTCAAGGGTGAGACCACACATGGTAAACAAAACCAGTTAACCCAAAAAATTTAAGTTTTACAAGCGAGCTCCTTTGCTTAGAAAACAAATCAGCGCTTCCCAAAATGTGAAGTCTTGGGACGCTACAAGCCCAAACCTCAATCATTTGTTTTAATGGGGGTTACAAAAAGTAATTTCATCAAGGTTTCAAGGTACTCGACCTACTTACTCAAACCATCAAATTTCATTGCTCTATCTCAACTGGTCTCTAAAATATTGGCAAAATAAGGGACCTCACCCCTGGTTCTAACCATCCATAACTTCCATCAGAAGACCAGGAGGACAGTTTAACAACAGGAAGTTTGATACCCTAATGGTACCCCATCAGTTCCTTGCCCGTGTCGGTGTGGTGGCATCGGACCCTGTATATACCAAATCGACATGCATTCCAAATATCTCTATGGTTGGTTTTCCTGTCACGCTGACGGTCGGCGCTGACGGTCAGCGCTGATCGGTCATCTCGGATCACGCTGATCACATTGAGAAATAGAAGGATGCTATTGTCTCTGGCTCACTGAATGTGGAGGCTTGTCGGCGCCAGCTAGTCAGCGGCGCCGACGCGCCGGCGCGTACGTGCGCGAATATAGCTCAGCGCTGACAGCCGTCAGCGCCGCGTGACTCGAAAACGCTACCTATAGCTACATACATATTGACCCATCAGCGCCGACCGTCAGCGTGACAGGAAAACCAGCCTATATGTAGCCGAAGCTTGACGGTACTATCCGAACTACAACGGAGGGACCCGGCATGTTGTTTTGGACGTTACGTACGATTTCTCTCTGCTAGGTGCAAGCTCCATAAAAGAACATTCGTTCTAGAAACAGGACTTATTTTTATTTGAGGAATCATTTCCTGAGATATCTGCACGTACTTGTACAGTGGCATTGTTAAATTAAATATGGAAACTTGGATACCACAATGGCATACAAGGTTTCCAGGTTACTTTCGAATATGTTTGATTGAATCATTCCACACTATTGAATTTGAGTTTAGGATATTCGGGATGTTTACAGGCACTGCTTATTGTAGGGAAAATGGTTTGGAGGAGATCTCTAAAAAACAATGCATCAATATCCAAGCATATCTCAAAAGGTACTTTTTAATATTTGGAATCAGATCACTTTGAAAATTTATCACAATCTTATGGTATAAATTTTGGCACAGTAGTAGGTTTTTCATTGAGGCACTCAAGAGTTCTTCAAGATGAATTCACCATAAGTGTCAGTTTGATGCAAGGTGCATTCCAAAGTAAACAGTGTTGTCACTCATGGATGGCTGTCAATAGCTGTAGTTTCAGAAGATGCAATATTATATTTTTTCTAATTTTGACATATAAAGTGACACTTTTCAAAACTAATCGACGTTTTGAAACATTTTACTTTTTGCAACTGATTACGAAAAGTGAAATATTTCGCAACTGTTGATAAAAAGTAAATTTCGCCATTAATTGTGAAAAATACAGAATCATTGCAAGACTAAACTACTTGAACTATGTACTTCCTTACCTATATAGATGTCATAAATGGTCATACATTTGATTTACTACATATTATGAAGATGAATAAATTTAATTATTAGATAACTTTAACACGTGAATGGGAAAATTATTTAAAAATATTAATACCGCAATTTGAGCAATTAGTGATTGACCCCAGATGACAACGTAGTTTTCTGTGTTGCATTAATTTGCGTATTGTCCATGTAATTTTTTCCTAGGATGTTTGTCGCAGTCTTCTGTTTATTTATTATGGAATTCTCCAGTAACCTTTAGCAACTGTATTAGACTTTCATCCTCTATGCTGTTTGATTCTTAGCAAATTAGCTCCAGAATCCTCATAAAAATTATTCTACTATGGTCCATTATGGTAACAATCCATAATATCTATCTCAATCTTCAATGAGAGGAATAAAATGTAGGAAAGCTCTGTGGACAGGAGCTTTGGTGCTTTTGTTCAAACTTTGACGAATCATATTTCTGAAAGTATCAGTTTATTACAGTTTAAAATGATATCAGAGGATTCTCGTTACTGCCTCCTAAAAAAATTCAATTTAAAATAAAAAAATTTTCGATTACTCCGAAACCACCAGTCTGATTTTGCCCAATAACGAACTCAAGCGAGATTTTTATCTCCCAAACCTACTCTGAAAATTTCGACTGTCTAGTTCATTCCGTTCGAGAGTTATCGTGTTAACGGACGGCCGGACAGAATAAATTTTGACCACGGATTCTTGATCAGTGAGTCGAACCAAAACGTCTGAAACCATTTTCAGCCAAAAATTCGAAAATTGCAGACATTTGGACAAATTGATAAGCACTCTGTTCAAGGAACAAGAGCGCCAAAACTTTAATTTTTACCCTGTAGCTACAGAACTAGGAGATGTATCGAATTTATGTTTCCAGCATTATTTATTTCATACAAAATTAACACGGGGCTGTCAAAACCACATCATCATATCTTGTAAGAATCTTAAGATGGCATCTACATGTCCTAGAAACTGATTATAAATTGTTGCATACTAATTTCGGAAATAATTGCTAGTTCTTTTGAATTTTCGAATAATTTTGATTGAAATTTTCGGATGTGATAGGAACATTTCGCAATCCTGCATAGATAGAACTCCATCATAAATATAATTGCAGACAGGGAGAAATAATATTTGCTGCCATATCATACTGGATAATATGCTAGATATCGTTCGAACACTGAAGCCAAGCACCGTCGGTTCGGTTAGTATTTGGATGGGTGACCGCTTGGTAACACCTCGTGCAGTAACCGTTTTTCAAATTTGCTTCTGTTCGTCAATTTTCAAGAACTTTCCTCATGTTGCATTTACATATATCAGCAAATCATAAATAGAGTATTCTACGAATTCATATAGAATTAAGAATATTTATTGAAATTTTGAAAAATCATATGTTCGAAATTATTAGTAGATTCTTATCATAAAATTGCATCTTAATAAAATTAATTTAAAATTTGTTATGAAAAAAATATTTTTTTTCGTTACTTGAAACCAATAACGAACTTAACCAAAATATTTATCTCTCAAACCTATTCCGAAAATTTCAACTGTCTTGTTCATTCAGTTCGAGAGTTATCGTGGTTACGGACGGCCGGGCAGAATAGATTTTGACCACGGATTCTTGATCAGTGGGCTGAACCAAAACGTTTAAGACCATTTCCAACCAAAAAGTGTAAAATTGGTGACAGTTGGGCAAATTAATAAGCACCCTGTTTCGAGGAACAGGAGTGCCAAAAATTGCATGAGAGTATGAAAATGAACTAATGCAACCTTGTCAACCAACTGGAATGCAAAATTTGCTAGGAATTTTGATGTACGGCAGTAAAAATTACATTTCTATAATCGACGTAAAGAACGAAACATTATGATGATTTCATTCACATGGTAGTTGGCCGCCATAGCGACGGGATGTTTTCGCAGTGCAATATCGCTCAACGATGCAATTACAGCCGTAATTTTTCGATGATTGCATTCCTATTGTGAGAAGTGTTTGGGGAAATATTTGGGATAATCTATCATTTTATGGATAATTACATAATTTATTTCCACTCTGAATCAGCTGAATTATGAATTTATGAACACTATGATATTTAATTAATGATTTTCTATAATGCATAAATTCTGAATAAGTTTAGAATGGTTTGTAGATGAAAGTCATAACTTATCAAGGAAGAATTTTGAAATTGATCATTTTTGCGCCCCGTAGTATAATCTAATGAACATACAAATATTTTTTTTTGGTTTCATGAATTTTTCTGATGATTTTCAATAGTTTTCCAATTTTTTGTGTGAATCTCCAAATTTCCTCAATTTTTGACCCATACGCCTTTAAAGTGACTGAAATGATGAAATCGATGACATTCGAGATGCTAGATATAAAGTTCGTTATTGTTCAAAATCGGCCGGATAATTTCGGAGTAACAAAAAAAACTATTTTACATTACAAATTTCGATTTCAACATATTTCATCATAATAACCCAATAATATAATTTTCAGCTTTAACAAGTCAATACTTTTGGAGATATGGTTTTTCAAAATTTCGATATTAAATCGTAACTCTATGATTTCACAAAATGCTCAATCGAAAATGAACGCATTTCATTATCGGTGTTCATACATGTCATCATTGTCATCTCATCTACAGATAAGATATATGTCAAACAAAGTATGATTGAATGCAAAATGACCAATGAAATAACATCAGCTATCCTAGATAGCTCTTGGATGATCCATATGATGATGATAATGATGCAAATATATACTATGGTAAGTTAATCAAATTAGGTTGAAAATATATCCAGTAAAAACAAAGCTGGAATATTGGCTAAGTTTTAATTGATATAATAATTTTTTTTGGTTTTGAGGAATGGCACTCTTGTTGAATATAATTTATTTTATGATGTTTGAATTTAAATTATTTTATGATGAAACAGAAGTGAGTAAGATTCCATTGATATCATTCCCCACTCTGAGAAACCAATACTTTCGGAGATATGATTTGTCAAATTTTGAACAAGAGCGCCAAAGCTCCTTTCCACAGTGCTTTCCAACATTTTTGAAGATGAATTAAATGATTATTTAGAGCATTTCCGTTGACTAGTTTTTTATAAACCAAATCAAATTGTGGAAATTTATTTTCAAAATTCAAGTCAAAATCAGAACTCAGTTGGAGAATCTTATAGAGCACTTTGAACTATATGATTGTTCTTCACTTTTGGCTATCTGTGTTGTATTGGACATCTTTAATCTCTAAAATCCTAGAATTGAACACCGAGAATCGATAGTTCCAAAGTGATGGTGCTACATGCTACACAGCCAATGGAGCCATCGATTTATTAAAGGATAAATTATACATCTATTGTCTCAGAAGATAGTGAGATTTAATGCCTTCTGATTATTTTCCTTGGGGATATGATAAATTCGTGATGCATGCTGTCGAACAAATCTGGCAAGCTTTCGATAACAAATTGAGCCAGTCATTTATGAAATAAAGCCACAGTTATTGGAAAAATTGGTCAGTCATGGTAGTCAGGAATCCTTTTAAAAAAAATACTTCGCATTGAAACCACTGAAAAAAAAAATACGTAAAAACATCACGAGCTGAATGTTCTCAAGCTATTGATAAAACACCCTTTATATAGATATGGCAACCTTTGTGTCTAAGCCATGATCGAGAACCAATTAATAATGGTTGAAACACTTCAGTAGATCATTATTCTTAGCATAAAGAAAGTAAACAGGCAAATGAAACTCATGTTCAGGTTCTCAAATATTCTAGTTTGAGTTCACTGTGGATTGACTATGAACACTACGCTAGTAACTACACTCTAATTACACTAAAAATTTTGTCTTTTGACATATATGTTCTTCTGAGACGAAGCATTAGTAAAGCCCGCTATCAATTCCTACACTGTATTATGGGTTGACATTAAACCCTTATTCATGAACCGATTAGCGAGGACAATGTATTTTCAATAGGGCTTGGATCGTTATTGAGTAAATTTATTTTTTCTACGACCGTGCGTTTTAACCCACTTTCGCGCACTCATTTTAGTTCAGAAAGTGTCACTTTCCCGCACTAGTGTGGGAATACTCACTTTCCCGCACGAGTGTGGGAAAACTCACTTTCCCGCACTAGTGCGGGAAAGTAAAGTATGTCAATTTATCGTTATTGAATGTACATTTAATGGATTTCACCTGTATATTACTATTCAAACTAATATAAGTTTTAAAATTCAATCAAACCCAGACTATTTTTCATTCATTGGAATGAAGAAATTGCGATACTTTTATATACCATATACATTTTTCATAACAATCAAATTAAGCTGAGTCAAATGGTTTGGTGTGGTAACCAAAGATTTATTATGGCAACCAAGTTGTCATCAAGACGTCAAAGTTTCAAATCGAAGCGTTGTCGAAGTGTCCGATTCTGGCATTTTTAAATTACTTTCAATAAAAGCCATATTTTAATGGTTTCGTCAGACGAAGAGCTCCCAGAAGCAATATTAAAGGCCGCAGATGAGGTAAATTCAAACCTGTTACCAAGTAAATCACGAGAAAGATACGAACAGCAATACAACCACTTTTTAAACTGGTGTAAGGAAAAAGGAGTGAATAGCTTCAGAGAAGATGTTTTTTTGGCGTATTTTTCCGAGCTGAGTAAGGTACTGAAATCCAATACCCTATGGTCGCGTTACTCGATAGTGAAACGTTTAGTTAAAATAAAACAAAACCTGGACATAAGCAAGTTTCATAAATTGACTTCGTTCCTAAAAAAGCAAAATGTTGGTTTCCGACCACAGAAAGCGCAGATTTTTACCAAAGAAGACATATCCAAGTTTATGCTAGCCCCTGATGAGATATATCTTATGATTAAAGTGGGTACCATTTTTGCTCTAGCCGGTGCTCTTCGCAGAGCGGAGCTTGTGAAAATCACGCTTGACGATATTCAAGATAAAGGACACCTAATTATTGTGAAAATTTCCGATTCGAAAAACCATACCTCGAGATCCTTTGTTATATCTGAAGACATAAATAATGGAACCTTTTTGAAGCTCTATAGAAAGTATGCAAATTTACGGCCTCCTACCACCACGCACCGTCGTTTTTGCGCGTATGTTCTGGGGAACATCGCGTTATAGTTTTGCCCAAATGTCTGTAACTTTCGAATTTTTTGACGAAATTGGTCTCAAACGATTTAGTTCGACTCCCCAATGAAGAATTCGAGGTCAAATTTGATTCTGTCCGTCCGGCCGTCCGTTGCCACGATAATTTGAGAACGAAAAGAGCTAGCGACTTGAAATTTTCAGGGTGGTCAACTTGGTGAGTAGTTGTAGAATATGAACCTAAGCACATTTGTGAAATTTTGGGCGAATCGTATGGCTAGAAAATTAAAAAAAATATATTAAAAAATATTTTTGTTGTCACGATAACCTGAGAACGGAAGGAGATAGCGGCTTGAAAATTTCAGGTTAGGTTGTGCATCTGAATGCGACATTTCAGTTTGCTTATGAGCATAATCGGCCAAACGGTTTTAGAGTTATAGCCATCTGAAATTTACTGAAATTTGGTGGTGTTTTGTTCCTCATTAACTCAAAAAATACTGAACCAATTGAATTCAAACATGGTTATTAGTTGTAGAATGCCAACGCGAAAATGTTTTTGGTGAGGATAGCATTTGTAGAAAATTTTTAATAAATCATTGAAAATTGAAAAAAAAAATTCTATATATCAGTAACTATTCGTTTGAAATTGCTGAAATTTGGCAAGAGCGTTCATAGCCTAACTCTACTGCCAAGTTTCAAGTTTTAACACGATCGGTTGAATATTGTTGGAGATTCGAGCATTCTTGTGTGAGTTCAGTAGATGGGTGACCGTTGCCTCGATAACTTTCGAACGAAAGGAGATAGAGACTTGCAATTTTCAGGGTAGGTTGCGTATCCGAAAGGGAGAGTTGAGTTCGTTTTTGGGCATAATCGGTTTAACGGTTTCCGAGTTATATCCACCTGGAATATTATTTCCTTGATAACTCAAAAAATAAATATTCGATTGAATTGAAGCTTGGTAACTAGTAGTAGAAAATCAACATAAGGACGTGTTTAAAATTTTGTAAGAACCGTACCCCTAGAAAATTTGAAAAAAATGACGAAAAAAAAAATTTTAAGAACCGTACCCCTAGAAAATTTAAACAAAATCACGAAAAAAAAAAGCAGTATCATGTTGTATACCTTAATATTATTCTGGAACACAAATTTTCCATTACAATAATCTTCATCTAGCTTCTATTTAGTATCAATTCCTGTAGAACGTGATCATAATAAGTGTTTTCCATATAATAAAATGTGTTTGATCTTGGTATGTAGGAAATCTGACATCAATTATTGGAATTAATTGATTTGACAAACAGCCGTCAAATGAGGTAAATAGATTTTTGTGACGATTTTCTGTGACCATAGAACGTCAAAACACGCTGGAATGTGAATTTTAAGCAATATCTTCTGGAATTGAGATCGTATCGGACTGAAATTTTGCACACTCGTGTAGAATGCTTGATTTAACGTCGGTACAAATTTTTTTATTAAAAAATTTTCCAACTGCCCGATCCCAACAATACTTAGATAATATTATATCCATAAATTAAGCATTTCATTATTGCATTTCTTGAAATAGGTACCTTTTCAAGTCGATCAACATCGTCCTTCTTTCGACGTCTAAACTATGACTTGATTCTTTATGTTTATGTCTTTGAATTTGTTTTCGGTGGAATTCAAAGAGTTCATAGAATAATCGATGAAAATACTGAGAGAGACCCAGGAAATTTGACACATTTTGTCTTATATCTCCAGAAATTGAAATCGTATAGAGCCAAAATTTTGTACAATGTTGCAAAATACTACAATTGACGTTAGTACAAGTTTTTGTTGCAATCTGATGAATAGTTCACGAAAAAAAAATTTTTTTTTCGAAAAAATTAAAAGAAATATTTTTTTAAAAATTACCAACATTTCGATCATAACAGAATTTTGCCAAAAGTTGCGCGTTTATATCCCCGAACTGACTACCAAGTTTCGATTCAACATCTTCTTTAGTTCCTGAAATATCAGGGAAATAACCTCAAAATTTTAAATGTCTATAACTCCTAAACCGTCCGGCCGATTTTGCCCGTTAACGAACTTAACCGTCGCATTTTGATCAGAAACCTACCCTGAAAGTTTGAAGTCGATAGGACCTTCGGTGCTCCTGTTATCGTGCCTACGGCCGGAAGTACGGCCGGCCGGCCGGCCGGCCGGACGCCACCCAAAAATCTGACACCGGATTCGTGATCAGGGAGTCCGAATTAGTCTATTAGCCAATTTTCAGCTCGAAATTCGAAAATTACAGACATTTGGACGAAATGATAGGACGATGTTCCCCTAGAACATGCGCCCAAAAAATTGGTTCAAGCACTGACGTGAAGTCAGAAGCTTTTGCGCGTATGTTCTATTGTCCATTCTTCTGTATTGGACACCCTTAATCGAATTTACCATGGTAAATTATGTTGTCCATATATTCTCCTGTATTGGACACTTAATTCGAATTTACCATGGTAAATTCGAATTAAGAGTGTCCAATACAGGAGAATGGACAACATAATTTACCATGGTAAATTCGATTAAGGATGTCCAATACAGAAGAATGGACAATAGAACATACGCGCAAAAGCTTCTGACTTCACGTCAGTGCTTGTTTATCAATTACAAAAAAGGCAAATGTTCTGTTCAGTGCGTAGGCATAAACACATTCGGTAAAATGCCGGCAGAGATCGCTTCCTACTTAGGCCTACCTAACCCAGAACGTTACACAGGTCACAGTTTTAGACGATCCTCGGCAACGTTTCTAGCAGATTCAGGCGAAGGGATAACCAACATAAAACGTCTTGGAGGCTGGAAGTCAACTGCTGTTGCTGAGGGTGTATTTGGAGGACTCTGTAGAACAGAAAAAAACCATTTCCAATTAAATTCTTTCTGGTACTGGCAACTTGCAACCGATGCCGTCTCCGTCATCATCATGTACGTTGCAATCAACGAGTGTTACTCTTAAAAGCCAGTTACCACCAACAAATTACTCTGGACCGGCTATGCTGACGCATTGTGTTTTCAACATTAATATTAATAGAAAATAAATAAATAGTGGATTTTCATGAAATGTTTTGTATGTTGAAATAAAATATGTATTTTCAATGTGCTTTTTGAATCTTTATTCGGTCGTTGAAAAAATATTGTTCCTAACTCGTGCGGAAAGTGTCTTTCCCGCACTTGACTGCTTGCCCGAACTCCGCTTCGCGTCGTTCGGGTCAACGGCAGTCGTGTGCGGGAAAGTATCACTTTCCGCACTTGTTAGGAAACTAACTATACTCTTATACATTTCCATACCTTCAAGTGTTCCTAAGTACAACCAGAAACATTCTCACCCGCTATAAATAGTATACGAGACCCATTCCAAACAACAACATCGATAAATCTGCTGTTGCAAATCATGTTTCAAGAACTGGCCACTCAATTTCAGAAAATTCCGTCAAATTGTAGAAAAATTTCAATAAATTGTACGAAGGAACACTTAAAGGTATCGAAATTTATAAGAGAAAAGATATTTTACTCAATAATGATCTTACCCCTATTAACAACTCTTTGCTCCCACTAATCGTTTTAATGTCAACCAATGCTTCAGTGTAGAAATTAACGCTTCATCTCAGAAGATGGAAACATATTTCCCGAAACATATGTCAGAAGACAAAATTTGTAGCGGGCAAGAGTGTTGTTACTGTAGGGTCCCCAAAATTTCAATAACCCAACAAACTAAAATTTCCGAAAATATAAAAAAAAATGATTTTTTTATTTTTGAAATATGCTTGAATTATGACGCTAAAATTAAAATATCTCCTTGATTGTACGTTTTAAAGAGGTTCGGAAATACACACCATTCGCATAATTCACCCGTAAAATAGTTCAATCATGCCGGGATAATAAGTCAGGATGGACATTCACTTCGTTCAAACACCTGCTTCTTGATGTACATTGATGATTTCTCCTTCCGATATGTTGAAGCTGAATCTCCTTCCATACTCTTTCCTTAAATCAGTCCTCAACGGATGATTCACTTGCATTTCACTCGACTGATTGCTGTAATTGATGGGCTGGTCGTGCGAATCACGAAACCAAGACCAGCAGATCAATTTGTTGTTGACGTTACAACATCCCAAGAGGGTTTTTTTGAATGCCACTCGGAATTCTCGATTGAAGTAAGCATAGATGAGCGGATTCAATGCTGAATTGAAATATCCTACCCAGAACATTAGCGTTATTATCCAGGGCGGGCTGTAGCATACTTCCGTTCCGCACAATGTCGTTATAACGTACCTGAAAAACGGATCGCAATTAGTTAATTAATTTATCATTTATTTATTATGGCAAAGGCTTTAAAATGAGAAGTGGTTTTAGTGTCCATAATTTCCGTTTTGAATCAATTATAATTTTCATCACAGAAGCAGTGGTGGATCCATGCAGGACCTGGTTCCGGGGGGAGGAAGATGTAACCAGCAATGTAATAAGGATTTTGAAGATGACCTTCCAGGGGGTCTGAGGGAAAAATAAATATGAATTTTTCGGCAAACTAGAAGAACAATCACAAAATCATTTCAAACAAAAAAACAAAAGGGGGAAAGCCCTGTAGACAGGAGCTATGTCACGCTGTTGATTCCAGTAGCTTATCAAGATTTTGTATTTATTCATTTAGTTATTTATTATTTCAATAGGAACCTCTACAGAAAATCCATTTACGGAGGTTCACAAAATGAATATTACAATTATACCGGGTGGCCCACCACAGACGCGGATCTCGTTTTGAGGGAGTAAATGGAGATATTTTGAGAATATTTTTTTGTGATGTTTGTAGGGTGTTCAAAAGCACAATTTAAAATTATTTTCATATATACAGGGTGTTCTAAAACAAATATATAGACCAACGTTACATTTTTTAACAGTTACACCCTGTATTTGACCAAAACAATGGAATGGCGAGCTCAAACTATGATGAGCTTATTCAGATCACTTTATACCTTAGAAGTAACATTTACGAGAAAATGGCGAAAAATTTAGAAGAGTTTTTTTAAATAGCAATTAATGAAGAAACCAGTTACGCCCGCGATACAGACAGTATTTTTTTTAATACACATATTAGCTACTCCTATACAGAAAATAAAAAATTAACTCTGGAAAATAAAGAGTGATCATAATTAATTTTCAAACATCATCTTCAAATAATGTAATTCTTATTTCAAATGGAACACCCGGTATTTCTATATCTCGTTCAACGTAAAAAATAATTTCGAAACTAACTTCACAAGGGTTTCCTACACCTAAACCTGATAGTTTTCTCAGCAATTTTCGCACATTATTTGTAGTTGATGTTTGAAAAATAATTATGATCACTCTGTATATTCCAGAGTTAATGTTTTATTTTCTGTATAGAAGTAGCTAATATGTCTATTCAAAAAAATACTGTCTGTATCGCGGGCGTTACTGGTTTCTTCATTAATTGCTATTTAAAAAAACTCCATATTTTTAATTATTCGCAATTTTCTCGTAAATGGTACTTCTAAGGTATAAAGTGTTCTGAAGAAACTCATCATAATTTGAGCTTGCCATTCCATTTTTTAAGTACAGGGTGTTACTAATAAAAAATTTAACTTTGGTCTATATCTTTGTTTTAGAACACCCTGTATATATGAAAATAATTTTAAATAGTGCTGTTGAACACCCTAAAACCATCACAAAAAAATATTCTCAAAATATCTTCATTTACTCCCTCAAAACGAGATCCGCGTCTGTGGTAGGCCACCCGGTATATACAGAGCATTTCAAAAAGTACGCACCAAGAGAAAATTTTCTCGCCTGTATAGTTTATTGAAATTTTTTTTCGGGAAAGTTGGTGCTCAAGAAACGATGATTTTTGACATATATGTCATTGATCGTGTTACTCTGCAAACCTGTCAAAACTGACATTTTTTTAGAAAAACTACCAAATGTCGTAGAAATCAGGACAATATCAAAAAGTTTCTGAAATAAATGTTACTCAGAATTTCATTTTATACCAAACTGCCAAATTTCATAGTGAAAATTAAGAAATTTTTTGATATTGATATTTTGTTGACAGCACGTAAGTGGCAGCTGTGGGTTTTGCGGAAATTTCAAAAATAATTCGGAATGTAATTCCAATGCAAGAGACATTATCACAATTCAAATAAAGTTAATATTAGTTTAATGTTCCTCATAAATTATGATTTCTATAGTGAAAGCCTCACAATCTTGGTGCAAACCGAATGATACTTGAGAAATTTAATGCGCAAAGAGCTAATATCTTGCTAATTATTCTTGGAACATCATAAGAAATTAAATTCTTCGATTTTATATCTGAAGAATAATTCTCCAAAACCTGTACAAACGCTTTTGAATATATTTTCTCAAATACTCGCTCAAATACCACTAAAAAAGCAATACAGACCTCATCTAAAACAAGAATACCTGTGAAAATGAAATCTAGTTGACAGGCAGATGATTTCTTATGATGTTCCAAAAATAATTAGGAAGATATTAGCTCTTTGCCCATTAAATGTCTCAAGAATAATTTGGTTTGCACCAAGATTGTGGGATTTTCACTATAGAAATCATAATTTATGAGGAACATCAAATTAATATAAACTTAATAATGAATAATAATGAAAAATGGCGATACCGTTGTTAATATAAATAATAATATAAACTTTATTTGAATTGTGATCATGTCTCTGTCATTGGAATTACATTCTGAATTATTTGTCAAATTTCCGCAAAGCCCACAGCTCCCTCTAACGTGCTGTCATCAGAATATGAATATCAAAAAATTTCGGAATTTCACTATGAAATTTGGCAGTTTGATATAAAATGAAATTCTGAGCAACATTTATCTCTAACATATTGATATTGTTCTGATTTCTACGTCTTTTGGTAATTTTTCTAAAAAAATGTCAATTTTGACAGGTTTGCAGAATAACACGACCAATGGCATATATTTAGAAAATCATCGTTTCTTGAGCACCTACTTTCCCGAAAACCAAAATTTCTAAAAGTTATACAGGTGAGAAAATTTCGTCTTGGTGCGTACTTTTTGAAACACACTGTATATATATATACAATAAAACATGAGTGACTCAACAAAATACAGAAACAGAAAAAAAAGTAATCACTATATTCCAAATGCGAAGAGAAACAGCAAAATATGAATAAGAACTGAAAGTTATAATAAGCTACTAAAATACAAAAAAAAAATCAACATGTTGACCACAAATGAACAATGACGGAACTCCTGAAATCACTTATGTTCGTGCTAAAAATATCTATCCTGCTAATACGCCAGTTATAATAACGCGTCACCCTCAGGAACAGTGAACCATACCGTAAAGTCGTTCCAGCTTTAGGAACATCGAAGAGTGCTCTCCGACGATCTGGATACTGTGAGACAATGGTCGCATTCAGCGGACGAAACAGTTGCGCAACCATTACCAAAACGTTCGGTGGCACATGCCCTACGAACTCAACACGTTGTGAATCGGAGGCTATTTTATGGAGCACATTTGATTTGCGCTAGGTAGCGGTAGCGTAAAGTGGCTGAGCGCTTCGTCCGCTGAATGCGACCAATGACTGCTTTCAGCGGAAAAAGCAGTTGCAAAGCTGCTCACTGAGCGCTCACAGATCCTAAAGTGATCAGAGAGTGGTTTTCTGAACGGTTAGATGTTAAAACGGTGCGAAGGTGACATTTACATAACCTAATTCTATTGTGTTCTCTTTAAATGTTTACACTTTCAAAAAAATCTATCCCCTAAAACTATGGTTTGACAGTTTTCACAACGTGTTTTGCTTAGTGAGCGAAATTAAATGTCGCTCACAAAAATGGCGTCCGCTCACTAAACATGTTGAGCAGGCGCTCACTGAGCAGGATCGTTCAGCGAAAATTCTTCCAACTGTTTTGCAACTGTTGTGAAACAGTTGGAAGACTCAAAAAATGAACGGTGCTGTGTTTGCGGTGACATAAGGTCTCATTCGAATACATTCATCCACTATTAGTTCAAAAATGAACTTTGACTTTGACACAGAATAATGCTATGTACAGGGTGTCCCAAGTTCGAGTGCCTATTAGACGATTCTGGAGAAATGTACATATTTGAAATCTGAAAATTGGGATTATGATATTGCTTGAAAATCTCTACAGAGCTATAATATTTTCGAAGCCCAAGCACTTCCGGTTGTACAGGGAGTGAAAATAAATTGGATGAAAAATTTTTTTATTCAAGTTTTGCATTCCTGGTACGATCCAGTATTCAATGCTGAATACATTCCTGTTAAAACCATTGTATTCATTCGAATAATCTTCAAAATATCGAAAAAAGACCGGAAATAAGTCAAATATGTTTAATCAGTATTATGTTCATTATTCTTATTTTAAACATCCTGAGCGTGAACCGTTTTTACAACATCGAAGAGAAAGAATGTGGAAAGGTCTTACATCTTTTGAATATCAGAAATATCTTCACAGGGTGGTTCAAATTTTGTGTCGAAAATTGTGATCAAAAATTGGCCATAACTTCTGTTTTTGCGCGTATGTTCTGGGGAACATCACGTTATCATTTTGACCAAATGTCCGCAACATTCGAATTTTTTGACGTAAATGGTCTCAAACGATTTGGTTCGACTCCCCGATGAAGAATTTAAGGTCAAATTTGATTCTGTCCGACCGACCGTTGCCACGATAACTTGAGAACGGAAAGAGCTGGCGACTTTAACTTTTCAGGGTAGGTGGCGCATCTCAATATGACGGACAAGTTCGTTAATGGACATAATCGGCCGAATGGTTTCCGAGTAATAATTTTGTTTTCAACCAATATCAATTCGATCGAATTGAAACATGAAGAATAGTTGAAGAATATAAACCTTAGCACGTTTGTGGAATTTTGTGCAAATCGTATCGCTAGAAAATTTAAAAAAAATTATTGAAAAATATTTTTTAATACGTGATAACCTGAGAAGGGAAAGAGAAAGCGATTTGAAATTTTCAGGTTAAGTTGAACATATGAATGCGACATAAGAGTTTGTTTATAAGCATAATCGGCCAAACGGTTCTGGAGTTATATCCATGTGAAATTTGGTTGTTATTTCCTCAATAACTCAAAAAATTTGAAAGCGATCCAATTCAAACATGGTTATTAGATATAGAATGCCAATGCGAGAGTTCTTGCAAAATTTCGTTAGGATCGTAGCACTAGAAAATTGAGAAATTCAGAAACTGAGAATTCATTGAAAATTATTGAAAAAATTTTTATATATCAAAAACTGTTCATTCAATATCGCTGAAATTTTGCGAGAGCCTTCAGAATTTAACACGTAAACCAAGTTCTAAGTTTGAACATGATCAGCTATATATTGTTGGAAATTCGAGCAGCCTTGTGTGAGTTCAGTAGCTGGATGGGTGACCGTTGCCTCGATAACTCTCGAACGAAACGAGATAGGGACTTGTGATTTTCAGGGTAGGTTGTACATCTGAATGGGAGAGTTAAATACGCTGTTGGCCATAATCGGCCCAGCGGTTTCGGAGTTATACAAAAAATATAGACTCGGTCGAATTGAAGCTTGCTAACTAGTTGTAGAATATCGACATAAAGACGAGTGTTGAATTTTGTTAGAACCATACCGCTAGAAAATAAAAAAAAATACGAAATAAAAAATTGGTTCAAGCACTGAGGCGAGTCAGTAGGTTTTGCGCGTATGTTCAATTCCATTCTCCTGTATCGAACACTCTCAATTGAATTTACCATGATGAATTTTATTATCCGTTCTCCTGTATTGGACACCCTTAATCGAATTTACCATGGTGAATTCTATTATCCGTTCTCCTGTATTGGACACTCTTAATCGAATGGTAATTTCGATGGAGAGTGTCCACTACAGGAGAATGGACAATAGAACATACGCGCAAGAGCTCCTGAATTCACGTCAGTGCTTGAACCAATTTTTTTTCTTGTTCCTTCAAAATTCATTTCAACCAATTTACTGTATGTATGTTCAAATTAAATTTATTTTTAATAAACTTCTTCACTTGAAATATTATTTAATTTTTTTTTGACCAAGGTAACTTGCAAGATTTTCCTCAAAATGACCGAAACTTTCGAGTTTCGAAAACTCGAGAGGTGAATCTTTTTGATTGCGCCCAGACGTGTTTCTGTTTCCGTTTTGTTTTTATTCTAGCATTGGGGATATTCCCTAATAAGTAAATTCAAAGAAACCAGTATAGAGAAATTATCCAGGGAATAATACAAAGTAAGGTGGGTGGACCATGGAAGGCCATGCTCCTTTGATGGCCAACTATAAAAAAGTCATATTTATAGTCAGGTGATGACAAATTCTTTCCACTCACAATAAGCTCCAACAAACTCAAGGATACAGACGCGGCAGCGAGTCTCGCTCGCGTTGCTATTTTGTCAGTGTAGTCCCTCGCTTCGTAGACTTCGTTCGGCGACGTTCAAATTGTAATTCACGCGCTCACCTAAAGGTAAGTTTTTATGTGAATATCCTATTATTATTGTATTCTTTTTACTGTAAATTGTTATGTATGGTTTTTTCGTGGTACTAAAGAAAAAATATAATGATTTTGCCTCGATTGTGGTTGAAATATTGGCAGTGTTCCTATGAAAGCCGGTGGTTCTTTATAAGGCCAAAAAAAAATTTGACGGTTGGCCTTGCTAGGGTACATGGGTCTTGCTAGGAACATTTACTAATGAAAATGTGAACTTAGTTTTTAATTTGACGAGCCATTTGGTTCTTAAAGCAATGTTCAATGATTATAATTTTATTATTCATAAGGATTATTCAACTTTTTAACTTAGACCTTTTAGGAACATTTTGGCATAACAAAGAATGGACCCGTAAGAAGGATATTATAGGTAAAAAAAACTATTTGAAATTACATTGTAAAACGCATTTAAAACTTATTTGTTATCGATGTAATACTCGTTACTATAATTTTTATATAATTTCCATTAATATATCCTTAGTTATAAGATGTTGTTCAAGAAATATTCGTTGAGTTTTTTGAAGAAGATTATAATGTGTTAGGCATTTAATTTTTTATTTAAATGAAAGAGCTTTTTCTGTGGTTTTAGTAAACGCGGATATTTTGATTATTACAATTCTAGTTGTGAGTTGAACGACTGATTTATAATATTGGCCTTGTTTGGAGCCCTGTTCCTTACAAGGCCGTTTAGAAGAGCTTTAAAAAAGTTTAGTTCCAGAAATAGTGATTACATCTAGAATAAAAAAAAGTAATTAATATGATACACAATAAAACAAAGTGATTATAAATGATTCGTTTCTTTTATTTATCTAGTAAATGAACAAATAAAAACTGTTTATTCGTTAGAGTGGCCTTCCATGGTCCACCCACCTTACAAAGTTTCTAATTCATCTCCGTACATTCATTATTTAGCGAAAACATAAGTCCATTCCAATTTACCTCGACGTTTCTGCGCATATCGATTGTATTGGGAAGCGATCAGGAAACTTTATTAAAATATTCTTATTTATAGGATTCTTCAGTGGAGCAGAGAGGGTTCATAGAACATCTGCCGTCCTGAATATTTCATGAGGAATTTCCTTCCATATCCACTCACTTAAATGATTTATTAATGGGAGGAATTTGTGGATATTAGGTGAAAGTGGATATTTCATCGTACAGATGAAATGGGGAGAATTCTGAAGGAATATTATGTGATACTCAAACTCAAGTTATGGAAAAATGTGCCGGATAGACAAATAATGCTTTATTTTTGGAGCCCTCCATGCGATCCTAATAATAGACACTTCAATTTCTTAGAAATTTCACCACTACCGAAAGATGATATTATACTCCGTGACATAAGAGATATTTTTATTTATTATGTTATGGCTTATTCACACTAACATAACTACTATTGTGTGATCACAAAGGACCCCATGAAGTATGTGGACCTAAATTAATTATAGTGCTTGATATTGTTCTTTTTTTGGCGCTCTAGTTCCTCTGAACAGAGTGCTTATCAATTGGCCCAAATGTCTGTAATTTTCGAATTTTTCGATGAAAATGGTCTTAAACGATTTGATTCGGCTCACTGATCAAGAATCCGTGGTTGAAATTCATTCTGTCCGGCCGGTCCGGCCGGCCGTCCGGCCGTAGGCACGATAACTCTCGAACGGAATGAGCTAGACAGTTGAAATTTTCAGAGTAGGTTTGGGGGATAAATATCACGGCTAAGTTCGTTATTGGGCATATCTGTCAGATGGTTTCGGAGTAACAAAAAAAAAATTTTTTTTTGACAGAACAAATTCCAAATTAAATTTTTTTTCAATAAGCAGTTTTACCATAAGAATCCATTCATATCATTTCAAACTCTAAAAAGCTAATACTTTCGGAGATATGATTCTTCAAAATTTCAATGATAGAATTATTCTGTGGCTATTCTATGAATTGTTATAATGTCAACTTTGACGTTGTCTCATTGTCATTCATTCCAGTAATGGTATCAATATGAGAATCATAATATGAGGAGCAACTTATCAAAACGCATTAAATCCAAAACCATTTTATTGGGAATCAACGAAAAACGATTTTTTCTTCCTCCCTGGCTTATAATTTGAGTATGTCGAGTTTGTTTGATAGAAATTTACATCTAAAGGTAATAACTAATCTCATTTAAATCAATATTGATCAGATATACACAGAAAATGTAAAAAACGTTTGGACTTAATGCGTTTTGATTCATCTCATTGTATATAATGCGTTTTGATGTGGTTGAAATTGAAAATAATGCTGTTTGTTGCGATTTTTTATACATTTAGAGAAAACAGTCTGCACAGTAAGCGTTGGCCTGTAACCTAATTAACATGAGCAAATCGATAAAACATGTTTTTGGTTATATTTTATTTCTTTTAAAAATGCAAACGTGAACATAAGTCATTTCGATGCTACTTACATACTTTGGATTTGAATTACAGAGGGACATAATGCCATTTGGAAGATTTTGTTTACATAGGGCTATAGAGCAACAGAAAACATTGCTGAATCCGCTTCAAACTCAATTTCGCCCAAATTGGACATAATGCGTTTTGAAAAGTTACTCCTCATATAATATCATACTTTTTGTTGGTTGATATTTTCATGCCGATGGTCAATCCATATGATGATGGGAATGGTAATGGTAAGTTAATAATATTGAGTTCAGAATATCTCCACTAAAAACAAAACTGGAATATTGGTGTATTGGAGTAAATTTGAGGAAAGATATATATTATCGTTCATCATAGAATTGAGGAATGAATATCTCGGATGAGTTCGTTGTTGGGTAGAATTCGTCTATTGGTTTTGGATTGATAATTTTTGGCACTCTTGTTGAATTTGAAATCTTCTGTGATGTTTGAATTCAATTTCTGCTAAGATGAAGTTCTAAATTTCAATAATGAATCATACTTCTATGTTTTCACAGAATGCTATAATTATTCTATCTAAGCTTTATTATATGATCTGTGTTCGTACTCGTACTTTTCATCCTGTTCTATAAGAGAGAGTCAAATTCATTTCAGCTATTTTAATTTGGTTTCTGCCATGGTGCAGTTCTCATTCTCAGATTGCTCATTTAATCTTGATAAATAAACTATTATTTGAATTGAATTTCCTTTATGATGCAGTTCTATCATAAGAATACATTGATATAATTCCCAACTCTGAGAAACCAATACTTTCGGAGATATAATTTGTCTGTTTGAACTAGAGCGCCAGAAAGCTCCTGTCCACAGGGCTTGTTTTTACTTCGAATACTTCAATAAGTTCTTAGAACATAACAATGTGGTTTGAAAATTTTATTTTTCAATTATTTTGACAAAATAATAGAGTTTATTAATATAAATCTACAACTTACACTAATGAACTCTCGAAAAACAAGTTATCTACACTAAGGTGATATCTGTATACAGTTTTTTTAACAAAAATATAATTCCCAATCGCAGCATTTGGCAATGTACAAAAATGCATAGACTTCACATTCACAATTTGAGTGCCAAATAAATAAACTTTCATTCTATCTGGCCTCTGTCTCAGTCGGTGGAATTTAATGTCTCTTGATCGTTGAAATGTCTCCTAGTCGGCGAAAGCATAGGTCCCTATGACGGTGAAACTGACTCTGTTGGTGATCAATATTATTTATTTAACAATATTTTCTTCTTCTTCCACCTTGGCTTTTATTTAATTTTAATCCTTAACATGTGTAAAGAAAATAAAAATATCCTTTGATTTTCAACCTAAAATGAATATAACTGATTGATTGATCCATAATGTTATGAAAATGAGAAATTTAAATGTTTTTTCTAGTTTGTCTAATTGAAAATAATATGGCCTTCGAATGTGAAAGAAAATTTGGGACAAAAAATTTATCACAAAAAAACAACGACCACATATTTAGTGAGATACTTAGGACTTTTGAGGTTGCAAGAAGTTTTTGAGACCACTTATGTATATCAGTTTGGTCCGTATTAATAGTTCGTAGAAACTACATGGTCCGTTGCAGAAACAAACTCGTCCTCTGATAAGTCCGGTAATAGATATACCTTACTAATTACAGACGCTGTATCATGAGAGTGTTCACTCTCATTGTCAGTGTCAATGCTTTTAGGTCAATAAAGTCATTACTAGCCTCAACATCGGCTGGTTCCTCCCTTATAGATTATAAATACTCGAAAACTTTTCGGAAGTCACCCGTAAACCGTCAATGTTCACGAAATCATTATTTATTCTGACGTAATTACCAAAAAAAAAATTACACAACTACTATCGTTGGGTCAAATCCGACCCCAAATTGAAATATCTCCCGATCAATAAGAATAAAACGAAAACACTAAACGGCCAATGAAACGATGCACTAAAGTGTGGGAATACATATACTCCATTCACTTTTATAAAGTCTCCCGGTTGGCCATGAAAATTTGACACATTTCACCATGTATATTTTGAAAATGTTAGGTTATAGTCATTTTCCTGTCAGATAACTACGCAACGTTGTCCTCTCTACATAGAAGTCGTAGTAATTACGTACATATTTTCAGAATGTGAATTTACTTCGAAAAAATAATGAATTTGAGAAAAAATAATAGAAGTACCTGAATAAACTAACAGGAAAACTCCTAAACAAACAGGCGCACCTATAGAATTCCCCACTTATCTCAAGAAGACATTTAAATACCTTTTTGCACAACTTGAAATATACCAGTTTCAAAATGTAGTAGTACTACGAAACCCGAGTCATTTTTATATCTTAATAAAATATAATGATGGGAAACTAAGTAATTTCATTCGAGAGTTCAACATTTCAGAATGAAGTTTTCCTATTGCAGATTTTAATGTTATGATTATCTTAAGTTTGAGACTTTTGAGAGTAGAAATCGGCAACGTCTCAGCGAATTGTTTTGACCTTGACGATATTTCAGCAGTGCCAACCTGCCTCTGCTTTAGTTACAAAAACGTGATAGACCTAAATCATGGCCAACCGGGAGACTTTATAGAAGTGAATGGAGTATAGTATGTCAACGCTTTAGTTCAAAACTGCGCGAAATTATTAGGAGAAATTTAGAGAGTGGGGTCAAATTTGACCACACGATAGCAGTTCAGGGTTAATAGAACTGGGTCGTGAGGCTTGGTCCAGCACTTCAGAACTGCGTCCGATTAGATAATTTGTTCTATTACCCTACGCATTCAATCCTCAGGACATTGTCAATGGTGTTATCATAAATGATGACGTCCCTTGGAGCCTTGTCTACCACGTTTTAGGACTGGATCACCAAGATGTAAAATTCTTAGGCTGGCCAGCTGTGAGCATATGCAAACTATGTGTTCGGCAATTCCTTTTTCCGATCCACCAGGCCATGGAATTCCAATGGAAGCTCGTAGAATTCCAATGATTTAGAATTCCTATTGAATTCCGTGGAATTCCTAATTTATATTCCATTATGTTTCTGTACACAATACACACGCATTACAATAATTGCTGTATAATTGTATTATTGTAGGGGGTTACGTTGCACTGCGACCTAAAGGTCTATTGTGCCCCTCATCAGAGCTGTCGATGTTACCACCATCTACAGTTCCAGAGTTCGAGATGGCGAGGCATTCTGTTATCTGCTGATCAGGAATTTCATCCTCCTCCCCACAGAATCAGCACTCGTCAGTTTCTGCTAACCCTTATCTCATCATATGCTTGCTAAGACAGCAGTGTCATGTTGGGAAACCAGTGAGAAAGTGTGGACCTGACAGTGTCAAAGTTTCGGACGAACTTTTGGAGCGACACATTCCTGGAAGAGATCTCCAGAGTATTCCTCTTTCAGTTTCTTCTTTCATCTGAAATTCACTTTTGAAGGTGTATCTACCTACCCAACAGTTGGGTTCTGGGCCAATAAAGGGGGTTCATGCTCTTTTCTTGACAAGTTTGGTGGCCTCCTCATTTCCTTTAATTGCCAATTGACCAGGAACCCAGACCAGGGACCCTGTTGTTCTCGCCTACTTCATTAAGTTTTCTTCGGCACTACCATATTAGCTTAAACTCGATAACATGGGAGCTCAGAGCTGTAATATCCGCTTGAATGTCAGAATGGATTGCTATATCACACCTCTGATAGTTTCTTTCTAGGTTCATTTCCACGAAGTATAACTGAAACGGCAGCCAATTTCTCGATAGGAAAAACAAAAAAACATATAACAAGCACTGACGTGAAGTCAGAAGCTTTTGCGCGTATGTTCTATTGTCCATTCCTCTGTATTGGACACCCTTAATCGAATTTACCATGGTAAATTATGTTGTCCATTCTCCTGTATTGGACATTTACCATGGTAAATTCGAATTAAGTGTCCAATACAGGAGAATGGACAACATAATTTACCATGGTAAATTCGATTAAGGGTGTCCAATACAGAGGAATAGACAATAGAACATACGCGCAAAAGCTTCTGACTTCACGTCAGTGCTTGAACCAATTTTTTTTTTCGTGATTTTTTTGAAATTTTCTAGGGGTACAGTTCTTAAAATTTTTTTTTTCGTCATTTTTTTCAAATTTTCTAGGGGTACGGTTCTTACAAAATTTTAAACACGTCTTTATGTTGATTTTCTACTCCTAGTTACCAAACTTCAATTCGATCGAATATTTATTTTTTGAGTTATCAAGGAAATAATATTCCAGATGGGTATAACTCGGAAACCGTTAGACCGATTGTGCCCAAAATTGAACTCAACTCTTTCTTTCGGATACGCAACCTTCCCTGAAAATTGCAAGTCCCTATCTCCTTTCGTTCGAAAGTTATCGAGGCAACGGTCACCCATCTACTGAACTCACACAAGAATGCTCGAATCTCCAACAATATTTAACCGATCGTATTAAAACTTGAAAATTGGCAGTATAGTTAGGTTATGAAGGTTCTTGCAAAATTTCAGCAATGTCGAACGATTAGTTACTGATATATAGTTTTTTTTTTTTATTTTCAAAGATTTATTAAAAATTTTCTACAAATGCTATCCTCACCAAATTCTGCAAACATTTCCGCATTGGCATTCTACAACTAATAACCATGTTTGAATTCAATCAGTTCAGTATTTTTCGAGTTAATGAGGAACAAAAAACCACAAAATTTCATAAAATTTCAGATGGCTATAACTCTAATACCGTTTGGCCGATTAGGCTCATAATCGAACTGAAATGTCGCGTTGTGGTGCACATCCTAACCTGAAAAAGTGAGGCCGCTATCTTTCTCAGTTCTCAAGTTATCTTGACAACAAAAATATTTTTTAATAATTTTTTAATAATTTTGTAGCCATACGATTCACACAAAATTTCACAAACGTGCTTAGGTTCATTTTCTACAACTACTCACCAAGTTTCAATTCGATCGGATTCATATTGGTTGAAAACAAAATTATTACTCGGACACCACTAGGCCGATTATGCCCATTAACGAACTTGTCCGTCGTATTGGGATGCGCCACCCACCCTGAAAATTTCAAGTCGCTAGCTCTTTTCGTTCTCAAGTTATCGTGGCAACGGCCGGACGGCCGGACGGACAGAATCAAATTTGACATCGAATTCTTCATTGGGGAGTCGAACTCAATCGTTTGAGACCATTTTCGTCAAAAAAAGTTACAGACATTTGGGCAAAACTATAACGCGATGTTCCCCAGAACATACGCGCAAAAAGAACACCTGTGGAAGACACTCCTATGATATTAAGTTAGGAAGTTTCCATAGCGATACTCGTTTTACCGTAATAGAACAAGTACCCTGCCTAACCTACATCATAGTTTTTGGGCGACAATATTTTGACATTTTTTCACAAATCCGAGATAGCATAGAAATTCAATATTTATCAAAGCAATGTATTACTTATCTTACGACAAAACGTCGGTCAATGTATCTTCCTGCTTGTATTATATTTTTACAAGTTACTACTCATTCTTTCATTCCTATTCTCGTGAAATAGTCATGGCGAGTACCAGTCGAGATAAAATTATTGCATGTGAAATTTATTTCTTGTTGTATTCAAGTTTGTTCCTTTTCGGCAATTTCGCTCATCGCCAAATTTTTAAACACCAAACTCCCATAGCAATCGAGAAATTGTGTGTGCTATTATATATGATAAAACGGTGATAATGTTACCATAGCAGGCTTCAAATACATATTATGTATAATCTTCGTCTTGTCAATAGTCAAGTTGAAACCATTATAGCTGCAGGTTTATGAGTTATAAGGCCAATGGGTTTATATCATTCTTGCAAAATGTATGAATAACTTATACAAGGTAAAATATAAAAAATGTGGAAAAGCCCTATGGGCAGGAGCTTTGACGCTCTTGTTCAAACTTTGACAAATTATATCTCCGAAAGTATTGGTTTCTCAGAGTAGATCAGAAATGATATCAATGGTATCTTGTGATAGAACGGCATCATAAATTGAATAAGAATCCATTGAAATCATAACCTCGGAGAAACCAATACTTTCGGAGTTATGATTTGTCAAAGTTTCAACAAGAGCGCCAAAGCTCCAGTCCACAGGGCTTTACCACTTTTTCAATTTGGCTTCTGTGTGTCAATTCTCGAAAATTTTCGTAATGAAATGCAGAACGTAGGTCTATGACTCATCTCATGTTGGATTTATATACATCAGGAAATTGTAATAAGAGTATTCTATGAAATCATACAAAATTGAGAATAATGATTGAAATTTTGAAAAATCATACCTCCGAAAGTACTAGTCCCTTAGAGTGGAATGACATTAACGGATTCTTATTCTGAAACTGCATCTTAAAATTATCTTAGAATTCAAAATTTATAATGTAATAAAAAAAATATTTTATTTTGTTACCCCGAAACCACCTGGCCGATTTTGCCCAATAACGAACTTAACCGAAATATTTATCTCCTAAACCTACTCTGAAAATTTTATTTATCTAGCCCATTTCGTTCGAGAGTTATCGTGTTAACGGCCGGATGGCCGGAAAGAATTGATTTTAACCATTCTTGATCAGTAAGTCGAACCGAATCGTTTAAGACTATTTTCAGCCAAAAATTCAAAAATTACAGACATTTGATGGGCAAATTGCACTTGGTGCCGAGGAATAAGAGCGCCAAAAAGCACTGACATGAAATCAGTACTCTTGGCAAGCTTGTTCACGTTAATTAATTTGAATTGAATGATGAGGGCTTTAAGCACAGTAGATAGGGCGAGCCGAAGATCTATAGTCAGACGGTAGTGGCCACCATTCACTGTTGGGTCAGAAATTAACTGTGCTGTGCATAAGCTGGTGTAAGGATACAGTAAAAAAATCGACACAGAACACAACTGAGCTTCTGAGGGTCAGTACAATCATAATCATGTCATTAGCAAGCGCACCAAAACAGATTGAGCCCGCTTCAGCTTTTTAGCATTTTTACTTCTTCCATAGTACATTTTTTTGAGGCTTCTAGAGGTCTGTTTTCCATGAGATTTTGCTCCAAGAGGTCATTAGTGGTCACCTAAATGACTAAATTAGACTCAATCCGATATGTGGTTTCAGAGTTTCAAGCAATATGGTTAAATATGTTTTCTAGTCATGCCATCCTCTCGAAATATTGCATAAGTGTTTGCATTAGTTTTTTGCCACTAAATATCTAGTTTCAATTAAACCACATCAGTAATTTCCGAGTTTTGGAAAAACAAAATTTTCAAATTTTCGAAATTCTTTTTCCAATTCGTAGTCATCGGATCAAAACAAAACTTTGCACGTATATTAAGGCTGTGATTCTACAATTTGATGATAAATTCCAGACTGATCGATTTCATAGCTTCGGAAACATAGGGAAAACATTTATCTTCTATCTTCTATATATATATATATAATAAGAAAATAGTTATGTTTCCACCTTTTTCTTGGTTTCTTGGTTGCCCTGTCCTGAAGAAGCCAACTAGCAGCAACACGTGTCGGCAGGTACCAGCAGAATGATTTTCTCTGCTCCTTTTGCGGAATTACCCGTTATACTTCTCCATTTTTATATATATATATATATAAATGAATTGCTGTTCGTTAGTCTCGCTAAAACTCAAGAACGGCTGGACCGATTTTGCTAATTTTGGTCTTAAAATATTTGAGGAAGTCCCGGCAAGGTTCAAAAGGTGAATAAATATAAAATTGGTTAAACCAATTTTTTTTTTCTTGATTTTTTTGAAACTTTCTAGGGGTACGGTTCTTAATATTTTTTTTTCGTCATTTTTCTCAAATTTTCTAGGGGTACGGTTCTTACAAAATTTTAAACACGTCTTTATGTTGATTTTCTACTACTAGTAACCAAGCTTCAATTCGATCGAATCTTCATTTTTTGAGTTATCAAGGAAATAATATTCCAGGTGGGTATAACTCGGAAACCGTTAGGCCGATTATGCCCAAAAACAAACTCAACTCTCCCATTCGGATTCGCATTCTACCCTGAAAATTGCAAGTCCCTATCTCCTTTCGTTCGAAAGTTATCGAGGCAACGGTCACCCATCTACTAAACTCACACAAGCCTGCTCGAATCTCCAACAATATTTAACCGATCGTGTTAAAACTTGAAACTTGGCAGTAGAGTTAGGTTATAAAGGCCCTTGCGAAATTTCAGCAATTCCAAACGAATAGTTACTGACATATAGAATTTTTTTTTCAATTTTCAATGATTTTTTGAAAATTTTCTACAAACACTATCCTCACGAAATACTGCAAGTATTTTCGCGTCGGCATTCTACAACTAATAACCATGTTTGAATTTAATCGGTTTAGTATTTTTCGAGTTAATGAGAAACAAAAAACAACCAAATTTCAGATGGCTATAACTCTAAAATCGTTTGGCCTATTATGCTCATAAACAAACTGACATGTCGCGTTCTGATGCACATCCTAACCTGAAAACTTCAAGCCGCTATCTCTTTCCGTTCTCAAGTTATCGTGACAACAAAAATATTTTTTAATCATTTTTCAATAATTTTCTAGCCATACGATTCGCACAAAAGTTCACAAACGTGTTTAGGTTCATATTCTGAAAATTTCAAGTCGCTGGCACTTTTCCTTCTCAAGTTATCGTGGCAACGGCCGGACGGCCAGCCAGACAGAATCAAATTTGACCTCGAATTCTTCATTGGTGAGTCGAACTAAATCGTTTGAGACCATTTTCGGCAAAAAATTCGAAAGTTACAGACAGAACATACGCGCAAAAAATGTCAACAGGGTGTTTTCCTTTTAACGTCAATTTCAACTTGCTCTTTTTCACGCCATAGTCGTACAATTTCATTCAATTGTGTTAAAAAATATACTTTCGAGGCACACATCATTGAAAATAAACCGTTACTATACAGAGTGTTATTTTTCTCACGGCACAATTGTACGCGATATAAGTGATTTGTGCCACAAACAAAGCATTAACTGAATAGGTACCTTGGATGGATTCTCATAATGTATTTGTCTGAAATTTTCCTACAGGGTGTTTTTCTCTTAACGTCGTTTTTGTCCGAAATTTTCATACAGGGTTTTTTCTTCTAACGTCAATTGCAACTTGCTGTTTTTCACGCCACTCATAAATTTAATTCAATTGTGTTAAAAAATATACTTTTGAGGCATACATCATTGACAATAAACCATTACTATACAGGGTGTTCTTTATATCACTGCACAATTGTACGCGATTGAATTGATTTGTGCCACAACAACGCATTAACTAAATAGGTATCTTGGATGGATTCTCAAAATGTATTTGTCCGAAAGTTTCATACACGGTGTTTTTCTTTTAACGTCAATTGCTACTTGCTGTTTTTCACACCAATCGTACAATTTCATTCAATTGTTTTAAAAATTATACTTTCGAGGAATATAAGTAATTGAAAATAAAACATTACTATACAGGATATTCTTTATATCACTGCCCATTGTACACAATTGAAGTGATTTGTGCCACAAACAAAGCATTAACTAAATAGGTACCTTGGATGGATTCTCAACATGTAACAATTTTGTTTTTCCTTGGATGTGTGGACACGGCGCATGGACAATTATACGTCACGTGTTCGCGCGTCGGAAAACCGTCATCTTTGTTTATTTGCGCACCACAAAACAAAACAACAAATATAGTTTATCAGAAAGCTTTAAATTGATTAAGAGACTCTGTATCATAACTGTGTGTGTCTGTCAATATCAAATGGAAACCTTATCGATAGCCAGTATTTCCGGAAAATTCTGCTTTGTAAGTACTAAACATCATGTGCAATTAATCGAAAATAATAATAAAACTTCATTCATATCGAGCATTATTTTATTAAGTTAGGTGGTACGAAGTTCGCCGGGACAGCTAGTTTTAAATAAAAATGGCAATAATTCTGAAACCCCTCCGGTATGTCGGCCATTAACAAACTTAGCCGAGATTCTTATCCCTAAGCATACCCTGGAATTTTCAAAGTTCTGACTCATTTCGTTCCAGTTATCGAGCTTACGGACGGACAGAATCAGATTTGACACCGGATTAATAATCAATGAGTCGAAAACATTTTTTTTTCATCACAAATGTGATATTTCAGAAACTATCTGCCGGATTTCGCTAAAATTCCGCACATGCTTTCAAACCCTCATTCCACATTCGGATAACAGATTTCAGCTCGGTCGGATTTGTAGATTTGCAAATAGAATAAAAAAAGTTCTGAACTGGTTGATTCACTTACCTTCCACTTTACGCCGCGTGGGGATAATGAGATGCGAGTTCGATTCTCCACTGAGTAAGATTACTATTTTATTTATTATAATATGTATTTTAATTCAGTTGATGCACAATGTATTTGTTCAAATGGTAAAGCTAAAAAGGAGGCATGAAGTTCCCTTCTCCTATACGATCGTGTGAAACGTTATTACTTTTTGCACTATTTATAATGTACCAAAACTTGAAATGATTGTGTTTGTAATTTTCGAACTTTTGCCGAAAATGGTCTCGGATGACTCACCGATGAAGAATTTTTTTTCAAATTCAATTCTGTCCAGCTGGCCGTCAGTTGATAAAATAACTTTCGAACGGAAATACTTGCAATTTTTTGGGTAGGTTACGCACACATATGATACATTTAAGTACCTTGATGGGCAGCTCTAAGCAATTAAATGTAGAATGCTAACACACAATTTTTTGTGGAATTTTGTGAGCATCGTATCACTAACAAAAATTAAAATATTTCTTAAAAAAATAAAAGTTTTACTCGAAAGTTATACATTCTTTCAGAAAATATTTGTCGGATTCCACTGAAATTGCGCACAAACCTTCAAACCGAATATAATTCTTTCAATATTTTCAACAAAAAAAATACGATCGAATAGAAATCTATAGTACCTAGTCAATTGAAAAACACAGTAATGAATTGACAGAAGAACTTGAGCGCAAAAGCTTCTGACTTCACATAAGCGCTTCTCAAGCATTTTTATAGAAAAGACTCATCATATTTATCAAGTAGAAATGATCCCTTAAAAGTATTACGAAGTAATCAATTTACAACCAATTTACAACTTGTTTTATGAGAATCCAAAATAAATATAAAAAAAATAGGTTCAAGCACTGACGTGAGGTCAGAAGCTTTTGCGCGTATGTTCTATTGTCCATTCTTCTGTATTGGACACCCTTAATCGAATTTACCATGGTAAATTATGTTGTCCATTCTCCTGTATTGGACACTCTTAATTCGAATTTACCATGGTAAATTCGAATTAAGTGTCCAATATGGGAGAATGGACAACATAATTTACCATGGTAAATTCGATTAAGGGTGTCCAATACAGAAGAATGGACAATAGAACATACGCGCTAAAGCTTCTGACTTCACGTCAGTGCTTGAACCAATTTTTGTTTTCGTGATTTTTTTTGAAATTTTCTAGGGGTACGGTTATTAAAATTTTTTTTTTCGTCATTTTTTTCGAATTTTCTAGTGGTACGGTTCTTACAAAATTTTGAACACGTCTTTATGTTGAATTTCTACTAGTAGTTACCAAGCTTCAATTCGATCGAATATTTATTTTTTCAGTTATCAAGAAAATAATATTCCAGGTGGGTATAACTCGGAAACCGTTAGACCGATTATGCCCAAAAACGAACTCAACTTTCCCTTTCGGATACGCAACCTACCCTGAAAATTGCAAGTCCCTATCTCCTTTCGTTCGAAACTTATCGAGGCAACGGTCACCCATCTACTGAATTCACACAAGAATGCTCTAATCTCCAACAATATTAAACCGATCGTATTAAAACTTGAAACTTAGCGGTAGAGTTAGGTTATGAAGGCTCTTGCAAAATTTCATCAATTTCTAACAATTAGTTACTGATATATAGAATTTTTTGCGCGTATGTTCTGGGGAACATCGCGTTATAATTTTGCCCAAATGTCTGTAACTTTCGAATTTTTTGACGAAAATGGTCTCAAACGATTAAGTTCGACTCCCCAATGAAGAATTCGAGGTCAAATTTGATTCTGTCCGTCCGGCCGTCCGGCCGTTGCCACGATAACTTGAGAACGGGAAGAGCTAGCAACTTGAAATTTTCAGGGTAGGTGGCGCATCTCAATACGACGGACAAGTTCGTTAATGGGCATAATCGGCCGAGTGGTTTCCGAGTAATAATTTTGTTTTCAACAAATATAAATCCGATCGAATTGAAACTTGGTGGGTAGTTGTAGAATATGATCTTAAGCACGTTTGTGGAATTTTGTGCGAATCGTATGGCTGAAAATTTTTAAAAAATTATTAAAAAATATTTTTGTTGTCACGATAACTTGAGAACGGAATGAGATAGCGGCTTGAAATTTTCAGGTTAGGATGAACACCAGAACGCGACATTTCAGTTTGTTTATGAGCATAATCCGCCAAACGGTTTCAGAGTTATAGCCATCTGAAATTTTCTGAAATTTCGTGGTTTTTGTTCCTCATTAACTCAAAAAGTACTGAACCGATTGAATTCAAACATGGTTATTAGTTGTAGAATACCAACGCGGAAATGTTTGCAAAATTTGGTGAGGATAGCATTTGTAGAAAATTTTTAATAAATCATTGAAAATAAAAAAAAAAAAATCTATATATCAGTAACTATTCGTTTGAAATTGCTGAAATTTTGCAAGAGCCTTCATAACCTAACTCTACTGCCAAGTTTCAAGTTTTAATACGATCGGTTAAATATTGTTGGAGATTCGAGCATTCTTGTGCGAGTTCAGTAGATGGGTGACCGTTGCCTCGATAACTTTCGAACGAAAGGAGATAGGGACTTGCAATTTTCAGGGTAGGTTGCGTATCCGAAAGAGAGTGTTGAGTTCGTTTTTGGGCATAATCGGTCTAACGGTTTCCGAGTTATACCCACATGGAATATTATTTCCTTGATAACTCAAAAAATAAATATTCGATCGAATTGGTGCCTGGTAACTAGTAGTTTTTTTTTAATTTCAATGATTTATTAAAAATTTTCTACAAATGCTATCCTCAACAAATTTTGCAAACATTTCCGCGTTGGCATTCTACAACTAATAACCATGTTTGAATTCAATCGGTTCAGTACTTTTCGAGTTAATGAGGAACAAAAACCACGAAATTTCAGAAAATTTCAGATGGCTATACCTCTAAAACCGTTTGGCTGATTATGCTCATAAAAAAACTGAAATGTCGCGTTCTGGTGCTCATCCTAACCTGAAAATTTCAAGCCGCTATCTCATTCCGTTCTCAAGTTATCGTGACAACAAACATATTTTTTAATAATTTTTTTAAAATTTTCTAGCCATATGATTCGCACAAAATTTCACAAACGTGCTTAGGTTCATATTCTACAACTACTCACCAAGTTTCAATTCGATCGGATTTATATTGGTTTAAAACAAAATTATTACTCGGAAACCGCTGGGTTGATTATGCCCATTAACGAACTTGTCCGTCGTACTGGAATGCGCCACCTACCCTGAAAATTTCAAGTCGCTAGCTCTTTTCGTTTTCAAGTTATCGTGGCAACGGCCGGACGGCCGGCCGGACAGAATCAAATTTGACCTCGAATTCTTCATTGGGGAGTCGAACTTAATCGTTTGAGACCATTTTTAACAAAAAATTCGAAAGTTACTTACATTTGGGCAAAACTATAACGCGATGTTCCCCAGAACATACGCGCAATTATACATATTCACAATAAATATCAATACAATCCTTTTCGATCCTTTCATTTTACCTGCAAATATGTTGGGACTGAAATAAATAGGAGGTAAAAGCGGTGGAGAGGCGAGTGATGTGTTTATCGAGTTATGGGATTTTTATGGCGTTTGTTTATTTTCGAGCACTCCGGTAAATTTGTTTCATTGTTTTTGTGGCATTCGTTTCGAGTTTTCCAGCTATGTAGAAATGCTTAAAATAGCTCACTTTCAATCAACTTGTAATTATTCCATATTATTAACTGCTAAATATTTTGATTATTAACTAGTACTAAATATTTTGACGGATTCGATTAATGATATTATGTTAGAGCGTTTTCCCATATAGTTAGGTCATATTCTTTTAAGCCATTTCGAATTTTGACTAAAACATACACGGCGAAATATTAGTCGATTTAAACGATCAAAATGCATACGTTCGTGATCCGTGATAGCCACGTCATCGCTCGGTGTCCCTCCAAACAGAAAAGTGCCATTCAGGGCAGGTAGGTACCAATTTCATGGTTGTTACCAATCATCAGCGTAACTTAGCCACTGAATGACCAACGAAAGAGATTTAGGAAACTTAAACCTTATGGTGGCGAAGTAATGAGAAAAAGATATCCCCAGCAACACCAAGGAAGATCCTCACGAGCTCCATCTGTGATGTGGAAACCTTGAGAGGTAGTCAGGGACTGCGATGCAGACTACCTATATGACAGCACTCGAATTTGGTTGAAAAGGACCGAAATATTTCAACCTGTGTTTTTCACAGGAACTTGGACAAGAAAACATGGAACTAGAACAGAATCATGCCAACCCTCACCTCAATTTTGCCGCTTAGTTCAGGTGAACAAAATGCCTATAAATTCGTCCAGATGTCTGTGTTTTTCGAATATTTGGCTGAGAATAATTTCAGAAGATTAGTATCGGCTTACTCCTGAAAAATCCAAGGTCAAAATTGATTCCGACTGGCCGGCCGTACGGCCGGTCCTTAGCAATGAGTTAGACAGTAGACATTTTGCTTGGAGTACAAATGCGCTTGTTTAGTTCATTAATTGGCAAAACCATTACTGAGTGGTTTCAGAGTAATAGCCATCATAATACGTATTTGATAAAATGTCCATTCATAGTTCCTCATGGCACGAACTGATTTGTATCACAGGAATAATTATCGAAATTATTGAAAATAAACCACTGCTATACAGGTGTTTTTCACCTCATTACACAATTGTACGATTGAAATGATTTGTGTCCTCACGCCGCCAAAAACAAACCACTGTTTATTTTCGAAGCAACAATAAATGTATATATTCGAAGGGGTTCTTACGCAACCACAAACACAGCACTTTTTATTTTTGACCCAACAGTGAATGTACATATTTGAGTGGGTCCTTGCGCCACCACAGACCTAGCACTGTTCGACCCAGCAGTGAATGGTATGTATTTGAGTCGAATCTAATCGCCTGAGACCATTCCCGGCCAAAAAGTGGACCAGATTTTTTGGATGTTTGTGTTTACAGTCGCATTTATATTCTTGGAAATATTGGGAATATTTTTTTTTCTGGAGCTAAGCAGCTTTGGGCAAATTCAGTACCTGGATGGGTGACCGCTCTGGCTATAAATTTGAACAGCGTGCCAAAGTTCCTGGCTACAGTGCTTTTTCGAAAATGTTTTTATTCATATGATCCTCATGAAATTTTGCACAGATCAACTTATTGGAAAAACCAAATACCTATTATATTTTTTCAAAACTTTTTCTGTTTATATTAATTCGGCTATTTTCGACCAAATATTCCAAAAATACAGACATCTGGGAGGAACAAGCGCAAAAAAATAGAACAAAAATACGAAAAAACAAAATTGGTTTTAGCACTAACGTGAAGTCAGAAGCTTTTGCGCGTATGTTCTATTGTCCAATACAGGAGAATGGACGATAGAACATACGCGTAAAAGCTCCTGACTTCACGTCAGTGCTTGAACCAATTTTTTTTTTCGTAATTTTTTTGAAATTTTCTAGGGTTAGGTACGGTTCTTACAAAATTTTAAACACGTCTTTATGTCGATATTCTACAACTATTCACCAAGCTTCAATTCGATCGAGTCCATATTTCTCAAGATATAGAGAAACTAATATTCCAGGTGGGTATAACTCCGAAACCGTTGCACCGATTATGCCCGTAAACGATTTTAACTCTCCCATTTGGATACGCAAAATAACCTGAATATAGCAAGTCCCTATCTTCTTTCGTTACAAAAAAATAAGCGTTAACAGTCACACTCAAATAGGAATTTAAAGAAGATGTTTGAAGTAAAAGAAAAAAAAAATTTTTTCCTTCTAATAATTTTAACACCCTGAGGAGCATTTCTCGACATATGTTTATACGACAAACTAGGGCTTATTTTTGACGTAGAATAGTTAAGTATAATGACTCCCTGCAATATCAAATGCCAGATGATTACAAACTGTTGTTTATCACTACAGAAAGTCAGGTCTCAAGCTGAAGAGAGAATCGGTTTAATTTACATATATGCTAAAAATACCCACATGATAAAATATACCCATTATGATAAGCAAAAGCCAGAGAAAATGACAGTGGTAGCATCAAACATCAGTGGGTGGATATTTGCAGCGGTGAGTGTATATTTATTAATTTATTCCAGATACCTACAGACTCAAAAATGTTGTAATAATCGAAACTGGTCTTGTTGATTTTCTGAGTGAATAAAGTTGTGGAAATATGATGGAAAATATTGTTTTTTCGCAGGAAATAGAAATTTGGTGTAGTAATTCATATCCTCTTCCCAACAATAAACACGAAAAATATTGAAGAAATATTCTAATATTTACCAGAGAAAAAAAGGGAGCCAGCATGCCATGAACACAGAAACAATAATTCCTAAGGTCCTCGCTGCTTTGCGTTCCCGTCGCATCTTGCTGCAAGTCCCAGGATCTGAAGTATTTTTTGGATTTTCTTGAAAGTTGATTTCCATTGATTGTCTAAGAGAAGTTAGATTTGTTGATATGCCATTTATTTGTAGATGTTTATTCAGGAGGGCCGCTGCTACTTTGCTTCTGAAAAAGAAATTTAATCTCAAAACACGAATTAAAGTTCAGTGAAATTTGGGAGAATATAGTCAGTACTTGTCTACTACTGTCACGAAAATACGACGAATTCTCACGGTTGTGTAGTTTTGTCTACAGTAATAGAATCTATATTATTTCAAAAGGAAGAGAAGTGTCACTTTTCATGGTAAGCTTGAGTTTCCCGGCGAACGGAGCGAGGCGGGAAATTGAAAGCGAGCCATGAAAAGTCACTTCTACCCCGAATAAAATATGTAATTTTATTTTCAAACGTTTTGAAATTCATAAAAATCCGAATATCCACTTTTGGACTGATTTACATTTCGCACATAATTCTATCCATTCACGATCGTTTTAATTGAGTAAATTATGGAACATTTGCCTAGTTATAGTAGCCACGCAAAATTAATTCTGACAGATGTAAAGTAAAATAATTGATATTTATCATTTGCAAGCGGGTGAGAAGTGGTTGAAAATGAAAATGTCTTCAGAAATTGAGGTTTTTGAGGATGAAGCAGTCTCCTTCCTCGGACTATCGAAGTCTATTGAAAAATATTCTGCAGCTCATGATCACCATAACTAATTCTGTCCATCCGACCGTTAGCACGATAACTCTCGAAAGGAACGAGTTAGAGACTTGAAATTTGCAGGGTAGCTTCAGAGCGATTAGGCTCTCGGATGAGTTCGTTAATGGGCGTTATGCCCATTTTGCTTTGAAATATTTTTTATGAATATTTCCGAAACCGAAAACTCGATCTACCTGAAATTTAGCATCAATTTGTAGAATCATGACCTTTATATGCGTACAAAGTTTTGTATTTATCGGATGGTATAAACTTGAAAAGAAAATTTTAAATTTTTGAAAATTTGTTTCACAATTACTCCAAAAATAGTTCCAAGTTTAAACACGAACGAATCTATAATGTAGGAGATCCGAGCAGCCTTGAGTGAGCTCTGTAGCTGGATGAGTGACCGTTGCCTCGATAACTTTTGTACGGCAAGAGATAGAGACTTGAAATTTTCAGGGTAGGCTGCGCATCCGAATTGGAGAGTTTCAGAGTTATACCCATCTGGAATATTACTTTCTCGATAACTCAAAAAATACAGTCCCGATCGAACTGAAACTTGGTATCTAATTGTAGAATATCGACATAAAGACTTGTGTAAATTTTCTCGAGAATCGTACCTACCACTAGAAAACTTTAAAAAAATTACGAAATAATATGATTACTTGTAGAATGCCGACCCATTAATTTGAGCGGAATTTCGTGAATATGGAATCTGGAGTTACTTGAGGCGTAAGTTTGTTCGTATTTCAATCTCAATAGAATACATGTGAAAGAATTCAGAATTTTGTGATCATAGATTCTTTCGGTACTGAAGGATGTCATTAAAGTAGTATTAAATGTATTAATATATTCTAAAAGCCGAGAAAAGATAATATATCGATGCTAAATTCGATAAAAAGTGTCCAATAGAAGTGAGTAAACAATAGAGCATAGGCCTAGAAGCTCAGACACTGAACCCAGTTAATTTACTAGAAATCTATCGATACAAACCAGTTTCAGATTAAAAACAGAACGGAAAAGCACAAATAAAATAAATGTTGAAAATGGGACGATATTATGCTGGAAGAAGGTTTTGTACATGCGACATGATCGCATCATTCTCACACGATGTTCTATAGCCTTATTTCTCATGTTCAAACGGTACCTTCTGGGATTGCCGCAGAGAAAGTAGCTCTTTAAAATTTTTCTCAATTCAACCCACGAAAATATTCAAAAGACCATAGTTTCGGTAGAAGAGATGGTAGTTTCACGAAATACGTTGAGGTATTGAAAATTATTGTTCTCAATGAAAAATTAAAGACGATTTACACTAATTTATTTAATATTGTGACGCGTTTCGTCGACACAGCGTCAGCATCAGACTACATCATACTTACTTCTTATCAAGTAATGATCTCCCTATACCTATGTATGACATGGACACAAAGTCTTATTTAAAACTAAATACCTGAGAGACTTAAGTAATCATTAAAGGATACTGTGGGAGGTATACTCATTATTCAACGGTTTTTTTCTGGGTTTTCTCTCCCAAACTCTGAAAAATATCTATAAAATAAAAATTAATTATTTTGTGATTTGCTTCTGCGTAAGAAACACAGGATATTTGTCAGAAGCAATCAATTGAACAATGTTGGCTAACAAACAACAACGAAACAACATCAACGAAGAAACAACTATATCGTAACGTTTCGGAGTCTATATCAGACTCCTTCTTCAGACGCTCAATGAAAATCGAGAGTATTATTTTGTTGATAGTTATTTGAATTTCACCAAATAACCGTTGAATACCTGAGAGACTTATTTGAAACAAATTACATTAGACACTTATTTAAAATAAATTACTTCAGAGACTTATTTGAAAAAATTTACATGAGAGACTTATTTTTAAAACTAATTATATAATCTTACACTGCTAGTTCTTTGTAAACTTTACAATAATTCATTCCTAACGCATTTACAAATTGATTATCTATTTGAATAGATTGAGGAATGGAGAAAAATTTAGATATATTGTTCATTTACTAAATTACCTGTATGTTTTATTTATTTCCACCATTTACGAATAATTGAGTTACGCACGTTTATTCAAATTGTGCAGAATTTTGAAATTCAGACTAAACTTGTGCCCTTCTGCTAATAAATGATTCGAATAATTTGAATAAATTTTGTTGTTTTTGTAATTGTGATGATGTTCCTGTATTCCTGTGTCAAAATTTCTTCCTGTTTTTCTTATTTATGAATTATCACAACTCCCGCATTTTAATTGATAAACACAAATTTTTGCGCGTATGTTCTGGGGAACATCGCGTTATAGTTTTGCCCAAATGTCTGTAACTTTCGAATTTTTTGACGAAAATGGTCTCAAACGATTAAGTTCGACTCCCCAATGAAGTATTCGAGGTCAATTTTGATTCTGTCCGTCCGGCCGTTGCCACGATAACTTGAGAACGAGAAGAGCTAGCGACTTGAAATTTTCAGGGTAGGTGGCGCATCTCAATACGACGGACAAGTTCGTTAATGGGCATAATCGGCCCAGTGGTTTCCGAGTAATAATTTTGTTTTCAACCAATATATATCCGATCGAATTTAAACTTGGTGGGTAATTGTAGAATATGATCTTAAGCACGTTTGTGAAATTTTGTGCGAATCGTATGACTAGAAAATTTTTAAAAAATTATTAAAAAATATTATTGTTGTCACGATAACTTGAGAACGGAATGAGATAGCGGATTGAAATTTTCAGGTTAGGATGAACACCAGAACGCGACATTTCAGTTTGTTTATGAGCATAATCGGCCAAACGGTTTTAGAGTTATAGCCATCTGAAATTTTCTGAAATTTTGTGGTTTTTGTTCCTCATTAACTCAAAAAGTACTGAACCGATTCAATTTAAACATGGTTATTAGTTGTAGAATGCCAACACAAAAATGTTTGCAAAATTTGGTGAGGATAGCATTCGTAGAAAATTTTTAATAAATCATTGAAAATAAAAAAAAAAATTCTATATATCAGTAACTAATCGTTTGAAATTGCTGAACTTTTGCAAGAGCCTTCATAACCTAACTCTACTGCCAAGTTTCAAGTTTTAATACGATCGGTTAAATATTGTTGGAGATTCGAGCATTCTTGTGCGAGTTCAGTAGATGGGTGACCGTTGCCTCGATAACTTTCGAACGAAAGGAGATAGGGACTTGCAATTTTCAGGGTAGGTTGCGTATCCGAAAGACAGTGTTGAGTTCGCCTTTGGGCATAATCGGTCTAACGGTTTCCGAGTTATACCCACCTGGAATATTATTTCCTTGATAACTCAAAAAATAAATATTCGATCGAATTGGTGCTTGGTAACTAGTAGTAGAAAATCAACATAAAGACGTGTTTAAAATTTTGTAAGAATCGTATCCCTAGAAAATTTGAAAAAAATGACGAAAAAAAAAATTTCAAGAAACCCCTAGAAAATTTTTAAAAAGTCACGAAAAAAAAAATTGGTTCAAGCACTGACGTGAAGTCAGAAGCTTTTGCGCGTATGTTCTATTGTCCATACTTCTGAATTGGACACCCTTAATCGAATTTACCATGGTAAATTATGTTGTCCATTCTCCTGTATTGGAAACTTAATTCGAATTTACCATGGTAAATTCGAATTGAGAGTGTCGAATTTACCATGGTAAATTATGTTGTCCATTCTCCTGTATTGGACACTTAATTCGAATTTACCATGGTAAATTCGAATTGAGAGTGTCCAATACAGGAGAATGGACAACATAATTTACCATGGTAAATTCGATTAAGGGTGTCCAATTCAGAAGTATGGACAATAGAACATACGCGCAAAAGCTTCTGACTTCACGTCAGTGCTTGAACCAATTTTCTTCTATATTCCTTTTGGATTTATTGTTAATTATGAGTTTGGCGAGGATATTGTTTGTCCGGAATGATATATTCACCTGTTGGTTATGAAGAAAGCTTTTAAGTTATTGACTCGGTGTACCAAAATATGTTAAGCTATTGAATATTTTGGCGCTCTAGTTCCTCGGAACTGAGTGCTTATCAATTTGCCCAAATGTCTGTAATTTTCGAATTTTTCGATGAAATTGGTCTTAAACGATTTGGTTCGACTCACTGATCAAGAATCCGTGGTCGAAATACATTCAGTCCGGCCGGTCCGGCCAGCCGGCTGGCCGTAGGCACGATAACTCTGAACGGAACGAGCTAGACATTTGAAATTTTCAGAGTAGGTTTGGGAGATAAATATCTCGGCTAAGTTCGTTATTGGGCAAAATCGGAAATACGGTTTCGGAGAAACAAAACAAAATTTTGTTCACAAAACAAATTCCAAATTAAATTTTTTCAATAAGCATATTCACTATAAGAATCCAGTGATATCATTTTTAACTCTAACAAGCTAATATTTTCGGAGATATGATTTTTCAAAATTTCAATAATAAATCGTATTTCTACGTTTTCACAGAATGATATAATTATTCTATGTATGAATTGTCATAATGTCAACTTATTTTCCTGAGACATGACATTGTCTAATTCCTTTCAGCAATCGAAGAATTATTAGAATAAAGTGTATTCCGAAATGTGAGCGAAGTTAGAAAAATCTCAGTTGTTTGTTCCGAAGTTAGTTTTTCTCAGAAAAATCTTACATTTCGGAACGGAACATGAATTAAGAGATCTTAGAGAAGTGAGACTGCTTTTCATCATGCTCAGTTCTCTCACTTAATGACGGGACTGACGGAAGGGAATATTATAACTTTTGTTGGTGTTGAAATACTCGTATTTTGGCGATGCAACGGGGACCTCACCCAAAAATATTTGAAAATATTACGTTAATATTGAAAGCATAATTCTGTAATTCGAGAGAGGAGAAAGTTTGGTGAACGTAGATCAGGAAATTTTTGATCGATTACAAGGTAATTTTTATTTATCACTTCTCTTCTTTGATACATGTTTTATGGAATATCTCCTATTTGTAGGTACCTTAAATCTGTTTTACGCAATTGTCATACGAAACTTGTTTTTTTTGGGCGCTCAAGTTCCTCGGAATAGAGTGCTTATCAATTTGCCCAAATGTCTGTAATTTTCGAATTTTTGGCTGAAAATGATCTCAAACGAAATTGTAGAATCATGACCTTTATACGCATGAGAAGTTTTGTATTGACCAGGTTACCGCAAAGTGTAAAAAAAAAATTTTGAAAATTTAAAAATAGTTTTTCTACAATAACTCTCGAACTCTCATTCTCAGATTGCTCATTTAATCTTGATAAATAAACTATTATTTGAATTGAATTTCCTTTATGATGCAGTTCTATCATAAGAATACATTGATATAATTCCCAACTCTGAGAAACCAATACTTTCGGAGATATAATTTTTCTGTTTGAACTAGAGCGCCAGAGAGCTCCTGTCCACAGGGCTTGAACCAATTTTTATCCTTAATTTCTGGAAATACTAAACTAATTGTTTTTGGCGCTCTAGTTCCTCGGAACTGAGTGCTTATCAATTTGCCCAAATGTCTGTAATTTTGGAATATTTCGATGAAAATGGTCTTAAACGATTTGGTTCGACTCACTGATCAAGAATCCGTGGACGGAATTCATTAAGTCCGGCCGGTCCGGCCGGCCGGCCGGCCGTCCGTAAGCACGATAACTCTCGAACGGAATGAGCTAGACAGTTGAAATTTTCAGAGTAGGTTTGGGGGATGAATATCTCGGCTAAGTTCGTTATTGGGCAAAATCGGACAGATTGTTTCGGAGTAACAAATAAAAATTTTTTTTTTTACGAAACAAATTCCAAATCAAATTTTTTTTAATAAGCAGTTTTACAACAAGAATCCAATCATATCATTTTCAACTCTAACAAGCTAATACTTTCGGAGATATGATTTTTTTAAATTTCAATGTAAATCGTATTTCACAGATTGATATAATTATTATTCTATGTATGAATTCTCATAATGTCAACTTGACAGAAGGGAATATTGTAACTTCAAAAATATTGGGGTTGAAATACTCGTATTTTAGCGATGCAACGGGGACCTCACCCGAAAATGTTACGTAAATATTGAAAGCATAATTCTGTAGTTTGGTGAACGTAGATCAGGAAATTTTTGATCGATTACAAGGTAATTTATAATTACTTATCTAATAAACTATTATTTGAATTGAATTTCCTTTATGATGCAGTGATATCATATGAATACATTGATATAATTCCCAACTCTGAGAAACCAATACCAGATATAATTTGTCTGTTTGAACTAGAGCGCCAGAAAGCTCCTGTCCACAGGGCTTGAACCCATTTTTATAAATTGTTTTTTCTGCAACATTTTCTGTATAATATCCGTTGTTCGCCGCTATTTGTTCGATAATTTCTAATGCGGTACAATAATTTTCTTCGGATGAAGGTATATTATTGAGCCAGTGGAACATACTTAATGTTCGAATAGATGGCAAGAGGATCGATGAATAATTGTATCCGTATGGGAAGGTTTCCTAAATATTGAAAAATCATGCTTAATATTTTTCCGCGTTATTGCTAACTCCAAAAAATTAATTGCACCATGATTTGCCATTTCTGTTGTGAATTTGTCATTTGGATGAATGCTATTAATAAAATCTACAAATATTTTCAATTGCCGTTCCCTTGAAACATGCTAGCACATCAACTACGTATCTAAAATAATATACGAAATTGGAAAAAATAGGGTGTGTAATAGCGATGGCTTCTAGGTTGTCCATGAATATTTCTGCCAATAGAGGGCTAAGCGGATTCCCCATGATAAGTCCTACATCGCTGGTATAAATTTTATCGTTGTCGTCATTCAATAATCCAGTACCCCAATATCATTGATGGATCACTTAGCATTGTAAAGGGTTTTCCAATAAGGTGTTATTTTGAATAGGCCGCTATTTCGGTAGATGTCATTTTTGAAGCTGTCATTTTTTGACATTTGACATGTAGAAACTACGCCATTAATAAAAATGGAACGATATATGCTTCAAGAACGCATTGAAATTATTAAAATTCACAATAAAAATGGTGAAAATTTGGCAGAGACGGTTCGAAAAACTTGAACATTTTTGGGTCGTCGTGAAGCACCTTGTCGGACCGCAATAAAGAAATTGGTGGAAAAATTCGAGCTGTTGGGAAAAGTTAGTTATGTGAAGAATATAACTCGTGTACGTCGCCCAAGAACAGCCGAGAATATTGCTGTTGTAGCCGAAAGTGTTGAAGAAAACCCAGGTTTGTCCCTTCCTCGTCTTTCTTTGGATTTAAGCATTCCACAAACGTCACTACAGCGTATTTTGCATAAAGATTTGGGTCTTAAGGCTTATAAAGTTCATTTAACACAGAACTCAAGCCGGCCGATCATCAACAACGTCGTGTCTTTGCTGATTGGGTCGATGAAATGCATGAAAATGATCCGGAATTCCATCAAAAAATCATCTTGAGTGATGAGGCCCATTTCCACCTCGGTGGCTTAGGCAAAAAGCAAAATTGTCGCATCTGGGGCTCGAAAAACCCAGTTATTGTTGAAAAGCCTCTCTATCCTCAACGTGTGACTGTTTGGTGCGGTTTATGGTCCGGCAGAGTCATTTGACCTTACTTTTTGAAAATGAGGCTGGAGCAACAGTTACGGTGAATGGATTGCGCTATAGAGAGATGTTTAATGATTTTTTATGGCCGGAATTGGATGATATTGATCTGGACAACGTTTACTTTCAACAAGACGGCGCTACGTGCCACACAAGCAACGAAACCATTGATCTTTTGCGGGAAAAGTTTCCGGACCGTGTTATCTCTCAAAGAGGTGATCACAATTGGCCACTAAGATCTTGTGATTTAACACCTTGCGACTTCTTCCTTTGGGGCCACGTGAATGAGAAGGTGTACGCCAATAGCCCAGCGTCGATTCAACACCTCAAAGATGGAATTCGTGAGGCTATCGAGGACATAGGGCAGCCACTTTGCGATTTGGTTATGGAAAATTTCATTAAAAGGATATGGTCCTGTAAGCATGGTCGTGGTGGTCATTTGCCTGATTATATTTTCCACTTTTAACGGCATAGCTTCTTCTTTGCAATGAAATAAACATCCGATCATTTATATTGAAAAATGGCATTTTTCTTTGAATATCAATATAACACCTCTTATTGGAAAGCCCTTTACAGTTGCATGGGGAGAAGGTAAAATAGGATATCGAGCAAATTTTGTTCGACATTATAGTCAAATTTCAAAACGTTTTTGAATATAGTTGTTGATAAAAATCGGCATCCATCATCAGATATTGAATTCAAACATCCATTTCTCATTTTATGACCGATCTGATTATAAATTTAAATAAGCTCTCCAAACCAGATTCATATCACGCACCCATTTTTTGGCGCTCTAGTTCCTCGGAACTGAGTGCTTATCAATTTGCCCAAATGTCTGTAATTTTCGAATATTTCGATGAAAATGGTCTTAAACGATTTGGTTCGACTCACTGATCAAGAATCCGTGGTCGAAATTCATTCTGTCCGGCCGGTCCGGCCGGCCGTAGGCACGATAACTCTCGAACGGAATGAGCTAGAGAGTTGAAATTTTCAGAGTAGGTTTGGGGGATAAATATCTCGGCTAAGTTCGTTATTGGGCAAAATCGGACAGATGGTTTCGGAGTAACAAAAAAAAAAATTTTTTTTTACAAACAAATTCCAAATTAATTTTTTTTTAATAAGCAGTTTTTTCATAAAAATCCATTCATATCATTTTTAACTCTAACAAGCTAATACTTTCGGAGATATGATTTTTCAAAATTTCAATGTAAATCGTATTTCACAGATTATTCTATGTATGAATTGTCATAATGTCAACTTGACAGAAGGGAATATTGTAACTTCAAAAATATTGGGGTTGAAATACTCGTATTTTAACGATGCAACGGGAACCTCACCCGAAAATGTTTGAAAATATTACGTAAATATTGAAAGCATAATTCTGTAGTTCGAGAGAAAATTTGGTGAACGTAGATCAGGAAATTTTTGATCGATTACAAGGTAATTTTTGCGCTCTAGCTCCTCGGAACTGAGTGCTTATCAATTTGCCCAAATGTCTGTAATTTTCGAATATTTCGATGAAAATGGTCTTAAACGATTTGGTTCGACTCACTGATCAAGAGTCCGTGGTCGAAATTCATTCTGTCCGGCCGGTCACGATTACTCTCGAACGAAAGGAGTTAGCGGATTGAAAATTGCAAGGTGGTTTTGGAGCGTAAATGTCTCGGACAAGTTCGTTCGATATATCTGAAATTTAGCATCAAATTGTAGAATCATGACTTTTATACGCATGTGAAGTTTTGTATTGACCAGATTACCGCAAAGTGTAAAAAAAAATTTTGAAAATTTAAAAAAAGTTCTTCCACAATAACTCTCGAACGGAATGAGCTAGGTAGTTGAAATTTTCAGAGTAGGTTAGGGAGATGAATATCTCGGTTAAGTTCGTTATTGGGCAAAATTGGCCAGATTTAATTCGATTTCTTCCATGGTGCAGTTCTCATTCTCATGATTGCTCATTTAATCTTGATAAATAAACTATTATTTGAATTGAATTTCCTTTATGATGCAGCTCTATCATATGAATACATTGATATAATTCCCAACTCAGAGAAACCAATACTTTCGGAGATATAATTTGTCTGTTTGAACTAGAGCGCCAGAAAGCTCCTGTCCACAGGGCTTGAACCCATTTTTTTTTCAGGAAAACGCCAGGCTTTAAAACATCATGAAAATTGTTCTGATATCTGAAAGATTCGCGGAAAACTTTATTCTCAACAGTAACAAGGCTGGTGAAAATTAGTTCGAGGCGTCCCTTCACTTGAGCAAGAAACAACTCTGACCCTCCAGGAAAACTACGACTAGGAGGGAACTCTTGGAGATGCACCGACATACTTCCGAGAGAAAGCATAACAAGACGTCAAGATGGCGTGAGAGCTGCGACAGAAAACTCAAGTCGGTCCTTGAATTCCAGTCGACCTGCTGTGGAACTCACCGCATTTCGAGAGCGAGATTTAAGCGTGATGCATATCTCCGACATCAGCTCGGGATACGACACAGACAGTTTTGGGATTTTCTCTTCATTGGAAGACTTACGTCCGTATCAAAAACGCTGCAATTCGTCGCCAAGTTTCATTATATTGTCCTAAAAATGGGTTCAAGCCCTTTGGACCGGAGCTTTCTGGCGCTCTAGTTCGAACAGACAAATTATATCTCCGAAAGTATTGGTTTCTCAGAGTTGGGAATTATATCAATGTATTCTTATGAAAGAACTGCATCATGAAGGAAATTAAATTCAAATAATAGCTTATTTATCAAGAACGAAGGAGCAATCTGAAAATGAGAAGAATGGAAGAAATCAAATTAAAATAGCTGAAATGAATTTGACTCTTTCTTATAGAACAGGATGAAATGTACGAGTTTGAACACAGATCATATAATAAAGCTTAGATAGAATAATTATAGCATTCTGTTGAAAACATAGAAGTATATGCGATTCATTATTGAAATTTAGAAAAATCATATCTCCGAAAGTATTAGCTTGTTGGAGTTGAAAATGATATCGATGGATTTTAATGGTGAAACTGCATCTTAAATAAAAATTCAGACATTTGGGCAAATTGATAAGCACTCAGTTCCGAGGAACTAGAGCGCCAAAAAGTGTAATTCCCTTTCTGGGATTTGAGACCGCCTTCTCTCGTTCCGAAACCGAAAACCCGACGGCCTAGACCAACCGGCTATCAGGCTCCTCGTACGATCTTGTCGATCTCCGGAATTAGAATAAAACGTCGGTACTTACCTGGGATATATATTCTTAATTTTCACTTTTCGACATAAAATCGCCACATGGGGGTTTATTTGACGGTTTTTTACCCTTGTCTCTCTAAGTCGATTTTGACGTTTGTCGAACCAACTATTAGCAAGGAACTAGACAATGTCATGTCTCAGGAAAATAAGTTGACATTATGACAATTCATACATAGAATAATTATTTAATTCTGTGAAAACGTATAAATACGATTTATAATTGAAATTTTGAAAAATCATATCTCCGAAAGTATTAGCTTGTTAGAGTTGAAAATGATATCATTGGATTCTTATGATAAAACTGCTTATTGAATGAAAAAAATTTAATTCGGAATTTGTTTTGTAAAAAAAAAAAATTTTTTTGTTACTCCGAAACCGTCTGTCCGATTTTGCACAATAACGAGCTTAGCCGAGATATTTATCTCCCAAACCTACTCCGAAAATATCAACTGTCTACCTCATTCCGTTCGAGAGTTATCGTGCCTACGGCCGGCCGCACAGAATGAATTTCGACAACGGATTCTTGATCAGTGAGTCGAACCAAATCGTTTAAGACCATTTTCATCGAAAAATTCGAAAATTATAGACATTTGGGCAAATTGATAAGCACTCAGTTCCGAGGAACTAGAGCGCCAAAAAGTGGGGAATTACTGCAACTCTTTGGCGTGCTCGTTCCTCGAAACAGAGTGCTTATCAATTTGCCCAAATGTCTGTAATTTTCGAATTTTTGGCTGAAAATGGTCTTGAACGATTTGGTTCGACTCACTGATCAAGAATCCGTGGTCGAAATCGATTCTGTCCGGCCGCCCGGCCGTTAACACAATAACTATCGAATGAAAGGAGCCAGAGGATTGAAATTTGCAGGAAAGGTTTGGAGCGTAAAATTTCGGATGATTTCGTTAACGGGCGAAATCCACCAAGCGGTTCCGGAGTTATGGCCGTTTTTAGTTAAAAAAATTTTTTAGGAATATTTCCGAAACCGATCACTCGATCTATCTGAAATTCAGCATCAAGTTGTATAATAATGACTTTTATACGCATGTGAAGTTTTGTATTTATCGGGTTGCCGTAAAGTGTAAAAATTTTTTTTTTATTTTTCAATTTTGTTTCTACAATAATTCTCGAACAGAATGAGCTAGGCAGTTGGCATTTCTAGAGTAGGTTTGGGAGATTAGTATCTTGGTTAAGTTCGTTATTGGGCAAAATCGTCCTAAGGGTTTCGGAGTAACGAAAAAAAATTTTTTTTTAACACATTGCAAATTTCAAATTTAATTTTTTTCAAGATGCAGTTTCACCATAAAAATTAATTGATATCATTGTCAACTCTAACAAGCTAATACTTTCGGAAATATGAGTTCTCGAAATTTCAATAATGAATCGTAGGTACTTCTATGTTTTCACGGAATGCTGTACTTGAGTATTCTATCTATGAATTATTATTATGATCTGTGTTCTTACATGTCATCTTATTATCCTATTAGGGATAAATGTCAAAATTATTTCAGGTTCATTATTCTTGATATAAAATACACCTTCTGTTCTAGAAAACAAAGTAAGATTGAATGCAAAATGACCAATGAAATAACCTCAGCGATCGTAGAATTATGAGGATTATATTGGTGAACACTATGCGAAAATTATACTCAATCCTATAGTTGGTATCTGCATTTCAATCAAAATATTCCGCAAAACAGTCGACAAATTTCCTAAATATCCGATGGATCGAGTGAGCCGTTTCTGGAAAATTCAGAAGAAATCTTTGAATAAAAATTGTCATGACTCCGCCACCATTCTCCGAATTTTGCTCATTAGAGAAGTCAACTCACATATGTATGCCCTAAAACTACACTGCAAATTTCAACTCTCTAGTTCATTTCGTTCGAGAGTTATCGCGCTTACGTAGGGCTGGCTGGCCAACCGGGACGACAGAATTAGATTTGACAGAGGAGTATTCATCAGTAGTCGAACCAAATCGTTTGAGACCATTATCGGCGAAAAATTCCAAATATGCAGACAAAATGATAGCACGCACGGTCTGAACACGAAATACCTAAATAGGAAGCAAACAAATTCTCCTTGCAACTAATCTGAAATTTTGTGGGACTCTTGGAGCCTATTTCAAACTGCAAGTTTAGAATTAAGATGAAAATTGGGACCTGAAACTCCTGTGTAAATTGCAAAATTACTTCAGAAGGTAAGAAACTAAAAATTAAACAGCAAAAATGTTTTTGCGCGTATGTTCTGGGGTACATCGCGTTATAGTTTTGCCCAAATGTCTGTAACTTTCGAATTTTTCGACGAAAATGGTCTCAAACGATTTAGTTCGACTCCCCAATGAAGAATTCGAGGTTATCGTTGCCACGATAACTTGAGAACGAAAAGAGCTAGCGACTTGAAATTTTAAGGGTGGGTGGCGCATCCCAATACGACTGACAAGTTCATTAATGGGCATAATCGGCCCAGTGGTTTTTGAGTAATAATTTTGTTTTCAACCAATATAAATCCGATCGAATTGAAACTTGGTGAGTAGTTGTAGAATATGATCCTAAGCACGTTTGTGAAATTTTGTGCGAATCGTATGGCTAGAAAATTTTAAAAAAATCATCAAAAAATATTTTTGTTGTCACGATAACCTGAGAACGGAAAGAGATAGCGGCTTGAAGTTTTCAGGTTAGGATGTGCACCAGAACGCGACATTTCAGTTTATGAGCATAATCAGCCAAACGGTTTTAGAGTTATAGCCTTCTGAAATTTGGTTGTTTTTTGTTCCTCATTAACTCGAAAAATACTAAACCGATTGAATTCAAACATGGTAATTAGTTGTAGAATGCCAACGCGAAAATTCTTGCAAAATTTCGTGAGGATAATATTTGTAAAAAATTTTTAAAAAATCATTGAAAATTGAAAAAAAAAATTCTATATATCAGTAACTATTCGTTTGAAATTGCTGAAATTTTGCAAGAGCCTTCATAACCTAACTCTACTGCCACGTTGCAACGTTTTAACACGATCGGTTGACTATTGTTGGAGATTCTAGCATTCTTGTGTGAGTTCAGTAGATGGGTGACCGTTGCCTCGATAGCTTTCGAACGAAAGGAGATAGGGACTTGCAATGTTCAGGGTAGGTTGCGTATTCGAAAGGGAGAGTTGGGTTCGTTTTTGAACATAATCGGTTAAACGGTTTCCGAGTTATACCCACCTGGAATATTATTTCCTTGATAACTCAAAAAATAAATATTCGATCGAATTGAAGCTTGGTAACTAGTAGTAGAAAATCATCATAAAGACGTGTTTAAAATTTTGTAAGAACCGTACCCCTAGAAAATTTAAAAAAAATGGCGAAAAAAAAAATTTTAAGAACCGCACCCCTAGAAAATTAAAAAAAAAACGGAAAAAAAATTCGGTTCAAGCAGTGACGTGAAGTCAGAAGCTTCTGCGCGTATGTTATATTGTCCATTCTTCTGTATTGGACACCCTTAATCGAATACGCCCAAAAGCTTCTGACTTCACGTCAGTGCTTGATCCAATTTTTATATTTTCATAAGTAGAAGAGTTTGTTAAAGGTTCGAATCAAAGTTCTGAGGCCTTCGAATATTCAAAAAGTATTTTTTCGAAATTAACTTAGGTCAAAACGAATGAAGGTACTTTACTTGGACCGCACGTAAAAAACACAATGAGCAGTGATGAATTTACAAATGAGCTCATTACGAATGAGAAAAAATTTCTTAAAAGCACTGCCGTAAAGTCAGGAGCGTTTGCGCACATGTTCTTCTGTATATTCGGGACTCACACAACCTCACGAAATACTACATGATCATTCAGGCCGTCTTTTGCCATCCGAGTACTAGATTTCAATGCAATCAGACCTGTGTGTTTGGAAATTTAGGATTTCAATAAGGAATTTAAATTTCTACTTATATAGTGAGGATTAAGATTATATTCGAGGAATGCAAACGACGTATTATCGACACATCAGACTTTCTCTGGACTCTCGGGTACCCAAAACCCATTAGTATATCGGCAGTTATTTTAGCCAGATCCCAAAGACCATGTACCACCCGACAGGAGATGAAGAATTGAATACCAAAACCCGACCTTCTGGCGTCTCCAAGGAGGTCAGGGTCAACGGGATATCTGTATCTAGAGTTTATAATACTCAAAGGGCCCTCATAAATTTCGGTGCAACGTTAACAACTATATTCCTGGAATTACCTTGAACCGTCAGATTCTTCCAGTGGTATCCTATTGGTCTAAGACAGAGAGTTACCACCACCACCATCTTAGGCGTAGTAGTCTATGAGATCGAGGGAAAGCCGGGGTAATGTGAGTAGGTACCTCGAGGCCTTCGGGAGAATGAGAAGTCGGGTTAAAGATCATTCGTTATTAGGGACATGAGGAAGAAGGAACTTGGGTAGAATTTAGACCATTGGCAGAAAACGATTGTTTTTTCCCATATACTTAGACGAAGTTAGAACATACTGCGGTAGAACTTCAGTAATTGCAAAAGTAAATTCTGTTGAAGTTGTAAAAAATTGATTGAGTTGAACTGTAAATGAAGTGTTAATATCAGAACCGATGTTTTGAAAACCAAGGACGCGAAATAGGAAATGTTAGGAGCGTAATTCAATTAACCTCTAGCTGACTGATATAAAAATCCTATGGAAATGTTGGGAAAATGAAATTTGGCTTAAAGGTTTGTGCGTAATTTGACAAATCATAATCATTTAAGGTGCATGGGTATCAGTACATAACCCACATGTAAGTTGATCCAAAAAGTATATTTATCCATTACTTATTGGATTTCGCCATCAAAATACACTCTTTTCAAGAACTCATCGAAATATTCAGTCAGCCCATCATCTTGATTCGATTTTCATTCACCACTTCGAATAGGTAGTTGGTTTCGATTCCTCGGAAAAGAAATGAGATGGAGCAGAAAATGGGAGGGTTACTGAAGATAAGGAGCAGTGTGGCTGAAAAGCGTACGGACTTTCGCCTGGATTTAAATTCAATGCTCCATTGAATTTCTTTTCCAAAACAGGTTGAAATTTCCTGAATGCAAGCAGGTGAGCCGTTTTTCCCCACATCTGTAAATTGGAAAACTGCATGAAACATTCGTTCCTGCTCCCATTAAACACAACTCGTGAGGGAATGATTGACATTTTGTTCAACATTTTATTTCACATGATGGAGAACGATGCAAGCTTTCGGAAAGGTTTATTGTTCTCCGTTGAAAATGAACGAATTCTCTGTGTTCTGCACTTTTTCATAATCGTCCTACTTCACGAATCACTAATCGCAGAATAATACAATGAAATGGTTTGAGCAGTACGAAGGCGATATATAAGGTGTCCCAAGTTCTAGTGGCTATTAGACGTTTCTGGAGAACTGGACATATTTGAAATCTGAAAATTGAGGTTATGATATTGTTTGAAATTCTCTACAGAGCTAAAATAGTTTCGAAGCCCAAGCGCTTCCGGTTATACAGGGATGAAAATAAATTTGATGAAATTTTTTTTTTCAAGTTTTGCATCCCTGGTATGATCAAGTACTCAATGCTGAATAAATTTCTGTTAAAACTATTGTATTCTTTCGAATAGTTTTCAAAATAACGACAAAAAACCGGAAAAAAGTCAAATATGTTTAGTCAGTATTATGTTCATTATTCCCATTTTAAACATCCTGAACCTAAACCGTTTTTACAACATCGAAGAGGAAGAATGTGGAAAGGTCATGCATCTTTTGAATTCCAGAAATATCACCACAGGGTGTTTCAAATTTTGTGTCGAAAATTGGGATCAAAAATTGGCAATATCTTCTGTTTTTCAAATGAGAATAATAATGATAGTTTTCTAACATGATTGTGCTCCTAAATTCAATAATTTTTTATTTTTTTTTCTTTTTATTGAATTTAGGAACATAATCATGTTAGAAAACTATCATTATATTTCACCGCAGAATCCAATTAATCATCAAAATATAGGGTTCTAATTTGAAAAACAGAAGTTACGGCCCATTTTTGATCACAATTTTCGACATAAAATTTGAAACACCCTGTGATGATATTTTTGTAATTCAAAAGATGCATAATCTTTCCACATTCTTCCTCTTTGATGTTGTAAAAACGGTTTACGTTCAGGATGTTTAAAATAAGAATAATGAACATAATTCTGACTAAAAAGAAAAAACTGTGTATATAATATTCCATGTATTTGTAGTAAATCATACATAGGAGAAACATCAAGACCACTAGAAGTAGGAAAGTCAGAGCATAAGAATAACTTGAGAACTAGAGACATACAGAAATCACAAATAGCAGAACATGTATGTACAATCCAAGGAGATCACATGATGGATTGGAGTAATACAAGGATTCTGATGACAGAAACTGATTATATTAAAAGGAAACTTAAGGAATCAACTTGTATTTCATTGAACAGAGAATGCAATTTTGCAAATTGCTCAATTGGTATTGACCATATTTGGCTGAATTTATTGAAAAAGGAGGTGGAACTTGGAAATTTCTATACAAAGTAAAACTATGTTAGCTGTGATTCTCAAATACTGTCAATGTGACAATTCTCGAATCTCAGAGTAACAATCAACAAAATAGTTCTGAAGATTTTTTCGTTAAGCGTCTGAATAAGGAGTCTGATATAGACTCCGAAACGTTACGATATAGTTGTTTCTTCGTTGATGTTGTTTCGTTGTTATTTGTTAGGCAACATTATTCAATTGATGGCTTCTGACGAATATCTTGTGTTTCTTACGCAGAAGCAAATCACAAAATAATAAATTTTCTATTTTAATTATATTTTTCAGAGTTTGGGAGAGAAAAACCAGAAATAAACCATTCAATAATACTTTTTTCCAGTTTGTAGCCATCCCATCAATACAATACTTCGCATATGAAAGTCATGATTCCACAATTTGATGCTAAGTTTCAGGTAGATCGAGCGATTTGTTTCGGAAACATTCATAAAACATATTTTAAACAAAAATGTCTGACACCGCTTGGTGGCTTTTGCACATCAACGAACTTAACCGAGAAATTTAAACTCCAAAACTACCCTGCAAATTTCAACATTTCTAACTCATTTCGTTCGACAGTTATCATGCTAATGGAGGGCCAGCCGGACGTACAGAATTGGATTTGACCCCGGATTATTCATTAGTGAGTCGAACTCAATCATTTGACACCTCTTTTTGAATTTTTTGCCAAAAATGCATTTTCACAAATTTCCAAATCAATCCCGATTTAATCCAATTAGATGCTCTTATCATATTGCCTCGTACGAATCATTTCCGATAGAAAATTCGACTACGAGAACAAAGACTGAACTTACTCAGATAATCACTTCTTTAATTTTTCAGAACTTACGTTCTAACATCACACAACTCGCATGTTAAACTTGTAGACTGTCAGTTCAAAGATACTTAGTACTTTGAAAAGATCCCGCGATGAAAGAAAGGAGCACAAAGGTATTCAGGAGGAATATTCCTTATTGAATTATCTCCGAAGGCGCATATCCCAACTCAAACTTTGTGTAGTCGTGTTTGGCGCTTTTCACGAACGAAATCAATGCACTGAAACAGAACATCAAACAGGGATGATCTATTGAGCAACCGAATGCCGAGAAAACGTAAATGTTGTTGGAAGCTCAGTGATTGACAATTTCCCGATATCATCAATATCGAATCAGTCCCTATGTAGGGCAAATAATGGCTCGAAATGATTTGATCTCGATGATTGAATTGGCTGGAAGATTTCCAATCGAATTGTCCGAAATAATCCAATAAACACTCGAAACAATTCTTGTTAATGTTGATTTAATATTAATTGGAACGCTGATGTAGAATAACAAAATCAAGGCTCATGTAGAATTCCATGAAAATCTCCAGAAGCGGAAATAGTCATTCACCTAACAATCACGGATAGTGATTTTCCGCATGAAACTGCCATTGTCCGGAAGACACGCAGCGGAGTTCAGGCAAGCAGTTGAGCAGTTTTTACTAGGGCTTCACACGAGAGCGAGATTTTACTCGTCTCGTCTCGCTCTCGTCTCGGAAAAGTGAGACGAGACGTTTTGAAAAATATTATAGGCGATACCGAGACCACATACAGCGCGACCCGAGAGTCTCGTTTTTGCTCCCGCTAAATTTTTTTCAAGATCGATTTTTGCGCGTATGTTCTTGGGAACATCGCGTTATAGTTTTGCCCAAATGTCTGTAACTTTCGAATTTTTTGACGAAAATGGTCTCAAACGATTAAGTTCGACTCCCCAATGAAGAATTCAAGGTCTAATTTGATTCTGTCCGTCCGGCCGTCCGGCCGTTGCCACGATAACTTGAGAACGAAAAGAGCTAGCGACTTGAAATTTCCAGGGTAGGTGGCGCATCCCAATACGACGGACAAGTTCGTTAATGGGCATAATCGGCCCAGTGGTTTCCTAGTAATAATTTTGTTTTCAACCAATATAAATCCGATCGATATGAAACTTGGTGGGTAGTTGTAGAATATGAACCTAAGCACGTTTGTGAAATTTGTATAGCTATAAAATTTTAAAAAAATTATTAAAAAATATTTTTGTTGTCAAGATAACTTGAGAACGGAATGAGATAGCGACTTGAAATTTTCAGGTTAGGATTTTCACCAGAACGTCACATTTCAGTTTGTTTATGAGCATAATCGGCCAAACGGTTTTAGAGTTATAGCCATCTGAAATTTTCTGAAATTTGGTGGTTTTTTGTTCCTCATTAACTCGAAAAATACTGAACCGACTGAATTCAAACATGGTTATTAGTTGTAGAATGCCAACGCGAAAATGTTTGCAAAATTTGGTGAGGATAGAATTTGCAGAAAATTTTTAATATTTCATTGAATATAAAAAAAAAAAATTCTATATATCAGTAACTATTCGTTTGAAATTGCTGAAATTTTGCAGGAGCCTTCATAACCTAACTCTACTGCCAACTTTCAAGTTTTAATACGATCGGTTAAATATTGTTGGAGTATCGAGCATTCTTGTGTGAGTTCAGTAGATGGGTGACCGTTGCCTCGATAACTTTCGAACGAAAGGAGATAGGGACTTGCAATTTTCAGGGTAGGTTGCGTATCCGAAAGGGAGAGTTGAGTTCGTTTTTGGGCATAATCGGTCTAACGGTTTCCGAGTTATACCCACCTGGAATATGATTTCCTTAATAACTCAAAAAATAAATATTCGATCGCATTAGTGCTTGGTAACTAGTAGTAGAAAATCAACATAAAGACGTGTTTAAAATTTTGTAAGAACCGTACCCCTAGAAAATTGAAAAAAATGACGAAAAAAAAAATTTTAAGAACCGTACCCCTAGAAAATTAAATAAAAATCACGAAAAAAAAAATTGGTTCAAGCACTGAAGTGAAGTCAGAAGCTTTTGCGCGTATGTTCTATTGTCCATTCTTCTGTATTGGACACCCTTAATCGAATTTACCATGGTAAATTATGTTGTCCATTCTCTTGTATTGGCCACTAAATTCGAATTTACCATGGTAAATTCGAATTAAGAGTGTCCAATACAGGAGAATGGACAACATAATTTACCATGGTAAATTCGATTAAGGGTGTCCAATACAGAAGAATGGACAATGGAACATACGCGCAAAAGCTTCTGACTTCACGTCAGTGCTTGAACCAATTTTTTAATCTCGGTCGAGTATATGTGTCTAGAAACTACTGAGTTATACACGTGTATACTATAGAAAGGTTTGTTTGATTCAAAAATTTCTACCTGGAAGATCTTCTTTTTTACTACAGATATACATTATACATACAGTAAACTTTCCTTATATTCGACTCCACCTTTTTCAACACCCACAGAAAACAATTGAATATGGAGAGTTTCCACTAAAACTAACAATATATTTTGTCTATATTATACATCGATCGCTCTAGAAATACAAGATTTTTTAAAGACCTTGCGATAATTGAGATTATTTTTCTAGAAAAAATAGAATTCACAACCATAAAAACTGATCCCATTATGAATTCAATACTTAACGGACAACTCTCATTGCCCATAAATCATAATGCTTTTAAAATTTCGTCTCTACTTGAACATCTGGAGAAATTGATTGTTTTTTATTCCGCTTCTTGCAGTGAAGACATGAACAATTATTGTATACATCTGTGGAAGTACATGGAATAAAACTGGTAAAGAACTGAGAAATGAAGCTATTCAATGTTTCGAAAAGTGTTATGAGGAATACGCCAAGAACACCCTCAATGATCTACCCAATGGGAAGATATTCATTGTAAAAGATACCAATTTGTCCCATTCAATCAAAAAATTTATCGACATCGATATCTAGCCTCTTTAGAACATCAACGAATCCTTCGAAACATTAGAAAGCTGAGTTTGTAGAACATTTGCTGTTAGAAAGAGCAAATAGGAATCAAAATTGTATTTTAACTTATTAATGGCTACATCCGTACCTGTTGAAAGAGTATTTTCCACAGCAGGTATGATCGTGGCAAAAACACGTACATCATTGAAAGATGATGTGATGACTGCATGATTATGTTCGAATTCTTGGTCATCGAGTAATTTAAAAGATGAATTTAACATTGTTTAAAATTTTGTACATGTTTGTTATTCAGAATTAAGTGAGACAAGACCTAGACTTAATTTTTTGGGAATTGTCGAGTCCGAGACCAGATTTCTTATATCCTCGCCTACTCTCGTCTCGTGTTAAGCCCTAGTTTTTACGCGCATGTTCTAGGGAACATCCCGTTATCATTTAGCCCAATGTCTGTAATGTTCGAACTTTTCGCCAAAAATGGTCTCAAACTATTAGGTTCGACTCACTGATGAAGAATTCAGAGTCAAATTTGATTATGTCTGACCGGCCTGCCGGTCGTTGCCACGATAACTTGTGAACGCAAAAAGATAGCGACTTGAAAGTATCAGGGTAGGTGGCGCGTCCAGATACGACGCACAAGTTCGTTAATGGGCATAATCGGCCCAACGGTTTCCGATTGATAATTTTGTTATCAACCAATACAAATCCGATCGAATTGAAACTTGGTAGCTGCTAATAGAATGCTGACGCAAATTAGATTGCGAAATTTCGGGAGGATCGTATTACTAGAAAATTTTTAAAAAATCGTTGAAAAGATTCTATACAGTGTGCGTCAAAATTATGGAACAAATTCATTTTCTCAGAAGCAAAATATTTGTCAACAAAATCCTGAAACAGGTCAACTTTTGTTTCACTTTTACCAAATTTTTATGTATTTTTGAAGGATCAACCCTCTATTTTTTTTTAATAGGGAAAGTGGGTCATGTGCTACTTTTTTGGCAAGGTCTTTATATCTTCTTTACGGGCGTGCAGGAATTTTCTAGAAAAAATTTTCCTTTTTTAAAAAATATTTTTCAAATTTTTTTAAATACACCAAAATGTAGAAGTACTACGAAACCCGAGTCATTCTTATACCTCAATAAAATATAATGATAGGAAACTAAGTAATTCCATCCAGAAGTTCAACATGTCAGATTGAGGTTTTACTATTGCAGATTTCGGTTCTGTATAGCACTACATTGTACCTTATCTCTGCTTCTTCAGAACAATTTTCGGCATTTTCAATTTCAAAGCGAAGAGTTCATTATTATTCGAAGATAATGGTCTGTGATAATATCTTGTCTAAGATGATATGTTATGATTATGTTGAAAGTAGAAATTGGCAACGTCTTGGCGAATTGTTTTGACCTTGACGATATTTCAGTAGTGCAAACCTGCCTGTCTTTCAGTTACAGAAGCGTGATAAACATAAATCATGGCCGACCGGGAGACTTTATATGAGTGAACGGAGTATAATTTATTGATCAGAATTCATTCAAACCTAGAAAAACACGAGGCACACAAACCCTCGAAAATTGAAGAAACTCTCTAATTCCCTAATTCGTTCAGAACAATATCAATACAGAAACCATATATACCAGAAAAATTAGTAGGAAGTGAAACAAAGTACTCAACATTATTGTCTAACAAAAATAGCATGCAGAACTAAATTAACTAATTTCAAATTGAAATAATCACGTGAGACAATTTACCAACACGAATTTTAAGGTTACAAAAACATATGTGAATCAACTCACCGCCAAATCTGTAGTATATTTTCACAAAAACGACTCAAATTGCCATGAGATATTAGACCACATTTATTCTATCTCGACTACCGAAAACTCAAAGAAATATCTCGAACAACAGTTCAGCGTCAAAAGAACGAGAGCATCTAATTCCCCCGCGAGTTGGACACCCAATCACAGAAAATTCTGTTCCGTATAATTAAAAGAGGAAGTTCACGGTATTAAACAAACTGTAATGAAATGATTTCAAAAATATACTGAAAAATCATATAAGGAATACGTTACGCAGTTTTTGCATTTTTGCATTTTTGCAAACCGTGATGTGTCAAACGTGAATGAGAAGGTGCGATTATGGTTTGACATTTTATAACATATTCAGAGTCTAAATTAAATTAAACGTTTTATCTTATGAATCCTTGTCGATTTTCCTTATAAAGTTTTTCAGTAAATAACCCTTCAGGAGGAAAACTTAACAGGCGCAGGTGCATGAGCCCTGTAACGGGATCTTGAGAATCCCGTTTGTATTTGGAAGTTTGGTTGCATTTTGTGTACCCCGGTTGTATTGGTTGGGACGCCCCTGACTTGTTAAGTGCGTGTGATCTAGGTCCGTGCTCGATTCTTTGGTCGATGTGAATTGAACGTCGGCGCGATCAGCTAGAGGGGTTCGTTGACTGGTCGAGGGACGATCATTTGTTCGGTGGCCGTGGAGTTGTTAGTTATCTTGAGTTGTGGCCATTTTCCTTGAATGAAGGGTTCCGAATCTGGTAGGTTTTAATCCATTTTGCTTTCAATTGACGACAGGTTCTGATGCATATTTAGTAATTAATTCATTATTCTTTCAGCTTAACTTTTCAATAATATTTTTGCTTGTATTATAATCATATTTTTGCTTCTCCGTTATCTGTCCGCGTGGCCATTTTGAGCTCTAGTTTTTCCCGGCAATTATTATCCATTATTCTCTTTTAAGAACTAATTCATCCTTCAGAATCATTTAGTGAAAATAGAAAGCCGGATTGATGTTTTTCCAGTCGTTTTGTAGTTTTTAACTGGAATAATTTTATGATCACTTTGTAACTTGAATGAATCACATTGTCGTTATATCTAAATTGTGTACTAGAACTCGAAATGGGCACGTTATTTGCTAGGATAAAGTCTAAGAATTATGTATCTTGCAGGAACCCTTTTTCACCGTATTCTGTAGCTGTTGGGTTATCTTCGAATTGCTTCCATACATAGGAAGTTTCATAATCCTGCTTTGAGAACCACCTGTCAGGCACGTACCTCGAGTTATTCAGTTGGAGGAATATCTACGCTGTTTCCCAGGACAACCACCTGGTTGGAATTATTTCGTTTGGATAGAGGGACCTAGCAATCGACGAAGAAGACCAGTCTCGAGTTACATGATATCCAGTTCCTGTTGCTAATTTGGGGAACCTGATTGGACACTTAGATTGACTCATTGTGAAGTTGCCCATAGTGACTATATTTGAAACGATTCCAAGATAAGTAGTTTAAGCATTTCATTTGTGATCAGTCTGACTTAGTATTTATATTGCATGTTTCACATTGGCCAATCTTTAGACTGTTGATTTGAATAAATTTGTAAAATATAATTCAAGTTTTTCTGAAGTTGGAGTGTCTGGCGCCCACTTAACATCCATATTTTAGTTTTGCTAGGAGCTAGTAGGGTCCCGTAGAACCTCAACCACCTCTAATCTAATCTGCGATTAGGGGAGAGGCTATAGCCCATTGGCAGGTATAAAGCCGGATCATCCGAGAAGAGTGGTCAGTTCCCGAGTACCTCACAACTCCTGGGGAAACTAAACATGTCATCATATCCCTCAATAACAAGAAAGCCCCAGGAATAGATAAAATCAGAAACCGCACCCTAAAATTACTCCCGCGAAAAGCTATTGTCCAACTCACTTACATCTTCAACAGTTGCCTCGAATTATCTTACTTTCCATCCACATGGAAAAATGCTATCGTCCTAACCTTTCCAAAGCCCAAAAAAGATCATAAATATGCCACAAATTACCGTCCCATCAGCCTTTTACCGACAATGTCAAAGATACTTTAAAAAATGGGTTCAAGCCCTGTGGACAGGAGCTTTCTGGCGCTCTAGTTCAAACAGACAAATTATATCTCCGAAAGTATTGGTTTCTCGGAGTTGGGAATTATATCAATGTATTCTTATGATAGAACTGCATCATAAAGGAAATTCAATTCAAATAATAGTTTATTTATCAAGATTAAATGAGCAATCTGAGAATGAGAACTGCACCATGGCAGAAACCAAATTAAAATAGCTGAAATGAATTTGACTCTCTCTTATAGAACAGGATGAAAAGTACGAGTACGAACACAGATCATATAATAAAGCTTAGATAGAATAATTATAGCATTCTGTGAAAACATAGAAGTATGATTCATTATTGAAATTTAGAACTTCATCTTAGCAGAAATTGAATTCAAACATCATAGAAGAATTTAAATTCAACAAGAGTGCCACAAATTATCAATCCAAATCCAATAGACAAATTCTACCCAACAACGAACTCATCCGAGATATTCATTTCTCAATTCTATGATGAACGATAATATATATCTTTCCTCAAATCTACTCCAATACACCAATATTCCAGTTTTGTTTTTAATGGAGATATTCTGAACTCAATATTATTAACTTACCATTCTCATCATCATATGGATTGACCATCGGCATGAAAATATCAACCAACAAAAAGTATGATATTATATGAGGAGTAACTTTTCAAAACGCATTATGTCCAATTTGGGCGAAATTGAGTTTGAAGCGGATTCAGAAATGTTTTCTGTTGCTCTATAGCCCTATGTAAACAAAATCTTCCAAATGGCATTATGTCCCTCTGTAATTCAAATCCAAAGTATGTAAGCCGCATCGCAATGAATTATGTTTACGATTGCATTTTTAAAAGAAATAAAATATAACCAAAAACATGTTTTATCGATTTGCTCATGTTAATTAGGTTACAGGCCAATACTTACTGTGCAGACTGTTTTCTCTAAATGTATAAAAAATAAGTGGAAAAGTATTTCTATGTATAAAAAATCGCAACAAACAGCATTATTTTCAATTTCAACCACATCAAAACGCATTATATACAATGAGATGAATCAAAACGCATTAAGTCCAAACCTTTTTTACATTTTCTGTGTATATCTGATCAATATTGATTTAAATGAGATTAGTTATTACCTTTAGATGTATATTTCTATCAAACAAACTCGACATACTCAAATTATAAGCCAGGGAGGAAGAAAAAAATCGTTTTTCGTTGATTCCCAATAAAATGGTTTTTGGACTTAATGCGTTTTGATAAGTTGCCCCTCATATTATGATTCTCATATTGATACCATTACTGGAATGAATGACAAAGAGACAACGTCAAAGTTGACATTATAACAATTCATAGAATAGCCACAGAATAATTCTATCATTGAAATTTTGAAGAATCATATCTCCGAAAGTATTAGCTTGTTAGAGTTTAAAATTATATGAATGGATTCTTATGGTAAAACTGCTTATTGAAAAAAATTTAATTTGGAATTTGTTCTGTAAAAAAAATTTTTTTTTTTGTTCTTCCGAAACCATTTGTCAGATTTTGCCCAATAACGAACTTAGCCGAGATATTTATCCCCCAAACCTACTCTGAAAATTTCAACTGTCTAGCTCATTCCGTTCGAGAGTTATCGTGCCTACGGCAGGACGGCCGGACCGGCCGGACAGAATGAATTTCGACCACGAATTCTTGATCAGTGAGTCGAACCAAATCGTTTAAGACCATTTTCATCGAAAAATTCGAAAATTACAGACATTTGGGCAAATTGATAAGCACTCAGTTCCGAGGAACTAGAGCGCCAAAAATAGTCTCGAACAAAATTAAAGATCACGAAAACATTTACAATGAAATCATTGATGAAAAATTCGGGTTCAGATCGTCCAACAACACAACCCTACAACTGGCCACAATAACAAACCAAATCACAAAAAATTTCAATTCCCGAAGAGTCACAGTTATGCTCAATTTAGATATCGAAAAAGCCTTTGACACCGTGTGGCATGAGGGCCCCATATTCAAGCTCCTCCAAGCCAATCTTCCAGCACACATCTTCAAAATCATACATGCCTACATCAGGGGCCAATCCTTCCAAACCAGGGTTGAAAAATCCCTATCCAAAAAATTCCCCATTCCGGCCGGGCTGCCGCAAGGAGGTATCCTCTTCCCTACCCTTTTCAACTATTACATAAACGACATTCCAAAAACAGACAGAACAAAACTAAAAAAAAATTGGTTCAAGCACTGACGTGAAGTCAGAAGCTTTTGCGCGTATGTTCTATTGTCCATTCTTCTGTATTGGACACCCTTAATCGAATTTACCATGGTAAATTATGTTGTCCATTCTCCTGTATTGGACACTTAATTGGAATTTACCATGGTAAATTCGAATTAAGAGTGTCCAAGAGTGTCTAGCGATACGATTCTCACAAAATTTCACAAACGTGCTAAGGTTTATATTCTACAACTATTCACCAAGTTTCAATTCGATCGGATCAATATTGGTTGAAAACAAAATTATTACTCGGAAACCATTGGGCCGATTATGCCCATTAACGAACTTCTCCGTCATATTGAGATACGCCACCTACCCTGAAAATTTCAAGTCGCTAGCTATTTCCGTTCTCAAGTTATAGTGGCAACGGCCGGGCCGGCCGGACAGAATCAAATTTGACGTCGAATTGTTCATTGGGGAGTCGAACCAAATCGTTTGAGACCATTTTCGTACAAAAATTCGAAAGCTAGAGACATTTGGGCAAAATGATAACGCGATGTTCCCCAGAACATACGCGGCAAAAATGCTGTATCTTGAATAGGAAATGATATTCCTTTCTGTTTAATTTGCAGTGTTTCTCACAAAAGAAACGTTCGTAGCCTCCATCGACAAAATCGGTAAGATAACTTCGGTCGTTTCTTCTTTATGATGGAATATGAGATTATCTATTGGTAACCATTCAATATTAACGCTTTGCTAGGAATAATCTTGATATGGCACGTAGCTGACTGAAGGTTATTTTCATAGCAGAGAAGTTCTTTCAATTTCTTCAGTCTCTAGCTAGATGATCATGGAAATGTGACGTTATTTATCTAATATTTATATCATACCGTGAGTGACGAAAGTATGGAATACTGGATTTATTTTTCCCCTCTCAGGAATATCGTAAAATGGTTTGATAAGTCAATGTAATTACACTTCAAGGAACATGCTCATCGATATTTTTTTTAAATTGCTTGGTCGTCCTGCGGAATGTGAGGTGGAATATAATCAGGGGCAACTCTAATCTGGCAATCTATATTCTCTCAGATAGCCAGGCCACCGAAAGAGCTTACAGTCCTTAACTAGTTTTGGATTACCATAATGTACTCAATGAGTTAGAAGCACGCAATCAAGTAACAGTGATGTGGATATAAATGTATGAGAGATGAACGGGCTATAGTCCATAGTTCAGAGCAATCCACAGAGTGTGATTTCATCGAAGTTGAATAGCTACATACAGCGGTGGCATCCTTATTTGGAATCATCTGTGGAGCATAATCATAGAGAAAGCATAATTCAACGCCGATGAAAAAACATTACGAATGAACCGGTTCATTAAAATCCAGCAGTCACCTCTGAGTTCCAAGTAGACAGACGTGACACCTGGCGTTCAATCAACCAAGCTACTCGTATCCTTTTCTCAAATGTGGCTATTTGCAAGTACCATGGTAACAGTCTCATGCGGACTACCACGAGGAAGCGAAAACGACCAGGTTATCTGAACTATGGTCTTTACTAGTCCGTTCATATCTCATCTACTAGTGGTAGCTTTTCCTTAAAGAAAAGATTTGAAGTGAGGTTTTGTTGATGTTTTGTTCCAGCATTGACTCATGTTAATGATTTTATATATATGGATTTTTTTTTCAAATGTTTTAAATGGATTAAGGTAATTACCTAGAGGAGATTGTATAATATTGTATTGCCACCTGCTATATTTATTTTTAGTCATGATTAAGGGCAACCCCGTTGTTTTATATGTGAATATTAAACAATAAATGTCCGAAACGTCGACGAAATTCAATTGGGTTGGATTCATCTTCCCCAAAAATAAGTCCAATATTGCCAAGATTCTATAACTGATTATTAGAAATGGACATGAACAATCCTACTAGTGATAATACCTTTGAACTTGATATAAATATATACGTATATTATAATTTCTTTTAGCGCGCGCGCAAGGAACAGCGTGCTATCATTTTGCACAATGTCTGTATTTTTCGATTTTTTTTTGAAAATGGACTCAAACGATTGGTTTCGACTCACTGATCAATAAACCGAGGTCAAATTCGATTCTGTCCGGCCGGCAAATCCGGCCGGCCGTTAGCACTATAAATCTCGAACGGAAGGAGCTAGAGGATTGAAATTTTCAGGGTAGGTTTGGAGCGTAAATATCTCAGACGAGTTCGTTAAAGGGCGAAATCCACTGAGTGGTTTCTGAGTTACGGCACTTTTTACTTAAAACATTTTTATGGATATTTCCAGAACCGATCACTCGTACTAACTGAAATTTAGCATCAAATTATAGAATCATGACCTTTATATGCATAAGAAGTTTTGTATTGATCGGAGTCCCCTAAAGTGGCAAAAAAATTTCAAAAATTTCAAAATTTTGTTTCCAACATAACTGGCAAAATACTGATCTAATTGAATTGAATCTCAGTAGTTAGATGCAAAAGACCGAAGCAAATACTTTTCGTGAAGATAAAGTGACATGAAATAATTCAAAAATTTCTACTATTTTGCGGAACATTTTGCTTGAAATTCCGAAACCTATATTTTTATTCATACCGCCCCTTCCCAGCATTTTTCGTAATGCGCATGCGTAGATGAGAAGTGATTTAACTGTTGGAGTTTTCGTCTGAGAGGATTGGGGTTTTGGGGTGGAGGATGCTATTCCTCCATATAATCCCCTGGTGAGGGTCTGTGAATGCTCGGATTCAAGATGCTGTATCTCCTGAACCACTAGTATTGGAGAATCAGAGATTTTTGTAAGGTGTGTTAATTTTGGGAGGACTTTCAGCCACGAGTAGATTGCGCAAGCGCAGAGGAGAGAAGACTGTTTTTGGGTTATATTGGTTATGTGCGGAGTGGTTTAGGACTATCGGTCATGGGTCTGGTGCTGAGCCAATATTGTGAGGTTTTAAAATAATATTCATCGCAATTCAGTGCACGGACAATTCAGTTTGGGGGAAGTAGCGTTGTTTCCGAGTTGAAGTGTCCGTACCGTGGCTCTGGGACTAATTTTGAGATTCATGTTACCCCTTACGGGCATTTACGTTATGTGCATTCGATAAGTGAATTAACTGCTGGAGTTTTCGTCATAGAGGATTGGGGTATTGGGGTAGAGTTGTTCTCAAACTAATCATGGATTAGGGGCACTGAACTTAATCGGGGATATGTAAGGTTTCGTCTGAGGACCCCCCATTATTCAAACAGTCAATCAAGTTAGAGAAAATCACTCTGGCAGATCAAATGTGTAGTCAGCAAATAGTTGAGTCACCAACACTCTTTCCTGGGGGACTATCCACCTATTTTGTTCAATATTGGATGTTACATTCCTGCACATTTCTCATGTTGAGATATATGGTTGTTGTGCAAATTCAGTTCAGCATTTTTCAAGACAATATATTTCAGTTTGACAACAATTATCCCTCCATGAGAAGATCAAATACCTGACTCTGGTCTAACGGTATGAGAATTACCAATTGCCCCATATCCCTTGTAGACTCAGATGTTCACATAACTGATCTGCAATGAATTTCACAAAAATGTTTGAGGTAAGAAAATTATGATTCTAAGATCAGAGTGCGTTGGCGCGTTAGCTCTCTCTGGTATTGGAGTATTGTACGCTAATTTCCTGTGTACATATAAGATGATTACTATTAACCAAAGAGTAATTAAATGTATTGTACATGAAATCAATACAGCACTGAATAATCAACTAAATCATAAATAATAATTATCCACGACACTGATTCGGTTGAAGCCTAACTGGAATGCACGATTATGTTTATTCAAGTTAATCAATAAAGGATACTTTGGGAGGTGAATTGATCACTAAATGATTCCTTTCTGGCTTTTCTCTCCCAAACTCCCCATGATGTATTGGAGTAAAACAAAGATTATGATGACATAGAAATACATTTCAAGAAAATGACTGTGTTTGTATGATCTTTCAAAGACTGTACAGTGTGACAAATAGGAATTACGAGGAGACCCTAATTTTTTGCTCGGCAATGTATATATACCGGGTGTCCCAGTATACATGTTCCAATGGATTATCTCAGCCATTTCAAAAGATGAAAATTTTAAAATTTTATGATTTCAAATCGTTCAACAAACCTTCAACTGAGAAAAACAAAAATTGACAACAATTCAAGAAGACTTGTAATTTGTTGAAAAGAGAAAACAATTTTGCAAATGGCTCAGTTGCAATCGAACATATTGGATTCAATTTGAAAGAACTTGGAAATTTCTATGTAAAGGGAAACTGTGTTAGTATGATCTTTCAAAGACTGTACAGTGTGACAAATAGTAATTACGAGGTGACCCTAATTTCATGCTGGGCAATGTATATATACCGGGTGTCCCAATAAACATGTTCCAATGGATTATTTCAGCCATTTCAAAAGATGAAAATTTGAAAATTTTATGATTTTCAATTCGTTTAACAAACCTTCAACCGACAAAAACAAAAATTGAAAGTCACTTTCGGTTTGACCGGAAGTGACTCTGACTTTTTGATCTCAAATAGCACTCTGTATATTTTTGGCAATTTTTTAATTGTACTCAAAATTACCTATTGAACGATGTATCACGCTTTGTATTTCACATGTGATTTGAGGCAGGCAACTTCAATTGATATTTCATTTTGAAAGAATTGCAGTAGGCTACGATATTTTGTGTAATCCTAATTTGGACTTATAATCCATATGTTTCGATCCATCTGCAAGATCTCCAGATTTAACACTGCTCGATTTCTTCCTTTGGGGATATTTTAAAGATCGTGTGTACCAGACTCCTGCTATTGATTTGGAAGATCTAAAAAACAACATAAGGAATACATATACAACCCTTAATGCTGAAGTGTTGAGAAGTATTACTTCGCATGAACTAGTTCGCCGAGCTGAAAGATGTGTAGAAGCAGATGGTCAACATTTTGAAGATATGCTTTAGTTATTTTAGGTATTGTCTTGCCCCTTTTTTTGTGAATTATTTGCTTCTTTCACTATTCATTCTTTGTTTAACGTTAACGTGAAATACATAGTTGATTTCAACTCAAGGAAGGTTTTTTATTGATCTCGATTATTGATGTAAAAATCAATATTACACAAAATATCGTAGCCTACTGCAATTCTTTAGATTTGAAATATCAATTTTTCTCCATCAAAACGAATGTATAATACAAAGTGTGATACAACGTTGGAAAGGTAATTTTGAGTAGAATAGAAAAATTGCAAAAAATTGTTATTTGAGATAAAAAACTCAGATTCAATTCCGGTCAAACCAAAAGTGACTTTTTCAATTTATGTTTCTCTCAGTTGAAGGTTCCTTGAACGAATCAAAAATCATAATATTTTCAAATTTGTATCTTTTGAAATGGCTGAGATAATCTATTGGAACATGTATACTGGGACATCCGGTATATATCCAAAATCGGGAAGGTCTGCCAAAATTTCTTTCCAACTCATATTTAAACTGAATTGGGGATAAATTGAAAGAAAGTAAGTCAGTAAACTTTATTCATCCCTTAAGACATTTATACATATATAGGACAAGTCAGTTAGAATCCATCCATGATAAAGATGAATAAACGAGAAAGGGGAAAAAATAAATTTACCAAACTGAATCAAGTCGCTGATCACCCAGGTATTCACTTAAACTATAGTAAGCCTTACGACCCAACATACATCTTATAGCCTTCTTGAAACAGACGGAACTTAAACATTTGAACCAATCTGGTAACTTGTTATAAATTTTTATACCCTGATGAGTGGGAGAAAGTTCATATCTAGTTATTCTCTGCTAAGGTAATGATTAAATACCCTTATTACGTGTACTAAATGAAAGATTATTTTTACATAGTCTCAAAATTTTGTCTGATCAAAATAAGCGACTTATAAATATAGATAGAAGGAACTAAGAGTATACAATTATAAATAAAGATAGGGTTTCAAGAAGACATTGAATCAACTCTATAGATCAACCGCAACACCCTCTTCTGACAAACAAAAACTCTATTCACATCGATGGAATTACCCCGTAGTAAAACATCATAGGATATATAAAAGAGACAATAATATAAATTCAACAGAAAATATCAATATCAGACGATTCGGAGTTGGAGGTCATCAAAACTCTACATTAAGAGTGATATTCAACCTATGAAACGGTATGGCGAACAATACCATTCATTTTCCTGCGTCATCTAAAGTGAGCATGTTAAATTTCAACTGAGCTTCAGAATAGTCATCATTGGTAATCCACAAGCTAATAGAGAAAGACAAGTACCTCAACAAATTGTCTTGAACGCTCTCCAATCGATCCACGTGGCATCTGTAATGTGGTTTCCATATCGTAGATGCGAAGTTAAGTTTATCGAACACGAAGTAATAATATAAAGCAAGAAAGGTTTCATTTCTTATGAAAGGTTACCTGTGTCGCATGGCAAATCCAAGCATCCTATTTGAGGACGAGATGATGTTATCTATACAGGGTCTTTCACGAAGAACCTCACCCATATTTATACGGGAAACTACTGAACGTATTTTCATGAAATTCAGCACTTATAAGTACTTCACGATGCTGATGAAATCTAAAATATTTTCAAGGCATGAGCACCTCCGGTTTTTCCGGAAATGACGTCAACTTCCGTTTTTCAAATTAGAACACCATTTTTTTATTGCAGAAATAGATTCCTTAGAAAATTTCAAGTTATTTTGATGTAACATTTTTCAGTTTTGGTTGGAAAATTCTCTCTGAGCGGGAAAATTCGAAAAAAAAATCGAAAATAGAGCTCCGCTGAAACAAGAATAACTTCGAGGTTTTTGGATGGAAAATTTTCATTTTTGGAATTTTTCAAGATGTAAGATTGATGTATCCACTATAGCAATCGAAATCGCGATTCATGATACAGGGGGTGAAAAAATCGCTTTCAAAGTTAGGGATGACAAAATCGTAAAAAATCAATTTTTTCAAATTAGAACCCCATTTTTTTATGGCAGATATTGAATCTACGTTAAATAATAATGTGAGTGTATGCATCACACCCTTGCCCTAAAATGGATATTTTCTGAGTTATTCACAAAAAACTGTTTTTCGTCTTGAATTTTCAGCTATTTCTTTTCCCTTCACGCCAAAAATATGAAATTTTCAGGAACTGTTACTTAAACCATGTTTTAGATTTAACTACCCTAATATGCAAGAGAAAAAAGTTACAGGTTGTTCCTAAATAGATGGCGAATTTTGATTCGAATTTGTATCGGAAACCTCTTTATTTCAACTAATCGGCCATCGGTTTTCTCTCCAGTGATAAATAAATTATTCCTTATGAACCATATGCAAAAACTTACCATGTTTTACATTCTTTTTTTTAATGATAGATATCATTAATTACATCTGCCAAATTCCTCTTTATTCAGTAGCATTTTATGTTTACTATTAATTTGGTGATAATTCGTATTAAGTTATAAAATCGATCACTATGCCTAATTTTACCAATGAATATTATTTAAATCTCATTCTACTTCATGGAGAATGTAATATAGTTGTAGATAGAACGATTCGACTGTTCATTGAGAGGTTTCCTGACCGACCCAGACCAACGAGAGATACCATTAACAGAACCATGACAAACTTGAGAAATGTCGGATCTTTCGTTAAGAAAACTATACACAGAGAAAAAAGTGTAGTAGAAGATGAGAACAACGAAATTACAGTTCTTGCATATTTTCGTGTGAATCCTCAAAATTCTCTCAAAGATGACGAGATTGATCTGGGATTATCTCAATCGAGTGTTTGGAGAATATTAAAAAAATTGGTTCAAGCCCTGTGGACAGGAGCTATTGGGCGCATGTTCATCTTCCTTGTGGCCCGTACTGACCAGTAAAGAAAAAAAGCAGTATCATGTTGAATACCTTAATATTATTCTGGAACTCAAATTTGCCATTACAATAATCTTCATCTAGCTTCTATTTAGTATCAATTCCTGTAGAACGTGATCATAATAAGTGTTTTCCATATAATAAAATGTGTTTGAACTTGGTATGTAGGAAATCTGACATCAATTATTGGAATTAATTGATTTGACAAACAGCCGTCAAATGAGGTAAATAGATTTTTGTGACGATTTTCTGTGACCATAGAACGTCAAAACACGCTGGAATGTGAATTTTAAGCAATATCTTCTGGAATTGAGATCGTATCGAACTGAAATTTTGCACACTCGTGTAGAATGCTTGATTTAACGTCGGTACAAATTTTTTTATTAAAAAATTTTCAAACTGCCCGATCCCAACAATACTTAGATAATATTATATCCATAAATTAAGCATTTCATTATTGCATTTCTTGAAATAGGTACCTTTTCAAGTCGATCAACATCGTCCTTCTTTCGACGTCTAAACTATGACTTGATTCTTTATGTTTATGTCTTTGAATTTGTTTTCGGTGGAATTCAAAGAGTTCATAGAATAATCGATGAAAATACTGAGAGAGACCCAGGAAATTTGACACATTTTGTCTTATATCTCCAGAAATTGAAATCGTATAGAGCCAAAATTTTGCACAATGATGCAAAATACTACAATTGACGTTAGTACAAGTCTTTGTTGCAATCTGATGAATAGTTCACGAAAAAAAAATTTTTTTTTCGAAAAAATTAAAAGAAATATTTTTTTAAAAATTACCAACATTTCGATCATAACAGAATTTTGCCAAAAGTTGCGCGTTTATATCCTCGAACTGACTACCAAGTTTCGATTCAACATCTTCTTTAGTTCCTGAAATATCAGGGAAATAACCTCAAAATTTTAAATGTCTATAACTCCTAAACCGTCCGGCCGATTTTGCCCGTTAACGAACTTAACCGTCGCATTTTGATCAGAAACCTACCCTGAAAGTTTGAAGTCGATAGGACCTTCGGTGCTCCTGTTATCGTGCCTACGGCCGGCCGGCCGGCCGGACGGCACCCAAAAATCTGACACCGGATTCGTGATCAGGGAGTCCGAATTAGTCTATTAGCCAATTTTCAGCTCGAAATTCGAAAATTACAGACATTTGGACGAAATGATAGGACGATGTTCCCCTAGAACATGCGCCCAAAAACATAAAATGCACCCATATAAATTCAATAGGGTACAGCATTTGAAGGAAACTGATTTCGTCAGGAGAACAGAGTTTTGCGAAGCTATGATGATTCGATTTCAAGAGAATGAAAACATTTTGGACTGTATAATTTGGACAGATGAATCTAAATTCACAAAGAATGGTTCTTTCAATAGGCATAACAGTCATTATTGGGATGAAGAGAACAACCACCACTTCAGACAATGGAACTTTCAAGAGACCTGGACTTTCAATGTTTTTTGCGCCATCAAAAATAATGCAATTCTCGATGTTCACATTTATGATGGGACTTTAACTGGTAAGATAGAACACTACACATGTTTGCATTATTTAAAGAATGTTCTCCCTTAGGAGATAGATATTCTGACATATTGACTCAAATAATTGAGCCGCTAGTACAGAACCATAATGACTTATGGTATCAACAAGATGGCGCGCCTCCACACAATTCACTCAAGGTGTCAAATATCCTCTACAGGCTATTTGAAGATCGATGGTTGGCGAACAATGGTCCGCTTCTTTGGCCACCACGTTCTCCCGATTTAACTCCTTTAGACTATTATGTTTGGGGTAGGATAAAAAATATTGTCTACTCAACTCCCCTGACTGATAAAGAGGACTGCATAGAACGAGTCAGAAATGCGTTCAGGTTTGTTTAGATTTTTAGATTCATAGTTTTGAAACTCAATTTGGTTCTTAAACACTTTTGCTATCTCTTCCTCCCGATGAAATAAGAAGAGCAACGCACGAAGCATTCCTGAGACGTATAAATAAATGTCTAGAAATTAACGGTCAAAACTTTGAGCATCTTCTCTAGTTATAACTGCGAGAGTTTGCCATGGTTCTCCTAATAGTAACTTGAAGTCGGTTTCAAGAAGGGCTGAAAAATCTACAGCATGGTTCAAATAACAGTTCCTGAAAATTTCATCTTTTTGGCGTGAAGGGAAAAGAAATAGCTGAAAATTCAAGACGAAAAACAGTTTTTTGTGAATAACTCAGAAAATAACCACTTTAGGGCAAGGGTGTGCATACACTCACATTATTTTTTAACGTAGATTCAATATCTGCCATAAAAAAATGGGGTTCTAATTTGAAAAAATTGATTTTTCACGATTTTGTCATCCCTAACTTTGAAAGCGATTTTTTCACCCCCTGTATCATGAATCGCGATTTCGATTTTTAAAGTGGATACATCAATCTTACATCTTGAAAAATCCCAAAAATGAAAATTTTCCATCCAAAAACCTCGAAGTTATTCTTGTTTCAGCGGAGCTCAATTTTCGATTTTTTTTTCGAATTTTCCCGCTCAGAGAGAATTTTCCAACCAAAACTGAAAAATTATACATCAAAATAACTAAAATTTTCTAAGGAATCTATTTCTGCAATAAAAAAATGGTGTTCTAATTTGAAAAACGGAAGTTGACGTCATTAAGGAAAAACCGGAGGTGCTCATGCCTTGAAAATATTTTAGATTTCATCAGCATCGTGAAATACTTATAAGTGCTGAATTTCATGAAAATACGTTCAGTAGTTTCCCGTATAAATATGGGTGAGGTTCCTCGTGAAAGACCCTGTATGTTCTTTAAAATGTAGCTTAGTCTCCAGAGTTACATCTGAATCGCGAAATCCGTCGACTCGCTGCAGCGAACATTGATCAATAGAATAGTGGAAGTCTTTATATTTCTTGTGAATGATATTTTAAAACATTTATTCAAATTGAAAAATGTAATTACTCCTGCAATACTTCGAAAATATACTTAAATCCTTCTGAAACAGCAGGCTATCCTCAAGACTATATACTCCCGGAAATATCTTCATCTTCATATCCATTTGAATTGAATATCCTTCAGTGGATATCCATAGAATATTCACGGAAGGATATTCATTTCAAATCCTTGGATATCCCATGGATGTCCATCGAAAGATTTCACTCGGATATCATTCCGTGGATATGCTATGGATATCCATAAGTAATTCACAGAAGGATATCCATTCCAAATCCCTGAGATATCCAACGAAGAATTTGAAATGGATATTCTTCGCTGGATATCCTATAGTTATCTATAAGATACCCGCCGATGGATATCTATTTCAAATCCTTCGGTGGACATCCAGGAGATATCCATCGAAGTATTTAAATTGGATATCCTTCAGTGGATATCCATGAGATATCCGCTGAAGGATATCCATTTCAAATCTTTCCGATATACATCCCTGAGAAATTCATCGAAGAATTTGAAATGGATATCCTTCATTGGATATATCATGGATATTGGATATCCATGACATATCCACTTAAGGATATCCATTTCCAATCCTCCGATAGATATGAGATATCCACTTCAAATCCCCCCGACCCGATGGATATCCATGAGATATCCATCGAAGGATTTGAAATGTATATCCTTCAGTGGATATATTATGGATATCCTATGGATATCCAATATATTATTATTATTATGTTTCTGAACTAAAGCTCAAAGATAATATATCGGTAAATTATCACATATTTCTTCCGTCCTATAGACCATGATCCGCAATTGAATAACCTGTAGATTCTGAACGAAACAATAAACGCGTTATGATGATGAGAAGAAGAATGATGTCCATAGGATATCCTTGAAGGATGTCCAATGGATATATTTGAAGGATATTTTATGGACATGTGTAGGGGATATCTTATGGATGTCCTCGATGGATAGTATTACTCAAATTTTGAAATATCATATCTCCGAAAGTATAAGTTTATTATAGTTGAAGATGACATCAGTAGATCTTCATGATAGAACTTCATCTTGAAAAAAATTTTACTTGAAATTAGTAACTGTAAAAAAATTTTGTTTTTCATTACTCCGAAAACATCAGGTGGATTTAGCCCAATAACAAACTCAACCGAGATATACAGGGTGTTTCCTAAACATGCGGCAAAAATTCAGGGGGTTGTTCCTTGGACTATTCTAAGAATATTTTGTCCTTTGATGATTTTTGAAAAACCTATTTGTTTCGAAGATATAGGGGAAACAAAATTTTGGATAATAACATTTTATTATGAAAAATTACATGAAAATTCAACTCAACCTACAAAAACTGTTGAAAATGACCACCTCTACCCAGCATACAAGCATCCAATCTTCTCCTCATTGACTGCCGAACCCTTTCAAAAACACCAGGATCATTTCTTATTAAGTTACACCCAGCAATGATCCGATTTCGCAAGTCTTCCACATTTTCTACTGGAGTGGTATAAACTAATGATTTTAGATGGCCCCATAGGAAATAATCTAAGGGGTTTAAGTCCGGGGAACGAGCAGGCCATAAATGAGGTCCACCTCTTCCAATTCTTCATAATAGTCAAAGATAAAATGTTAATTGCTAATACATCACAAAACGAATTCAAATGAAAACCGTGTTTAATCTGTATTCCTTTACCATCTGCACTTATCAATTTTTAGTCAAAAAACTGGCCGTTTTTAGTAATTGGAATGTTGTTAAACAAATTTAAAAATAAATTGTACCTACTTAGTAAACACAGTGCGGTACGCATTTTTATTTAAACTATTATTAATTTTAAAAATATGAAAAATGTTGTTCGCCCTGTATCTTCGAAACAAAGAGGTTTTTCAAAAATCATCCAAGGACAAAACATGCTTAAAATAGTCCAAGGAACAACCCCCTGAATTTTTGCCGCATGTTTAGGAAACACCCTGTATATCTCTCAAATCTACTCTGAAAATTACAACTGTCTAACTCGTTCCGTTCGAGAGCTATCGTGCCTCGGCCGGCCGGACTGGGCGGACCAGCTGACCGGCTCACTGGAGGACAGAACCAATTTCGACCACGGATTCTTGATCAGTGAGTACAGATCAGATCGTTTAAGGCCATATTCATCAAAAAATTCGAAAATTACAGACATTTGGCACATTTGTAAACATTCTGTTTCGAGGAACAAGAGCGCCAAAAAGAACATTCTGCTGATCGACTTGAACAAATGTGTCCACTATTTTGCTTATAACTTTTTTATATTTCTCTAATATAGATGCGATTGAGTTCGAATCTAGATCCTAGCTGTAGAATAGGAGTTTGAATAATATATTTTTTTTCGATTTTGTATTCATACGATCCCATAAATTTCGTATAAGCCTTCGGGTCCTTTGTTTTCAACTAACTAGCGAGCTTTTATTCGATTAGATCAATACTTCGTCGGGTAAGTGGGAAGAAATAATTTCAGATGGCTATAACTTCGAAACTGACGAATTTACATTCCAAACCAACCCTGCGAATGTCAACACTCTAACTCGTTGTTTTCGACAGTAATCGTGCTTACGGACAGAATGAAATCTTACATCGGATTCTTCATCAGTGAATCGAAATCAAACGTGTGAGACCATTTTTGGCCAAATTTTTGAAAATCAACGCCATTTTAGCCAATTGATATGTGATCTGTTCACAGCAAGAAGTGAACCAAGAATTCGAAAAGAAAAAAAGGTTCAAGCACTGACGTGAAGTCAGAAGCTTTTGCGCGTATGTTCTATTGTCCATTCTTCTGTATTGGACACCCTTAATCGAATCTACCATGGTAAATTATGTTGTCCATTCTCCTGTATTGGACACTCTTAATTCGAATTTACCATGGTAAATTCGAATTAAGAGTGTCCAATACAGGAGAACAGACAACATAATTTACCATGGTAAATTCGATTAAGGGTGACCAATACAGAAGAATGGACAATAGAACATACGCGCAAAAGCTTCTGACTTCACGTCAGTGCTTGGACCAATTTTTTTTTCTTGATTTTTTTGAAATTTTCTAGTGGTACGGTTCTTACAAAATTTTAAACACGTCTTTTTGTTGATTTTCTACTACTAGTTACCAAGCTTCAATTCGATCGAATCTCTATTTTTTGAGTTATCAAGGAAATAATATTCCAGGTGGGTATAACTCGGAAACCGTTAGAGCGATTATGCCCAAAAACGAACTCAACTCTCCCATTCGGATACGCAACCTACCCTGAAATATGCAAGTCCCTAGCTCCTTTCGTTCGAAAGTTATAGAGGCAACGGTCACCCATCTGCTGAACTCACACAAGGCTGCTCGAATCTCCAACAATATCTAACCGATCGTGTTAAAACTTGAAACTTGGCGATTTTTTTGAAATTTTCTAGTGGTACGGTTCTTACAAAATTTTAAACACGTCTTTTTGTTGATTTTCTACTACTAGTTACCAAGCTTCAATTCGATCGAATCTCTATTTTTTGAGTTATCAAGGAAATAATATTCCAGGTGGGTATAACTCGGAAACCGTTAGAGCGATTATGCCCAAAAACGAACTCAACTCTCCCATTCGGATACGCAACCTACCCTGAAATATGCAAGTCCCTATCTCCTTTCGTTCGAAAGTTATAGAGGCAACGGTCACCCATCTGCTGAACTCACACAAGGCTGCTCGAATCTCCAACAATATCTAACCGATCGTGTTAAAACTTGAAACTTGGCAGTAGAGTTAGGTTATAAAGGCTCTTGCAAAATTTCAGTAATTTCAAACGAATAATAATTATTCGTTTGAAATTACTGAAATTTTGCAAGAGCCTTTATAACCTAACTCTACTGCCAAGTTTCAAGTTTTAACACGATCGGTTAGATATTGTTGGAGATTCGAGCAGCCTTGTGTGAGTTCAGCAGATGGGTGACCGTTGCCTCTATAACTTTCGAACGAAAGTTCTATATATCAGTAATTATTACTGATATATAGAATTTTTTTTTCAATTTTCAATGATTTTTTAAAAATTTTCTACGAATACTATACACACGTAATTTTGCGAGTATTTTCGCGTCGGCATTCTACAACTAATAACCATGTTTGAATTCAATCGGTTTAGTATTTTTCGAGTTAATGAGGAACAAAAACAACCAAATTTCAGATGGCTATAACTCTAAAACAACTGCTTGGCCGATTATGCTCGTAAACAAAATGAAACGTCGCGTTCTGATGCACATCCTAACCTGAAAATTTTAAGACGCTATCTCTTTCTGTTCTCAAGTTATCGTGACAACAAAAATATTTTCTAATAATTTTTTAATAATTTTCTAGCCATACGATTCGCACAAAATTTCACAAACGTGCTTAGGCTCATATTCTACAACCACTCACCAAGTTTCAATTCGATCGGAATGATATTGGTTGAAAACAAAATTATTACTCGGAAACCACTGAGCCGATTATGCCCATTAACGAACTCATACGTCGTATTGGGATGCGCCACCTACCCTGAAAATTTCAAGTCGCTAGCTGTTTTCGTTCTCAAGTTATCGTGGCAACGGCCGGACGGCCGGCCGGACAGAATCAAATTTAACCTCGAATTCTTCATTGGGGAGTCGAACTAAATCGTTTGAGACCATTTTCGTCAAAAAATTCGAAAGTTACAGACATTTGGGCAAAATGATAACGCGATGTTCCGCAGAACATACGCGCAAAATCGAATCATATCATTTAGTCATAATTCAATTCATATAATTTACTTCTGTATTTCCTGAATTCAGAATAGTTTTCCAATACTTCGAAAACGTTAACATCCGAGAGTCGATATAGATGTATAGACAAGCGAGGAATAATGCACGTAACACAAAAAATTCTAAAGAAAGTTATCGTGGGAATCAATCATTAGATTTCTAAAGTTTCCCAATGCCTCGAGGAAATGCTGGTGGAAAATCTAGGGCGGGTACACTTATAGCGCACGTTAAGGGTTTCAGCTTCATATTAGAGCTTATTTCTTGTAACGTCGAGGTGAGGAAATGTCTGCAGTTGAAGAATATATGGGTTTACAACCTGACAAGGAAATTCGATCGTGGCGGAAATCTATTTTCCTGCGGAAGGATCTACCAAATTTCATAAATATATTTCGTGGTTTTCATGAGATTCATATACAGTGTGTGGATGAAGTAAGGACCAAAATTCATAACTGCGTTATTGAAAGTTTTCAAGCATAACGCTCGGACAGGTCAATTTTAGTTTTTAATTAACCACCTTATAGTATAAATAGAATTCACCAAGGTGAATTCGATTAAGAGTGTCTAATACAGGAGAATGGACAATATAAAATACGCGCAAAAGCTCATGAATTCACGTCAGTGGTTCAACCAAGTTTTTTTTTCGTAATTTTTTAAGGATTTTCTAGTGGTACGGCCCTCACAAAATTTTACACACGTCTTCATATTCATACATATTCATATTCTACAACTAGTTACCAAGATTCAATTGGATCGAGTCTATTTTTGTAGTTATCGAGGAAATAATATTCCAGGGGGGTATAACTCCGCAACCGTTAGACTGATGATGCTGAAAAACAAAGTTAAATTTCCCTCTCAGATGCGCAACCTACCCTGGAAATTGCAAGTCCCTATCTCCTCTCGTTCGAAAGTTATCGAGGCAACGGCCATTCATCCAGCTACTGAACTCACACAAGGCTGCTCGTATCTCCAAAAATATAAACTTGGAACTTGGTAGTAGAGTTAGGTTCTGGATCCTCTCGCAATTTCAATTTCAGTGAAGTAGGACGAATAGTTTCTGAGATATAAATTTGTTTCAATGATTTTTCAAAAACTTTTAGTGATACGATCCTCACGAAATTTAGCAAGAATATTTGCGTTGGCATTCTACAATCTATATTTATAAAAGAAAGTCGTGTTAGTTACTTCACTTATAACTCAAGAACGGCTATACCGATTTGGCTCAAAATTGGTGGGGAGGTAGCTTAGAACCTGGAGACGGACATAGGATACTTTTTTGTGTTATACAGGGTGTTTTTCTTTCAACGTCAATTAAAACTTGCTGTTTTTCCTGTCATAATCGTACAATTTTAGTCATGTGTGTTTAAAAATAAACTTTCGAGGCATACACCATTGAAAATAAAGCATTACTATACAGGGTGTCCTTTTTCTCATGGCACAATTGTACGTGATTGAAGTGATTTGTGTCACAAACAAAGCATTAACTAAATAGGTACCTTGGATGGATTCTCATAATGTATTCGTCCGAAATCTCCATACAGGGGTTCTTCTTTTAACGTCAATTGCAACTTGCTGTTTTCCATACCAGAATCGTACAATTTCATTCATTTGTGTTAAAAAATAAACTTTAGAGGGATACATAATTGAAAATAAATCATTACTGTACAGGGTGTTTTTTTTCTAATTGCACAATTGTACGTTCAATTATTGAGACATTAAGGGATTGTATAGAAACGGTGAATATTAACTATCTATATTTTATGACAAACGTGTATAATAAAATCTAAAATCTGCTTATTTATTGCCTCTAAGGCGGAACAGAGTTCGCTGGGTCAGCTAGTTAATAATAAATATTAAAAAAAATTAAATAACAACCAAATTTCAGTTGTGTATAACTCCAAAACCGTTAGGCCGATTATGCATATAAACAAACTCAAATGTCTTGAAGTTACTATCTTTTTCCATTCTCAGGTTATCGCGACATGAATAATATTTTTTAATTATTTTTTGAAAATTTTCTACTGATGCGATTCATACAAAATTTCACAAACGTGCTCAAGTTCATATGCTACAACTATTCACCAAGTTTCAATTCGATCAGATTAGTAATGGTTGAAAACAAAATCATTACTCGGAAACCGTTGGGCAGATTATGCCAATAACGAACTTGTTTGTCGTATTGGGATGCGCCACCTTCCCTGAAAATTTCAAGTCGCTATCTCTTTTCGTTATAATGTTATCTTGGCAACGGATGGCCGGCCGGTTGGCCTGCCGGACAGAATGAAATTTGACCTCGAATTCTTGATCAGGGAGTCAAACCCAACCGTTTGAGACCATTTTCGACGAAAAATCCGAAAATTACAGACATTTGGGCAAAATGATAACGCGATGTTCCCCAGAACATACGCGCAAAAATTTTCCTTATGACGTAATTCATTCTAATAGAGTGAAGTCATAATTTTTTAAATGAAGACCCCAATTTTTTTTAATGCTTTATTACTCCGTGGAACCTACCTAAATGACGGTGTAAAACTTGTTACCGTAAATAACAATTGGATTGTTGTTGCTTTAATTTTTTTGGTTAGCTAACAATGTTCTTCTCATTGTTCGTAACTTGTGAGACTGGTTTCAGAATCCTTTCAACATGTTCACGAAGTTTTATTATACCTCATCATTTTTCTCATTTGCAAACTGATTTTTCTGATTTTACAGTCGTGCCGTGGTAGACATGACATGAACTTGAACCTACAGAGATATGAAATATGAATGACATAACAGAACACTAATAATAAAGATCTATGCAAACACGTCATAATTAATTGAATTCTTTTAAGTCAGGTCGAAAATCAAAAACTATTGATACAAATCAGTGGACTAGTATACCCCAATAGTTGGAATATTTCGATATTTCAGGAATATCTTCACCAATATAGATCCGATCGAGTTCAAATCTATAACTGGACGGTATTATGCAACAACCGTTTAAACCACAAACTCTGAGAAATTAATGTTTTTGTTGAAAAACGTTCAATAAGAGATAAAGAACAATACGCAAAAATGATCTAACTGCTAACCCATAGACAAGAATCTTGTCTATGGGTTAGCAGTTAGATCATTTTTGCGTATTGTTCTTTATCTCTTATTGAACGTTTTTCAACAAGAACATTAATTTCTCAGAGTTTGTGGTTTAAACGGTTGTTGCATAACACCGTCCAACTGTACTGTACCAAAATGTTGCATAAGTCTTCGTGTTGGTATTATTCAACTAAATACCGTAGAATAATGACCCTTATACGCATGCGAAGTTTTGTATTGATCGGATTGCCGTAAAGTGTAAAAAAAAAATTTTAATTTTTAAATTTTGTTTCTACAATAACTCTCGAACAGAATGAGATAGGCAGTTGAAATCTACAGGGTGGTCTCGTAGATACATATCTCGGTTATGTTCGTTATTGGGCAAAATAAGCCAGATGGTTTCGGAGTAACGAGAAAAAAAAATTTTTAACTTACAAATTTCAAATTAAATTTTTTTTCAAGATGCAGTTTCACCATAAAAATCCATTGATATAATTTTCAACTCCGACAAGCTAATACTTTCGGAGAAATTTCAATAATGAATCGTACTTCTATGTTTTTTTTCAAATGATAATTTTTGAATCATTTTTTTTAACGACACTTTTTTTAAACTTAATTTCTTTCATGATGCAGTTCTATCATAAGAATCCATTGATATAATTCCCAACTATGAGAAATCAATACTTTCGGAGATATAATTTGTCTGTTTGAACAAGAGCGCCAAAAAGATCCTGTCCTTAGGGCTTGAACCATTTTTTTTATTCTTTATCCAAAAAGATTTAGTAATGGAAAAAATTAAGTATCTATTTGTCCATCGACTAAATTATCCAATTGTTTTTATCTATTTATTTCCACCAACTATAAATCATTTACTTGCGCAACTTTATTCGATCCAAGTTAAATTTATGTCCGCTAATAATAGTTAGTTTTGCTCATGTGGTTGCTTATTTCTTGTTCAATTTCCACCTTCACTAAATCATTTATCACAACCGTAATTTAACTGATAGCCTGAAGTTACCTTATTTATTGCTTTTTGATTTATTAATCTCACTGAGTTCTTAATGAGTTCTGCCAGGCTATTATTGTTTCTCTGGAGTGAGATATTTACCTCTTGGTTTTGAAGAAACCTCTTAATTTTGAGAATAGGTTTGCCAATATGTGTTAAGCTGTTGAAATTATTAGCAATCAATCCTCTGTAGGTGGGTTCCCGTTCAATAGGGAGGAAAGTTAAACACACTATGTATCAATTTTTTTTATTCTCTATTGGCGATTGATTTCGGCTTACGCTATCCTCAGACCAGCTGAAAATACAGAATTTCTTTTATGTGGTTACATTTCCCGCCAAAAAACAACACAAACATTATTCTAATTTATAATTTATATTTCGTGGTAAAAAACCTTTATTATTTCAGGTTACACATATCACAGAATAAAACAAACAAACATATTGTGCAGAATATGCATGAAAATTGGTTACAGCACTGACATGGAGTAAGGCTCTTTTGCCCGTATGTTCTGTTGTCTACTCACCTCTATTGGACACTCTAAATCGAATTTAGCATCGATATATACAGGGTGTAAGTGAATAACAGCGACATATTTTAAGGGATGATTTTGTGATGAAAATTAAGGTAGGTATTTGGTGTGAAATGTTTTGAAAAACCTCCCTCCGGAAAAGTTACACCCCTCCGAAGATTAACAAAAACAATTGTTTCTCTTTTTTATTTTCCCTGAATATTAAAGTCTTCAAGAAAGATATTCGAATGGGTGATGAAGAAAATAAAGCAAATCTTGTAACATATACGAACCATAAACAAATAAATTAGGTTAGGGAAATTCCACTTCGGTGCTTTTTGAAAATGCATTGAATTTTTTTCTCGAAAATGCTTAAGTTGTCGAAAAAACTTGTAGAGATGGAAAAATCTGTAAATGATTTGCGCTTTTCAGCCATATTTTTTTAGAAGGAAAATTTTTATCCAAAAAAAAGTTGTAAGTAAAAATATCTTAGTGGTTGCCTATTTCAACCCATTCTAAGCATACTACAGGGTTGAAAAAATTCCAAAATGTGTAGTTTTATTGACACATAATATTTACCAAGTTTCGTATCCTTAGCTTAATATACAGGGAAATTGAAAAAGAGAAACAATTTTTTTTGTTAATCTTTGGAGGAGTGTAACTTTTCCGGGAGGAGGTTTTTCAAAAAAATGTATACCGAATACCCACCTTAATTTTCGTCACAGAATCACCCCCTAAAATTTGTCGCACTTATTAACTAACACCCTGTATATACAGTTTTCTCAGCTTTCACAGTATATGAGCATATTTCATACCACAAGACATGGGTAATGACAGAATCGTCTATGATCAAAGAATTTTTAATTCTGACATATTTTTCTATTGGAATTGAAATTCGTAGAATATCTAATAATTTATGAAAAAACTTACGCTCAAGTAACTCCAGAATACGATATTCACGAAATTCCACGAAAATTAGTAGGTCGGCATTCCTCAAGTAATTTCCAAGTTTTAGTTGGATTAGGGTCGGTTTCTGAGGAATATAACATGTGGTTTATCTTCCGTTTATCTGTCCAATTCAATAGAATTCCGTAGATAAACTGAAGATAAACTCTATTCAAATGCGTCAGAAACCGGCCATCAGACATGTATATTTTAAGTTATAGAGAAAATAACAACAAAATTTCAGAAGCGTATAACTCCAAAACCATTTGGCCAATTATGCCAATTAACTTCAATATCGCGTTCGCATGCGCAACCTACCCTGAAAATTGCAAGTGGTTTTATATGTTTCCAAGTTCCTGAGCTAAATAAAATTTTTCGAAATTTCTTAAAAATTTTCCTGTGGTACGGTCCTCACAATATTTCACACACGTCTTTATGTCAATATTCCACAACTCGTCACCAAGTTTCAATTCGATCGGCACTGTATTTTCTGAGTTAACGAGAAAATAATATTCCACATGTGTATAACTCCGAAACCGTTGGGCCGATTATGTCCAACTACGAACTCAACTCTCCCATTCGGATACGCAACGTATCTTGAAAATTGCAAGTCCCTATCGATTTTCGTTCGAAAGTTATCGAGGCAGAAGTAGAGCCAGAGGGGATGCACTGTCAGAATATCGTAAAGGATGCGAGAAAATTTGAATGGCTCTGTGGTAGGTCTATCAATTTGAAGATGTTATTATTCCCATAAAACTTTGATTCCCCTATGTTATAAGATACTTTTACTACGTGAGGGAATTAATTATGGAAGACTAACTTTAATAAAACAGCACGATATTACTAAAAATGTGTGAAAGCCCTGTGGACAGGAGCTTCGGCGCTCTTTTTCAAACTTTGGCAAATCATATCTCCGAAAGTATTGGTTTCTCGGGGTTGGGAATGATATCAATGGATTCTTATAATAGAACTGCATCATAAAAGAAACTAAATTAAAATTAAATAACGTTCATATACGAGATATTCATTCCTCAAATCCACTCTGAATATTATATTATATCAATTGAAACATAGCCAATATTCCAGTTTTATTTTCACTGGAGATATTCTGAACCCACTTTGATTAACTTACGAAAGTATATATTTCCCTCATGATATGGATAATCCAAGGGCATATAGGGTAGGGGCATATCACCCAAAAATTATAATATCCTATAATTGGTCATTTTGCATTCAATCATACTTTGTCTTCTAGAATAGGAAAAAATTCGGCATGTCTGGTAGATAAGATGATACGGAGTAACAGTGAACACAGATAGAACACAGACAGATATAGTTCGCATTCTGTGAAAAATCATATTTCCGAAAGTATTAGCTTGATAAAGTTGAAAATGAAATCAATGGATTTTTATGATGAAACTGCATCTTAAAAAAATTAATTTGAAATAAGTAATGTAGAAAAAATGTTTTTTTTTTCTCCCAAACCATCAAGCCGGTTTTGTCCAATAACGTATTTAACCGAGATATTTATTTCCCAAACCTACTCTGAAAATTTCAACTGTCTAGCTCATTCCGTTCGAGAGTTATCGTGTTAAAAGACGACTGGACAGAATCAATTTTGACCACGGATTCTTGATGAGTGAGTGTCGAATAGGGAGGGCTTCACACGAGAGGAGAGTATACAAAATCTCGTCTCGTTCTCGCCAATTCCCAAAAAATTAAATCTCGTTTAAGTCTCGTTCTCGTCTCGCTTAATTCTGAATAACGATAATGAAAAATATGATATATAGACGAAATGGTATACAATAATGAATAATTTTGTAAAGCTATATTTATTACGCTCTTATACAGAAATATTTGTAAATGTACATGCACATATTATTTTTAATTTTAAAAACTGATAATTTCAACTTTTAAATTACTCGATGATCATGAATTCAAACATAATCACGCTTGCATCACATAATTTTTGGGCGTATGTTCTAGGGGAACATCGTCCTATCATTTCGTCCAAATGTCTGTAATTTTCGAATTTCGAGCTGAAAATTGGCTAATAGACTAATTCGGACTCCCTGATCAGGAATCCGGTGTCAGATTTTAGGGTGCCATCCGGCCGGCCTTCCGGCCGTAGGCACGATAACAGGAGCACCGAAGGTCCTATCGACTTCAAACTTTCAGGGTAGGTTTCTGATCAAAATGCGACGGTTAAGTTCGTTAACGGGCAAAATCGGCCGGACGGTTTAGGAGTTATAGACATTTAAAATTTTGAGGTTATTTCCCTGATATTTCAGGAACTAAAGAAGATGTTGAATCGAAACTTGGTAGTCAGTTCGAGGATATAAACGCGCAACTTTTGGCAAAATTCTGTTATGATCGAAATGTTGGTAACTTTTAAAAAAATATTTCTTTTAATTTTTTCGAAAAAAAAATTTTTTTTTCGTGAACTATTCATCAGATTGCAACAAAAACTTGTACTAACGTCAATTGTAGTATTTTGCAACATTGTGCAAAATTTTGGCTCTATACGATTTCAATTTCTGGAGATATAAGACAAAATGTGTCAAATTTCCTGGGTCTCTCTCAGTATTTTCATCGATTATTATATAATAATCAATAATATTAAGGTATTCAACATGATACTGCTTTTTTTCTTTACTGGTCAGTACGGGCCACAAGGAAGATGAACATGCGCCCAATAGCTCCTGTCCACAGGGCTTGAACCAATTTTTCATTGATGTACGTGTTTTTGCCATGATCATACCTGCTGTGGAAAATAATCATTCAACAGGTACGGATGTAGCCATTAATAAGTCATCGGCCATCTTGGAAAGTGTAAAAAAAACTTTTTCATCACCACCACTGTAAAATATTTTGATTCCTATTTGCTCTTTCTAACAGCAAATATTCTTCAAACTCAGCTTTCCAATATTTCCAAAGTTTTGTTGATGTTTCAGATAGGTTATCGATGTCGATACATTTTTTAATAGAATTGAACAAGGAAAACTTCCCAGTGGGTAGGTCATTGAGGGTGTTTTTGGCGTATTCCTCATAACACTCTTCGAAACATTGAATAGCTTCATTTCTTTACCAGTTTTATTTTACGTAGTTCCACAGATGTATAAAATAATTGTTCACATCTTCACTACAAGGATTACAAGAGAATACATTTCTCCAGATGTTCAGATAGAGACGAAATTTTTAAAGCATTGGGATTTAGGGGCAATAAAAGTTGTCCGTACAGTATTGAATTCATAATGGCATCCGTTTTTATGATTGTGAATTCTATTTTTTCTTGAAAAATAATCACAATTATCGCAAGGTCATAACGAATTAATAATCTTCTAAAAAATCGTGTATATCTAGAACGATCCATGCATAATATAGACAAAATATATTGGTAATTATAGTGGAAACTCTTCATGTTATCTGTGGGTGTTGAAAAAGTCGAGTCGTATATAAAACTTCATACAAAAAATTTAACGATACCAAAAACGAGACTCTCCTGTTGCGCTGCATGTGGTCTCGGTATCGCCTATAATATTTTTGAAAACGTCTCGTCTCGTCTCGTCTCGTCTCGTCTCGCTATTACGATACGAGAACGAGACGAGACGAGAGGAATTTTGCTCTCGCCTGAAGCCCTAGTGTCGAACTAATACGTTTCAGGCCAAAAATTCGAAAATTACACGCATTTGGGCATCTTGATACGCGCTTTTTTTCAAGGAACAAAAGCACCAAAACTTTCATTTTTAAACTGTAAATACGAAACAAGGAGAGATATCAAAAATCTGTTTTCAGAATTATTCATTCAATACAAAATTAGCACAGGAGTGTCAAAACCTTCTGTGCGTCAATATTCAAGAATTTTCCTAATTAAATTCGGAACGTAGGTCTATGACTCACATCAGGATGGATTTATATACATCAGCAAATTATAATTAGAGTATTCTTTGAATTCATAGAATTAATAATAATTATTGAGATTTTGAAGAATCATATCTCCGAAAGTATTAGTTTATGAGAGATGAAAATGGTATCAATGGATTTTTATGGTGAAACCGCACCCCAAAAAAAATGAATTGAATTCGAAATTTGTAATGTAAAAAAATGGAAATTTTCTTCTCGATACTCTCAAACCTATTCTGAAAATTATTCGAAAATTACAGATATTTGGGCAAATTGATAAGCACTCTGTTTCGAGGAACAAGAGCGCCAAAAATTTCGATCATTAGCTGCATGCACGCCAATGATGAACATACAATTCTCGATTGCGTGTCAAAAAATGCGAAATAAACAACCTCTTAAAACCCTTCAAATTTCATTTGTATATCTTGAGAAGTTTCAGGGCAATGAATAAAGCGTCAGTTTTTTAGAAAAACTTTACACCCCCTATCACGAAAAATGAAGTATATGCGGACAAAAGTTATAGAGCAAAATGTCAAGTACACAGTTCCAATAAAATTCTAATAATGGAAAGCAATTTGCTGAACCTCCTAATGGCAGAGACGACATGATTCGGGCACCATCGGAGAACATCTGTCGGATATGCTAGTATTCAATAAGTAAAAAATTGGTTCAAGAACTGACGTGAAGTCAGGAGCTTTTGCGCGTATGTTATATTGTCCATTTTCCTGTATTGAACACTCTCAATCGAATTTACCATGGTGAATTCGATTAAGAGTGTCCAATACAGGAGAATGGACAATAGAACATACGCGCAAAAGCTCCTGACTTCACCTCAGTGCTTGAACCAATTTTTTTTCGTGAAGTCAGGAGCTTTTGCGCGTATGTTCTATTGTCCATTCTCCTGTATTGAACACTCTTAATTGAATTTACCATGGTGAATTCGATTAAGAGTTTCCAATACAGGAGTATGGACAATAGAACATACGCGCAAAAGCTCCTGACTTCACGTCAGTGCTTGAACCAATTTTTTTTTCGTGAAGTCAGGATAGAAAGCAATTATGAAAAAATTAACACATTATTATCTACCTTCAATTCATCTTTAGGAGAAGAATACATAATTATTCTAGAAAAATATTACTGGAATTAATGTCATATTTAAATAATCAAAGTAAAGAAAATTATAAGTTTAGTTATTATCATATTGAATGAAATTCAATTGAATTCCAGGAATATTCAATTACTTATTCTTAACCAATAAATGCCCATTGATAGATCTAAAGGTGTTGAGGTGAAACATAAAGATATATTATCATTAGTGATAGAAAAACTGGCCTAAAATTCCTCTCTACCCATCACGAGATTTAATGTCGACAAATGAGCCTCTCACCTTACAAGATCAGAAAGTGAGGTTAATTTAAAGTTAAGTTTTGAAGCCTTCAGCAAAATTTCAGCGATATCATATTAAAAATAATACATAACCTTTCAAAAGTCCCCTTTCACAAATATACTCCTCTGAAGGCACATGGATCTCTTGAAGAAGAATCTCCTTCTCTATTTCTCAAAGATATTCACTCTTGTTCATAGAAATCCCTTCAATATTTAGTTCCCTCCTCCTAAGGAGTATCTCTTTCAAAACCAGGTCTGACCGCTAATCTGGGGCTATCATCTCCCATAGATTTGTGATGAAATAACAAGATTTTACCAAGAACAGACGCGCAAAAATATGTCATCATGACATTCATGCTTTTGAAGGTTCTCGCAAAAATACGACGATTCGCATCCAGATACCGAACTCACGAAAGGCTTCTCGGATCTCCAACAATATGGATCCGATCGTGTTCAAACTTAGAACACTGCAGTAGAGTTAGGTTCTGAAGCCTCTGCCAAAATTTAGGCCATGCCGGACGAATAGTTTATGATATATAGATTATTTTTCAATTATTTTCAATAATTTTTTCGAAATTTTCTAGTTATACCATCCTCACGAAATTCCGCAAGAATTTTCGCGTTGGCAATCTACAACTAATAACCATGTTTGAATTATATCGGTTTCGTATTTTTCGAGTTATTAAGGAAATAACAACCAAATTTCAGATCGGTATAATTCCAAAACCGTTTGGCCGATTATACCTATAGACAAATTCAAATGTCGCATTCAGATGCACCACCTAACCTGAAAATTTCAAGCCGCTATCTCCTTCCGTTCTCAGGTTATCGTGTCACAAATAATATTTTTAATAATATATTTTTAATAATTTTTTTTTAATTTTCTAGTGACACGATTCTTACAAAATTTCACAAACGTGCTTAGGTTTATATTCTACAACTATTCACCAAGTTTAAATTCGATCGGATTCATTTTGGTTGAAAATAAAATCATAACTCGGAAACCATTGGGCCGATCATACCCATTAACGAACTTCCGTCGTATTGGGATGCGTCACCTACCCTGAAAATTTCAAGTAGCTAGGTCTTTCTGTTCTCAAGCTATCGTGGTAACGGCCGGATGGCCGGACGGCACCACAGAATTAAATTTCACATTTGGGCAAAATGACAACGCGATGTTCCCCAGAACATACGCGCAAAAATGTAAATCATACATATTTTCGTGGCACGGGCAAAGACACAATTCTGTTCCATAAACTTAGCCTCATAACTAGGTCAAAGTGTTTCACTCTAAGTCTATAGAATATATTTCGTATGGGGGTGAATCCGCTAATGCAGAAGATCAATGGCTTCACTAAAATAATCCTTACACCAAAACAGGATATAATATCCTCAGAATACCTGTGCAAGCAAAGGAAGAGGTAAAGCTTGTTTATAATCTCTATAATTCGCATCAGCTCACTACATACATATAACCAACCATCCATTTGCATGTCGTGAAAATCGTATAAGACATTTTCATATATCGAATAAAAATCCATTCTCACTTGGTGTTCCACTTTCGCTTCGAATGGTGTTATAGCTCTATGAAATTCCATCCATCGTTTCAACAAAACTGTCATAAATTTTCCATTCACTATTCATCAATTTAAACTCGTTTCAATAGACAGCGATGTACGACTATAATGATAGCCATCTCAATGAAGATTTCTTCGGTGGATATCAATATTTATTTTCTCCAGTTATAGAACCATTTTTTATATAAATTATTAGCAGACCGTACAGACGATATCCTTGCTCATGCTGAAGAAGTTGCCCAGAAAGGGAATAGTTGAGCTCACAAACATAAGGAATGGAGTGATGCGAACAGAAAACTACCCGAAGAGATGGAAAAAAGCCGAAGTTTTCGTTTTCTGGAAAAGAAAGAAAATGGCCACAGAAATACAGACCAATCAGCCTCCTCTCGTCCTTAGGGAAAGTAGTGGAGAGAGAACTTAAATTACTGAAGCTCACTGAATACATCACGGAGGGCTTTTAGAACAAGCAAACAACCGGACTTGTCCTATTGGATGTAGAGATGGCATTCGACAGAGTATGGCACGAACGATTGGCATATAAAATGATGACTGCAGGATACTCAAACAAAATGTGCAAGATTATCAGAAACTATCTGAGAGATATAAATTTCTACATCAAAATAGAGGATGAATCTTCCTCTATTAGATACTTAGAAGCAGGAGTGCCGCAAGGATCCGTTCTGGGCCCACTTCTGTATAACATCTATATCCACTATATGCCAAAACATGCACGCACAATGGTAACCCTCTACGCAGATGACACAGGAATTGCTTTCAGACATCGGCGTGCAGATGTCATACAACGAAGGCAACAGGATGCAACCGAAGAAGCCATCCTACTACAGAAGACACAAATTAATGAAAGTTGAAAGAAACCTCATAATAGATGGTGCAGAAGTAAAATGACAAAAAGAGGCCAAATGCCTAGGGGTGATACTAGATAAAAGTTTTACATGGAAAAGCAACATAAAATCAGCAGTTGACAAAACAAAGGTTGCAATGAGCCGACTATATCTGCTAATAGGAAGGAAGAGCCGTATGAATAAGAACATTGAACTGACGATGATTAAAAGTATAGCGAGAACGCAACTCACCTATGGTACGTCTGCGTGGGGCTTCGCAGCCAAAAGGCACATCAAGAAGATACAGTCGGCAGAAGACATATTAATAAGAAGAGCAATGGATGTTCCATGGTTCGTGAGAACTAGACAAATACATAGAGACTTAGAATGGGAGCCGATCACAACTTTCATGAAGAAAAAAGCCTAGCAGGTATTTGAAAAAGCCGTCCTACATACCAATGAGGAACTGAGAAGACTTGTAAGCTACAAACCAATAGAAGATGCCAGAAATATAAAGCCCTACTACAATCAACTATATATAGTTGATCTCTCGGCCTATACATACTATACTAAACTTAATTTCAAAATAAACCGAAAGGAGAAAAGATGCCCTTCATCAAACATGTGAATGAAGAGCATTAAACACAAACACGACTTAGATCTTGTGGGAAATTCCCAAGGACTGATAACTGGTTTACAGGCAAAAATTCCCGGAATCCGATCACAGGAGTTTTAGCGCGTAACCGCCTTCAAGAGAAGGACGGAGTCCAACACTGTTCCACTCAAAGTGGTTCGTCTATAAAGGATTTCTCCTGTTCAAAAAAAAAGACGTTGCCCTGCTCGAACTTGGATTGCCTTTTATCTGTAGAATCGGCAAACGTTTTTCCAATTGTCGAATTTTCGATATCCTTACATAGTATAAAACAAAGTCGCTCTCGCTGTCTGTTTGTTCCTATGAATGCTTAGATCTTTGTAACTACGCCACGGATTTTGATGCGATTTTTTTTTTAAATATAGAGTGATTCAGTAGGAAGGTTTATGTGTATAACACATGCATACCATATTAGAGAAAAACCGATAATTTTAGAGGTTTCTAATGTGATGTCGTAAATAAACACATTTTTTTTGCAGTTACATTGCAAACGCTGGCTGAATCCTACGAGATAGAGCAAAATAATTTACTACAGTATTGTACACCTTAAAAAGGTCTACAAATAAGTTCGCGATGGTATATGACTATCCTTTAAGGATAACCCACAATAACCATTTTTTTTATCCTTTACATTCTACGAGAAATAATGGCTTGATTACGAAGCTATTTTAGGCAATACAGCATTGATTCTTATCCAATTAAGTACCTTAAATGCATTGTGCATTTAATGTTGATCAATATGACTCCTTACAGCATGTAATTTAAATGAATACTTTCGAATATATTGCAGATTCAAAATGCAGGGACATAGCGGTTGCGGTGGTACCGACCAGGGGGCGGTACAGCCAGGATAGGGATATAAATCGAATACAGAGAGCAAGAGAATCATCTGTAGAGCGTGAGGCTTACCTCAGCCAGGATAGATGTATTGATTCCCCGAATTCCTCTGATACCATCGGATTTACTGATCCAATTGAAACGCCTACAATTTCCGCTAATGATATATTTTGCTATGACCATTGATAAACCGCAGGGACCAACTTTCAACGCTACAGGCTTATATTTGAGCGTTGAGTGTTTTTCACATGGTCAATTATATGTCGCTCTTTCAAGAGTAACCTCTAAAGAAAACATGTTTGTATTATCTAACGAAAAAAAATGCTGTCAACGTTGTATATAAAGAAATTCTGTAGTATATTTAGTATCAGCATTTGAACCATGCGAAGCAGGGGCGGGCAGCTAGTACTATAATATTCCAAGTGATATTTGACATAGGAATGACATTTCGATATTTTCGTTCTGACATATTCATTGTGCGAATTGCTGTTGCCCAAATCAAAATGAAACTTACTACCATTTCATGGTATGACTGACTGAACTTGAAATCTGAGAAGAGTCGACGTTCAAACCGATGATAACTGGGCCAATGCCATTTCGTACTAAAAGACAAAACAGAATTTCAATAATGATTGGAATTCTACTTTTATATAGTTAGAATTAGGATTCTAAGGGTACAAACGACGTAGGTATTACCGATACATGTTAATGGTGAGTTAATAATATTGAGTTCAGAATATCTCCAGCAAAAACAAAACTGAAATATTGGCTAAAGTTTCAATTGATATAATTTTGAAAATGAAATTTGAGGAAAAAATATATTGTTCATCATAGAATTGAGGAACGAATATCTCGAATGAGTTCGTTATTGGGTAGAATTGGTCTGCTGGTTTTGGGTTAATAATTTTCGGCACTCTTGTTGAATTTAAATTCTTTTATGATGTTTGAATTTAATTTCTGTTATTATGAAGTTTTATCATAAGAATCCATTGATATAATTCCCAACTATTACCAATACTTTCGAAGATAAGATTTGTCAAAGTTTGAACAAGAGCGCCAAAGCTCCTATCCACAGGGCTTGGACCAATTTTATTTTAAATAGCATTTAATGATGAAACCAGTTACGGCAGCAATACAGACAGTGTTTTTTCGAGTCGACATATTGGCTGCACCTATACAGAAGAAAAAATTTAACTCTGGAATATACAGAGTGATCATAATTAATTTTCAAACGTCAACTACAAATAATATTCGAAATTTGCTGAGAAACCAGTAGGAAAACCTTATGAAGATAGTTTCGGAATTAATTTTTACGTTCAACGAGATATGGAAAGACTGGCCGTATCATTTGAAATAAGAAAGTTTCTGACGATTATATGTAGTGGATGTTTGAACATTAATTATGATCACTCTGTATCTTCCAGAGTTAATATGTTTTTTGTATACTAGTAGCCAATATGTCTACCCGAAAAAATACTGTCTGTATCGCTGGCGTAACTGGTTTCTTCAATAATTGCTATTAAAAAATCTCCATATTTTAAATTTTTCGCTATTTTCTCGTAAATGGTGCTAACAAGGTATAAAGTGAAGAACTTATCATAATTGGAGATTGTCATTCCATTTTCGGGGTCGAATACGGGGTGATACATTTGGTCTATATATTTGTTCTCGAACACCTTGTATAGATGAAAATAATTTTAAATTATGCTTCTGAATACCCAACCCACATCACGAAAAAATGTTCTCTCAATATCTTCATTTTCTCCCTCAGAACGAGATCGGGGTCTGTGGCGGTCCACCCGGTATATCAGATCGGGGTTTAATCTAGAGTTTCGCTGTAAGTTAAGTTTTTTACATTTTTTGACGGCTAGTTTCTGACATTTTTTTTTATTTTATAGTCATATGTTCCTCACGAAACTTGAGGTTTTAAGGACAAGAAATATATGCTTTTTTGATGTTCCAGTCATGCGATCATCAAAAATTTTTGCGTAAGTCTTTGTGTCGGTAATTTTTTACTAACTTCCGAAATTCAATTCGGTCAGATCATTATTTTTTGAGTTATTTGAAAAACAAATTTCAGATGGCTATAACTCTGAAACCCCTCGGCGGACTTTGCCCATTACGAACTCAACCGGAACATTTGGATTCCAAACATACTCTGCTTATTTCAACTCTCTAACACTAACCCATTGCGTACTGTACGTAGACGTAGACTGGGTACGGTTGTGCCAGGGTACGGTAGTGACAGTCGTCATAACAGTGAAACTATACGGAATGCGGGGTAGGGTGCAAGGGGAGAGAGAAGTGCCATGCAAGTCTCAACGCATTGTCCAGTATTGCTTCAGCCGGCGCGCGACATGAACGCAAACAGGTTGCCACATTGTTTTCAACCATCAAAAGTAAGTTTTTTGATCAATTTCTTTTTATAGTTACTGTAATTTGAATGCAGATAGTCGATGTCCTATATTTTTTGATAGAAGTTCGATATTAGAAGTTAATTACGTGTGATTACTTTTTACGAAAGTTATCTAGCAAATTCACGGCGATCGTTTGAATTCAAAAGTCTATGCTGAGTACGGTTGTGACATGTTTTTTTCATATTTATGCTTTCAGATGCCCAGAAAACGCTTGCGGAAGACCGAGTTAATCGTACGTCGTTGTTGCGATATATTCGTAAATGTAATGAAGCCAGTGCGAATCACGATGAATACAGCATCAGCATGGGATATGTTGCTCATAGTGAAGTATTCTCCAATGAGCAAGAACAGTAGCTATCACAATATATTACTCGTTGCGCTGAAATATACTTTAGTCTTTCTACAAAAGAGATACGGAAGCTGGCATTCGAACTAACAACTAAATATGATATAAAGCGACCTGCTACTTGGGATGACAATAAGATGGCTGGTGAGGAATGGTTCCGTTCATTCATGAATAGGAACCCATCACTCTCTGTACGCGTAGCTCAGGCTACAAGCCTTTCAAGAGCTACAAGTTTTAATAGAACGAATGTGGAAGCTTTTTTTTATTTCTAACAATAAAAGTGATTGAAAACAATTTCTGTGTATGTTGATGTTTGTCACTACCGACCCCAACCACTGTCACAACCGTCCTTAGGTTGTGGCCGGTTGTGACACTTTCTCTTTTTTTTTTAAATAGATGCTCCACATACTACAGCGCATTTAGGGGCAATATTTTGGAGTTTTTACGCAGGCAAAAATACAAAGTACGATTTAGGTTACTTTTCTTCATCATAACTAGTATATAAACAAAATTATTGGTGATCAAACCAAAATTGTCACAACCGTACCCAGTCTACCCTAATCATGCTGACGGTCGCATAGAATTAAGTCTGACCTCGTATTCTTCATCAGTGAGAGTCGTAAGTACTCGGAACATTTGGGCAAATTCATAAGCATTCTGCTTAGGAAATCAAGCGAACCTAAAATGATGCCAAAGTCAATGCTTTTCTCTATGTCAGTATCGTAATGAGTTCATAACAGCACTAAAAACAGTGCTGTAATGAACTCATTCCCGCATTGTTTCTAGTTATATCTCTCGTTTTGTGGTAGTCTGCACTGACCTCCGATCCTATCAAATTTCACCACACGTCAATTGTCAATATAATATCTGGATGAAGTGAAATAATTATTGAGAGGAAAAGTTTTATTTTCATTAAAAAATAAGGTACTAGAGATTTCCTTCTTGCTTATTTTGAATCATTCATGCTATTAGGAAACTGTTTTGAATCTGATCTCCATGCCCTACGTAAGATTCAAATTCATATTCCGTAATCTGTCAACTTTCGTAACAGTCACACCAACTGACAAGATACAATACAGAAGTCACTAGGATGTATGATCCGAATTTTTCATTAAATTTTAACAGTATTTCAGAAAATTTGCCTGAAATATAGAAAATATCGTCTAATACTCGTTGGAGAAGGCAATTCCAACACTCATGCGTTCTGAGCCCAAATTTCGCATTCGTGTTTGAATAAGAGCCGATTCTGCAACTTGTTTTAGAATATACTATTATGTTTCTCCTACTTTTCCTGAGCAAGATAACAGTGGATAGTATACATATATCCCGAGTTAAAATCTTTGATGATCCCAAAATTGAATGAACCGTTTATGAAGTTCACGAAGTTATACTTTGTAATTAATACATAAGGAGTAAATTTAATTAGTTCTCAATACCTTACGGGTGTTTGTTTCCAATCGAATAAGATAAACAAAACAAGTTCGGTTCTATCCTAATCCTTACGGAATCGATGTTCTGCTCACGACGAGGTCGCTATTCAGAATCCGCGAAAACGAGCAACTCTCATACGTTAACTGGATATACCCATATGGAAGGTTGTCAACCCGTTTAGGAAATTAACACCTCTTCAGATGATAATTATTTGAATGAAATTATTAGATGACACATACCAAGCAAATGAATAATTGAATGTTCTCACCTGGATGAACGATTGATGTATGCTTCGACGATGATTTTTAGAATTAATTTTCTAAATTGCACTTTGTTATCTGCGATTTTCAATTTTTTTTTTCGCTCGAGAGCGAAAACCTTTAATAGGCCCACCCTGAAAGGGTCTGCTTCTCTCAGGAGTGTGAGACTCCAGATGTTGATGATTATTCACTAAAAAACCTCTCGCACGTTCCTTGGAGTAGTTCTTCGTCCTGCCCTTACAGCATCTCTCAATAAAAGAGATGAGCTGCAAGCGGCCTTCATAGTTGATGGGACCTGATGACTCGAAGTGATCCGAGCAACACCGCTTTCTGCAATCTGTGAGCTAAATCCTCGGCCAGAGATTTGCAGGCCGGAATAATCTTCAATTCTCATTCCGCCTAGGCATCCTATGATTAGTATGACCATCCTAACCTTATGCCTTGGTTGCAGGATGCCAAGTTCAAACATTAAATCCTTGCATTTCTCCCTCTTTTGTTCTTCTTTCATCACCTATCACCACATTATTTTCTGCGGGAGAGGAAAATTCGACGACAAACAATTCCTTGAGTTCTTTGTCCAGCAGAAGTATATCTGGCTTTATGCCGTGGATCTGCCGAGTTGTTGCAATCGCATAGTTCCAGTAGATGCGAGCCCTGCTATTTTCAACAGCTGCTTCAATCTCCAGAGGCACATATGGTAGCACTGGTTCCTTGTCTATACCATAAACCTCTCTCAGATGGAAGTAGTGAATTCGGAGTGCCGCATTGTGTCTTTCTACATATCCTGATGGAGCATGGACTCTGCAAGTAGACAAAATGTGCATAATAGTTTCTTGCTGGATGTGGCATGCCCTGTACGTTGTGGGGGTACCACTTTCATGATGTTCTTTTTATACCACCTGGTATTTATAACCCCATCTTGACAAGCTATAACAAATCCCTCCGTTTCCGACTTGACTCCAGCGGACTTCAAAAAGGCGAAGGATAATTCTTCAAACAGGCCCTGATCTTTCAAACTCCTGAAGTATATGGAGTGCAGGTGTGATCTTCGAGTAGCACAAGGTCAAGGGTTGATGGGTTTTGTGCATACACAATTCTGGTTAAGATGAAGGGATTGAACATTTCACGTTAGTTTGCTGATAACTGACTACACTATTGTTTGGTAGGACTAGGCGCTGCCAGGATTTTGTTCTGGGAGTTTTCAAGTGAATAACCAAATGAGGAATGTTTGCTAATATTTGACGATTTACTCAGAAAAAAATTAAAATTTTGGGTGGGGGTCTGCAGTGCCAAAGCTTTAGGATTTTGAATTAAAATAAAACGCAAACATTAACTCAATGAAAAATTAAACACGATGTACACTAATTTATTTATTATTGCCACGAGTTTCATCGACACGGTAATTTGATCAAACAAAATTCTTAGCAAATAATGATATCCATATACCTTTATGACCTGGACATAAAGTATTTTTGTTCCTCTTCTTGAATAGATGTATTCAACTAGAGAATGAATTTGAAAATCCGTTAGGAATGAATTATGGTGAATATTTACGAAGTAAATAAGTCGTGAGAAGAAAAGGAAACAAGAATAAGGAACAAGAAGAAAAAGAACAGAAAGACTCTATGTCCTGGTCATCGAGGTGCAGGGAGATCATAACTTGTTAAGAGTTTAGTATGATGTAGTTTTTATGAAGATGCTAAATCGAAGAAACGCGTCACGATACTAAATAAATTAGTGTAAATCGTATTTGAGTTAATAGGATTTGCATCGAGTAAAATCTACAAGCATTCAATCCGAACAATGCTGCACAGCTAAAATATTTTCTATTCATTCATTTATTTTTATTCATTTGTCCCACGGATATACAGGGTGAGTCTTCAAGTTGTACATTAAATTTAACCATGGATTACTCTCATCAAATAAAACACTTTTTTCATTCACCATTTTTCCAGACTCGACACAAGAAAAAAGATACAGGCTGTTGAAATTGGAAAAAAAATCAGTTTTTATTTTGTAGCTTTGACATGGTTATTCAGAAATGAATGAGTTTTGGTATGAAGTTTTCTATAACTGTGAAACATAATATTCATTTAACAGTTTTTCCCAACTTCTACCGGTTTCCTCGTAATAGACTCGCGAATTCCAAAAACTATGCGAAATTAGCAAAATGAAAGCAGATGAACGTTATTTTGATTCTTTTTAGAAATACTCGATCCTTTTTTGAAACAAAATTCTTCCTCATCATTTCTACTAAAACGTAACGTTTTCAAGATATTCCTCATTGAATGTCATAAAATATGAAAAAAATTACAGAAATTTACCTGCTGTTATCGATCCGAACCTGGAATACAATCACAGATGATCTGCTCGAATAAATAAGGCATGGACTGAGTATTGATTTCAAAGTTGACAATTAGACAGAGATTACACGGTCAATCTGGTATCAGTCTCGCATCACATATCAATCATGGATTGATGTGAAAGCTATATGCGTAGACTGATGGACTGATGATCCGAGTAATAATTTTGTTTTCAACTAATACAAGTCCGATCAAATTGAAACTTGGTGGGTTATTTTAGAATACAAACCTAAGGACATTTGATAAATTTTATGAAAATCGTATTACTAGAAAATTTTGAAAAATTATCAAAAAATATTATTCATATCACGATAACCTGAGAAAGGAAAAAAATAGCGATATGAAATTTTCGGGTAAGTTTGTGCATGAGAATGGGACATTTGAGTTTGTTTATAGACATAATCGGAATAAACTGTTTTGTAGTTATACCCATTTGAAATTTGGTTGTTATTTCGTGCGGAACATATCACTGGAAAATTTTAAAAAAATTATTGAAAATCCCGGAAAAAAATTCTATATATCAGAAATTATTCGTTCGACATCGCTGAAATTTTGCGACAGCCTTAACTTTACTGCCAAGTGTCAAGTTTGAACACGAACGGATCTATATAACTTTCAAACGAAAGGAGATAGGGACCTGCACTTTTCAGGGTAGGTTGCACATCCCAATGTGAGAGTTAGTTTCATTTTTGGGCATAATCAGTCAATCGGTTTCGGAGTTATACCCACCTGAAATATTATTTCCTCGATAATTCAAATAATATAGACCCGATCGAATTGAAGCTTGGTAACTAGTTGTATAATATCGACATAAAGGCGGGTGTAAAATTTTGTGAGAACCGTAACCCAATACGACGGACAAGTTCGTTAATGGGCATAATCGGCCCAATAGTTTTCGAGTAATAATTTTGTTTTCTACCAATACAAATCCGATCGAATTGATACTTGGTGATTAGTTGTAGATTACAAACCTAGGGACGTTTGTGAAATTTGCCATTTTCGGCAAAAAATCGAAAATTACAGACATTTGGGCAAAATGATGAGGTGATGTTCCTCAAAACATCGCACAAAAATGAACTAACGGTTTAAAATGAGAAAAAATGGTATTTGGAAATAAAATTTAGAATTGAATCATCTTTCGAATGGCATAATAAAAATGGGTTCAAGCCCTGTGGACAGGAGCTTTCTGGCGCTCTAGTTCAAACAGACAAATTATATCTCCGAAATTATTGATTTCTCAGAGTTGAGAGTTATATCAATTTATTCTTATTATAGAACTGCATCATAAAGGAAATTCAATTCAAATAATAGTTCATTTATCTAGATTAAATGAGCAATCTGAGAATTAGAACTGCACAATGGAAGAAACCAAATTAAAATAGCTGAAATGAATTTGACTCTCTCTTATAAAACAGGATGAAATGTACAAGTATGAACACAGATCATATAATAAAGCTCAGATAGAATAATTATAGCATTCAGTGAAAACATAGAAGTACGATTCATTATTGAAATGTAGAACTTCATCTTAGCAGAAATTGAATTCAAACATCATAGAAGAATTGAAATTCAACAAGAGTGCCAAAAATTATCAATCCAAAACCAATAGACGAATTCTACCCAACAACGAACTCATCCGAGATATTCATTCCTCAATTCTATGATGAACGATAATATAAATCTTTCCTCAAATCTACTCCAATACAGTAATATTCCAGTTTTGTTTTTAGTGGAGATATTCTGAACTCAATATTATTAACTTACCATTACCATTCCCATCATCATATGGATTGACCATCGGCATGAAAATATCAACCAACAAAAAGTATGATATTATATTATCATTCTCATATTTATACGATTGCTCGAATGAAACAACGTCATGTCTCACGAGAATAAGTTGACATTATAACAATTCATAGAATACCCACATAATAATTCTATCATTCTGTGAAAACGTAGAAATACGATTTACATTGAAATTTTGAAAAATCATATCTCTGAAAGTATTAGCTTGTTAGAGTTAAAAATGATATGAATGGATTATTATGATAAAACTGCTTATTAAAAAAAATTTAATTTGGAATTTGTTCTGTAAAAAAAAAAATTTTTTTTTGGTACTCCGAAACCATCTGTCCGATTTTGCCCAATAACGAACTAAGCTGAGATATTTATCCCCGAAACCTACTCTGAAAATTTCAACTCTCTAGCTCATTCCGTTCGAGAGTTATCGTGCCTACGGCCGGCCGGCCGGACCGGCCGGATGGCCGGACAGAATGAATTTCGACCACGGATTCTTGATCAGTGAGTCGAACCAAATCGTTTAAGACCATTTTCATCGAAAAATTCGAAAATTACAGACATTTGGGCAAATTGATGAGCACTCAGTTCCGAGGAACTAGAGCGCCAAAATCGTATATCCCTGAAAAAAAATTAACGGCGCTGTGACGCCAGCCATCTTAGTTAACGTTGACTTGTACCAAACGGCGTTTATAGAATTAAAATATATTCGGCCGTTTCGGAGAAATTTGGGGTTACCAAGATAAGTGAATCACCCTGTACAGAGATTTGGGCAAATTGATAGGCACAATTTTCAGATAAAAACAGGCGCGCCAAACAGAGAAAATATCACCTCATTATGTGTTTCCAGTAAGTAAAGGTTAATACCATCCGAGACTTATTCTGTTCGAACAAGTACAAAGAAAGTTAACGTACAAGGAACAATTTGCAACCCTGGCAATATATTTCTCGGGCGGGCGTTTTCATTGAGATCGTATCTTATTGTTTGCTAGCTGCACAATAAGATGCAAGCAAGTAACTTCTGAATGAGCTAACAATGCTTGCGTGTGTTGGTTCAAAATTAACTTAATCAACAGAGCAGTATCATGATACCCCAATAGGTTCTTGGCAATATTCTCATTCGCGGAGGAGTGAAAATGTAATGTTCTTTTGTTGGAATAAATTAACTATTCACTTGTATGCCTTCTTGGATTTTCACATCTAGATGCACCGGATAACGGTAAATATACTGTTCCACAAAAGTTAAGGAAGTTCAGAAATTTCAAGACTGTTTCAAAAGTTTGCATTTTTTTCACTATCTAAATCCAAATGTTTACTCATGTTTCTTTTGTCCATTTTTTAATGAGTTCAATAGTTTCAGGTGATAATTTATTTTTAGTATTTGTAGTGCAAAATCAGTTCACTCAAAAAATTTTTAAAATAAAGTTCAGTAAAGACTATGGCCTCCTCGAACATCAACCACAGCCTGACAACGCCGTTGTATAATTTCGATTATATCGTTGAAGTAGCCTTGATCAATTATTCTCCAGAGTTGGGGTTAAAGCAGTGTTGCCAGATGGCCGAAGCCATTTATCTGTAGTTGATTATCTGTATGCTCATAAAAACTTTGTTTTTTTGTAGATTTGACATCTTATCTGTGGTTTAATTTATCAATTCTTTCAAGTGCTTAAGAAATCTTTATTTTTATTTCAATATTCATGGCGTCAGCATCTTCCACTTAAAATTTCAACATTTTCTTATATTCTTATAAATGCAATACCAACAGCCAATAGGTATGGCTAAGTGCAGAATCAAATGAAATACATATTTGTAATTAGTGGTGATAATGATTTAAATAATTTTGTTCTTTCATGCGCATGCAAATTATTTATACTTTTTTTGGTAAACAAGGATGTATGTGGTTAGGTAGAGAAACAAAAATCATTTACTTAGGATCAAATAATACAATCCTTTGAAATCGTCGGCAAAGCCGGATATGTACTAATCTCGATCAACTAGAGCAACTTGTGCGAAATATGTGGGAACTACCTAAGTTCCGGGATTCCCCGACCTATTCTGAACTCTATGTTAACCACCAAAGCGCCAAGATATCGATAATTTTTTTTTTTCTACCGTGTTCAATTTTAGAATTCATAATTTATTAAACTAAATCAACTTAAAGTATAAAATGATATTTCTTATCAATATGAGAGAATTCTGTATAAAAATCTGTATTCGGAGGCAATCTATATCATACATCGAAATTCTGTATAAATACGGAGAAATCTGTATATCTGGGTAAAAGCCATATGAGTTCTTAAAATGCATGTGGAGGTGGTTGATGTGAATCTAGCGCTCTTTGTCGCTGATCCCAAGCATATTCAATGGTATTGAGTTCTGGCAGCCGAGGAGGCAGGGCCAAATGTGGAATATCATAGATTTCCAGAGCTTCATCGACAATGTGGCGCAATATTGTCCAGAATTAGGAAATTTGGCTCAAGAGCAGCATGAAATAAAGGAATAATATTTTCAATTACTTGCTCTGTGTAAATCTGCGCATTTATGGTAGCATCAAGGACCAACAATTCTATATGTCCATTGAAACACATTCCGCCCGAAACAGTCATTGTACCACCTCTGAATGGATGAACTTCCTGAACTGATCTGCGATTTCTGGACACCAGAGGATGGGTCCATAGCTCCTTCGTCGACTATCCGAAAACCATCCATATCTCGACTCATCTGTGAACAATACAGGCCTCCGTTGATCGTTCCATTTCACGTGCTCATTGGCCCATTCCAATTGGAGTCGCATATGATTTTGAATTTGTGGAATCCTTCTCAAAAGTCATCGAGAACGTAGATTAACGTTTCGAAGTCTTCGATGAACAGTTTCAATCGAAACCAAAACAGTAGAGCCTGAAAAGTGCAGTTGCATAATTCTACAAGTACACTCAATGGCTCTCTACGGGTAGACATACTCAGAAACCGATCTTGTACGGGAGTGGTAGATCTTGGGTACCCACTTCTCGGTCTTTCGGTCACGTTTCCTGCTTCTGGATATTGATGGACAAGCCGGTAACTACGCTACACTAATTTGAAAGAAATTCTCTCTGATTACGTCCCGCCTCGATCATACCAATAGCGCTATTGGCTTCACCTCATACCATAACGCCAACTGACCGGTGAACATGACGCTCAATAACTTAGGTTCACGTCTCTCTCCTTGACGTCGTCTAACCCTTTTTCGGCCATCATGTGCACCCAAGAAGAATCGAGATTCATCAGAAAAGACGACCTGATGCCATTCCACATTCCAATATTGACGTTTCCGGCGATGCTCAATCGTCAGAAGATGGGGTCGATAATGCTGCAGTCCAAAGGACTTTATCCGGCGGTAAACCGTTCGGACCGTAACAGGATGGCCTTGTTCTCCTAACCTCTCATCAGCCAAAGATCGAGTTGTTGCAAATAGGTCTCTAATAGCCATAATTCTTAGACGTCGATCTTAAACTTCATTTGTGACCCTTAAACGTCATGTGCCTACTCCTCTTCGATTTTGGGCATTATCAAACCACGCTTGACAACATCTCATAACAGTAGTTGGATTTCTGTTCGAACGGTTAGCGATTTCTCGAAATGACAACCACGCCTCCCGTAGACCAATTATTCGACCTCTTTCAAATTCACTTAGCTGGCGATAAATTCCGCGTACACGTGCTCTAGGCATTTTAATAACAATTAAACATCGACTTTGTATCTCCTCGAACAGCTGGTTTGTTGTAAAATTTAAAAAAAATAGCAAAAAACGACTACCATATGTAAGTAACACAAAATATTTACATGAAAAAATTTTCACGATTTTTTGGCGCTCTAGTTCCTCGGAACTGAGTGCTTATCAATTTGCCCAAATGTCTGTAATTTTAGAATATTTCGATGAAAATGGTCTTAAACGATTTGGTTCGACTCACTGATCAAGAATCCGTGGTCGAAATTCATTCTGTCCGGCCGCCCGGCCGTCCGGCCGTAGGCACGATAACTCTCGAACGGAATGAGCTAGAGAGTTGAAATTTTCAGAGTAGGTTTGGGGGATAAATATCTCGGCTAAGTTCGTTACTGGGCAAAATCGGACAGAAGGTTTCGGAGTAATAAAAAAAAAATTTTTTTTTACAGAACAAATTCCAAATTTAATTTTTTTTAATAAGCAGTTTTATCATAAGAATCCATTCATATCATTTTAACTCTAACAAGCTAATACTTTCGGAGATATGATTTTTCAAAATTTCAATGTAAATCGTATTTCACAGGTTGATATAATTATTCTATGTATATTCTATGTATGAATTGCCATAAAGTCAACTTGACAGAAGGGAATATTGTAACTTCAAGAATATTGGGGTTGAAATACTCGTATTTTAGCGATGCAACGGGGACCTCACCCGAAAATGTTTGAAAATATTACGTAAATTTGAAAGCATAATTCCAAAGTTCGAGAGAGGAGAAAATTTTGTGAACGTAGATCAGGAAATTTTTGATCGATGACAAGGTAATTTATTATTTTATACATGTTTTATGGAATACCTACTATTTGTAGGTACTTTAAACCTGTTTTGGGCAATTGTCATACGAAACTTGTTTTTTTGGCGCTCTAGTTCCTCGGAACAGATTGCTTATCAATTTGCCCAAGTGTAATTTTGGAATTTTTGGCTGAAAATGGTCTCAAATGATTTGGTTCGACTCACTGATCAAGAATCCGAGTGCGAAATCGATTCTTTCCGGCCGGCCGACCGGCCGTAGGCACGATAACTCTCGAACGAAAGGAGTTAGCGGATTGAAAATTGCAAGGTGTTTTGGAGCGTAAATATCTCGGACAAGTTCGTTAATGGGCGTTAACCATCAAGGGGTTTCAGAGTTATGGCCGATTTTAGTAAAAATATTTTTTATGAATATTTCCGAAACCGACCACTCGATCTATCTGAAATTTAGCACCAGACTGTAGAAGACAGTAGAATCATGACCTTTATACGCATGTGGAGTTTTGTATTGACCAGATTTTACCGCAAAGTGTCAAAAAAAAAATTTGAAAATGTTGTGCAGTTCTCATTCTCATGATGGCTCATTTAATCTTCATAAATAAACTATTATTTGAATTGAATTTCCTTTTTGATGCAGTTCTATCATATTAATACATTGATATAATTCCCAACTCTGAGAAACCAATACCAGATATAATTTGTCTGTTTGAACTAGAGCGCCAGAAAGCTCCTGTCCACAGGGCTTGAACCCATTTTTTTCTCCACATTTTAATCATTTACTCCTTGCTATACTATCTATGTTTTACCAAAAAAAAAATTGAAATTTAAACAGCTCCTTCTGGGTGTTGCAGTTTCTTTGTCAGTTAGTATATTTGGAAAGCCAATAGTGATACGACGTAACAAATACGGAGTGTATAAATCTATACCACCGATAGTGCGGTTGGCTCAGGGGTAGAGCGATTGACTTGGGAGCGGAAGCCCCAAGTTCAATCCCGAGACTAGGAAATAAATTTTCTAGTCGCGGTAATCGCCACCATTCACTGTTGGGTCAAAAATTAACAGCGCTGTGCCTAAGGTGGCGTAAGGACACAGTAACAAAGCCTACACAGAACACAAATGGTTCTCCTCACTCGCTCAAGCTCTTCCAGAGTTTATGAGGGGTCTTCTTGGGGAAGACCTTGGAGGATCAGTATAATAATATACAATATACAATATACAATCTAAATACTCCGTATGTAGATACATGAATATCCGTAGTTTACTTAACACCGTATTCAATCCCTCGGCAGAGAAATAGAAGTACAGTGTTAATTGAGAGAATTGCATTCGGAAATCGTTACTGCCTTTGATAATTCTATAAAATATAATTAGAGTGGTGTGACTTTGAACCTATATCATGAATATATTCATTTATCAAGGATACATCCCTTAATATTTGGTTTTCCCTGATCTACTTAATTAACCATGTTGAAGGAGAGGGCCGTGAGAGAACCACATTTTGCTCAAATGAGGTTAATACGGTCGGAACCCCTGTATCCCAGTTTGATTATAATTCGATGATAGTTGTTATTTCAGTCGATTACACTGATGTACCGCAATATCAGTTTAGTTTGACGTAATGTACACGTCCCCAAATAAATTTACATTTCACTTCAGAATTCTGGTATCGCAACCTGGTTGAAATTCAGTGATCATTCCTTGCATAATTCGATGAATCTGACATGAGAATGACGTAGGACTTATTGAAAGATAAGCGATGCTGTGGACCCGAATTCTGAAGTAATAATTACTCCAGGGTATAATTATTATACCCTGGAGATTGCTAGATGGCTTTGTGTTTTACACTGGAGATGTTTATAATTTCCCATCAGAATCCCTTTTATTCTTTATCTACATTTATGCCCTCTCTTACCACGGTCTATCATTTTGTTCAAATGCCTTCAATGTTGTAATTTTGAGCCAAAAATGGTCTCAAACTGTTCCATTTGGGTTACCGATGTAGAATCAGCCGCGAACATAATAAACGTATTCTTGTCTTTTTCAGGGTGAGTTTAATAGTCTAGTCAATAAGTGCTTTTTGGGTAAAAATTTTTGCGTATTCTCCAAAAATTATGATCGAGTTGTCATTCGATTCGGAATGGCATGTAGATAGTTTTTGAGGAAATGTTCAGGCTGCTCACAAAAAATTATATAGTTATAAACAATTAAGTGAAAAATTGAGGAGGAGGTTTAGTTTTTGGCCAATATCTCAGAAACTATTTGAGATAATTCAAATTTGAAAAGAAACTTTAAATTTCCAAAAAAAAATCCCAACTGCCGGAACTGTAGGACCAATATTGATAATTTTCCTAGAGGGTTGAATATACGCCCGAAAACGGGTACTCCGGCATGCGCAAGCCTTGGCCCCTTCGTACCTTTGATGAATAAATATTATTTAAACTTATTGAATATGAAAATAAAAATTAAAAAGTTTTATAATTTTTCACTTAAGTAAATTGTTGATAACAGAACGAAAATTAATAATTTTTCAAATTTTCCAAGAGGAATCTATTCCAAGATCTTCGAAAAACAGCTCCACGAAAGGAAAAAATTCTCAGATTAACAGTTTAACAATTATCGCACTTGCAATGTTAATGTTCGTGCTACAAAAAATTGTTAATTAACTAATGGATAAAATTGAAAGGTTTTTTATCGACAAAATTTTGGAATGGCAATGGGTTCGCCTTTATCACCTGTCATGAGTAATATATTCATGGAAAATTTTGAAGAAAAATTTGTGGATACATATTTGTTGAAACCAAAAGCTTGGTGGCGATATTATTATTATTATTATTATTATTATTTATTTCCAAAAATTCCTATACATGAAATTCATATAAGGACCTATAGGAGGCATAAATGCCCGTACATAGGTTGGCCCTATAATCTAAAAACAAAAACAACCAATATAAAAAAGAAAACTTAACTTACAATATACAGGCACACCTGCCCAGATTCAAAACATAATACAATTCCACAATTAAAAAAAACACTAGGAAACCGTATGCAAAAATGGTGGTTCAAACATTCTTATAACCAAAATTACAACTTAAATCTAACAATAATGGTATAATACACGCAACCAAAATTAACCCATAAATTCATAACTTAGTCAATACTCACATTTTTAATAAACATTCTCAAATTTCTGACAAGAACTTTTTTACTTACACTTAAAGTCCTTAGATTCACTGGCAATTCGTTAAAATACTTATATGCATAATATTTGTAGCTTCTTTGACCGATTTTTAATAATTTTTTTGGTAGGGTTATATTTCTGAATCTAGTCTTATTTGAATTATTTAAATAACAATTTTTTAGTTCATCATACATGAAGACAATGGCCTTCAGTGTAAAAAAGTTTCGTAAATTAAGTGGTCTACTAGGATCATTATCATTAACTCCAATGACTTGTAGTATTTTATTTTGTAGTCTATTTAACGGTTTGAATGAAACATCATAGAATGTTGGATATGTTGACGATATATTTGTAATTTGGCAACATGGTAGAGAAGAGTTAGGCAAATTTTTCGATTTCATAAATTCAAAGGAACCTACAATAAAATTCACTTTGGAAATAGAGAAAAATAATCAGCTTTCTTTTCTGGGTGTTTCGATTATTAAGTATCCGAAACATTTCGAAACGATTGTCTTCAGGAAGCAGACACATACAAATAGATATTTAAATTTCTATTCAAACCATCAGCTTAGTGTAAAAAGAGGTGTTATTAAAACACTTTATGATAGAGTGAACCTAATTTGTTCTACTCTTGAAATTCTAAATAATGAAATTGATTTCATCAAAAAATTTCTTGAAGAAAATGGATATCCGAGGCAATTCATAAATACATGTATCATGAATTTAGATAGAAGAACAAATAATCAAGAACAACAAAATAATCAATAAGTACAACAGAATAATCAACAAGAACAGCAACCCAATCTGTTGAATGTGATCCCTTATGTTCGTGGCCTTTCTGAAAAAATTAGAAGAATCGGTTCTAAGTTCAATAAAAGAATCGTCTTCAAAACACAGAATGATCTTAGGTCTTTATTAACGAAAACAAAACCCATAAATGAAAATAAAAATCAAAAAACTGTGTATATAATATTCCTTGTATTTGTGGTAAATTATACACAGGAGAAACATCAAGACCACTAGAAGTAAGAAAGTCAGAGCATAAGAATAACTTGAGAAATAGAGACATACAGAAATCAAAAATAGCAGAACATGTATGTACAATCCAAGGAGATCACATGATGGATTGGAGTAATACGAAGATTCTAATGACAGAACCTGATTTTATGAGAAGGAAACTTAAGGAGTCAACTTGTATTTTATTGAACAGAGAATGCAATTTTGCAAATTGCTCAATTGGTATTGACCATATTTGGCTAAATTTATTGAAAAAGGTGTTGGAACTTGGACATTTCTATGCGAAGTAAAACTGTGTTAGCTATGATTTTTAAATACTGTCAATGTGACAATTCTTGAATTTCACAAAATAACTATCAACAAAATAATTCTAACGATTTTCATTCAGCGTCTGACGAAGGAGTCTGATATAGACTCCGAAACGTTACGATATAGTTGTTTCTTCGTTGATGTTGTTTCGTTGTTGTTTGTTAGCCAACATTGTTCAATTGATTGCTTCTGACAAATATCCTGTGTTTCTTACGCAGAAGCAAATCACAAAATAATTAATTTCTATTTTATAGATACTTTTCAGAGTTTGGGAGAGAAAACCCAGAAAAAATCTTTCAATAATGAGTATACCTCCCACAGTATCCTTTAATGATTACTTAACTAATGGATAACCAATCCACCTTCTTAGTTTTTTACTTAATTGTTGATAACTATTGCAAAGTTTACGAGCCGCCTTAGAATTTTCTCAAAAACTATCAACATGCTATTCCGAATCGAATGACACCTCAATCATAATTTTCGGAGAATACGCACAATTTTGACCTAAAAAGCCCTTGTTGACTAGACTATAAGGCTATGTCATGAATTGTGTATGAAGTTGTGTATGAATTGTCACATTCACCAATGTGACAATTCTCGAATCTCAGAATAACAATCAACAAAATAATTCTGAAGATTTTTTCGTTAAGCGTCTGAAGAAGGAGTCTGATATAGACTCCGAAACGTTACGATATAGTTGTTTCTTCGTTGATGTTGTTTCATTGTTATTTGTTAGGCAACATTGTTCGATTGATTGCTTCTGACAAATATATTGTGTTTCTTACACATAAGCAAATCACAAAATAATTATTTTTTTTATTTTATAGATATTTTTCAGAGTTTGGGAGAGGAAACATAGAAAGAAACCATTCAATATGAACAGGTTTTTGGCGCTGTTGTTCCTCGGAACAGAGTGCTTATCAATTGGCCCAAATGTCTGTAATTTTCGAATTTTTAGCTGAAAATGGTCTCGAACGATTTGGTTCGACTCACTGATCAAGAATCCGTGGTTGAAATCGATTCTATCCGGCTGGCCGTTAACACGATAACTCTCGAATGAAAGGAGTTAAAGGATTGAAATTTGCAGGATAAGTTTGGCGCGTAAATATCTCGGACGAGTTCGTTAACGGGCGAAATCCATCAAGCGGTTTCGGAGTTATGGCCGTTTTCAGTAAAAATATTTTGTATGAATATTTCCGAAACCGATCACTCGATCTATCTGAAATTTAGCATCAAATTGTAGAATCATGACCTTTAAGCGCATGTGAAGTTTTATGTTGGTCATGTTACCGTAAAGTGTCAAAAAAAATTGAAAATTTTGTTTCTACAATAACTCTCGTACGGAATGAGATAGGCAGTTGAAATTTTCAGATTTTCAGATTAAAGACTCACCCTGTATATAGATATAGATATGCCAATGTTTGGGCAGGAAAACCTCTGTCGTGTCATCTATTAATTGAATATTTCCATAGATTCAATTTTGTTCGCTTGGCAAGGACTAGGTATACGATAAATACGATAGAGAAATTTCATTAGAGGAGGATAATATCAATTCCGAACGAGGTTTATTGCTTGTCACATTTAATAGACCTAAAGTATCTAAATATTTAACTAACCTGTACAACATCATCTCCTGTCTGTCTGCTTCTTGGTATATCCTGTAGTACATGAAAATCATTACTATTCCAGGAACCCAAAAACTTATACTGGAAGAGATGAGTGAATATGCCTTGTTGACGGTGAAGGAGCAGTGTGTCGGGTAGGTCCTCCTGTATTCTAAATGTTCAGTTGTTGTGTACCACCCCATGAATATAGGAAGAAACGAAAGAACCGCTGGACTGCACCAAACTACCGTCAGCATCACCGCTAGTCTTGAATTCGTCATGATCAATGGATAATCCAACGGTTGAACAATTGCATAATATCTAGAACAGAAGAGTTTTAGGATCTTCGAAGAAATATAGCATTTTTTCATCAAGGTTTCGTTTAGTCCATACGCAGGGGTATGTAATATAATAGAATGCATGTGCCTTCTCATCAGTTTATCAGTCAAAAAATCAATCACATAACACTTCATTTTATTTCTACATGACCTTTCAGACGTTGCAAAAACAAACCTATAGTAATTCCTCCGAATATTTTTCAAACAGTTGGCTGTCGCAACACGAATTTATCTTATTTACAAAGAATATTTTTTTCAGAGGTAGTTTCCAATTTTTTGCGATTTTTTGTATGTTCTGGGGAACATCGCATTATCATTTTGCATAAAATCTTTAATTTTCGAATATTTTGCCAAAAATAGTCTCATACGATTGGGTTCAACTACCCGATGAAGAATTCGAGGTAACATTTGATTCTGTCTAGCCATTGCCATGATAACGTGAGATCGGGAAGTGTTATCAACTTGGAATTTTAAGGGTAGGTGGCGCATCCCAATACGACGGACATGTTCGTTAAGGGAATAATCGGCCCTATGGCTTCCGAGTAATAATTTAGTTTTTTTAGCGGAAATTTGTGAGAATCGAATCACTAGAAATTAAAAAAAAAAATTATTAAATTTTTTTTATGTCAGATAACCTAAGAACGGAAAGAGATAGCGACTTGAAATTTTTAGGTGAGTTTGTGCATCTGAAAGCAACATCTGAGTTTGTTTATAGGTATAATCGGCCGAAAGGTTTTGGAGTTATACCCATCTGAAATTTGATTTCCTCAATAACTCGAAAAATACAAAACTGATTGAATTCAAACATGGTTATTAGTTGTAGCATGCCAACGCGAAAATTTTCGCGAAATTTCGTGAGGATCATATGACTAGAAAATATTTGAGAAATCATTGAAAATTATCGAAAAAAATTCTATATATCAGTAACTGTTCGTCCGATATCGCTGAAATTTTGCTAGAGCCTTTATAACCTAATTTTACTGTCAAGTTCCAATAGTTTGAATACGATCGGATATATATTGTTGGAGATTCGAGCATCCTTGTGTGAGTTCAGTAGATGGATGGGTGACCGTTGCCTTTATAACTCTAGAACGAAAAGAGATAGGGACTTTGTCTATATCGAAAAATGCCATTACTCGGAAAATATTGAGTGTTCCACGATGACCTTTGGATATGCGGTGTAGAAATAGAAGATGTAGTATGTCCCAGTTTGTGCGGCCCCTGGGGGCGCCTCCCTAGGGCCGCATAGACTATGGGACATATTACATCTTTTTATTTACGCCATTCTAGACGACATATCCAAAGCTCATCTTGGAACACGGCATTTTTCGATATACCACCCCCGATAGCCGCTTGTCTGGGGCCGTTCAAACTATGGGACATACTACATCTTTTTATTCACGCCAATCTAGACGACATATCCAAAGCTCATCGTGGAACACTCAATAATTTCCGAGTTATGGCATTTTTACATATACCGCCCCCGGTTGCCACCCCCCTGGGGCCGCACAAACTATGGAACATACTATTTCTGCTTATTTACGCCATTCTAGACTACATATCCAAAGCACATTTTGGAACACTCAATATTTTCGAAGTTATGGCATTTTTCGATAAACCGCCCCCGATTGCCGCTGCCCTGGGGCCGCACAAACTATGGGACATACTACATATACTCCATTCACTTCTATAAAGTCTCCCAGTTGGTCATGAAAATTTGACACATTTCACCATGTATATTTCGAAAATGTTAGGTTAGGTTAATTTTCCTGTCAGATAACTACGCAACGTTGTCCTCTCTACATAGAAGTCGTAGTAATTACGTATTTTCAGAATGTGAATTTACTTCGGAAAAATAATGAATTTGAGAAGATTTGAGAAAAAATAATAAAAGTACCTAAATAACCCGACAGGAAAACTCCTAAACGAACAGGCGTACCTATGGAATTCCCCACTTATCTCAAGAAGACATTTGAATACCTTTTTGCACAACTTGAAATACACCGGTTTCAAAATGTAGTAGTACTACGAAACCCGAGTCATTGTTATGTCTTAATAAAATATAATGATAGGAAACTAAGTAATTTCATTCGAGAGTTCAACATGTCAGAATGAAGTTTTCCCATTGCAGGTTTTAATGTTATGATTATGTTAGGTTTGAGACTTTTGTGAGTAGAAATTGGCAACGTCTCAGCGAATTGTTTTGACCTTGACGATATTTCAGCAGTGCCAACCTGCCTCTGCTTTAGTTACAAAAACGTGATAGACCTAAATAATGTCCAACCGGGAGACTTTATAAAAGTGAATGGAGTATATTTGTTTTCACGCCATTCTAGACCACCTATCCAAAGCTCATCGTGGAACACTCAATATTTTCCGAGTTATGGCATATTTCGATATACCGCCCCCGATTGCCGCCCTCTGGGGCCGCACAAACTATGGGACATACTATATCTTTTTATTTACGCCATTCTAGACGACATATCCGCATGTTGCGGATTTCGTGGGTCGATAGAGTTACAAATGTCGAAGTTCTGCGTTGTATGTACAAGGAGGAGGAGATTAATAAAACTCTAAAGAGAAGGAAACTAGAGTATTTTGCACACATAATAAGAGGTCCGAAATATCAATTGCTGCAGAATATTATGGAGGGGAAAATTCAGGGAAGGCGTTGTCAGGGTAGAAGAAGAACATCATGGTTGAGTTATCTCAGAGAATAATAATAATAATAATAATAATAATAAGGTCTTTATTTCACAAGAAATCTCAAGGGGAAGTTCACCCGAAGGTGTTCTACCACTTAACCCATGTTATATACAAAATACACATTTGAACATATCTAAATCCAATTTTGAAATCAAAGAGAAAATTGTAAAAAAGTCAACAAGAGAAAAATATAAAGTATAAGCATTTTAACAAACAAAAATTCGCAGAGACGACAGAGAAACTATGCTGATAAGGAATCGAGAAGATAAGTCTTGATCTTTTTCTTGAACATATTTTGATTCAAGACCTTCAAATGATCAGGAATACCATTGTACAGCTTACAAATATTATAGCTAAAACTTCTTTTAAAAGTAGATGTTCTGTGACGGGGACACGATAATATATTTCTCCGACGTATGTTGATGTTATGAACGTCCGTTCTGTATACCAATCTATTGAAGAGATATGGTGGGCTCCTATTTAAAATTATATTATGGAATAGACATAGAGAAAAAAACTCAAAAGAAATCTTCATCGGAAGCCAACCCAACTCACCCAACTTATGAGACACATGATCATACTTCCTAATTCCATAAATGAACCTAATACATGAGTTCTGCGTACGTTGGATCCTGTACAAAGTTTCTTTGTCTAGACAAAAACTAAACACAGGTGAACAGTAAGTGAACTGTGACAGGACCAAAGATTCGCACAGATCCTTCTTAGTTTGCACAGGAAGGTACGACCTATGTGGGTACAGTAATCTCAACGCTCCATACGCCCTCCGAACCACACTCACCACGTGTTCACGAAACCTGAGAGAATCATCTATTATCAAACCCAAGTCCCTTGCGCTATCAACGAACTGTATGACATCATTATTTATAGCGGGTTTGTATCTGTCTTTAATAATTATTTTGTTATTGTTCGAACCAAATACGAGAGCAGATGATTTCTTTGCGTTCAGTTTCAACGCATGTTTCGCAGCGATGTCAGCCAGTCGATTCAGATCCTCATTCATTCTCAATCCTGCATCATCCAGGTCATCCATGGTGAAATCGTAATAGAGCTGAAAGTCATCCGCGTATATAAGGACGCTACAATATCGAATAAACCTGATGAACTGACTGGTATAAACCAAAAAAAGGAGGGGACCCAGGATCGAACCTTGAGGAACACCATCCAGAATATATTTTGCCTGGCTGGTTTGACCACCCAACTTCACACTCTGCGAACGTCCCGTCAGATATGACCCGAAAAGTCGTAGAGCATCCCCGCGGACTCCACACGATCCCAAAACAGCCAAAAGAACATCATGCTTAACCATGTCGAAGGCCCTGCTAAAGTCTAGCAGAAACAAAGCCACACACCTAGAGTCATCGAGTGACCGCAGGATGTCATCAGCCACCCCCAGCATTACACCAGTCGAGCTGTATCCAGGACGAAAACTCGATTGAACTTCTGGCAGAATCGAATTTTTTTCGAGATATTCGGCAAGTTGGTCAGCCATTACTTTCTCAAACAGTTTTGATAAACCTGACAAGATGCTGATGGGTCTAAGATCAGAGAGCTCCTGAGGACTATGAGTTTTGGGAATAGGGGTAACCTGAGCATGCTTCCAGGATGCAGGGAACTTTGAATCAAGCAAAATTGAATTGAAGACGTGCACAATGAAAGGAAGGATAAGAGGACAACATATCTTGATAAAAGATATCGAAAGATTATCGAAACCAGGAGCACTATTTTTCAGATTCTTTAAGAATTTCAGAACCGTTTCCTCATCCACAAGACGAAAATTGAACACCTCCAAACAAATCAGATTATCTCTATAATAATCCAATACCGAACTATCCGAACTAAGGGATGAATTTCTCAGAAAATAATCATTAATTGCATCAGGGTCATCGAATGGTTTTCAATGACTTCCAATGAACTGTTCCGTGCAGCTGCAAATAAAGTGCGCATAGCTATGTTGGTAGCCAACCTCCGTTAGGAGATGGTACACGAAGAAGAAGAAGACGACATATCCAAAGCTCATCGTGGAACACTCAATATTTTCCGACTTATGGCATTTTTCGATATACCGCCTCCGATTGCCTCCCCCTTGGGGCCACACAAACTATGGGACATTCTACATCTTTGTATTTATGCCATTCTAGACCACATATTCAAAGCTCGTCGTGGAACACTCCATATTTACCGAATTATGGCCTTTTTCGTTTTACCGACCCCAGCCGCCGCCTCCTGTGGGCTACACAAATTATTTGATCTTGTATTTCGATTCTTTAGGCATTCATGAGCAACATTCTCAAATCTCATCATTATTCACCAAGTACTTATCGAATTAATAATGTATTTCATTTTGAACATTTTTTGGTCGTTGAGTGTATGTGTGGATGTGGATAACTTCACACCGCTTCATCTTCGTTTTTTCAAATGGCATCCCGAATAAATTATAACATTGTTCAATTCCCATCGAATTTGAACGTGACGTCAATTATATTATGAGTTCACGGATATGTAAGCTCTCCAGAGTTATTTCAACTCTTGGACAAATATTCTCTATTCGGGATGAACAGAAAGATGGTCATAGCTATTTGCCATTTGAAGTAAGAAGGACGAAATTCTTAACAACTATTATTGAAGCCATCATGTGCGTTCGTACGTTGTGAAAATGATAATGTTTCGCGATACAATATTGATTTGAGTTCAAGAAGATGGACTGGTTCATTTGGACTCACAAATCGAAATTCACAAAGAATGGAACATTTAGTAGCCATTAAAACAAGACACACGGTGAAATATTCATAGATTTTAACCATCAACAAATATTCCGCGTGGCCGGGCTTGACCTCCTCATCGCTCAGTATTCCCTGAAGCGGAAAGTATCATTCAAGGGCAGACACAAACCCAGGGTTTCATGGTTACTACCAATCATCAGTGTGACTTAGCCAAACACTGAATAAAAACTGACGGCGTTCTAGGAAACTCATTTCCATCGGTCGAGAACTGGTAGGGAAAAAACCCACCAGCGCCACCTATGGTGAATCCCTACGAACTCCAACCCTCTGCTATGAAGAAACCTTGAGCGATGTTCAGCGTCGTTCATTATTTTGCCTAAGAGGGTTAAGGAAGGGCGACGCCATCTACCTTAGGAGCGACCTTTACAGACTGAAAACACCTGGTTCAGTTTGGTTAGATAAACCAAAGACCAGTGAAAATTAAATGAGGTGAATTGTGGCTAATTGCCAATAACTAAGACAAGACACACAGTGAAATATTTATTGATTTAACCATCAACAAATATTCCGCGTGGCCGGCTTGACCAACTCATCGCTCAGTGTTCCCCAAAGAGGAAAGTATAATTCAAGGGCAGATAAAAACCCAGGGTTTCATGGTTATTACCAATCATCAGTGTGACTTAGCCAAACACTGAATGAAAACTGACGGCGTTCTAGGAAACTGATATCCATCGGTTGAGAACTGATAGGGAAAGAATCCCACCAGCGCCACCTTTGAAGAATTCTTACGAACTCCGACCCTCTGCGATGAAAAAACCTTGAGCAATGTTCTAACCAAACTGACCCAGGCGTTTTCAGTCCGTAAAGGTCACTTCTAAGGTAGATGGCGTCACCATTCCCCGACCCTCTTACGGCAAAATAATGAACGTCGCATGTATGAACCGGTACGCATCTGTCCTTAAAGACACTTCTCTCCTTGGGGTAATACTGAGCGATGATGTGGCTAGTCCGATGGATTATTTGTTGATGGTTAGAATCGACGAATATTATACTGCTCCACAAAAGTTAAGGAAGTTCATAAATTTTTAGACTGTTTCAAAAGTTTTCATTTCATCCCCCAATTATTTAAATATTAAAATTCTGAATGTTTACTAACTTATCTAACTTACTCTTTTGTCCTTATTCCTTAAAATGTGAACATTTATTTTTAGTATTTGTAGTGCAAAATCAGTTCACCTAAAAAAAATCTAAAAATAAACTGCAGTAAAGAGTATGACCACATCGACCACAGCCTGACCACACTTTAGCATACTTTTGATGGTTGAAGGTAACCTTGATCAATTTCTCTACAGAGTTTTGGTGAAAGCCGCCTGAGTTATTGAAGTGTATGTGAAAGTTATTGAAGTGTATATGAAAATTCGAAGCTCTTTGTAGCTGTTCCCAAGCGTGTTCCATGCGATTGACTTCTGGCGACCGAGGGGGCAGTGCCAAATGTGGAATACCATGGATTTCCAGAGATTCATCGACAATTCTCGCACGATGAGGTGGCGGATTATCGTCAAACCGATCTTCGATTTCTGGGCACCAGAGGATGGGTCCATACCCAAACACGCTGAATATGCGAAAACCGTCTATATCTCGACTCATCTTTAAACAATACAGACCTCCATTCATCGTTCCAATTCACGTGCTCATTGACCCATTCCAATCGAAGTCGCTTATGATTTTGAGTTAGTGGAATCCTTCTGAAATGTGGGTGAGAATGTAGATTAACGTCTCAAAGTCTTCAACGAACTGTTTCAATCGAAACAGAAACTATTGCATGATTTGGCGTGTACTTCAAGGCACTCTACGAGTAGACACAGTCAGAAACCGATCTTATGCAGCAGTGGTAGATCTTGGGCGTCCGCTTCTCTGCCTTTTGGTCTCGTTTCCGGTTTCTCTATATCGATGGACGACGGGAAACTACGCTTCCACTAACTTGAAAGATATTCTCAACATCTCTCTGATTACTTCCCGACTCGATCATACCAATAGCCCTATTGGCTTCATCCCCATTGAGTTTACGTCTACGCATTATTGCAAAACAGAATTCCAGATTTTGAATCAAAGTTGACTGTAATAACGTAAAAGAATAACTGATCCAAAATTCTCAACAACGCATACGACAAGAACTTGTCTGAAACTGAAAAAGTTATCAAACAATGAGCAAAAATACCATTCAGATATAAGATAGTAAACATTGGTTTCTCATAAATGAACATTTGTTGGACAAGAATCAGCAACATCTGAATGGGTCACAAAATATCTGTTCTTCCTTAACTTTGTGGAGTTGATATTTCACCGTGTGTCTTTTAGTAACCCCATGTCTTAATTGGGAAGTCATCGTACGACCGTAGGTCCAGCGAAGGTCGGACGCTCGTACGAGCATAAATCAAAACTAGGAAACATAGCAAGGTGTTCAAATTGTTTCGGAAATGCGGGAATACGATGGCGCGTAATGGAAGGATTGTTTGGATTCGTGATCGCACGAGTAGATCGTGCGAACTACGCATAAACGCATATAAACAAACATAATACTCCATTCACTTTTATGAAGTTTCCCGGTTGGCCATGATTTAGCTCTATCACGTTTTTGCAACTAAAACAAAGGCTGGTTGGCACTTCTGAAATATCGTCAATGTCGAAACAATTCTCTGAGACGTTGCCAATTTCTACTCTCAATAATCAACATAATTGTTCCATCTTAGACAAGATATCATCACATATCATTATCTTCGAATAATAAAGAACTCTTCGCTTCGAACTTGAAAATTCCGAAAGCAGAGACAAAGTACACATCAGGAAGTGCTATACAGAACTGAAATCTGCAATAGAAAAACTTCATTCTGTCTTAGGACATGTTGAACTCTAGAATAAAATACTTAGTTTTCTATTCTATCACTATATTTTATGGAGAATTAACAGTGACTACTACATTTTTAAACTGGTGTATCTCAAGTTGTGCAACAAAGTATTTAAATGTCTTCTGTAGGCTTATTTCTTGAGAATTTCGAAAAGTGGGGAATTCCATAGGTACGTCTATTCGTTTAGAAGTACTGCTGGGATAATCAGGTACTTTTAATCTTTTTTAGATGAACTAGCACAAAGTAACGGACTAAGTACTCTATCATTAAAATTTCAACACTTGATTCTTGATTTTCGTGCAAGAAAATAGCATAAATGAATCTTCCAACCAATTTATATACGTGAAATATTCTCCATAGTAACAACAGATGACAAATTTTCTTGAACAGTCACCAGGTCTTTGGAATTGTTGAATTCACATAATTTCTTCTTAAATTCATTATTTTTCGCAAGAAAATTCACATTGTGAAAAATACGTAATTACTACGACTTCTATTTAGAGAGGACAACGTTGCGTAGTTATCTGACAGGAAAATTAACCTAACCTAACATTTGCAAAACATACACGGTGAAATGTGTCAAAATTTCATGGCCAACCGGGAGACTTTATAAAAGTGAATGGAGTATATATGTAAGCACAGTTGTGTCCAAATTGGTCATAGCACTCCAGTTGTTCGCACGATCTACAGACGGATAAACGCATATGATCAACCAGTTTGATTTTGGTCGTACGACCTTGCGTTCTTTCTTGCATATTTAATTTCAGAAAGAATTTCGAAGAGGAACTTATCAGTGAATTGAGATTGAATCAAATTTTGTGGGACAAGAGGTTCGAAGATTATGAGAATCGGTTGAAAACAGACCAAGGTTGGGAGGCTTTAGTGGAGACAGATTTTTTTTTTCATTCGTTGAATGTTCAAGTTCCATAGTACTTACGTAAATGTTACCAAACAAACGGGAGGCGTCCTCATCCTTCTTGCCACGTTTTCTTGTTCGTATGATGAAAACACCTCCGAATGAATCCCAAAGGAACTGACGGCAAAAACGCATGAATTGGTCGTACGATCAGGTGCCGCAACGCCCGATTGTACGAATATGCGTTTGAGGTAAGGACATATATTTTGATCGGACGATCACCTGATCACCACACGATGTGTACGACCATTGCTGGACGCACGGTCGTAAAAAGAAATTAAAATTTTGATGATGCATATTTAATTGACTTACCTGTCAACGCTGATACAGCATAAATGAAGTATGGACGCTGTCGAAAAGTAGACATCTAAGGAATTCCATACATCGCACATGACGTATCCGAACAGCCATTGGCCCCCTGTGAGTTCTACACTAAAACTAAAACACATGGCGCCTATTGCTACCAGCATGTCCGCGAAGGCCAGACTAACAACGAAATAGTTCGTTATAACCCGTAATTTCCTATGTCTCATAACAGAGACAATAACTAACAAATTTCCGAAAACCGCGGCCATTATGATGAAAGCCATCATTGTCAATTTCACGACGATAAATATAAAAACGTACCACCAACTGCCGTGATCCTTTTGTTGGTCCACAATTATCCTTATTGTACTGCCTTGTGTGTGATTGAAGACTACGTAATCTAAGAATTCGGTTTCGTTTGGTACTTTCGCTGTGGACGATGCTGCCCAGAAGTCGGCCAGCACAATCGAATGGTCCATACTGTTCAAATGATTGTCAGTTTGCTTCCCCTGGTCCAAAATTGGAGGTGGCTGATTGAATTTCTGGAAATTTTTTAAGATTTAATGTTTTGAAAATAATTCGAATAAAGTCATAATGAAATCATAATTTCTGGAAGGATCAAAATTAGGTAGTTAGACATTATTAATTGGTTTGAAAATCCTGTATGAAGATTAGTGACCTGTGATCTCTAAAAACAATGGTACTTTTGTTAGATATCCAATTTCAAGAACACTTGATAAATATAATGACATTTATGTTACCATGATAATAAAATAGTTCGTTTGCTAGTATTGTCGTTATTAAGTAATACAGAACTATTGATAATCATAACAATAGTTTTGTGTAAAAAAATTATTAAAAATTATTATTTATGTCACGATAACATGAGAAAGAAAAATGACAGCGACTTGAAATTTTCAGGTTAGGTTGTGCGTCTGAATGCAACTTTTTAGTTTGTTTATAGGCATAATCGCCCAAACTGTTTTGGAGTTATATACATCTGAAATTTGATTGTTACTTCCTCAATAACTCGAAAAATACAAGACCGATCCAATTCAAACATGGTTATTAGTTGTAGAATGCCAACGCCAAAATTCTTGCAAAACTTCCTGAGGATTGTATCATTAGAAAATTTTTAAAACATCATTGAAAATCATTGAAAAAAATTCTATATATCAGAAACTATTTGCCTCCAGAGCCTAACTCTACTACCAAGTTCCAAGTTTGAACACTTTCGGAACTATATTGTTGGAGATCCGAGCAGCCTTGTGTGAGTTCAGTAGCTGCATTGGTGACCGTTGCCTCGATAAATTTCGGACGGAAGGAGATAGGGACTTGCAATAAGGTTATGTTTCGCATCCGAATGGGAGAGTTAAGTTCGTTTTTGAGCATAATCGATCTAACGGTTTCGGAGTTAGACCCACCTGGGATCATATTTCCTCGTTAACTCAAAAAATATAGACGCGATCGAATTGAAACTTGGTTAGGCTTGTTTCACATGCATACGGCTCGATTCGTTTTCGGTTTCCATTCGGTCGCTGACGACAAGTGTGAAACGATGCTTCCGTTCAGATTCGGTATCGAATAGAAACCGTACAGCACCAAATACTACCTCGAAACGAATAGGTTTCAATCAGGTTTGGATTCGTGTGTAGCGAATTCAAATCAACCGGAGCGTTCATACAAACACGGTTTAGTTTCGGTTTTAACCATAAAGTAATGAATATTTACATATGTTTTCAGACTCGTTCTGTAGTTTTAACCTCATATCGAGCAGATATCCCAATAGTTCCCAAATTGTTCAAATATAGAAATATAAACATAAATATATATATTTGGAATATTGTTGCTATCCCAGTATTCATGAGAAAATTGTTCACTAACTGCGGATCGACTGATTTCTGCTGTAAATCTAAACCAGTGCTGTGGGTCAAAACTCCCGAAAAATATAAAGATAAATTGAAGACGCAGGAAGCAAATAAGTTTTGAATGACTTTGATAAATCTGACGTCAAGAAAAAATTGGAATTGTGATTGAGCCAGTGTTTTGGGAGAAAACATAAATCCTAATATGAACCGTATATGTGTGAAAGGGCTTCATTCGTTTTCGGTTGAAACCGAAAACGAACCGAACCGAATGGAACTGTATGCATGTGAAACATGCCTAACTAGTTGTAGAATATCGACATAAGGACGTGTGTAGATTTTTGTGAGAACTGTAGGTACGCCTAGAAAATTTTTATAAAATTACGAAAAAAAAATTGGTTCAAGCACAGACGTGAAGTCTGGAGAATGGACAATAGAACATACGCGAAAAAGCTCCTGACTTCACACGTCTGTGCTTAAACCAATTTTTTTTACTAAATAAAGTAAGTAATTAAATTACCAAATTTTGAGTCATGTGTCAAATTTCATTAACCCCCTAAATTACAGCGACTATTTCACTTATATCAAAATCTGGCCAACCACAGGCCAAAGACAGCTCGTATTATCAGTAGTAATATTACTAGTGACTGAATTTTCTCGATAAGTCTGTCGACTTATTACTTAACGAAACTGAGTTGCTTGAAAACGACGGCCGGTCTGACCGGCCGGCCGTCAACACGATAACTCTCGACAAACGAGCTAGACAGTTGAAATTTTCAGAGTAGGTTTGGGAGATAAATATCTCGGTTAAGTTTTTTATAAGGCAAAATCGGAGTACCAAAAGAAAATTTTCTAATAATAATAATAATAATTTTCACAAGAATCTATCTATTTCATTTTCAACTCTAGCAAGCTAATGCTTTCGAAGATATGATTTTTCAAAATTTCAATAATAAATCGTACATCTTCGTTTTCACAGAATGCTGTAATTATTCTATCTATGAATTATTATATGATCTGTGTTCATACATGTCAGCTTATGTTTCTATTAAAGATAGTCCAAATTTATTTCTGGTTCGTTTCTCATGATATAAAATACCTCTCCTGTTCTAGAAAACGAAGTATGATTGATTGCAAAATCACCAATGAAATAACCCCATCTATCGTAGAATTATGAGAATTATATGATATTATACTTTATGGGTGATGATATAATTCCCGAGGATAATCCATATGGAAATATACAGGCTGGTCCAGATCGTAACCAAGAAATTTTAACCACGTACTCTACATAAAAAATAAGCCCTAGTTTGTCATATAAACATATGTCGAGAAATGCTTCCTCTCCGAGATACAGGGTGTTAAAATTATTAGAAAAATAGTATATTATATACCGCGGGACTGAAGTAGTACTTCAGTCGCAAGGTATATACGATACTTTTCGTACTTCCGGTATGATTTTATTAATTATTTCAATAATTTCAATCCGTTTTTTCTCTCTTCAACTCATTTAATAAACTGTCTTTAAAATAAGTTACCATAGTAACATTGCGTTGTGACAATTATAATTTAGAAACATTGTCATTACTAGTGTCGTTTGTTTGTGATTTAATCGTTCCGGGAGTTTCGTCAATATTTAATCCCGGAGGGATTAAATGTGACACTTTAGTACCTGTCACAAGGGAGTGAAGTTGTCACTTTAGGCCCGGAAGTACGAAATAGTATATTATATACCGCGGGACTGAAGTAGTACATTTAATCCTGAAGGTAAAGTTTATGGCCCGACCGCAGGGAGGGCCATAATTTACCTGAAGGATTAAATGTACTTCAGTCGCAAGGTATATACGATACTTTTCGTACTTCCGGTATGATTTTATTAATTATTTCAATCAGTTTTTTCTCTCTTCAACTCATTTAATAAACTGTCTTTAAAATAAGTTACCATAGTAACATTGCGTTGTGACAATTATAATTTAGAAACATTGTCATTACTAGTGTCAGTTTGTGATTTAATCGTTCCGGGAGTTTCGTCAATATTTAATCCCGGAGGGATTAAATGTGACACTTTAGTACCTGTCACAAGGGAGTGCAGTTGTCACTTTAGGCCCGGAAGTACGAAAAAAATGTTTTTTTTTCCTTTACTTCGAACATTTTCTTTAAATTCGTATTTGCGTGTGGATATTAACGCTTATTTTTTCGTACTTACACATTTTTTACAAAGATAGTCTTATTATTACGAGTATTATTATTATGTACCATATCAAATTTTAGCGTTTTGCTCATGCATGAGAGTGTTTAATTTTTTTAATCGGAAACAGTGCCTCGTACGTCAAAAAGTCAAGAGAATCAATTTGCTTAAAATTAAATATGGATTTCAAGAATAAATTTTATTGTTGGAAAAACCAGTGGCATATCATTTTTTTGTCCAAAAATATTCAGTCTCGATGCAGTACGGACACCAGTGGTGAAATAAAAAAAAAATTATTTTATTCGAAAAGTGCCTCTTGATCCTTAAAACCTCTGTCCCAAATTTCATAAAAATATTTCAAGAAGTGTAAAAGTTATTAATAAAACCTTTTTTTTCTATAATTTCAACACCCCGTATCTCGGAGAGAAAGCATTTCTCGACATATATTTATATAACAAACTAGGGCTTATTTTTGACGTTGAATACGTGGTTAAAAAGTTTCTTGGTTACGATCTGGACCACCCTGTATACTTTGGTGAGTCAATTAAATTGGGTTCAGAATATCTCCAGTAAAACAAAACTGGAATATTGGTTAGTTTCAATTGATATAATGTAATTTTCAGAGTAGATTCGAAGAATGAATATCTGGGATAAGTTAGTTATTGAGAAGAATCGTTCTGGTGGTTTCGGATTAATGATTTTTGGCATTCTTGTTTCTTTTTAAATAACACTTTTTTGAATTTAATTTCTGTTATGATGCAGTTCTATCAAAACAATCCATTGATATCATTTCCATTTCTGAGAAACCAATACTTTCGGAGATATGATTTGTCGAAGTCCAAAGGGCTTTCCCACATTATATTCAAGTGAAAAGTTAACAGGTTATGGGTCTAGTGTTCACAAGTCAATTAATTGCAGTTTCCACATGTGCTTTCACTGACAGTTCTCGTCGAGTTTATTTGTGGAGTATTAGCCATGTTTTGAAGATATGGAATTGGCGAAACACATGATAACTCTGACTGGCGAGGCAGACTGGCCGATTTGGAAGCGGAAATTGCGGAACTTGTTGGATAATCACCAAGAAGCCTTGGATGCAATTCCCGGCAAGTTGATGAAACGTAAGCCCTTAGAAAATGGCGCCTCTGAAAGTGATATTAAAAAACACAAGCAGGCAACTGAGTTATTCCGTAAAGCGAATAGATATGCGAAGTCCATGATTTCAAGTTTGGCGACTGACGCAGTTCATCATAAAATACTGGATAAACAAACAGCGCTTGGGGCGTGGGAAGCGTTGAAATAGAATTTCTAGGCATCCTCCAAGGATCAGATGCAAATAATTTTTTTAATTCAGTTGGGTTATAGTTGAGGATGTTTCAACGCACGTTGCGAGATTGAGAAATTTATAGAATTAACTCAACCGCAGTTTGAAATTGAAGAAGTTACACCAGGCAATTTCGAGAACTTCAGGTAAATTTGGATGTTGTTATCAAAAACTGAACAAATTTGTCGAGCTAATAACTCAATTGTGCATGAATAGAAAAAAAATCATCGAGGCCACAGATGGAGAAGCATTATTTCTCTGTGATAAAATGATACCAAATCAAGGGTCATTATTGCAAAAAAGGGACATTCGGTAAAACAAGTAAAAGGGATTGCTGATGGACGACCCCCAAAGAGCGCTCCTTAGAGCAGCGCCTAGGATACCTATGTAGCCTGTATGTCATTATTGAAGATATTCTATAAGTTAAAACCAGTTTATCAGGATGGTGGATCAACAATGGCGCCACAAAGCACGTGACCAATTGTCTACACTAGTACGTAAACTTTCATGAGTTTCAAAGCTAATGTGTCATTAAGGCCACTAGGAAGGGATCTTTAAGGGGCATTTCGAAAGGAAGTATTGTGATATCATCCTTCACTGAAGATGACCTTGATGGATATATGGTTTGTTCCAAACATAACACTTTCTTACATATTATGTAAGAAAGTGTCTTAGGGACTTCGGGAGAATGGTAAAACTCCATGCAAAGCAGCCATTGCACTTATCACTCCTGAGAAAATAGAGAGGATCGACTACTAAGGTAGCAATGTGAGGTACAGCTGTATCACGAGAGGTGGGGATACCAGGAAAAGCGATACGTAAAAGAGATGGTCACGGGAGAGTTAAAATATATAATAAATGTAATGTAATGTTTGGTTTTTTATCAATATTTACATGGGAGGTCATCAAAGAGATGTAAATTGGTACAACATTTTAAAGTATATATATATATACAGGGTCCGAGGTCACCACACCGACACGGGCAAGGAGGTGATAGGGTACCATTACGGTGTCACACTTCCTGTTGTTAAACTGTTCTCCGGGTCTTCTGATGGAAGTTATGGACGGTTTAAGCTTGGGGTGAGTTTCCTTATTTTGCAAATATTTTAGATTCCAGTCGATATAGAGACCAGTCGATATAGAGTTTGAAAAAAAAGCTCGAGTACTTTGAAACCCTGCTAAAATAAGTTTTTGTAACCCCCACTAAAACTTATGGTAGGAGTGGGGGTACTTTTTAAAATTATTGATTTTTTTTCCACGGTAACGTACTAATAATAAATAATATTCCAAAACTGCGATCTTTTACCTTTCATTTGGTGTATCGTTGACACTTGGGGCTCAAGCGGTTACAGAGATGTTATCAAAAGAATGTCAGGAACACACAACATTTTCGATAACGAGGTAGAGCACTACATACAAAGCGGTGTTTTCCAGCTTCCTATTACCATATTGAATTTTGTCTTCCGAGTGTCGTTAGGGACCATAGTCTCCAAATTTTCAAGATATTAATAAGTATACATGGTGTTCGAAAAAGGGCTAGCATCGTAACTTCCAAATTTTCAATGTGATACCCTGTATGCTTTGTCATTTTTTAATTTTTCCTAATATTTCATTTAATGATTGAATTGTTAGCATAAAACGTATGCATTCCGCAAATAAAATATATTATTTGTCCATGATATTCTGTTATTTTTACAAACCTTGAAAATGCGCCTATTTGTCTATAAAATAAATCAAAAACGGCTGCTTAAATAAAAATTGGTTCAAGCCCTGTGGACAGGAGCTTTGGAGCTCTTGTTCAAACTTTGACACATCATATCTCCGAAAGTATTGGTTGGAATGATGTCAATGCATTCTTATGATAGAACTGCATCATTAAGGAAATTCAATTCAAATAATAGTTTATTTATCAAGATTGAATGAGAAATCTGAGGATGAGAACCATGAGAACCATGGAAAAAATCAAATTAAAATAGCTGATATGAATTTGACACTCTCTTATAGAACAGGATGACATGTACGAGTATGAACACAGATCATATAATAATTCATAGATAGAAAAATTGAGTACAGCATTCTGTGAAAACATAGAAGTGCGATTCATTATTGAAATTTCGAAAAACTCCAGAACTGCATCTTAAAAAAAATTGGAATTGAAATTTATGAAGTGAAAAAACTTTTTTTCTTTTCGTTACTCCGAAACCATTCGGCCTATTTAGCCCGTTAAATAAACTTAACTGAGATATTTATCTGCCAAACCTACCCTGAAAATTTCAACTGCCTAGCTAATTCTGTTAGGGAGTTATTGTTGAAACAAAATTTAAAAATTTAAAAAAATTTACGGCAACGATAAATACAAAACTTCGCATGCTTATAAAGGTCATTAGTCTACAATGTGATGCCAAATTTCAGATAGATCGAGTCATCGGTTTCGGAAGTATTCATAAAAAATGTTTTTACTAAAACCGGCCATAACTCCGAAACCGTTTGGTGGATTTTGCCCGTTAACGAACCCGTCTGAGATATTTACCCTCCACACCTACCCTACAAATTTAAATACTCTAGCTCCTTTCGTTCGAGAGTAATCGTGTTAACGGACGTATGTCTGGCCGGACGGCCGGACAGAATCGATTTTGACCACGGATTCTTAATCAGTGAATCAAACCAAATCGTTTGAGACCTTTTTCACCCAAAAATTCGAAAATTACAGACATTTGGGCAAATTGATAAGCACTCTGTTCTGAGGAACAAGAGCGCAAAAAAAGTTCTCCTCTCAAACTTGCGTTAAAATTTGTCGTAGAATTAAAAAATGACAAAGTATACAGGGTATCACATTCAAAATTTTGAAGTTGTGAGATGACTAGTCTTTTTTGGAACACCATGTATACTTTTAAGTATCTTGAAAATTTGTAGACTATGGTCCCTAACGACACTGGGAAGAGAAAGATTTACAATATGGTAATGGGAAGTTGGAAAACGCCGATCTGTATGTAGTGCTCTACCCCGTTATTTGTAACCGCTTGAGCCCCAAGTGTCAACGATACACCAAATGAAAGGTAAGGGATCGCAATTTCGGAATTCAGTTTATTATTAGTACATTAACGTAGAAAATAAAACCTTTATTTTAAAAAGTACCCCCACTCCCTACCATTTGTTTTAGTGGGGGTTACAAAGTCTTATTTTACCTGGGTTTCAAAGTACTCGAGCTGCTTATTCAAACAGTCAAATGTCATTGATCTATCTCGAATGGTCTCTGAAACATTTGCAAAATAAGGAAACTCACCCCTGGCTTAAACTATCCATAACTTCCATCAGAAGATCCGGAGGACAGTTTAACAACAGGAAATGTGACACCCTAATGGTACCCCATCACCTCTTTGCCCGTGTCGGTGTGGTGGCCTCAGACCCTGTATGTAACAATAATGAAATATAACAACAACAAAAGACAATCTTCACACTGACTGACTGGGCATAATCTCGACATTCGCTTAGACTATAACATGATATCTGTAGAAACAGAGCCTTGACCGATTGCTTGAACATGAAATCTGGCACAAGACCTCTTACATCAACAGGAAGGAGTTTATAGGCTGCGATACCCACAGTGTCGAAGTTTCTCCCGGTACTCGTCAGCGTGTGCTAAGGTATATAAAGAAGAGAATGTGTAAGTGGTATGAACTATTAAATTTTAAATTATGAAAAGAAGGTAGTATTTTATTAATATATTTTGAACTATTAGAATAATTTGTTCGACAGCCTCTACCTACTCAAATATCAGGAATAAATGGACAATCTGCTATGATTGTTTCCAGCATTCCTCTAGACATTTCGATGATACTTTCTTTAGGTATTTCGAGTTGTGAAAACATTGCACCCAGAATGAGATTGCTCATTTAATCTTAATAAATAAATTTTGTGAAAATCTTTGAAGCATTGAAGCATTGCAGTTTGTTTTTTGGCGCTCTAGTTCCTCGGAACTGAGTGCTTATCAATTTGCCCAAATGTCTGTAATTTTCGAATTTTTCGATGAAAATGGTCTTAAACGATTTGGTTCGACTCACTGATCAAGAATCCGTGGTGGAAATTCATTCTGTCCGGCACGATAACTCTCGAACGGAATGAGCTAGAGAGTTGAAATTTTCAGAGTAGGTTTGGGGGATAAATATCTCGGCTAAGTTCTGTACTGAGCAAAATCGGACAGAAGGTTTCGGAGTAATAAAAAAAATTTTTTTTTTTATAAAACAAATTCCAAATTAAATTTTTTTCAATAAGCAGTTTTATCATAAGAATCCATTCATATCATTTTTAACTCTAACAAGCTAATACTTTCGGAGATATGATTTCTCAAAATTTCAATGTAAATCGTATTTCACAGATTGATATAATTATTCTATGTAGGAATTTTCATAATGTCAACTTGACAGAAGGGAATATTGTAACTTCAAAAATATTGGGGTTGAAATACTCGTATTTTAGCGATGCAACGGGGACCTCACCCGAAAATGTTTGAAAATATTACGTAAATATTGAAAGCATAATTCTGTAGTTCGAGAGAGGAGAAAATTTGGTGAACGTAGATGAGGAAATGTTTGATCGATTACAAGGTAATTTTTTCATTATTTCTTCTCTTCTTTAATACATGATTTATGGAATATCTACTATTTGTAGGTACTTTAAACCTGTTTTGGGCAATTGTCATACGAAACTTGTTTTTTTGGCGCTCTAGTTCCTCGGAACAGAGTGCTTATCAATTTGCCCAAGTGTCTGTAAATTTGGAATTTTTGGCTGAAAATGGTCTCAAACGATTTGGTTCGACTCACTGATCAAGAATCCGAGTGCGAAATCGATTCTGTCCGGCCGGCCAACCGGCCGTAGGCACGATAACTCTCGAACGAAAGGAGTGAGCGGATTGAAAATTGCAAGGTGGTTTTGGAGCGTAAATATCTCGGACAAGTTCCTTCGATCCATCTGAAATTTAGCATCAAATTGTAGAATCATGACCTTTATACGCATGTGAAGTTTTGTATTGACCAGATTACCGCAAAGTGTAAAAAAAAAAATTTAAAATTTAAAATATGTTTTTCCACAATAACTCTCGAACGGAATGAGCTAGGTAGTTGAAATTTTCAGAGTAGGTTAGGGAGATGAATATCTCGGTTAAGTTCGTTATTGGGCAAAAGTGGCCAGATTTAATTCGATTTCTTCCATGGTGCAGTTCTCATTCTAATGATTGCTCTTTTAATCTTGATAAATAAACTTTTATTTGAATTGAATATCCTTTATGATGCAGCTCTATCATATGTATACATTGATATAATTCCCAACTCAGAGAAACCAATACTTTCGGAGATATAATTTGTCTGTTTGAACTAGAGCGCCAGAAAGCTCCTGTCCACAGGGCTTGTTTTTGTTTATGATAATTTTTGAAGCATTCTTTTGTGAACAACACTTCTTTTAAATATAATTTCTTTCATGATGCAATTCTATCATAAGAATCCATTGACATAATTCCCAACTCTAAGAAACCAATAATTTCGGAGAAAAAATTTGTCTGTTTGAACAAGAGCGTCAAAAAGCTCCTGTCCACAGGGCTTGAACCCTTTATTATTTCATCTAGGTGTTTATGAGTTCCATTTCATTTTGTAAATTTGAGGTTATGGGTAAGAACCCCTACTCTTTTTGTTTGTTAATAATTATAATATTGACCTTCAAACTCTGGTCTTTATCCAAGGAACAGGCGTTAATGATTTGCTCTGATACCACTGAATTTAAACCTCATTAAACATGTGGCCGATATGAAAGACAGCGGACTGTCCATTTTGCAACATCCTCAACAGACTCTGGCACAGTTCATCCGCAAAGTTCATGTAGCTTGGAACGAGGTGCCATAAGCAGACATCGACCATCTCATTTTGTCGACGTCTAGACGTGTACAGGAGTGCACTTAGCCATGAAGTGGTCAAAAACATTATTCATTTATTTTCGGAATTAATTTTAATGTCATATCTTGCTAATCTTATGATTTCATTCTTGATGTGAAACTTCAAACACTTGAAGCACTTCAAGCACTGACGTGAAGTAAGGACCTTTTGCGCGCTTATTCTATCGTCTATTCACCTCTATTGGACACTCTATTGGAATCGAATTCACCATCCATATACACCAGGGTGGCCCTTATTTTTCAGCTTTTACCTCCCACACGCCTATATTGTTTCAAACAATAAAAAAATGATATTCGCAAAATTTCAGCTCAATCGACCCTCAGCGACCATCAAGCTTTGAAATTTTCAATCGAAAGTTAATACTTTCAGATTTTTCTTCCTTTTTTTGTGGCAGATTTGCTTGGCCACTTGTTATATCGTCAGTTTTTAATTATATTGAATTGGAGTAAAACATATATAATGTGATACAGTAGCAACAACAGTTGAAACTCGAGGTACATTACAGTTTTTTACTCCCCGTCTCTCTGAGGTTTTTGATAGATGCAAAATCAGTGATGAGAATGAAGTTTACATATTGATGTCTGCTGTAAAAGCTACTGGCCGTGATACTAAAAACCTGATAATAAATCGAACTTCATTTCAACGCCTTCGAAAAAACTTTAGAGAAGCAAGACACAGAAGTTCAAGACAATTTCGAACTATATGGCTGTCAAGAATTACTGTTACATTGGGATGAGCAGTTGCTTCCAGCACTCTTGGGTGTTGAAAAGATTAATAGACTGGCTATAATAGTCATTTTTTTGAAGGCAAGGAGCAACTGTTGGGAGTCGCGGAAATCCCAGCATCTTCGGGAGAATAGCAAGCCATGGCTATTTCCCAAGCTGTGGAGAAGTGGGGTATAATAGATAAAATTCAGGCGCTTCGCTGAGCTGTTCAATCGTAATATGCTGTACCTTCCTTGCCACATTTTTTGAGTTTGTTTTGAAGAGCTGTGTCAACTCACTGATGGGTGCAACTTAGGCCCAGATATGAAGCTGTTCAAAAGATTTAGAGAATCCTGGAAAATAACCAACAAGAAGTTTTACAGAACCGGTAGCGTTGAAGTATCTGATGAAGTTTGATCTAAGACGCTAGGATTTCTTGAATACCATATTTACGAGCTGAAACATCACCGAGATGATATAACATAGACATACTATACTATATAGTCTAACTCTAAGGGATGTACCAGGAGCTGTAAGTCATGCTAGGTGGATGGCCAAGGGTATTTATTTACTCAAGATTTACCTATTTCAAGATCAGTTTAAGATATCTGATGAAGACAAGCAATCTTCAAAAATATTATATATTTTTCTTGCTCGAGTTTACGTACGAGCCTGGATTCTATGATCAAAAGCAATTAAAGCACCTTATAACGATTTCATCTTCATGCGTCAATTGTTGGATTAACATTATGTTGATCCAGAAATCAGTAAGGCCTCTGTTAAAACATTTTCAAACCATCTCGTGTACTTAGTTCCAGGAACTATGACTTAAGCCTTCTTTGATGACAATGTTCCAATCACGGTTAAAAGAACTATGGCTAAAGTTATGCTAGAAGCAGATAAAGATAAAGGAGAGGAAGAAGCAAATAATCAACTTTAGAGATTTATTGTGCACCAAAATGATTTTTCTTTCTTCAAAAATAATTACTTTCCATCGTTTGTAACTCTCCTGACAAAATATTCCTTTGCGAGATTCTCTATCAGCACCGATTTCCTTGAGAAAGACTGATGATGGTTACAAAAGTGCAATTAAGAAACTGAAGAAGACAGTTGTTGTGAATGATGTTGCAGAAAGATGTGTCAAACTAATTCAGGAATACAATAACATTCTCACAAAAGATGAAAATGAAAAATAATTCATTTTGCAGACGTTGCAGAAGAGCGTAAAAATTGCCCAAAAGCACTTAAATCTTCTCTTAGGAACGAATAATATTCTATGTTCGTTCGTAAACCTTTAATAACGTTTTTCACCTAACGAATATTGTAGCTTTACTAAAAAAATGGGTTCAAGCCCTGTGGACAGGAGCTTTCTGGCGCTCTAGTTCAAACAGACAAATTATATCTCCGAAAGTATTGGTTTCTCAGAGTTGGGAATTATATCAATGTATTCTTATGATAGAACTGCATCATAAAGGAAATTCAATTCAAATAATAGTTTACTTATCAAGATTAAATGAGCAATCTGAGAATGAGAACTGCACCATGGCAGAAACCAAATTAAAATAGCTGAAATGAATTTGACTCTCTCTTATAGAACAGGATGAAAAGTACGAGTACGAACACAGATCATATAATATAGCTTAGATAAAATCATTATAGCATTCTGTGAAAACATAGAAGTATGATTCATTATTGAAATTTAGAACTTCATCTTAGCAGAAATTGAATTCAAACATCATAGAAGAATTCAAATTCAACAAGAGTGCCAAAAATTATCAATCCAAAACCAATAGGCGAATTCTACCCAACAACGAACTCATCCGAGATATTCATTCCTCAATTCTATGATGAACGATAATATATATCTTTCCTCAAATCTACTCCAATACACCAATATTCCAGTTTTGTTTTTAGTGGAGATATTCTGAACTCAATATTATTAACTTACCATTCCCATCATCATATGCATTGATCATCGGCATGAAAATATCAACCAACAAAAAGTATGATATTATATCATAATTCTCATATTTATACGATTGCTGGAATGAATGACAATGTTATTAACTTACCATTACCATTCCCATCATCATATGGATTGACCATCGGCATGAAAATATCAACCAACAAAAAGTATGATATTATATGAGGAGTAACTTTTCAAAACGCATTATGTCCAATTTTGGCGAAATTGAGTTTGAAGCGGATTCAGAAATGTTTTCTGTTGCTCTATAGCCCTATGTAAACAAAATCTTCCAAATGGCATTATGTCCCTCTGTAATTCAAATCCAAAGTATGTAAGCCGCATCGCAATGAATTATGTTTACGTTTGCATTTTTGAAAGAAATAAAATATAACCAAAAACATGTTTTATCGATTTGCTCATGTTAATTAGGTTACAGGCCAACACTTACTGTGCAGACTGTTTTCTCTAAATGTATAAAAAATCGCAAAGAACAGCATTATTTTCAATTTCAACCACATCAAAACGCATTATATACAATGAGATGAATCAAAACGCATTAAGTCCAAACGTTTTTTACATTTTCTGTGTATATCTGATCAATATTGATTTAAATGAGATTAGTTATTACCTTTAGATGTAAATTTCTATCAAACAAACTCGACATACTCAAATTATAAGCCAGGGAGGAAGAAAAAATCGTTTTTCGTTGATTCCCAATAAAATGGTTTTTGGTTATTATTTATGGAAACGAAACCAATTTGAGAATCTTATAGTCGACAATCTCGCCATTCATAAGACAGATTCAGTATTTTGATATCCCGTAAGGTATTTCGAATATTTTGCTCTAAATGTAGGAAAGTAGTTAAAATATTTTAAGATTATCAAATTGCAACCCTATATTTATGCGCGAATATAAATATACTGAATCCGTCTTAGGAATGGCGCGTTTGTTGACTATAATAAAGCTGAATTTGATTTCGTCCCCATAAAAAATAAACAAGAAATCGAACGTCCAAACCGTATGCGGAGTAGACATTTTTTGTTTAAGTTTTACTGCGATTTTAATTTAGTATCTATGCATAAATAAAGATAAATGGTGTTCCGTTTGAAATAAGAAAGTGGACAGGAGTTTCTGATAGATGTGGCAACACTGTCGACTTGAAATTATTTTGGAAAAAAAGTTCCTTTTTGTCCAAAGAACTACTTAACATTTTAGAACGAAATATTCTCTAACTCTCCAAATAATTATAATATAATAATAATAATAGCGAAAAACTATTTATCACCACCATTCAAACCACCTTAACATGAGTAAGTTTTTGCAAAGTGTTTGCACATTCCTCCTCGGAAGGAGAAATATTATATTCCAGTTTTTGGCGCTCTTTTTCCTCGGAATAGAGTGCTCATCAATTTGCCTAAATGTCTGTAATTTTCGAATTTTTTGATGAAAATGTTCTTAAACGATTTTGTCTGGCTGGTCCGGCCGTAGACACGATAATTCACGAACGGAGTGAGCTAGACAGTTGAAATTTTCAGAGTAGGTTTGGGAGATAGATATCTCGGTTAAGTTCGTTATTGGTCAAAATCGGTTTCGGAATAACGAAAAAAAAATTTTTTTTTCATTACAACTTTTGGATTCAATTTTTTTAAACATCAGTTCCATCATAAGAATCCACTGATGTCATTTCCAACTCCTATAAGCTAATACTTTCGGATATATGTTTTTTAAAAATTTCAATAATACATCGTACTTCTATGTTTTCAAGGAATGCGAACTCTATCTGTCTGTGTTCTAACTATATTCACTGTTCATTCATATCATCTTATCTATCTATAAGAGATGTCATATTCATTTCTGTTCTAGTTTATTTATATAATTCGTACTTCGAAAATATTTTGTGTTGGAAAGCAAGGTTCCGCATCTTGAATATATAGAAGATTGTTTAGATACCAAAAATAATATTGACTTTTGCATATTGAATAATTTATGTGCAAATATTGGGGATGATGTTTCAGAAGATTTAGAATTGTAACATATTAATGTTGTAGTTTATGAAGGCAATAGGAAAGAATGGAATCATCAAAAGAAATTACTGTGCGTTAACCACCGACGTTAATATTAACATTTACTTCGTTAAGTGGTGAGACATGTTCCTATATACAATATTTTCATACTGTTGCTAACAAAAAATGCTGAAATATTGATCTACATTTGTGTATCAAATATTCTTTCTTGAGTTAAGGATCATAATACAGAATGAATGTGTTAGTAGTATGAACCATTGAATTATGAAAAGAGGATTGTATTTTATTTATATATTTTGAACTAAATAATCATTAAAGGATACTGTGGAAGGAATAGTATCTAAAACAAGTTGCAGAGTGGGCTTCTATTGAAACACGAATGCGAAATTCGAAAACGAGCGACGAAGGAGCGAGTTTTCGAACGCATGAGTGTTGGAATTGCCTTCTGCAACGAGCATTAGACGATATTTTCTCTATTTCATGCAAGTTTTGTAAAATACTGTTGAAATTTAATGAAAAATTCGGATTATACATCCTAGTGACTTTTGTATTGTATCTTGGTAGTTGGTGTGATTGTTACGAAAGTTGACAGATTAGGGAATTTGAATTTGAAACGTACGTAGGGCATGGAGAACAGATTTAAAACAGTTTCCTAATAGCATGGATGATTCAAAATTAGCAAGAAGGAAATCTTTAGTACCTTATTTTTTAATGAAAATAAAGCTTTTCCTCAACAATTATTTCCCTATATGCAGATTATATTGTATTGTCAATTGACGTGTGTTGAAATTTGATAGGATCGAATGTCAGTGCTGACTACCACAAAACTAAAAATATAACTAGAAACAATGCGGGAATTAGTTCATTCCAGCACTGTTTTTAGTGCTGGAATGAACTCATTACGATACTGAAATAGAGAAAATTCATTATTAAATTTATTAGAAATTTTTATTCAAAAGATATTTTTCAGAATTTGGGAGAAAATGCCCAGAAAGAAACCATTCAATAATATTTTGAACTATTAAAATAATTTGTTCGTCAGCCTATAACTATTCAAATATCAGGAATAAATATACAATCTGCTATGATTGTCTTCAGCCTTGCTCTAGACATTACTATGATACTTTCTTTGGTAGTTAGAGTTGTGAAAACTATGCACCGAGTGTAAGTTGCAACAACCCATTTCACGAGGTTAAATCATTGCAGATTACTCATTTAATCTTGATGAATTAACTATTATTTGGATTTAATTCCTTCCATAGTGCAGTTCTTTCGTAAGAATCCATTGATAATCATTCCCAACTCAGATAAACCAATACTTTCGTAGATATGATTGATCAAAGTTTGAACAAGAGCGTCAAAGCTCCTGCCACAGGGATTTCCCCCTTTTTCTGGTTAAATCTTCCTATTTTGTGCCAAGGCTTCTCCGAATACTATGTATAAGGCCAATTAACTATGAAACTCCCTGTGTATACTATAAATATAGTGAGTATACTTCAAGCAATGTTGATATAACGTTAAATATGGAAAGAAATGTTCTTCTTCTGCTAAAGAATAATAAAACCATATTATGAATGACTTACGTATTAATTTTCAGCCCTACAAAAAGTCCGCTGTTTTTCATCTTCAAAATATGAATTAATATTTCATCCACATCGATCAATTTTGATATCGAAACAATTTTCTCTACCGAATAATATTCAATACTCACCAATTATCTTACGGTTTTGATATGACTAGATGATCAACGTCATTTCCTTAAAAAAATATTGCTAGAATAACCACATTTCGACGAGAAAGAAAGAAATGCGCTTCAATGAAATGCTCTATTTACAAAATAAAGATAATGTGACCGGCGATGTGAAGCCACGAAACTGGCGAGACCAGCGCATTGCTGTGACTGAAGATGAACCAATTTTACACGCGGTGTACGAGAGTATTATCGAACCACCCTGCCTTCTGTAACAGACTTTCGCCGGGCTCCGTTTCGCCACCACGTACACGCTTATCAGGTGAGAGGGAATTTTTCATGATCGATTTCTTCCCATTAAATCCGAATTTTAGGGTTCCGTACCTCATAAAGAGGATATATTAACCTATATAAGACCCCTGCGTGGTAATGGATCGTCGTAGGTATTCCCGTCGGCTTTTTTAGGTCCTATAATATTCAACTTTTTAATTAAGCATACATAGAATGATAAATAAAATAATGAGAAATAACGGGGATCCCCTTTCAAACAGAGTTTACTTAACAACATACTATGAATATGTATTGGTCATCAACTGAATTCAAATTTTTAAATGAATTAATTCGAAAAATACAACGCTAATCAACTTGAAATCCAGTAATCTATTGTAAAATGGCTGCTTGAAGGTTTGTGCAGAACTTCAGAGGAACCCTATATATAGTTTTTGAAATATAGATTTTTTTCATTTTTGGCGCTCTAGTTCCTCGGAACTGAGTGCTTATCAATATGCCCAAATGTCTGTAATTTTCGAATTTTTCGATGAAAATGGTCTTAAACGATTTGGTTCGACTCACTGATCAAGAATCCGTGGTTGAAATTCATTCTGTCCGGCCGTTCCGGCCGGTCCGGCTGTCCGGCCGTAGGCACGATAACTCTCGAACGGAAACAGCTAGACAGATGAAATTTACAGAGTAGGTTTGGGTGATAAATATCTCGGATAATTTCGTTATTGGGCAAAATCGGACAGATGGTTTCGGAAATTTTTTTTTACAGAACAAATTCCAAATTAAATTTTTTTCAATAAGCAGTTTTATCATAAGAATCCAATGATATCATTTTTAAGTCTAACAAGCTAATACTTTCGGAAATATGATTTTTCAAAATTTCAATAATAAATCGTATTTCACAGAGTGATATAATTATTCTATGTATGAACTATGAATTGTCATAATGTCAACTTATTTTCCTGAGACATGCCATTATCTAATCAATCGAAGAATTATGAGAATAAAGTGTATTCCGAAATGTGTGCGAAGTGAGAATAATCTCAGTTGTTTGCTCCGAAATTAGTTTTTCTCAGAAAAGTCTTACATTTCGGAACGGAACATGAAGTAAGAGAATGCTCAGTTCTCTCAATTTATGACGGGACTGATGGAAGGGAATATTATAACTTCAAAAATATTGGGGTTGAAATACTCGTATTTTAGCGATGCAACGGGGACCTCACCCAAAAATGTTTAAAAATATTACGTAAATATTGAAAGCATAATTCTGTAGTTCGAGAGAGGCGAAAATTTGGTGTACGTAGATCAGGAAATTTTTGATCGATTACAAGTTAATTTTTCATTATTACTCTTCTTTCATACATGTTTTATGGAATATATACTATTTATAGGTACTTTAAACCTGTTTTTGGCAATTGTCATACGAAACTTCTTGGCGCGCTTGTTTCTTGGAACTGAGTGCTTTTCAATTTGCCCAAATGTCTGTACTTTTCGAATTTTTCGATGAAAATTGTCTTAAACGATTTGGTTCGACTCACTGCTCAAGAATCCGAGGTCGAAATCGATTCTGTCCGGCCGGCCGTAGGCACGATAACTCTCGAACGAAAGGAGTTAGTAGATTGAAATTTGCAAGGTGAGTTTGGAGTGTAAATATCTCGGACAAGCTCGTTAATAGGCGAAATCCATCGAGCGGTTACGGAGTTATGGCCGATTTTAGTAAAAATATTTTTTATGAATATTTCCGAAACCGATCACTCGATATGTCTGAAATTTAGCATCAAATTGTAGAATCATGACCTTTATACGCATGTGAAGTTTTGTATTGACCAGATTACCGCAAAGTGTCAAAAAAAAAATTTGAAAATTTGAAAAAAGTTTTTCTACAATAACTCCCGAACGGAATGAGCTAGGTAGTTGAAATTTTCAGAGTAGGTTAGGGAGATGAATATCTCGGTTGAGTTTGTTATTGGGCAAAATTGGCCAGATTTAATTCGATTTCTTCCATGGTGCAGTTCTCATTCTCAGATTGCTCATTTAATCTTGATAAATAAACTATTATTTGAATTGAATTTCCTTTATGATGCAGTTCTATCATAAAAATACCTCAATATAATTCCCAACTCTAAGAAACCAATACTTTCGGAGATATAATTTGTCTGTTTGAACTAGAGCGCCAGAAAGCTCCTGTCCACAGAGCTTGAACCCATTTTTTCTCTAGTTATCAGATAGCGAACAAATTTGTAGGTCGGAATTCTACAACTAATTACCAAGTTTCAATTCAATCTGATATGAATTTTTTAACTTATTTAGGAAAAATAGACCTACAGGTAGGTATATTCATACAGGGTGAGACTCAAAGCTGTACATTAATTGTAACCATAAGATTCCTCTTATCGAATAAAACACTTTTTTCATTCACCATTTTTCCAAATTCGGATCAGCCAAAAGGTTATAAGCTTTCAAAGATGTGCTAATACACTCCTGCATATTAATTATTAATATTATATTATTCATCAGGCCGATTTTGTCCAATAAAAAGCTTAACTGAGATATTTATCTAACAAACATGCTCCGAAAATGTCAACTGCCTAGCTGATTCTGTACGAGAGTTATTGTAGAGACAAAATTTAAAGATTTTTAAAATTTTTTTGTCGCTTTACGGCAATCCCATCCATACAAAACTTCGCATACGTATAGAAGTCATTATTCTACAATTTGATGCTAAATTTCGGATAGACCGGGTGATCGGTTCTGGAAATATTCATAACTTTTTTTTACTAAAATGACCATAACTCCGAAACCGATTGGCGGATTTCGCACGTTAACGAACTCGTCCGAGATATTTACGCTCAAAACCTACCCTGCCAATGTCCATCCTCTAACTCATTTCGTTCGAGAGTTGTCGGGCCTATGGCCGGCCGGACATAATTGATTTCGATCACGGTTCTTGATGAGTGAGTCGAACCAAATCGTTTGAGACCATTTTCATCCAAAAATTCATAAATTACAGGCATATGGCAAATTGATAAGCACTCTGTTCCAAGGGAAAAGAGCGTCAATATTGTATAAATCACTTGCTTGCAGATTATTCAACGCCCTGAGCGTCATTATAACATCACCTTCCATTCTTATATCTTGGAAAGATGAATATATGGTCGGGTTTCATAGACGGGATGCTCACCGCCATAGGAATTCAAGCAGCTCGGTGTTGGATGGATCCAAGAAGGTCGACATCGCCTTTCAGAGTTGGACACTAGACATGATATCCATATTCCAATATTGAGCAGATGTATGAGTTACAAAGAGTGGACCAAGTAATACAAATTTCTACTGAAAGGGTAGAGCAAATGGAATACCTTCGACTGGATACTATTAATGTGATAAAACCATATTGCTTAGGGGTTTAATCAAGCACATACTGTAAAAAAAAGAGTGGGTCCAGTATGGAATCCTGTGGTACTCCACTTATTACTGGTCTTGGCTTGTCGAAGAAAGCAGTTCACTTTTCCTATGGGGGACCCGATTAAAGTCTCTTGAAAAATACAAATAAACCACATCAGTAGGCCTACTAAAATCTTAATCTTTGGAGGAATCATCAACACAATGTAGCAAATTAGTGATCACAGAACGTGAAGGTACGTAACCTTGTTGAGATGGTGGAAGGAGTTCATTGCGTATAGGAAAATCCAAGATGTATTTGAGGACAACTTTTTCACACACTTTGGAGGAGATATAGGTCAGACTAATAGGTCAGTAGTTATGAGGTCGAAATTTTTCTCCCATCTTAAAAAGCAGAGTCTCTGATTATGCTAGCCAAGCACAAGTATAACATGAAATCTCAAAGAATCGCCATATGTATCATACCGAGGATGGGCTACTGCATTCGCACATTACTTCAGTATATTAGGAGTGATCAGGGCCAGGCAAAGAAGAAGAATACAGCCCACCCATCGTCATAGCCCAAAAGCTACACATCCAACTAAATTGCCTCGAGAAGTTCAGGAAGCCTGTTATAATCAACTATAACTATCTGTTTTTGATTAATTGAAGTAGGAACGGATTGTATTTAAGACCGAAGGTCCAAATGATCAGACTGACCTAGTGGAGGAAGAAAGTGAGAAGATTATTTTCATACCCAAAAAACAGATTTAGAACGAATGGTGTATTTCCAAGCAAAAGTGAAGAGTATTACCAGGATTTCACGGTATCCAACTCACAGTGAGCAATTTCATGTTCAACGATGAAATATACGATACGCATGCGATCTTAACATGTAACTGCCATATACAGGGTGTTCCATCCATGATTTGTCATGCGACGGGTAACAATATTTTTGGTATGGTGTTCATTAATTAAATTAGCCGCCCTGTTACCGCGAAGATTGTTTCCATAGTACAATGATATCATCTCAACTTTTTCCGCTGTTGTTCACACTATTTTTACCTCAATTGAGCAGAATTTTCGATTCATGACTACAAAGTATTAATAAATTACTATATTTTATGTAGCGAATGAAAAGAACTTTCAAATGATATGCCACACGACCTACTTCCCCTTTTCAAAATTTCGACGCTGTCAACAGAAGTGGCCGGGGTTGACCCAGGGTTGAACATGTTTTGAGGTCAAAGTTCGTCCCCCTCAAAAAAAAATTGACATGTCTGAACTTTTTTGATTTTTGTTCCTCGGAACATGGTGCTTATCAATTTGCCCAAATGTCTGTAATTTTCGAATTTTTGGCTGAAAATGGTCTTAAACGATTTGGTTCGACTCACTGATCAAGAATACGTGGTCGAAATCGATTCTGTCCGTCCGGCCGTAAACACGATAACTCTCGAACGGAATGAGTTAGACAGTTGAAATTTTCAGGAGAAAAATTCGGGAAAGCACTGACTTAAAGTCAGGAGCTTTCCAGCTCATGTTCTATTGTATATTCACGAAATACTGCATAGAGTCTCAAGCCATGTTTTCAGTGTTAACACGTGAAAAAATGAATTTGGCATCAACTGAATTCAAATTTTAAAATAAATAAAATAGTGAACTTGCTCAGTGGAGATTCGAACCCGGATCTACAGGGAACTAACCATCGCACCTGTCGCATCGCCATAAGCAAAATGCTATTTCACTTTGATTGCTAACATACAGAGTAGATCGAGCTGAAATCCGGTACCTGATTGTAAAATGTTGGCTTGAAGGTTTGTGCGTAATTTGGGCAGAATCTGACAGATAGTTTCTGAATAATATCATTTTTTCTGTTCTAGTCTGCACAAAATTCTGCAGAAATTTGCACGTGTGGATTCTACAGCTACTTACCAAATTTCAATTCGATAAGATATGTATTATTGGCCATCTTGTTCCTCGGACAAGAGTGCTTATCAATTTGCCCAAATGACTGTGATTTTCGAATTTTTGGCTCAAAATGGTCTTGATCGATTTGGTACCACTTTCGGAGATATGATGTTTCAATTATACATCGTAAGTTATATGTATCCACAGAATGTGAACACAGAATCTGTCTGTGTTCACTATTCATAAATGTCATCTTTTCTAGCTATTAGAGATTGTCAATTCGTAGTTTGAAAATATTTTCTCTTGGAAAGCAACTATTCGATACTTGAATTTGTGAACATATACAAGACTGTTTGATGTAGTTTATGGAGGCAATAGGAAAGAAGAATATAATGGAATCATCAAAAAAAATTACTGTTCGTTGACAACTGAGGTTAATATTACCTTTTACTGCCGTAAGTAGGGGTAGTGAGACATGATCCTATATACAGTATTTTCATAATGTTGCTAGCAAAAAATACTGAAATATGGATCTACATTTGTGTATCAATCATTTTTTCTTGAATTAATGTTCATAATAAAGAATAGAGTGTGTTAGTGGTATGAACTATTAAATTTTAAATTATGAAAAGAGGATAGTATTTTATTAATATATTTTGATCTATTAAAATAATTTGTTCGTAATCCACTACCTACTCAAATATCAGGAATAAATGGACAATCCTCTATGATTGTGTCCAGCCTTGCTCTAAAGATTTCGATGATACTTTCCTTAGGTATTTCGAGTTGTGAAAACTATGCACCGAGTGTAAGTTGCAAGAACCCATTCAACGAGGTTGAATCATTGCAGATTGCTCATTTAATTTTGATAAATAAATTTAATGACAATTTTTGAAGCATTTAGGCATTGAAGCGTTGTAGAATGCTCTTTTTTTATGAGATAATTTATTTAAACGACACTTTTTTTAAATTTAATTTCTTTCATGATGCATTTCTATCATAGGAATCCATTGATATAATTCCCAACTCTGAGAAACCAATACTTTCGGAGATATAATTTGTCTGTTTGAACAAGAGTGCCAAAAAACTCCTGTCCACAGGTCTTGAACCGATTTTTGAGTTATATAGGAAACAATATGTCACATGGGTATAACTTCGAAACCGTTTGTTGGCCGATTATGCCCGTCAACGTACTGATATTTGTACTGGGCAAAATGATAGAACGCTATTCCTTAGAACATGCACTCAATAAAAATTTCAAAAAAATCAAAAAAAGTGAAATTGTTCGCAGTTTTGAGTGGTTGCATTTGTACGGTATGGTCTAACATGAATTGTTTTGAGAATATAAGATCAAAATTATCATCAATGGATATTGGATATTACAATGAAATATTTTGCAGTCTTGAAGAAGATCCGAGTTGAATCGAAACGTTGACAGTTTGGAAAACAGTGTATTATTCGTCCTGAAGACAATATCATTTGCTACTGGGATATTGTCTAACTTGGGTGTTGTGTAGTGGGGAACCGATTTTTTTTTCGATATTATCGTGTCCCTTAAATTTCGGAACGATGGATTTGCCCCATGAAATAATTGAACTGATGCTCACAAAGTTTCCAGTCCTCGAGCATCTTCCAATCACTACTCGTCTCCTTCCATGATCGAATTGAATTCTCCTGAGAATATACGCCATTTATTCGATTAGAAATGGTCGCTTGGTATCGAGGGTGCCTTTCTGATTTGTGACATGTTCAATTCTTCTTATTATGAACCCAGAAAAGTTATTAAATTTATTATTGAATTGATAGTTGGAATATTTATGCGTGCTTGTTCTAAAGGGTCCGCCATCTAACGTTTTTTTTCAACTAGTGCTTATTTCGTGAATGGTAACACTTAGCTCATGTCTGATTTGACAGATAACTAGTTTTTTCCTTCTGCTGAACGAATATTATTATTATTATTATTATTATTATTATTATTATTATTATTATTATTATACTGATCCTACTGGGTCTTCCACAAGGAGACCCCTCATAAGCTCTAAGAGCTTGCCCTGAGTTAGGAGAACCAGTTGTGTTCTGTGTAGGCTTTGTTACTGTGTCCTTACGCCACCTTAGGCACAGCACTGTTAATTTTTGACCCAACAGCGAATGGTGGCGATTACCGTGACTAGAAAATTTCTTTCCTAGCCTCGGAATTGAACTTGGGGCTTCCGCTCCTAAGTCAATTACTCTAACACTGAGCCAATCGCACGTATGGTTGTGTATATGCTTGAACAACGCTGGGAAATATTTCGACATTACTTTGAAAATCATGGTAATGTTGCAGAATGTGTGCAAAAATTGCGTACGGATTTTGGAAGAAGAGAAGCACCGTCAGCTGCGTATGTTCGTTATCTTGTGAAAAAAGTCAAAGAAAGTGGCATCCTCATCGATAAACCAAAGCGTGAAAAGATAAAAACAGTGCGTACTCCCGTGAATATTGCTGCTGTGGCAGAAAGTGTATGTGAAGCGCCATCAACATCAATTCACCGTCGTTCTCAAGAATTGAACATTTCGGAGACATCATTGAGACGAATTTTGCATAAAGACCTTGGTATGACGCCATACAAAGTCCAAATAGTTCAGGAGTTGCCTGTTTTTGAAGATCGCATTATGAGCCGCAGAGTTGATGTCATTTGGCCACCTCGGAGCTGCGATGTGACACCGTTGGACTATTATTTGTGGGGTACCGTCAAAGAAAAGTGTTACGCCAACAAGCCAGAGATAATTGACGCTTTAAAGGACAATATTCGTGAAGCCATTGGTGAAATACAGCTGCGCACAATCGATAATGTGCTTAAAAATTGGACCGATCGTATAGGCTACTGCATGGCCAGCCGAGGCAGCCATTTGAATGAAAATATTTTCCATTATTAACCGGAAGGATTGTACTTTCAAATAAAACAAGAAATTTTATAAAATATTCATTAGCTTTTTTTTATTGCATTTTCAAAAAAAAAGTTATTTGGCGGACCCGTTACTAGGCACAGCATGCATTCTGCCCGAACGTCTGTGTTTTTGGAAATTTTGACCGAAAATGATCTCAAAAGATTGGTTCGACTTACTGATGAATAATTATGGGCTAATTCTGTCCGACCAGGTGGCCGTCCAATCGTAAGTATCATGACTCTTTGACGAAATGGGTTAGCTAGTTGAAATTTTCAGGGTAGGTTTGCGGCGTGAATATCACGACTATTTTTGATAATTGGCGAAATCGACTCATTGTTTTCGCCATTTTGATTTGAATTTCATTTCCTGAATATTTCCGAAAATACTTACTCGATCTTCTGAAACATTCCAATAAATTATACAATTACGGTCTTTACATGCAAGCACAGTTTTGTATTGATCAGAGTACTATGTACAGAAAAAATGAATTCCACAAATTAAAAAAAAAGCTTGAATCGAAACATCGCCTTTGTTCCATTGCCTATTAGCGCCTCATACAAAGTTGATCAAGCAGAAATTCGGTATTCAATTGTAAAATTGCAGTTTCGCAAAAATCAGTGTTTCAACATTCTACAAGTAATCGCCAAGTTGAGTTCCTGAAGAAATTACACCAAAATTTCAGATGGGTATAACTCCGAAACCGCTTGGACGATTATGCCCATCAGTTCACTACTTTGTTATCATCGTTATATTTGTAAATGTATCTATGTAAATTTCAGACCAAATACTTTAATTTATGCAGAAACATTTGAAGATAGTTATCAAGGCTTATCGCCTCTTTGGTTATCACTTTACTTATTATTTTTTTTAACTTGAATATCTCATCCAGGCAACACAGCCACCTCGCAAAGATATCTCGGCGAGCTTTTTCCAGGATATTGAGAGGCCTTTTGCGATATCACTGGGAGGTCACCAAGAACTCTTTATCTCCTCCAAATGTCCACCACAGGTGGACCCAGTAGCATCTCAGCGACATCACACTGAGAAGTTCCCAAACATATCACTCTAGGGAATAGTTTGAGAAGTTTGCTGGGATATCGCTGGTGAGGTCATCAAGAGCTCTATATATCCTCCATAGGGTATACGCCCAGTAAAATCTCATAGATATCACCTTGAGAAGTTCCCAAACACCTCACCCTAGGGAATATTTTGCGCTGTGATATCGTCGGTATGTTGCCAAGAGTACTATATCTCCTCGAAATGTTCACCAGAGGGGATGCGCCCAGTAATATCTCAGACATCAGATGGAGAAGGTCCTAAACTGCTCACCTTGAGAAACATTTTGAGAGGTTCGCTGCGATATCGCTGGGAGGTCACTAAGAGCCCCAACATCTCAGATATATCACATGGAGAAGTTCTCACACTACGCAGTAGGTACCTACTGGGAGAAGATTACTGCGATAAGGATCTATAATCTATTTGTCCTCTAAATATGCAGTAGGTACACGTGTGGCACCTGATCAAAAAAATAATAATAAATAAACTGTATTTCATAGTACGTAACCATGCACAAAGCAAATACATAAGAGAAATAGTGTCAACATGAATAATCATTCAACGAATATGGTTCTATCTCTAATATAAAATCTCTCACCTTTTTCTTAAAAAGTTTCAAACTATTCAGCCTCTTAACACTATCAGGTAGTTTATTAAAAATTCTGATACATATGTATGAAGGATGTTTCTCTGATGACGGCAATCGATGTATTGGATAATATAAATTTAGTGATCTCAGAGGATAATTGTTCCCACTAGTTTGAACAGAAAACATGTCCCTATTTTTGAAGAATATTGAACATTCCACTATATAAATGCCATATATTGTAAGTAAGATGTTCTTCTTAAATATACCTCTACATGACTGATTGAATTTTATCTCGAATATATATCTTAAATCTCTTTCTTGTATGACAAACAACCTATCCACATCACTTGATCCCCAAAAAATAATGCCATACCTAAGCAAAGATTCAAAATTTGCAAAGTAAACCGTTCTTAAATTTTGGAGGCTTAAATACTCTGAATGAGTTCTGATACCAAAACAAATCCGGCATAGCCGTGTAGCTAGATAATCTATTCGATAAGATCACCTAAGAAAATTATTTCTTGTTGAATTTGCAATGGCGTGAGGAGCTCTCAATAGGTACGGTGACTATATTCTCATTGTCCCATGGAAATATAGTCACTGTAACAATAGGAATATTTTATTCTCATTTCATTTGTGATATCTCGAGGAACTCTGCAATAGGAATTTCTCATTACCGCTGCACTTGCGATGACTTGAGGAGCTCACAATAGGAATGTCTTATTCTGGTTACATGAGTGATATTTTTAGGATATTTTTGGGGAGCTTAATAGGATTGTCTTGTTCTCGTTATATGTGATATCTTCAGAAACTCCACAATAGGAATATCTTATTCTCGTTATACCCACGATGAGTTCAGGAGCTCGCAATGGGGATGTCTTATTCTGGTTGCATTTGCAAAATCTTAAGGAATTCCACAATAGAAATTTATTATTCTCGTTTCACTTGCGATGACTTGGGAGATCGCAATGGGAATGTCTTATTCTGGTTACATATGCACTATCCTGAGGAACTCCGCAATAAGAATTTCTTATTCTCGTTGTATTTGCGATTTCTTGAGAAGCTCTCAACAGGGATGTCTTGTTCTCGTTACGTATGTGATATCTTGAGGAACTCCACAATAGGTATTTCTTATTCTCTTTGCATTTGCGATATTCTGAGGAGCTCTCAATTTAAATGTATTATTCTTGTCAAATATACGATATCTTGAGGAATTTCTTATTCCCGTTATACTTGCGATGACTTGAGAAGCTCGAGACAGAAATGTCTCATACTGATCATCTGTCTGATATTCTCTGGATCTCCACAGTAGGAATTTCCTGTTCTCGATATACTTGCAATATCTTGAGAATCTCACAATAGGAGCTCGCAGTACATGCTCATTGTAAACTCCCAAAGATCTCTATGTGAGGTCTGTTTTACCAGGTATGAATCTCATCTCCAGAATTTGCTGAAATTTTCTATGTAGGTACATAAATGTTAACTATATGATGAGTTATCTGCATTATAGATATTGTGAATGAAAGGAAATGGAAGATTTTCTGATTTTATATTTCAATCAAAATTCATTACTATCGTTATTTAAGATATCTATAAGTGAAGTGAGATAGATAATTTTAGTTTCTAGGAGTTTACGATGTATGGATTTTCATCAGAATGTGACGTTCACTGAATGTTAAATGGCAAAATTAATATTTTGCTTTATTGATACGAAAAGGATTTCCAATATCTACAAATTTCAGTAGTGTACAAAGTTAGAAATCAGTGTAATATATCATTAATGGAACGAATAAGCTCGCCAAAGTCTCCTAATGATTGTGCCGATCGGAACAGACATAGGAGATCTCGTTCTTAGAGTCAAGTACCAAGGCATAAGTGCTAAGAGCTAAATTCTCTCTGCATCAACCAGGCATAACTCTCGTGCATACAAATTCGTAGATGCAAAATTATCAATAATTTTGATTAATTACTGCCGAATACATTATGTTTGTATGATGTTTCTAATTAGTAAAATATATTGACCATTTTCCTAACGCCACATCATTACTTTATAATGTTTCCATACCACGTACTTCGAAATGTAAACTGACATTACTTCTTACACGGATCCAGAGGTATATTATTAGCATATATTAAACCAACATAAACATAGGTAACGGTCTAATCTGAAACTATTTAATGATCGGAACAATCCATTCACTGCAAATTATGTTGTACGAATACGTTGTGTAAAGATTTCCACTTACAGAAAACTCAGATGTATGTCGGAGGGAAAATTACGAATTCTCTTCTCGTGTTTAGGGTTTTTCCTTCGATCCACAATGCATTTACCGAAAGTGGAACTATTCTCTTCCCATCATTCTCTGTTATTTCCTTTCTCATATTTTCCAATCGAATTGGGATACCTATTTGTGTTCTGACGACACAAGAAGTAGATGCTGGGGGGTAATTAGGTCCGGTAAATAAATAGAATTGGATTCTTGTTCCCAATGAATAATACAGGGTGTCATTGGAAGAGCTGAAAACTTGAACTTAGGATAGAGTTCACTGTGGTTACTCTAAATAACTTATGGTTTATGGATCTTCAGCCCCTTATTAGAGTGATATGGGATGTTCTATCACTTTTGCCTATAAATTTTTTTATAAGTTCCAACATTAAATTTTGTTGGATCTTAATACATATCGAGGTCAATGTGTTAGTTACTAATAGACCTAGACATATGGTGACACACTTGTGGTCTTAGCCGTACTATACCAAACGTTTAAAATTAGTTAATATTGTCATGTGAGTAGGATGCATCGCAGTCCTCGACTTCCTCTTACGGCAGAAGGATATACGTCATTCATGAACAACTCTCAAGGTTCCTGCCTCACAGAGGGTTTTAGCTCGTAAGGATCTTCCTAGGTGGCACTGATAAAACTGCGTGTCATTTACTACTCCCTTATAGGGTCTGAGTTTCCTAAAGCTCCTCCGGATGCCATTCAATGGCTACGCTAAATGATCTATTATTTCCTCTGCTTCCTCGCATCCCAGATAATACAGGATATCCTATGGACCTCCATTTAATGTCCAATTCAAGTCGGGATATACGTGGATTTGAAATGAACATCCATAAGATATCCATCGAAGGATTTGGACTGGATATCATATCCAATTATGGATATCTTTTGGATATTTTTGGATGTCCATTGGACATCCTTCAAGGATGTCCTATGGATATCCTTGAAGAATGTTCTATGAATATCCTTGAAGAATGTCCTACGGACATCCTTTTGGGATATTCTATGGATCTCTTCGATGGATATTTTATGGATATATAGGTTGTTCTATTTGGATGACTAATAGGATATCTTTTGTATATTATTGGATCCATGCAATTCATGAAGGATATCTTATGGATATCCACTGGATGTCCTTGTGTTACCTGGGATTCACAACTATGGCTGTCAGCTGAGTTCCATCTGAAAAACATTATGTTGCAAACACCATAAACTGTTCATAAATGTTTCAGAATAGATCATATTTTCCTAGGAAGATAGATCACATCCCAGAACTCTAATCGAAAGATCAGAAACTAAATCTTTGTTGAATATGTAGCAATTACAATATTTTAACCCTTTTAAATAATAGACTCAAGATTAGTTTTACTGTTTCAGATGAAGTTGAACGACGTTCAAAAAGATATTTTAGACGCATTTCTGGATTGTATTCTTGTCTGAAGAAATCCTAAAACATTTCCATGATTCGAATATTGAGTCTGGAGGCGCGTCGAAGGCACATAGTCATCTAGACTGGCAGACTACTTTTCTCCGAAGAGGAAGTGCCTAACACGATTTCCATGTTGAGCTGTCATCTAAATCTTGGAAAGACCTTCTTGGGTGTGAAGTTCTCAGAAGTCAATATCGCTTCCGATATGGTTCCCACGCAAACCCGTTGGTTTCAGCGAAGTATCGCAAGGTAGATGATCTTCCAATCAGCGTTGATGACTACATTGGTACTGCCCTTAGCTGATGGAAGGGAGAAGAACGGGAGTACCTACCGGGGTTGACATATGGTAGAGGGAGTTTGAAGGGTGCTGCCGGGCACGAGAGACGGGAGAGTTTTTAAGGAAGTTGATTCCTAATGAGACGAAAAACTGATTAGAGGTTCGAGTGTTGCAAAAGTATATTAGATGCGAGAGAAAAGACTTGAACTTACAAGTATAGATTATCGAGACTGTTAGGAAATTCAGTAATCGGCGATATTTGATGTGACGGCGAAGTTGAAGTTTGTAGAAGTTGTGTAAATAAACCAGTACATATTAGCATCCAGTGTTGTATTTATTCCAAAGTGTGAATATAGATCTCTTATCACCTAGACAATGATAAAAATCCTACAAATATATCACAAGAAACCCATTCACACTGCCGAACTTCCGTAATTTTCGAATTGTTGGATGGAAAGGGTCAAACGCTAATAACTCTCGAACGGAACTAGCTAGATAGTTAAAATTTTCAGAGAAGCAATGGCAAAATTGGCCTGGTTTCGAAGTAACGAAAACAATTTTTTTTACAATACAAATTTCAAATTCGACATTTGTAAGATGCAGTTTATTAAACCAAGACACACGGTGAAATATTCATTGATTTCAACCATCAACAAATATTCTTCGTGGCCGGGCTAGATCAGCTCATCGCTCAGCGTTTCCCAAATAGGAACGTATCATTCAGGGGCAGACACAAACCCAGGGTTACATGGTTATTACCAATCATCAGTGGGACTTAGCCGAACACTGAATGAATACTGGTGGCATTCTAGGAAACTTATATCCATCGGTCGAGAACTGGTAGGAAAAGAATCCCACCAGCGCCACCTATGGAGAATCCTTACGAACTCTGACCCTCTGCGATGAAGAATTCTTGGGCGATGTTCAGTGAAGTTCATTCTTTTGCCATGAGAGGGTTAAGGAATGGCAACGCCATCTACCTGTAAAGTGACCTTTACGGACTGAAAAGAACCCGGTTCAGTGCGGTTAGATAAACCACAAACCAGTGAAAATTGAATGAGGTTAACTGTGTTAATTGCCTATGATTAAAAGAAGACACACTGTGAAATATTTATCGATTTTAACCATCAATAAATATTCCGCGTGGCCGGGCTAGATCACCTCATCACTCAGTGTTTTCCAAACAGGAAAGCATCATTCAGGAGCAGATACACTGAGCGATGAGGTGATCTAGCTCGGCCACGCGGAATATTTGTTCATGGTTAAAATCAATTAATATTTCATCGTGTGTCTTATTTTAGTTATTGGCAATTAGCCACAGTTCCCCTCATTCAATACAGTTTCTTCATAAGAATTCATTGATATCATTTTCAACTCTAACAAGCTAATACTTTCGGAGATATGATTTACTAGCACCTGCATAATACTCACTGCGTCGCTTCGAATTTCCTTAACTGCAGAACGGGAGTGTTAAGAGGCATAAGTTATACAAACCAGTTTATGATGCAGTTCTATCATTAGAAACCAAAAAAATAATTATTTTTTTTGTTGTTGGAATGGGGTACCATACAACGTATGATACAAGAGCTCAGGGAAAAAACCTCAGCAAAAAAACCCTGTCTCCCCGTGAGATATTGATAGGCATTTATTTCTTCAATATGGATTCCTTCGTCAAAAAACGGAGAGGTTTCTCCAAGGTACCCGAAACTCAACCTGAAAAATTAAAAAGCAAGTGGGGGAGAACGACCAAATTAAAAATAATACATGACCTTTCAAAAGTCTCCTCTCACAAGTATACTTCTCTGTAGGTGCATGTGATCTCTTGGAGAAGAATCCCCTCTGCTGGTTTTCAAAGATGTTCCTTCTTGTTCCTAGAAATCCCTTCAATATTTGAATTCAAAAAGGAAAATGTTGATCGTAAGGCCAGGAGGGTGTCTTTCAAAACCAGGTCTGACAAGTCCAAACGATGATTATCCAGAACTTCAGATGTTCGAAGACCGCTACGGGGCCCTTATGTAGGGCTATCATCTTCCATAGATACACGTTTTACTTTGTATTGTGTGAAAGAATGGAAAAATGAGCGATGGAAAATTTCAAATAAATTTGAATTGGTTTACATAAAAGAAGTGTTTCTGAGAAATACATTTGATAAAATTCATGACATTCAAAAATCGATTTATGAATATCAAATATCAACAAGTGCTACGTCGGTGAAATAATATGAAATATTCTCACAAGTTATGAATATCATATGCGACAACATCTATAACTCTGCTGTGGCGCTACGGGGCCCTTATGTAGGGCTATCATCTTCCATAGATACACGTTTTACTTTGTATTGTGTGAAAGAATGGAAAAATGAGCGATGGAAAATTTCAAATAAATTTGAATTGGTTTACATAAAAGAAGTGTTTCTGAGAAATACATTTGATAAAATTCATGACATTCAAAAATCGATTTATGAATATCAAATATCAACAAGTGCTACGTCGGTGAAATAATATGAAATATTCTCACAAGTTATGAATATCATATGCGACAACATGTATAACTCTGCTGTGGCGAATCATTTTTCAACAACTTTGTGTGCACCAATATCGGAAGTTGTAGTACATTAAATTACCTTGAAATTCGACTGGTTAGTTTTCTTGTTTAATATATAAATATAATCTAATACTGATCCAGATACAGGTGTTCAAAAGAGTATCAATTTAAGTAACAATGGAAAAACTGATTAAAACCATATGTTAAATTCAATACGCATTGTGAATTTTAGGTTTAACGAACTTAAAGTCAGTCCATCATCTTAGTTAGACCATTCTCATCTACAAGACATGACTTGGCTACAAGACATAAAATTAATTTGGATTTCTTAATCAAAGATGAAACTTTGATATTGTTGAAAAAAATTGCTTCAAGCCCTGTAGACTGGAGCTTTGGCGCCCTTGTTCAAACTTTGATACATCATATCTCCGGAAGTATTGGTTTCTCAGGTTTGGGAATGATATCAATATATTCTTATGATAGAACTGCACCATGGAAGAAATCAAATTGAAATAGCTGAAATGAATTTGACTCTCTCTTATAGAAGAGGATGAAATGTACGAATATGAACACAGATCATATAATAATTTATAGATAGAATAATTATAGCATTCTGTGAAAACATGAAGTACGATTACTATAAAAGTAACTACACTCTTATCCACTACATTTTTTTATCGTCTGACATATGTTTCGGAAACAAAGTTTTCATCTTCTCGTTTCTCGTCTCCATCGACAAAAAACTGTAGTGGATAAGAGTGTAGTTACTTTAATAGTGTTTATAATAAGTCCACAGTGAACTCAAAATAGAATATTAAGTACGATTCATTATTGAAATTTCGAAAAATCATATCCACCAAAGTATTAGCTTGTTAGAGTTGAAAATGATATCAATGGATTTTTATGGTGAAACTGCATCTTCGAAAAATTGAATATGAAATTTCCAATGTTAAAAAATTATTTTTTTTTCTGGCATATTTTGAACAGTAACAAAATTGACCGAGATATTTTTCTCCCAAACCTACTCTGAAAATTTCAACTGCCTAGCTCATTTTGTTCGAGAGTTATTGTAAATATAAAATTTACCAAGGTAAATTATGTTGTCTATTCTCTTGTATTGGCCACTAAAAACGAATTTACCATGGTAAATTCGAATTAAGTGGCCAATACAAGAGAATGGACAACATAATTTACCATGGTAAATTCGATTAAGGGTGTCCAATACAGAAGAATGGACAATAGAACATACGCGCAAAAGCTTCTGACCTCACGTCAGTGCTTGAACCAATTTTTTTTTTCGTGATTTTTTTTTAATTTTCTAGGGGTACGGTTCTAAAAATTTTTTTTTTCGTCATTTTTTTCAAATTTTCTAGGGGTACGGTTCTTACAAAATTTTGAACACGTCTTTATGTTGATTTTCTACTACTAGTTACCCAGCACCAATGCGATCGAATATTTATTTTTTGAGTTATTAAGGAAATCATATTCCAGGTGGGTATAACTCGGAAACCGTTAGACCGATTATGCCCAAAAACGAACTCAACTCTCCCTTTCGGATACGCAACCTACCCTGAAAATTGCAAGTCCCCATCTCCTTTCGTTCGAAAGTTATCGAGGCAACGGTCACCCATCTACTGAACTCACACAAGAATGCTCGAATCTCCAACAATATTTAACCGATCGTATTAAAACTTGAAAGTTGGCAGTAGAGTTAGGTTATGAAGGCTCTTGCAAAATTTCAGCAACTTCAATCGAATAGTTACTGATATATAGAATTTTTTTTTTTTTTTTCAATGATTTATTAAAAATTTTCTGCAAATGCTATCCTCACCAAATTTTGCAAACATTTTTGCGTTGGCATTCTACAACTAATAACCATGTTTGAATTCAATCGGTTCAGTATTTTTTGAGTTTATGAGGAACAAAAAACCACCAAATTTCAGAAAATTTCAGATAGCTATAACTCTAAAACCGTTTGGCCGATTATGCTCATAAACAAACTGAAATGTCGTGTTCTGGTGCAAATCCTAACCTGGAAATTTCAAGCCGCTATCTCATTCCGTTCTCAAGTTATCGTGACAACAAAAATATTTTTTAATAATTTTTTTAAAATTTTCTAGCCATACGATTCGCACAAAATTTCACAAACGTGCTTAGGTTCATATTCTACAACTACGCACCAAGTTTCAATTCGATCGAATTCATATTGGTTGAAAACAAAATTATTACTCGGAATCCGCTAGGCCGATTATGCCCATTAACGAACTTGTCCGTCGTATTGGGATACGCCCTCTACCCTGAAAATTTCAAGTCGCTAGCTCTTTTCGTTCTCAAGTTATCGTGGCAACGGCCGGACGGCCGGCCGGACAGAATCAAATTTGACCTCGAATTCTTCATTGGGGAGTCGAACTTAATCATTTGAGACCATTTTTTTCAAAAAATTCGAAAGTTACAGACATTTGGGCAAAACTATAACGCGATGTTCCCCAGAACATACGCGCAAAAATTAATTAATTATGTATTTGGAAATAAAAAAAAAAATTTTTAACTTTACGTCAACCTGATCAATACAAAACTTCGCATGTGTATGGAGGTCATTATTCTACAATTTGATGCTAAATTTCAGATACATCGAGTTATCGGTTTCGGAAATATTCATGAAAAATGTATTTACTGAAAACGGCCATAATTCCAAAACTACTTATTGGATTTTGCCCGTTAATGAACTGGCCCGAGATATGTCCTCTCCAAACCTACCCTGCAAATTTCATTGCTCTAGCTCCTTTCGTTCGACAGTTATCATATTAACGGCTGGCCGGACGGCCGGACAGAATCGATTTCGACCATGGATTCTTGATCAGTGAGTTGAGTCAAATCATTTGAGACCATATCTCATTCTAATAAACCATGAGTTATTGACCTTGCTTTCTCATTGAAAATCTCTCAAATACAATTTTAAACTGATTCCGAAACACAATTGGCCCTTGTGAATTGCTGTTATCTGCTAGCCCGGAAATTCTGGCCTCAATACAAGTGAAGAAATTATAAACTGAATCTAATTGGAATGAAATTTGAATAATGAATGGGATATGTTGGGACGTCGAGAAATTGTGAGAGGAGGGAATCTTGTAGAGGTTGCCAATTCTCGGATGGGCTTAAACGAGTTCTACTCAAATTAACTTTAAAAGCTATTTCGGAACGTGGAAGAATAAGACGAAGTAAATTCCTAACATGAAGAGTGTAATGAAAAATCGATCTCATAAAACTTTTAAAATGCGAACACAAAATGGAATTTTATGGTTTTGGTGAGGATATAAAAAGAAATATGTTATTTCTATGCGAGGTAGAGTAGTGCGTCCCATCTAGGCAATACCTATGCTACTACAGAAATGTGTGAGTGTGGAAAAAGGAAAGAAGAGCATAGTGCTTTAAAAAAACTGGTTCAAGCCCTGTGGACAGGAGTTTTTGGCGCTCTTGTTCAAACAGGTAAATTATATCTCCGAAAGTATTGGTTTCTCAGAGTTGGGAATTATTTCAATGGATTCTTATGATAGAACTGCATCACGAAAGAAATTAAATTCAAACAGACCGATTCTCCCCAATAACGAACTTTTCCGAGATAATCATTCTTCAAATCTACTCTGAAAATGATATTACATCAATTATAACTTAGACAATATTGCAGTTTTGTTTTTACTGGAGACATTCTGTTCTGAACCCAATTTGATGATGTATTTCACCAAAGAATATATTTCCATCATTATAATATGATAATGAAATAATCCATATTATTCCATCATCATAATATGATGATGGAATAATCCATATTATGGATTATCCACGGGCATTATATTATCACCTTAAAAGTATAATATCATATAATCCTCATAATTCTACGATAGCTAAAGTTATTTCATTGGTCACTTTGCATTCAATCATAGTTTGTGTTCTAGAACAGGAGGTGTAATTTATATCAAGAATAACGAACCAGAAATAATTTTGACATTTATCTCTCACAGGAAAATAAGATGACATGTAAGAACACCGATCATAAAATAATTCATTGATACAATAATTAAATACAGCATTCTATGAAAACATGAGAAGTACAGAAGTACGATTCATTATTGAAATTTCGAAAAATCATATCTCCGAAAGTATTAGCTTGCTAGAGTTGAAAATGATATCATTGGATTTTTATGGTGAAACTGCATCTTAAAAGGAATTAATTTTGAACTTTGTGTTGTAAAAAAAAAATTGTTTTTTCGTTTCTCCGAAACCATCAGGCCAATTTTCCCCAGTAACGAACTTAAGCGAGATAATTATCCCTCAAACCTACTCTGAAAACTGCCAAGCTCATTCTGTTCGAGAGTTATTGTAGAAACGAAATTTAAAAATAATTTTTTTTTACACCTTATTGCAACTAGATCAAAGCAAAACTTCGCATGCATATAGAGGTCAATATTCTACAATTTGACGCTAAATTTCAGATAGATCGAGTGATCGGTTTCAGAAATATTCATAAAAAATGTTTTTACTAAAAAATGCCATAACTTCGGAACCGCTTAGTGGATTTCACTCTTTAACGAACTCGTCCGAGATATTTACGCTACAAACCTACCCTGCAAATTTCAATCCTCTTACTCCTTTCGTTCGAGAGTTATGGTGCCTACGGCCGGCCGGCCGGACAGAATTGATTTCGACCACGGATTCTTGATCGGTGAGTCGAACCAAATCGTTTAAGACCATTTTCAGCCAAAAATTCCAAAATTACAGACATTTGGGCAAATTGATAAGCACTCTGTTCCGATGTACAAGAGCGCCAAAAAGAAACCTTGAATCGAAGATTCTGGAGTACAAGATTGTTCATTTTTTGCAGCCTTCTATCTTTGCCCAGATGTCTGTATTTTTGGAATTTTTGCCAAAAAATGGTCTCCAATAATTGGATTCGACTCACTGATGAATAATCCAGCATCAAATATGAATCTGTCCGTCCGGCCCTCCGTAAGCAGGGTAACTCTTGAACGAAATGAGTTAGGGAGTTGAAATTCGCAGTGTTGGGGCATATATATCTCGGTTAAGTTCGTTAAATAGCCAAATCCACCGAGTGGTTTTGGAGTTATGGCCATCTTTACTTGAAGCATTTTTTCTGAATATTTACGAAACTACTTACTCGATGTATCTGAAATTTAGTGTCAAATTGTAGAATCACGACCTTCACATGCATGTAAACTCTTGTTTTGATCAGATGGCTACGAACTGGAAAAAATATTCAAAAATTTTAAAATATTGTTTTCCCATTTGCTCGAGAAGTACTGACCTGATGAAATTGAAACTCGGTAATCAGTTGCAAAAACCCGACGCAAACACTTGCAAAATTTCATAAGGATCGCATGACTATGAAAAATATATCAACTATTTTGCGGAATATTTTGCTTCGAATTCTGAAAACGAGTATCGTATTGAGTCTAATGTTGGCATTTAGGTGACCAAGAATGACCTCTTCAAGCGTGCGAAGTTTTATGGAAAACCGACTATTAGGAGTTTCAAAAATGGGTTCAAGCCCTGTGGACAGGAGATTTCTGGCGCTCTAGTTCAAACAGACAAATTATATCTCCAAAAGTATTGGTTTCTCAGAGTTGAGAATTATATCAATTTATTCTTATGATAGAACTACATCATAAAGGAAATTCAATTCAAATAATAGTTTATTTATCTAGATTAAATGAGCAATCTGAGAATGAGAACTGCACCATGGAAGAAACCAAATTAAAATAGCTGAAATGAATTTGACTCTCCCTTATAAAACAGGATGAAATGTACGAGTATGAACACAGATCATATAATAAAGCTTAGATAGAATAATTATAGTATTGCGTGAAAACATAGAAGTACGATTCATTATTGAAATTTAGTACTTAATCTTAGCAGTAATTGAATTCAAACATCATAGAAGAATTTATATTCAACAAGAGTGCCAAAAATTATCAACCCAAAACCAATAGACGAATTCTACCCAACAACGAACTCATCCGAGATATTCATTCCTCAATTCTATGATGAACGATAATATATATCTTTCCTCAAATCTACAATATTCCAGTTTTGTTTTTAGTGGAGATATTCTGAACTCAATATTATTAACTTACTATTACCATTCCCATCATCATATGGATTGACCATCGGCATGAAAATATCAACCAACAAAAAGTATGATATTATATTATCATTCTCATATTTATACGATTGCTCGAATGAAACAACGTCATGTCTCAGGAGAATGAGTTGACATTATAACAATTCATACCCACATAATAATTCTATCATTCTGTGAAAACGTAAAAATACGATTTACATTGAAATTTTGAAAAATCATATCTCCGAAAGTATTAGCTTGTTAGAGTTAAAAATGATATGAGTGGATTCTTATGATAAAACTGCTTATTAAAAAAAAAATTATTTGGAATTTGTTTTGTAAAAAAAAATTTTTTTCTTGTTACTCCGAAATCATCTGTCCGATTTTGCCGAATAACAAACTTAGCCGAGATACTTATCCCCCAAAGCTACTCTGAAAATTTCAACTCTCTAGCTCATTCCGTTCGAGAGTTATTGTGCCTACGGCCGGACGGCCGGCCGGACCGGCCGGACAGAATGAATTTCGACCACGGATTCTTGATCAGTGAGTCGAACCAAATCGTTTAAGACCATTTTCATCGAAAAATTCGAAAATTACAGACATTTGGGCAAATTGATAAGCACTCAGTTCCAAGGAACTAGAGCGCCAAAAACAAAAACTAATATAATATTCGAAATACCTACTCTAAATTAGGAATGCTTCGTTTACGAACTGAATTGATATCGCAATTTCTTCTGAAAGCAAATATCTGCGTTTTTCAAATTCTTGACCGAAAATGGTCTCCAACGATTAGTTTAGGCTCACTGATGAAGAATCCACGGTTAAACTCAATTCAACCTGGCTGGCCTGCCTTAAACATGATTACTCTCGAACGAAAGGAGTTGGTGAGTTGTAATTAGTAGGGTAGGTTTGAAATCCAAATGCGCCAGTTAAGTTTGTAAAAAGGCAAAATCCGGATAACAACTTCGGAGTTACAAACACGAAAAATACTGATATGAAAATATTAAAAATATGTACCTATTTGAAAAATACTGGCAGGAAACCTAAGCAAAATTTAAAAAAATCCATACTTTAGACATCGCTGAAATTTTGCGTAAGCCTTCAAAACCTTATCATACAGCCAATTTCTAGATTTGGACTGGATCAAGTCTATATTGTTAGAGATATAGGGGGAAATGAAATGTTTACCTGTTGGTTTTGAGGAACCTTTTAATTTTGTGACTCGGTTTACCAAATTATAATCAGCTGTTGACTTTATTATTTTATTCATAAATTCTGAAAACATTAAACTCATTGTTTATTGAACTGTTTTTGGTGAGCTTGTTCCTCTGAACAGAGTGCCCATCAATTTGCGCAAACGTCTATATTTTTCGAATTATTTGCTGAAAATAGTCTCCAACATTAGTTTTGGCTTAATGATGAAGATTTCGAGGTCAATCTCAATTGTACCTGGCCGTCCGGCCTTAAACATGAGTACTCTTCAACCAAATGCGTTAATGAGTTGTAATTTGCAGGGTAGGTTTAGAATCAACTGTGCCAGTTAAGTTAGTCAAAGGGCAAAATCGGAAGAATAATTTCGGAGTTATAACCATCCAAATTTTTGTTTCTGCAATAACTCGAACCATACTGATCTGATCTCATTAAAACTATGTAGATATTTGAAGAATACCGACAGTAAACCTTATGTACCTTCATTTGAATTCTAATGTATTAAATCGTCGATTTTCACTACTCACAAATGGAATCGAAGAAAAGCATGTTGATTTGAATGTGCAGTATTTTGCTCTGAAATGTCGATAAACAGGTTAAAATATAGAATTCCATCATATTTTCTCTGTCGTGTGTACAATAAGACCTAATTATCTATGAAGAGGTAAGTATAGCAACCTACGTGGGTTGAAGGTAACAATTATACATATTTCATAAATAATTGGCCCATTTCTAGCAGATATTTTTGCCCAACGATTATCTTTATCCATAACTTGAAATAATGGTGAACAACAGAATCAAAGAATCGAATATAATAAGATTAATTCTGCAATTGATTTTCGTATTGAAGATATATCTGCAAGGATACTCTGCAAAACAGTGAGTAGGTATTGCTTTTAATTGAAAATTAATTTGCAGCATTGGGTTAGTTCAGTATACCTGGACCTGCCAGTGAACTTGTGGAAAGAGGTGGGGACTGGCTCCGAGACAGCCCCACTGGTTGTACGTGATGGTGGTAAGACCACCATCACGGTGGTTGGGACTCTAACCTCAACACAAGCTTGCGAAAATCCAGAGATCTACGTGAATGATGGGAACCGGAGCATTATGCTCCACCCCCACTGCAGCTATGGAAAGTCTACTAGACTTCACCCCTCATCCCCTATAGTGATCAGGAGCGTGGCTCAGAAAGTGATATACATATATCTCCATATGGCCCGCAACGAGCCTTATGTGCATGTGGTGGTAAGGTAATCAAAACCTACATAGAGGAGCCCTACCGTATCGTCTTTCCCAGCAGAGACGATTGGGCTTTCTTTGGGACCCCACTGCTTAGGGGTCCCTGCTGGTTCAGAGATAGCTCCATTACCACCTAAAGGGTTGCAGTGGAGGTTAGTGGTTGCAAAACTACTAATGGAAAGTGCACTGCAGGCTGCAGCTCATCTGGTATCTGGGCCATTTGGGCATAGAAGGCAATGAGGTTGTGGTCACATTGGTGGCGCAAGGGGCTTCCATGGGACTTATTGGACCTGAAACAGCCCATATCATCTCTCTCAAGGCAGCAAGGTGGGAGAGTAACAAGTGGTTGGACAAAAAGGCCCCCAAATACTATGGAGCAGTATATCTGGTTTGAGACATGCTCCCTCAACAACTATTAGTCCCTCAGCTGAAAGAGCCAAACGATGGCTCAAACTCTCCAGGACAGTGGAAGTGTTAACAGTAGCGTATAAGGAACTCTGCGGCTTCAAATAACACCTAAGTAAGTTGGGGCTGGTTGAGGATTCTGAGGGTAGGCTATGCCTGGAGGTTGATGAATCTATCGGGCAAATCATATGTGATTTTTTCGTCACGGACAGGATTCGATTTGAGAAACTAGGAGTTCATAAAATGAGAATGAGGGAACTGGACAATTTCTCACTCACTAGGCTGATCTCCCTTACCAAAAGGTTAGAGCTTATGGGAGATGTATAGAATTAAGTGTGCCACATAGGCCAACTACTCTTCGCAGTGGCTTGGCTGTGTTCGCCTGTCCGATATCTTAACATATCTTCCGAAATACCGCTGCTTGATGATTAATTTATTCGCTCGAGATCCGAATAAAATTATATTTGTGTTAATATGGATTTGCATCAAGTAAGAGCAATCAGCATCCTTTTATAAGGTTGATAATCAGTTCGCGACATTTGCGCAGGTAGAGGTGACATCCATCCTTTTCTTTATTTCAAAGTGTTCGTTCAGAATGTGAAATTTATGATTCACTGACCAATGTCCCCACTGTACACTTACCTGGTATGACCTTGAAGACAAAGTCCCTAACAACTTTTGAGAATTGCATCAAAAGCAACTGGGGGCAAATTATTATCTCTTACTGAAAGTAAATTTGAAGTCATCCGAATGGAAATGAAGTTAACAGTAATGAAGGGATAAATGAAAATTTATGGCATACAGAATAAACGAGAATGGACCAAAAAACTCTCTTGAGCAATTCACCTTTGTATAAAAAAGTCGAAAAACATATAACGAGGAATTCATAAGGCATATTCCGCTGAAATTCCGCTTAAACCTTCAACCTACCATTTTACATTCAAGAACCGGATTTCAGCTCGATCTGCTCAGTTTTTGCCATCCCATTGAATTGGATGCGCAAATTTATGGAGAAATTCTAGGAAAGAAAAAAGATTTTTGACCGAAAATAGGCCTGAGCGTTTGGTTTCGACTTACTGATGAAAATGGGTTCAAACACTGACGTGAAGTCAGGAGCTTTGGCGCGTATGTTCTAATGTCCATTCTCCTGTATTGGACACCCTTAATCGAATTTACCATGGTAAATTATGTTGTCCATTATCCTGTCTTGGACACTTAATTCGAATTTACCATGGTTAATTCGAATTAAGAGTGTCCAATACAGGAGAATGGACAACATAATTTACCATGGTAAATTCGATTAAGGGTGATCAGTATTTTTTGAGTTATTCAAATTTCCTTAACTCGGAACTACTTGGCAGATTTGATCAACAAACTCAACCGAGATATTTGTACACCAAGCATAATTTCCAAATTTTAACTCTCCAACTTATTACCTTCGAAAGTTATCCTTGATACGGCCGGCCGGACTGAATTGAGTTAGACCTCGGATTTTTGCGCGTATGTTCTGGAAAACATCGCGTTATCATTTTGCCCAAATGTCTGTAACTTCCGAACTGTTTGACGAAAATGGTCTCAAACGATTTAGTTCGACTCCCCAATGAAGAATTCGAGGTCAAATTTGATTCTGTCCGGCCGGCCGTCCGGTCGTCCGGCCGTTGCCACGATAACTTGAGAACGAAAAGAGCTAGCGACTTGAAATTTTCAGGATAGGTGGCGCATCCCAAAACGACGGACAAGTTCGTTAATAGGCATAATCGGCCCAATGGTTTCCGAGTAATAATTTTGTTTTCAACCAATATAAATCCGATCAAATTGAAACTTGATGAGTAGTTGTAGAACATGAACCTTAGGACGTTTGTGAAGTTTTATGCGAAACGTATGGCTACAAAATTATTAAAAGAATATTAAAACATATTTTTGTTGTCACGTTAACTTGAGAACGGAAAGAGATAACGGCTTGAAGTTTTCAGGTTAGGATGTGCATCAGAACGTGACATTTGAGTTTGTTTATAAGCATAATCGGCCAATCGGTTTTAGAGTTATAGCCATCTGAAATTTGGTTGTTTTTTTCTCCTCATTAACTTGAAAAATACTAAACCGATTGAATTGAAACATGGTTATTAGTTGTAGATTGCCAACGCAAAAATTCTTGCAAAATTTCGTGAGGATAGTATTTGTAGAAAATGTTTAAGAAATCATTGAAATTTAAAAAAAAAATTCTATAAATCAGTAACTATTCGTCTGAAATTGCTGAAATTTTGCAGGAGCTTTTGAAACCCAACTCTACTGCCAAGTTTCAAGTTTTTACACGATCGGTTAAATATTGTTGGAGAATCCAGCAGCCTTGTGTGAGTTCAGTAGATGGGTGACCGTTGCCTCGATAACTTCCGAACAAAAGGAGATAGGGACTTGCAATTTTCAGGGTAGGTTGCGTATCCGAATACAAGAGTTAAATTCGTTTTTGGGCATAATCGGTTTAACGGTTTCCGAGTTATACCCACCTGGAATATTATTTCCTTGATAACTCAAAAAATAAAGATTCGATTGAATTGAAGCTTGGTAACTATTAGTAGAACATCAACATAAAGACGTGTTTGGAATTTTTGTAAGAACCGTACCCCTAGAAAATTTCAAAATAATTATGAAAAAAAAAATTGGTTCAAGCACTGACGTGAAGTCATGAGCTTTGGCATGTATGTTCTATTGCCAATTCTCCTGTATTGTACACCCTTAATCGAATTTACCATGGTAAATTATGTTGTCCATTCTCCTGTATTGGACACTCTTAATTCGAATTAACCATGGTAAATTCGAATTAAGTGTCCAAGACAGGATAATGGACAACATAATTTACCATGGTAAATTATGTTGTCCATTATCCTGTCTTGGACACTTAATTCGAATTTACCATGGTTAATTCGAATTAAGAGTGTCCAATACAGGAGAATGGACAACATAATTTACCATGGTAAATTCGATTAAGGGTGTACAATACAGGAGAATTGGCAATAGAACATACATGCCAAAGCTCATGACTTCACGTCAGTGCTTGAACCAATTTTTTTTTTCATAATTATTTTGAAATTTTCTAGGGGTACGGTTCTTACAAAAATTCCAAACACGTCTTTATGTTGATGTTCTACTAATAGTTACCAAGCTTCAATTCAATCGAATCTTTATTTTTTGAGTTATCAAGGAAATAATATTCCAGGTGGGTATAACTCGGAAACCGTTAAACCGATTATGCCCAAAAACGAATTTAACTCTTGTATTCGGATACGCAACCTACCCTGAAAATTGCAAGTCCCTATCTCCTTTTGTTCGGAAGTTATCGAGGCAACGGTCACCCATCTACTGAACTCACACAAGGCTGCTGGATTCTCCTACAATATTTAACCGATCGTGTAAAAACTTGAAACTTGGCAGTAGAGTTGGGTTTCAAAAGCTCCTGCAAAATTTCAGCAATTTCAGACGAATAGTTACTGATTTATAGAATTTTTGGCGCTCTAGTTCCTCGGAACTGAGTGCTTATCAATTTGCCCAAATGTCTGTAATTTTCGAATATTTCGATGAAAATGGTCTTAAACGATTTGGTTCGACTCACTGATCAAGAATCCGTGGTCGAAATTCATTCTGTCCGGCCGGTCCGGCCGGCCGGCCGGCCGGCCGTAGGCACGATAACTCTCGAACGGAATGAGCTAGAGAGTTGAAATTTTCAGAGTAGGTTTGGGGGATGAATATCTCGGCTAAGTTCGTTATTGGGCAAAATCGGACAAATGGTTTCGGAGTAACAAAAAAAAAATTTTTTTTTTACGAAACAAATACCAAATTAAATTTTTTTTAATAAAAAGTTTTTTCATGAGAATCCAATCATATCATTTTTAACTCTAACAAGCTAATACTTTCGGAGATATGATTTTTCAAAATTTCAATAATAAATCGTATTTCAACGTTGTCACAGAATAATATTATTCTATGTATGAATATGAATTGTCATAATGTCAAATGATGTTCCTGAGACTAATAAATCATAGTATATCTTGTCTATGCTAATCAATCGAAGAATTGTGAGCGAAGTGAGAAAAATCTCAGATATGATTTTTCAAAATTTCAATAATAAATCGTATTTCAACGTTGTCACAGAATGATATTATTCTATGTATGAATATGAATTGTCATAATGTCAAATGATGTTCCATGTTCCTGAGACTAATCAATCGAAGAATTGTGAGCGAAGTGAGTTAAATCTCAGTTGTTTGCTCCGATATTAGTTTTTCTCAGAAAATTCTTACATTTCGGAACTGAACATGAAGTAAGAGATCTGAGAGTAGTGAGACTGCTTTTCATCCATAGACATAGATATAACTCTCGAACGGATAATGAGGTAGGTAGTTGAAATTTTCAGAGTAGTTTAGGGAGATGAATATCTCGGTTAAGTTCGTTATTGGGCAAAATTGGCCAGATTTAATTTGATTTCTTCCATGGTGCTTTTCTCATTCTCATGATTGCTCATTTAATCTTGATAAATAAACTATTATTTGAATTGAATTTCCTTTAGGATGCAGTTCTATTATATGAATACATTGATATAATTCCCAACTCTGAGAAACCAATACTTTCGGAGATATAATTTGTCTGTTTGAACTAGAGCGCCAGAAAGCTCCTGTCCACAGGGCTTGAACCCATTTTTTTTTAAATTTCAATGATTTCTTAAACATTTTCTACAAATACTATCCTCACGAAATTTTGCAAGAATTTTTGCGTTGGCAATCTACAACTAATAACCATGTTTCAATTCAATCGGTTTAGTATTTTTCAAGTTAATGAGGAGAAAAAAACAACCAAATTTCAGATGGCTATAACTCTAAAACCGATTGGCCGATTATGCTTATAAACAAACTCAAATGTCACGTTCTGATGCACATCCTAACCTGAAAACTTCAAGCCGTTATCTCTTTCCGTTCTCAAGTTAACGTGACAACAAAAATATGTTTTAATATTCTTTTAATAATTTTGTAGCCATACGATTCGCATAAAACTTCACAAACGTCCTAAGGTTCATGTTCTACAACTACTCATCAAGTTTCAATTTGATCGGATTTATATTGGTTGAAAACAAAATTATTACTCGGAAACCATTGGGCCGATTATGCCTATTAACGAACTTGTCCGTCGTTTTGGGATGCGCCACCTATCCTGAAAATTTCAAGTCGCTAGCTCTTTTCGTTCTCAAGTTATCGTGGCAACGGCCGGACGACCGGACGGCCGGCCGGACAGAATCAAATTTGACCTCGAATTCTTCATTGGGGAGTCGAACTAAATCGTTTGAGACCATTTTCGTCAAACAGTTCGGAAGTTACAGACATTTGGGCAAAATGATAACGCGATGTTTTCCAGAACATACGCGCAAAAATCCGAGGTCTAACTCAATTCAGTCCGGCCGGCCGTATCAAGGATAACTTTCGAAGGTAATAAGTTGGAGAGTTAAAATTTGGAAATTATGCTTGGTGTACAAATATCTCGGTTGAGTTTGTTGATCAAATCTGCCAAGTAGTTCCGAGTTAAGGAAATTTGAATAACTCAAAAAATACTGATCTGATCGAAATGAAATTCGGTGATTAGTTACCAATACCAACGCACGAAGACTTATGGAAAATTTGGGTGAACTCAGTACCTGGATGATTGACAGCTATGGCTATGCATTTGAAAATGTTGGTAAAAGCTGACTGACTGTTTTCATGTAATATTTCGAGAGGATGTGTGAGGCGTGAATAGACAAAAGGGCACGTTATTTCCTGAGTTAGTGATTTTTAAAAAAATTGTTTTGTTTTTCTCATACATGATTATGTTAGCGTACGTTACCTTGTGTTTACTTTTTTGCTCTTGAAAAGCAATTATGTGAAGTAAGGAGCTTTTGCGCGCTTGTTCCATTGTCTATTCATTCCTCATACGAAGTCAATCAAGCTGGAATTTGAGACTGAATTGTAAAATGGTGGCTCGAATTTATGTCCGGAATTTCAGCTGATTTTGATGCATAGTTTCTGAAATACAAAATATTTGAAAAAAAAAAATTGAATTTTTTTTAGTGATAACATATTCAACTCCTAATTCTATCCTTGTAGAAGGAGAAGACTAAGAGGTTCTAAATGTAGATCATGTATGACAAAACAAATTGTGGTCCCATTTTTATAGACATTTGTTCCTTATGTTTACAAAGTAGTGCCCTTAATTCAGAACCACATAAAATTGATGGCCCATATTAATGTGGAGATGGTAAACTTAAAAAAAAGTATGGTATATTCTTGTAAAGTCGCAGCATGGAGCAGGTGTAAACATATTACTGATGTTTTAATTCAAGATGGTGCATGCCGTTTTAATTCATTTATGAGGATACATATAGTGTCTAATTGATCCAGATAAAGCTGTGGTATAACAGTTATCCATAATTAAAATGATTTTTTTAAGATATGATACATATTTATTATGTGAAAATAATTATTAACAATAAGTGTAATGTTTGAGATATAATAAAGTTGCTTTTTTTTTGTTTTGTTTCCAAGAGTTTTGATGACCTTCTCTTCTATTCAATTGAAAATATCAAAATTGTTTATGCCTGTGAAACTTTTCAAAGCACTGCCACTGTTCAAGATATCACTCTTTGTAGATAACCCGAATATATCAATGGCACAAGTGTTAGGTGGTCTGGTAACAATGTACACAACCAAGTATACTACTAAAATTATTATTGCTGTTCAACTAACTCAAGGGTGCTTGGGTGATACTTATTTCTTCTTCTGAATGAGGTTTTTCAACACAGCAAGTCATCGATACATCCTTCCTCAGTTCTCTTTCGAGGTACCTCCTTGTACTCTGTTTGAAGATGATGTAGTTCCAAGTTGAGTACTCTTCGGTCTATTAGTTATCTTCCTAACGCAGTTTCAATAATTATATTTATATTTGGTTTTCCGGAGGTAAGAATTGAATACACAAACCTATACTAGTAAATTTCACAGGAAGTTGGACAGAATAAAACCAGTACAGAATAAAACCAGTACAGAATAAAACCTATACATTTTGGCATTTTTTTCGCCCATGAATTGCATTAGGGCACACAACAATAGTAATTTCTGGTCAAAGACATATTAGATAGGATAATATTATCTACTTTAATAAAATTTGTCCAATAGAGATGAATGGACAATAGAATATGAGCGCAAAAGCTCCTTACTTCACGTCAGTGCTTGAACCAATTTTAATTATTGCGGCTGTCACTGCTGTCAGAGGTATGTCATCAGTTGTCGTTGGAATGCTGGATTAATCCAGCGACATGGACGACGTCGTCCAAATGACTGTATACTCATTTGGACGACAAAATCGCTGGTTTTCGTCGACAAAATCGTCTCATGAATTTTCGCCTTTAGTGTCCATATTCTACATTAGTTACCGACTGAGTGTTTATGATTGTCACTTTTCAAAAAATGACAGATATTTATATGGCAATGCCAAAAAGGGAATTATTTAAAATGAAACAACTGATTGGGAGATTGTTGAGTAAACCCCTAATATCTTCCGAGTCACTATCGTTTTCTGAATTTTCTGCTTTGAAAACTGGACCACCATTATGTAGTTTTGAAACCCTATAGTTTTCAACTAATGTTAAGTCCTATAAACTTTTGCAATCCATGTATCATTCAACGAACGAGCCAACTTCTGACGCCATGTGAGCGCATTTATAATTTTCGCATCACATTTTAACTTTTATTAACTACTTTCCTGATCCTCGAAAACTTCAGGGATGGTTAAATAAATGAAACCTGGTCCTTTCCAAAGTTTCCTTAGTTAGAGAATTGTGCCCTAAAATTGAGGGGAAATATTGATCAGTAAACAAGTCAGGAAAAGGATGAACAAATGTTTCAGACATAACAAACGATATGTTTATTTGTATTTTCATACTTGACATATAACATGAATTTCAATAAATCCTTCAACAACCAACATAATCCGACAAAATAGGCCTAGAAGATTGTCTTTTTTTCAATGTACAATTTATTTACACATTAAAAAAATAATATGGCATATGCGTCAGCGCTATATATTCATAGAACTGTCTGTAGTAGGAATAATATCAGGTATTACTTTATCATAAAAGCCCAACTAAAAAAGAATGAATTTTCGACGGTTAATAATTTCAAAAAAATTAAGGTATTGAGGGTCATGGACATAAAAAGAAATAATAATATTCGTTAGAAGATCATGTAAATCAGTATTATCGGCGAAACCATCTAAAAACTGATCTCCCAAATAATTCTACAGTGCGAGGCTCTAACTTGGAATAAATTCAGTAAATCAATGCTAGTTTTTTTGTTTCAGATGTGACGTCATCAGTAATTTTTAGTTTTTTTATTTCTTATCTTTAAAAAGATATTTAACAAACACCAACTCATTTTATCATCTTTTCTTCCGTTTCTAAGGTTTTAGAGAGGTCATCTGCGACCACCTGCTACAATGTTGATCAAACATGAAACTGATTCCAAGTTCTCGGCACGGGTTACTTCCAAACTGTTCCACAACAAATCTACTGTCCTGTATTGCTGCTTGAACAAAAGTATTAAACTCCAGATCTCCTGACGATGTTTTTTACCTCGACTTTTCAAAGGTGTTCAATCGTGTACCCGATAGGCGTCTTCTTGCTAAGCTGGAGCATCTGGGAATTAGGGGTGGACTTTTAAATTGAATAAAGGCGTTTTTGACCAACGGTAAGTTTCGCGTGAGGGTGGGTGATGCTTGCTCATCCGTGGAGAGGATACAACATTTGGTGTCCCTCAGGGATCTGTTCTGGGTCCAATTCTTTTCTATTATATATATATCTGATCTACCTCCGCTCCTCAAGTCCTTCCTGTCCGCGTTTGCTGACGTCGCCAAACTCTTCAACCTTCCCCTTCTTCGTGCCCACGCTTTTCAGAAGGTCATCACGGAAGATGCTGAAATGAATGGAGTCCTCTGTGTTCAAGAAAATCCTCTTGTTCCCACTAGACAGATAGATACCTAGGGAACTCAAAATTAGTCAGCCTTCAGTGACGAGAATTCTTAAAAATCGTAAATTTTATCCTCATGAAATTCATCCAGAGAGAAAACTCCAGTTTTGCTAACAAATTATGGATCTAGTAGACTGTTGTAATCATAGAAAAGGTCCTGTTTTCTGACGAATCAACGTTTACGTTGAATAGTGAGGTGAATTATCAAACTTGTAGCTATTAGGTAGACAACTACCCACACTGGAGGAAGGAAGGCCATACTCACTATCAAGTGCAAGTCAATGTTCAGACAGGGATTGCTCGTGATTGAGTAATAGGACCAATTTTCTTCCGGATATTTAGAATTCTTGCAGGATATACTAGTTCTGAGTTTGGCTACTCTGTTTCCGAATCCGGATGATATCGATGTCCACAGTAGAAACACCTGGTTTCAGCAAGACGTTGCGCCCCCCTATTTTGCAATATCTGTCCGTAGGTATCTATTAATATGATGTATTTCCAAGGCAATGGATTGGTAGAAGAGCACCATTTGAATAGCCACCCAGGTCACCAGATTTAACACTGACTATTTCTTATGGGGTACTGAAAAACCAAAATTTCTAAGACCAAACTAGGAAACATTGAGCATTTACAAGAACGAATTACATAGGAGTCTAGACTCACTTCCGCCGAAGTAACTAGAAATGTCCAAAACGAGTTTCTGTTTGGTTGAGGATATTCAGGCCTATTCGCTAAAGGTTGACTTGGAAGTCAACGTTGATTATTTGACATTAGATTGTCAAATTTCATATGAATCAACCTAAAGTCAACTTTTCCTATTCTGTATCAGTTGAAATCATATCAATTGTTGACTTCAAGTCAAGACGAAGTCAAGAATCTACAAATATCAACATGTTCATAGTTTTGGTATTCACTAACCATAATTTAAGTTGATTTGTAGATATATGTTGACAAATGTCAATTGACTCCAGGCAAGTACTTCGAAGCACTTGCCAAGATATAAATTGTTGACTTGAACCAAAATAAATACAGTGGTAATTAGTGTTGTTACTATATATATGGATTATTTAATATTTTTTTATCTTATAAGAGAAGAATTATAATAGTAAGTTCTATATTTAATTGAAGATATATTCATAAAATGAAATGAGAATGCATTTTGTAATCAACATAGTATGAATTCGGTAGAAGAGCTCTGCATATAAACTGCTGGTAATTAAGGAACGCAAATAAACCTCTTACATTTTCTGATGGCCACTTAAACAATTTTTTTTTGCATTTCCAAAGAAGTATTTTGGCTAAATTACTACAGGCTTCTTATTTCACACTAGGCTCACCTTTTCCATATCTAAGCACCTCATTGCTCTCAATAAAAGCGATTAGGGCTCTTAGTTGTTGAGTACTGGGTTTTTTCCTGTTGGGGCCATTTACCAATAATATTATTAATCAACTAGTATTTATTTGTACAAACTGTACTATATTTATATCAAATTGAACGTTTGTCAAAATAGTGTTCCCTCCGTACTTTCTTCCGCCTCTAAAAACTTCAGAGTATTTGATTTGAATAATTCGAAAACTATAGGTTAGAATACACAGTAAAACCCATAGACATAGAATAATATTTTATGTCTATGGTAAAACCAAAGAGTACAACTGATAAAACATAAAATATTATGATACTTAAGAACTACTACGCTGTTGTCAGATTTATTTATTGAGTTTTCTTGTCAATGTTGACTTGTTGTTGACTTTGGTTTCAACATGAGTTAGTGAATAGGAAATCAAGTCAATGTTGTTATGAAAATGAGGTATATCAACTTGACTTCAAGTCAACATTGATAAATGTCAATAGATAGTGAATAGGCCTGATTGTCAGTTAGTTAATCGTCAATATTTTGATCTGATTGGAGAAACAAATTCGAGTCTATATAAGATAGTTGACTTAATCAGATATCTTCATCTTCGAACTAAATAAGAGTTTGTTTTTTCTGTCTGCATGTGTATCTTGATATAACCTCCAGAGTTATCATAAAAATTAGTATTGCCATTAAAAAAAGTATCAATGACGTCATATCTCAAATTTTGGACATGCTGTATAACATTTTCTCATTTCAAAAAGAGTGCAATTTGAAATGCTAATTGATCTGTCCTAGCATATTTCCAACAAAAGTTAGAGACTCGCACGGTATATCAAAATAAATTTTAAATCAATAAACGGAGCTTTCTGTTACCATTTGGTACCGCAATTTTACCGAAAATTATTCACAAAATATCGTGAGATCAAAATTCAGTCTGAATTTTCACAGGAACATTTTTGTAGAAAATAAAGTATAACAATTCTTATTGTGGCATTGAGAGGTTATTCTGGCATCCCCTTCATTTCGAAAAATGCTATAAAATGATATACAATTACTGTAACAAGCATTCTAATATGTATATCACACATTCTATAATATATCCTACTCACAACTCTTCACTGAATTTTTACAATATCACAGAATCAAGTTATTGAGAGAAACTTATTGAGGAATATTATAGACATCTTGGATTAAACACATCATCGTACGATGAATTTTGAAACTGAAATTTTTAATTTTTTTTCCAACTAAATAAATTATATTCCAACAATCAATAATTCAAGAAGTTTTATACCTAGAAGAAATGATTTCTTCAACTTTTGGATGATTTCAATCAAAGCATGCTCTGGTTATAAGGTAAAAGTTTTATCAATGATGATTTTATCGAAAACATTTTTTTTTCTCTTAGTTCTTTGTACAAGAATCAGTTCGTGATACCGGCTATTACATATATTTTCAATCATTGCGCGTCCCCCTAGTACTGTTAATATACCTCCAGCTTGAAGAGGTCAAAATAATCAACATGATAGCCAGTTTTACTGGGGTAGTATTGCCTATCTACATGTTGGTTTGTACAATATTAAAATGTCCGTGCTAATTTTACTGCAATAACGATAATGTGTATGTACCGTATGTAGACAAAAAAAAAGGAAGAGGAACACGAAGAAACCCAGCTGGTCAACCAAGGAGTACCACAGAGCATGAAGATAGGCGCTTCAGATAACTTGCTCTACCAGAGCGTTTTGCTCCAGTGCATCAAATTTCTACCCAATTCATTTGAGGAAAGGTAGACCTGCTCCTAAGGGTACACTATATTACCGCATTTTATTCTTCGGACTTTTTTTTATATCCCCCACGATCAGATCCTCCTTTGACTGCGGACCAGTATCGTAAATATTTGAAATGATTCAGGTATCGGCAGCATTGGGAAGCAGAATGGCATTCCATCTTTGTCAACAAAGTCATCGAAGAATTCAAAGTGGCCATAGAATGGTAAGATTCCACCTTGGAAATTGATGGGATATTTCGTTTGATATTGACATGCATTTACACAGGACTGTTAAAGTAATGGTAGTAATGGTTTGAAGGGCTATTGCCTATGGTGGCCGACCTGGAGATGGATGTTCACAGGAGGGCTGCCTATCTCCACCACTTTGGTTACTGGTAGTTGATGACCTCTTGAAAACTGTTTCAGAGGAGGGTTTTGAGATCTGCGATTATGCCAATGAAATTGTGATAATGGTTGACGTCACGGTTAGTGATCGCATGCGAGCTGCTCTGACCCTAACTCACAAATGGTGTTTCCGAGAGTGTCTCATTGTAAACCCCAAGAAGGCGATCCTAATGATATTCACTATAAGAAAGGAAATTTTGCTCAAAACAAAGAGTATGAACGGATTCATCCTAACACCCACTGATCATACTAAATATCTTGGTATTATTTTTGACCAGAAGCTCTCTAGAAGCTATACCTCGAAGCCCTGATCAGGAAGGATCAAAAGGCTCAATTCACGTGCTAGAAGATGGTCGAAAATACGTGGGGACCCAAACCACAACTGACCAACTGGATCAATAAATCTATTGATCGGCCAATTGTTAGCTACGCAGCTTTCATTATATGGCTGAGGGTTAAATTATCGACAGGCCAACTAATCCTTGATAAATCATTAAAGAACGCCATGTTTGTCTATTACAGCAGCATCACGCCCCTGCCCATGATGCAGGTCATTCTGAACCTGCCTCCTTTAGGCATCTTCCTAGAACGAGAGGCAGCCAAATGGGCACTTAGAGTTGTGAGAGAGCGGGAGATGAGAACTGCCGACTACACAAGGCACCTTCGCATACTAAGCGAATGCGAAAAGCTCATGGATGTGGTCACAGATAAAATTCCTCTGCGATACGAGTTTCCGAAAAACTACCACGTTTCATTTCTGAGTCGTGATCAATGGGATAATGACGAGATGGTTTTCCCTGCAGGGTTTGTGTTGTTCTACACCGATGACTCGAGGACCCAAGCATGAGTGAATCGGGGTATCACCCTATATACGACCCCTCAGTCCAGCAATACCACTGGGTTATTGACCCTCGGTATTCCAGCCATAAACTCTCAAAATAAGGATGTGCATTTCACATTGCGTGGAACGCAAATACTAGAAAAGAAGAATATATATAATATCTGACAGTAGAGCAGCCCTACGAGCACTTGACTCCCGTTAGTTCGGTCAAAGTTAGTATGGGTATGCAAGACGTCAATTAGCGCTCTCGGGGAAGATAATCAGGTCATCCGCATTTGGTTGCATGGTCACTCTGGGGTGCATGGCGAAGAAATGGCAGATTAGCTGGTAAATGAATGGGGACAACTCCATTCATTGTTCCAGAGCCATTTTGCGGTTTCTCAGCCAGCCATCAGTCGATGGCAGTTAAGAAATGGGAACAAAAGAGGGAACTTGAGTTCTGGAGGACATTCAGGATACAAAGACAGGCCTAGTTGTTCCGCTCCCACTCGATGATCTGGACCAGAAAAGGTTCTCTCACTCAGCAAATCAGAACTGATGAAATTGAAGGGTGCACTCACGGGACACTGTCCTGTGAATTATCATCTGGGGAACATGGAAAGGTTCCCAGTAATTACTTTTGCTTTTGTCCAGAAATCACTGAGACAGCCAAACACCTGCTTTGCGGCAGTAAAAGCTGTCCATTGGCAAATACTAAAACACCTTGGCTCGTGGCTCCGATAATCTGGATCAAGTAATGGATGTAACACCCAGGAATATAGTGAAGTTGATTGAGACTTTACTGCTGGATCTAATATAATATATGGTAGCCAAACACAACTTTTTCAATCCTTGTTCGAGATAGTATCAGAGTTGCAAGTCATGTTGATGATGTCCTACAAACTACTTTACTGCCTTATCTAGATGACAGTCAACACGTCCTTTTTCAACAAGACAACGCACCTCTCTGTATTTCTTTTTGAACTATGAATTTTGCACCACCATTCAGAGTTAATCCACAAGTTTACCTTGTTCAAACGATGTGTTACAAGCAGACATCGAACATCTCATTTCATCAGTGCCTATACGAGTATATTTGAGATCGCCAAAGATATTATTAATTCTTTGATGGATTGGATGTCAGTAAAAGTTCTTGCACATGTGATCGTTACATTCTTGACGCAAGACTACCACACTATAAAAAAATTTAGTTGAAGAAATTATAACTTCTAGACATAACATAATAACGATAATAATACTTAATAACACTAATAATACTTATTCAATATCGAAATAAAGACTATTGAGACTATTGTAACAGAAAATTCTCCCCTGGTAATGAATGTATAAGAATGTCTAATATCATACATTTTGTTCAATAAATTTCCCACATTTACGTATTTATATCCATGTATCCCTACCCTTAGTTCATTACATCATTTATTCATTCAAAGTCTTGAAATATTGCTTCGTAGACATATTATTTATATCCATATATATATATTTACTAGGATATTTTGAAACTGAGTTAGCTGCCAATCAGGAGCATATTGAAGTTTGTAATTGCTAGAAGGTGTTCCACGGCAAAAGAGACTCTCCTGTTCTGTGAGTAGCGAACTTCTATCTGAATCGTATTAACATTTAATATCAAGCCAATTTATTCTTAATTCCAAAATAATGTACGTGTTTAAAATACAAAACAATTCGATTGATTTGATTCAAATGATGACAAATATTGTTACACCATAGGAACATTAGAATGAATTAGATATTAGATATAATCATACTGACACTCCTAGGTCTTCTTATGATAACTTAATAACATAAAATAAGATAACACAAGATCTTAAGAACTTTTGTTGAGTTAGGAGAATCAGTTGTCTTCTGTGTATGCTTTGCTACTGTGCCTTTACGCCATCTTAGGCACAGCACTCTCAATTTTTGACCCAGCACTAAGTGGAGGCCACTACCGTCTGACTCATCTAGTTTTGGTCTACCTTCAGACCAAGTAGGTCCCTTTCGTCGTGAAATCACCTGGCTATATGTATAAAAAGTGATCCAATTTAATTATAACTAATTTATTTGAGAGTGAAATGAATTAGCGCTGGTAAATATGACAAATAGATATTTGACAGTTTTGTAGGCTAGACTAGGTTATTAAGAATCAACATGAAACAACGAAATTATTGAAATCTGCTTACAAAACCGACGTTCTCTGTAGGCAACTTAGTTCAACTAGATAGTTCAGAAAAATTCGTGTCCAAAATGTGAGAAATACATACAATATTGGATCTCTGAGACAAATTTAAACCAAATCCGTCTTACATATCACAACTTGCCTCTAACAAGAACAGATAGAAGATTTTTAAATATGTGGGAACCACGTTGAATTTGAAGGTAACTGTTTCCTTGGTCAGAAAATCCACAAGTAGGATGTGAAAAATTTTTCAGAAATCAGCAGATTCCCAGTAAGTGGTTTTCGCCAATATACGCAGCCCCGAGCCCACTGTACTGGGTGGAATTGATGTGGATTTGCTGCTTAAACATATATCACATCTTGAGTTGACATTTTCTCCTGGCGCGGATGATCTTTCACCGCTTAATTTGAGAAAGTGCGTGGCAGCTATTAATTACTCTCCCTCTATTCCTCATTTTCAAGTGGTCTTTGGATGCTTCCACTCTTCCAAGTAGTTCATTGAAGGCATCTTTGACACCAATCTATAAAAAGGGAGACAAGCACTCGCCTTATAATTGTCTTAGGTCTTCAAAATAATTATCTATGAACAGCTAATCCAGTTTGTGTAGACACACAACATCATAAGACCCCGTAAACAACATGGATCCTGATCGTTCCACAATGCCCTTATCAAGTTGTTTAAATGATTGTACTCATTCCCTGGACCGCAATGTTCCTGTGGACGTTTTATACTTGGACTCTTCGGCCGTGTACCACATCTTCCTCTTTTATCTTATCTATACCATCTAGGCATAAGAGGTATTTTACTCTCGTGAGTCAGGGTGTTTCCCCCCAATATATTTTTCGGTGTTAGTGTGGGAAGTGTCTTCCATTTTTTGATAATGTTTTGTTGGGTCTCGCAGGGATCGTCCTTGGGTCCGACTATCTTTCTGTTGAATACGTCTGACCTGTCACTAATGTTGAAGTCTCCATGAGCACTTTTTCTGACAATCTGAGGGCTGTGAGTGACCGATGGGAGTGACAAGAATAGTTGTTGCTCCTACGCACCAATAAGTGACATGTGCTGCATCTTGGTAGGAATAATCCCATATTTGAGTATGTGGTTCATGGGCACCACCTAGCCCCTGTTGATCAGCACAGCGATATGGGTGTCAAAGTAGCTCATAATTTGGGCTGGTTGGACTACGTTGAAATGCCAGACAGATGTGCTATATGACCCACAAAGCATTTGGAGGTTACAGCTTGTCAACCTGCAGAGCACTTTATTACAGCTACACGTCCTCTCACCGGTGTGGTGTCCATCTCTTAAAGGTGATCAATATTTCCATGAGTCTGTGTAGCGCTGGAATACTAGAATTCCAGTTGGGATTTTAAGACTAGAGTATCCCACTCGCTTGAGAATGTCGGATCTATGAACTTTTGAGGATCGTCGTAATAGGGGCCACCTGCTGTGTCACACCATGCTCTGCATGGACTCTTCAACATGGATTCAAAATACCTCTACAAGAGAAGCATGAAACAACTCAGGGGGCATGCTTATAAACTCGATAAGAGGAATTCTAGAACTTGCTTCAAGTCTTTCTACCCAAAAGAGTGGTTGACAGATGGAATGGTTCGCCGCATAGTGTTGTTCGTGCGAGTACGGCTAGTATGTTTAAGAACGAACTTGATAGACAAAATATAGTTCGAAATCAACTTACAGCTCTTCACAATTTGTAATATTATGTGTATTTTCTATTCTCTGTTATGTAACTATTCTTTAGTGCGTTCGAGCGTTCTTTTTCTTAGATTTTTTGTATTATTGAGTTTATAGGTTATTTGCCTCAGCTCTTCTGTAAAAGAATAATATTCAAATGAATCAACCTGAAGAAGGTTAAAGAATAGAAACCACATGATCATCGTTGTGACCGTTAATTTGCTACATTTGTGATCCAACAATTGCCCGGAAATTTAGGTCATACAGACAATTTTTGAATATCTTCAACTTCGATATTTTCTGATCATGAGGACCATAACCTGTACGTAATTCGTGCTTAGTTGCCTTGATAGAGCTTTGGTATGCATATCGAATTTTAATAATTACGTAACGTTTTTGTGATATCGAGTGTTCTATGTTGACTTTTAACTACCTAACTTGGAAATATGCCAAATAAATAATTTGTAACGTTATACCGAGTTGATTATACCTTAAAATCCTTCTGCACTTATTAGATCACCCTTTATACACACATAATATGTGGAAATCAATGAATCATTATTTCAAAAGTAAATTTTGTAGATTGGTATGTGCGTGGAAGATTGGTTAATCATTTAAAATTATATTTGCTACAGGTATATCCACTTATATGAAGTTAACAGGACACATTACGAAATAAGGAAAACAGACTAGTACAATTTTAAGAATGACGAAAACTGATTGTTTTACAATACTAATTAGCTGAAAATTGGGGGGCAAATTATGCAGCAATCAGTTTTCATGAGTCCAATCTACTTCATATCCGTGATATATTTAGTTCATTTCATTGATTTCATAGATTCCTATGTTTGACTCCCTAAAATGAATAGATATACATAAATGTACTTTCGCAATTCAACTTAAGTTACATGTAGGTACACTCAGCTTCATTTCCGAATCAAATTAACTGTTACTTCACATAAATTCAGAATATCAAGTTCCACGATATTATATTGTGGAGTCATCTGCCACTTCAAGATAAAGTTGAGTATACACTAGACCAATTACTTGTAACAGGATGAACTGCTCTATTATATCACCTTTTCATCCACCAAAGACCCGAGAATAAGACGTGTACATAAATAACGTTAATTTAATGCCAATCTCTCCTTCGTTGTAGCTGGAACTTTTCCTTTTTATATTTTTTAGCACTGACTAGTCTCAATAAATTTTCAAAACACTTGATGAAGAAGTGCAACGAAACTTTCACATTGAGAATCTTATTCCTGTGATTTAGTCCAACATTAACTGCACACCATCAAAAGCTTGTGTGTTATTGTAAATGTACTTTTGCCACCATCGTCTATTCTATATGAATCTGTTTTTATTCAATAGTAACTGACCCAGTAAAGTAAGTACAGAATCAGTATCAATAAATATTGTGGTCAATTATTAGCTGAATTGAGTTCAGTTTGTATTGAGATGTTTTGCAGGACTCTGTCAGCAAATTGTGAAATCTATAACGCTTATTACTTGCAAAAATGGTGAAATAAAAATTGTCTTATTTTATGAGAGGCATCTATGGTTGAAATTAATGTACAACTTAAAGACTCACCCTGTATAAGGATAAATCATTGAAATGTACATGATATAGTCTATACTCATCTTTAAATATCTAATTTATCCATAATAAGGAACAGATTAATAGAAAATACCTCACGTCCAATTCAATCTCCAAAATAAATAAAATAGAAGAATTTTCCTATTTCTATGGATGAATAAATATTCATAGAAAGTTTCAAAGACTGATCCTCAATTGAAAATTAAGTTTAGAAAATACTAGGCAATAAAAAAGTTGTACATGAATAAGAGTGCCTTTCTCATATTTAATAATTGAATACTGAGATTTTCTAGAGAAATAATACTAACAGTATTTTTATTCCGTTGACAGTTAATATTCTCATAATAATAGCGAAAAATTTTACTCATACCATTGTTGATAAAACAACAAAACATGAGCATCCTGCCATTAACACCTCGTGAATTTGGTTCGTGAATCTACACTAATGCATAAAGTTCAAAATGATCTGTCGGTAGCAAGAACAGACATATATTGCGGACTACTTGCTCCTCGTCAGTGTTCTGCATCTCTAATGAATACAACTAAACTGAGTCCTCGACAACCTTCGCATAGCCGACGTGTTACATTGAAATAAGTTTAAACTATGAGACATGGAACTCAGCCTTCCATAGCAGCTGAATTTCAAATCATCCAAACTTCATATCACTTTTAGTTGACTGAGGAGATCTCAAATTGTTCACAGCATACAATAGTGAAGATTGTTCCTGGAAAGCCCTGGCTGTCAGAGAATATTTTGAGTATGCTTAAAAGGAAGCGATGTCTTTGGCAAACGCTACTTGTGGCCTAGGTCGAATGATAACAATAAATGCCCATCGTACCTTCTCCAACAGACTATCCACTACAATTAACGAAGCCAAAGGGAACTTTTGAGGAATCACTTGTATCCTCAGGAAACCGAAAAAGGGTCTACAAACATACGCTCAGCTCTGAACTCCAAGATTTATACGCCTGTGATTAGAACTCCTACTGGGCAGGTGTGTGATGTTGATAGCAAGACGGCTTCCGTGCTTGGCGATGTGTTCTCGACGGTGTTCAGTTCTGAACCTGATAACATTCTCCCAACAGTGAATGCCACACGTACTTCGTCAAGCTTGGAAGTGATAGAGTTCACGGAGTAAGAGTGGTATTTTCTGTTGGATCGTCTGATACTGGTTCGGATAAAATTCGTACTGAGTTGCTCAGACAGTTCGCGGTCTTGTCGGCTTGAAAATGATCAAATTATGCAGTGCCTAGATCGTGGAAGATGGTGAATGTTACTCCCATTTTTCAGAAATGTAATAGAACCTTACTAACCAACTACCGACATTCGAGTATGAGCCTGTTACCAATTATTTCCAGAATTGCTACGAGGATTATCTCTGGGAAAATGTTATCTTTGCCACTGCGAGACGGGCAACACGGCTTCTTGAGGGGCAGATCTATCATGACTTGTCTCTTGCGATGTGTGAATGAATGGTCCAAGCGGATTGATGCTAGAATACCAGTTGACGTCATTTATTTGGATGTTGCCAAAGCTTTTTACGGTGTACCAAAGAGACGCCTGATTCGTAAGTTCGAACAGTTTGGTATTCGAAGAAGTATCTGGGGTGTATTGACTCATTCCTTAGCTCACGTCGGTTTCGTGACAAGGTCAGGAACTCTTTATCTCCTCTGTTTGATGTGAGGAGTGGTATCCCGCAAGGTTCTGTGCTGGGACGACTACCATTTCTCGTATATGCTAACATTCCGTCATGTCTGAAAGACGTATCTTCCTACTATGCTGATGACATCAAATTTTACTCGGACTCATCGAACGTTGATTACTTTTCAGAGTGATCTTGGAGCGGTGTGCGGGTGGTCATCTGAGGGGTTACTATCTTTGAACGCTCAAAAGTGTAAGGTAGTCCACCTTGGCAGGCACAATTCCTAACACCGATATTTCTTTGGCGGTGTGGAGATCGAATCTAGGCACCACTCTGATTTAGGCGTGACTATTTCCCATGATTTGAGCTGTTCTGTCCGTATTCAAAATGTATGTGCGTGATCCAATAAAACACTCTACCTCATACGGAGAACATTTCCGCGTTGATCGGTTGAGACCTGTAAATTGCTGTACACCACTTATGTTCGACCTCATTTGAAGTACGTTGGTCCTGTCTGGTATCCTTTCCTGGCTAGAGACCGTCACCTGAAACGCAACGTCACCAGAATACCCAATGCTACCGGCGTCCATCGTATGACGATAGACTGCGCATTTTCAGCCTTACCTCATTTGTGGAGCGTCGCGAACGTGGAAACTTAATTGTCACATTACGAGTGTTGCGTAACTTTTTCGGTGGTGTTTTGCGAGATATATTTGCTATTAACACTAATAATCTACCTGGTCATCAGTACCTACAGATTAAAGCGTGAAGTATTTCGTACCAATTCACGTCAGGACTTTTTGTGTAATCGTGTTTTCAATACGTGGAACTCTATTCCAGCTGAAGTTCATGGTGCACTTTCGGTGAATACGTTCAAAAATCATCTGGACGAATACTTCGGCGTGTATGTGCATGAGTGGGGGGAGGGGAAGACTTCCGTTTGGGTCTTAATTCAATTTAGTTTTGGATATCTGTTCAATTTCTGCAAATTTTGTAACCACAGTATTCTTGTATCTTTTTTGTTCTTCTTTGTTATACCCACAGCAGAATTTTTTGGAATTAGACAAAGAGGTGCACTGGAGGCAACCCAAATCAAAGGTGCCTTAACAGCTTGCTACAAAAAGAAGCATCGAGATATATGGAAATCACAGCTGACCGGAAAAAATGAAGTGTCTGCTACGAACAGCTTGGGAGTTCCAATAGTCACCCACTACTTTGGGGTAGTTAACTGGACAGTGGATGAAACTCTCGAGCTCGACAGATCCACACGTAAAGTGGTGAACATGAACCGTAGCCTACATCCCAACTGCTCGATACAAAGAATATACCTCCCACAGGGAGATAGGGGTTTGCAACGTTTGGAATACAAACACCATCAAAAAACGTTGGAAATGGCAATACGATATTGAAAAGTAAAGACCCTTCTGATGGTGTCTGATCATTTATTTAGGGAGCAAGGACCTTTCCTATTTAGGGCTGGTTAGAGAGCTTTGGAGGAGCTCAGTATAACTGGCATATCCATCGATAATAAGCTACCAGAAACACAATACACGCCAACAGACCAAAGATGAGTTGGCAAATATATAAGACAGGCACAACTGAAGGCACAACTCGAAGATCCCATGAGTAAACATCTGCACTCCATATAATTCAGGAGTTTCAGGAGTGAAAGATCAGGCTTTGTCAGAAGAAATATCCTTCGCCTTTCTGAAGTCAGCTGGGCAGAGTCCATGCTCCAACAGGGAAAGTGCAAATACACAATGTGGCACTTTGAATTCCTTACTTCCATCAGAGAGAGGTTCATGGTATTTACAACAAACCAGTGCTACCATATGTGCCTCTGTAGATTGAAGCAGTTGTTGAAAATGACAGACCTCGCATCTACTGGAATATATGCGATTCCAACAACTCGGCGGATCCAAAACATGAAGCCAGATATGCTCCTACAGGACAAATACCTCAAGATATTGTTTGTCGTCAAATTTTCCTCCCCCGCAGAAAATAATGTGGTGATTAAAGAAGAGCAGAAGAGGAAAAGATTCAAGGATTTAATGTTCGAACTGGGAACCCTGTATCCAAGGCGTAAAGTTAGGATGGTCAGAATGAGAGCGAGTAACGTGACCGAATTGAAGATTATTCCGGCCTGTAGATCCCTGGCCGATGATTTGGTGCACAGAATGCAGAAAGTGGTCTTAGATCATTTCTAGTCATCAGGTGCTATCAACTGTGAAGACCGCTTGCAGCTCATCTCTTTTGTTGAGGGATGCTGTAAGAGCAGGACAAAAACTACTCCAGAGAACGTGTGATAGATTCTTTAGTGAGTAACCAATCAACAACTCACTCTTTAAAGAAGCACACCCTCTGAGGGCGGGCATATAAAAGGTTTTTCCTCTCAAGTGGAAAAAAAATGCTCCAATCCCACAAATTTTACCGTCAAGGGGAGATTCCTACAGAGCTCACATGGTATCTTCTCATGGCCATAAGCTGTAGGTATCCCTTCTTGATTATTAAAATAGTAGGACAGTGGCATATATTTTCATGATTCTAATTCCATTGGGAGGTGAAGGCCATGTTTCCTTCCATATTTGGTATGAGCGTTTAAGTAGACGTAAAACGTCAGCTGTATGAAGTCTTGGCATGAGATATAAGATCCAAATTCTCGAGAAAATATTTTCAATTCACGAAACAACTGTAGATTTTTCTTCAGGATTCAAGAGGCTATTACAGGGACGGAAAGATTTCTTTTGCATTCTTTAATTTTCAACGAGGATCTTGAAATTCACAAACGCTTTCATTCAAATTCAATCTAATCGGAAATTTCGAAGAAAAATTTATATCTAATTTAGAGTAGTTATGAACGGAACAAAAACCATTGATTTCAATTGAATAGAATCATCTAAAACCACATCGTAGCATCATCGGAAAATATGAAAATGTTTTTACTAGAAATGAAGGTTTAAAGGTATTCTCATCTATAGAGATCATCGAAGGTAACAGTTTCTTAATATGATTCATGGAAACTAAGATGTCTAAAACTATGGTGTGTGAACTCGTATTCGTTTGCACTCACACAGATAAGATGGATCAGAGTAACAACGGCACTACTTCATGGTGCTCACACCCTGTCACTCGTTTCGTTTCTCATTATCTTTTATACTTCATTTTTCGTAATTCGAAACTAAAAAGTTGAGGTAATCTGTCAACGCCAGGAGGTTGACAGGAATTTAATGAGAATTACAGTAAGCCGCTTGTAATTTCTTAACAGCGTAACTACAGTCAAGAGAATGAATTTGCACTCATATAGCCATAAAAGGCAAAAACGAAACAGTGCTCACACCATGTTTGGACACCTCAATGGAAACTAATCCATCACCTACAGGTATGCGTCTAACTTTATCAAAATATTACAACTAGGCAACGAAACACTTGTGAGCAGTTCTAGATTATTGCGCAACCTTCAGAAGCAAGCCGCATCGACTCTACAAGATCTACAGGCTCAAAGCCTCTCATCTCTGCAAGCCGGCGACAAATCTTGAGGCTAGAGGTATCTGACTGGGCTCTTCCAGCAGGCGAAACAACAGGGCATCGTACAGAGCAAGGTGTCCTTGAAAGCCTCCCTGAAGTCTCGATTGAAGTATGCATATATAAGGGGGTTGAGGGCCGAGTTGAAATAGCCCACCCAAAAGAGCATGCCTACAACCCAGTCCGGGGTGGGACATTTTTCCTCTCCACATAATGTAGTTATCACGTACCTGCAATTCAAAATATACTTTTAAGTACTCGCAAATCGATATGTCAATTGTCATTTTTGATTAACCTCGAGCAACACCTCGTAGAAGGCCAAGCAACTCTCATCACTTTTTACAATATGGCGGCGAAGGTGGATGAAAATTCAATTGACAGCTGTTTTGTTTGTCAATAGTGAATGCTTAAATCAACATTGAAAATTTGATTTCAAGTGGAGATTCATATTATTTTTATGTCCAAATTACCGAGGACTCAGTGTTACCAACTCATTGTTTAGATTATATGGTAGAAAAATAAAAGGTAGAACAGAAGATGAAATAGATGTCATAAAAGAGCAGAAAGGGTTCAAGGCAGGAAGATCATGCTTTGACAACTTTCTTTGCCTGAAGCAGCATGTGCAAAAAAAAACAGATCGAAACTTGATTTATATAGAAAGGCTTTTGTTATTGTACCACCCGCTAAATTTTGGAAGGCCTTAGAAGAAAATGGCGTAGCCAGATATATATTAGGGAAGTGAAGTAGCTCTTAACGGATATTTAAGCAAGGGTGAATGTGGGAGCCAAACTGTCAAAGGAGTTTCATATCTCAAAAGGTCTCCGACAGGACTGTCCGGTAGCACCGACTCTGTTTAAGGTCTATCTTGCCTCGACTCTGAAAGATTGGCGAAGAAAATGTCGAAATATGGGAATTCCAATGGGAAAATGATAATAATATATACTTTTCACTCTACATTTTGCTGACGACCTGGTCATCAAGGCCAAAGATGAGGAAGATATTTATTATGTGTTGAGAAAATTGGATAATGCATATATAGAGTGGGGTATGGCCATAAATACCTCAAAAGCAAAATATATTGTTGTGAATAATGGCAGGAGTGATCTCATCCTGCGAGATGAAATAATACAGGGAGTAGATGAATATGCCTATCTCGAAATGACCCTCACAGCAGTCGGATCCAGTGGAAAGGGAAAGAAAGGAAATGATCGCCCAAGGGTGATCAATAACAAAACGACTGAATGGCTTACTTTGGAGTTCATTGGTATATTGTATATTTATTATTGTATATTATTATTATAGTAAGAAATTATATTAAAAGAAAAACCTATAGAACCTTAATAAGGAATATGGAGTACCTAATAAGGAGCCGAGGTATGGTATATGACAACGCAACTTAAAAGTAAAATGAAAGCGATGGAGATGAGATATTGGAGTCGCTGCTCTAGACTAATCGGCTGCTCCATTCCAAAACACAGTATGTGAAAATAATGGAAATGTGTGGGAAACGAGATTTAGTGTTTATGTTTGGCCCTGAGACGTTTTTAATCCAATTTTTTTTATTTTACGGTTACGTGTTACAGTTCATCGTATAATTTTTTCTACATAATCAAATTGTACATATCTTTAGTTGTTACTATTGATTTGGCACATGCTTGGTTTTGGTATTGAATATGAAACATTTTTGCTGGTTTCAAATCCGAGTATCTGCATCAAAATTTTAATAAATAACAGTTTATTATATTTCACCGAATTCAAGATAAAACACAGTTTAATTATGTCTAACGTTTATTAGTTTAGACACACCACAATAGTTTAGAAATACTACAACCAAAGAATCTACTACATACTATCCTCTAAATTGCTGTTGTCATACTCCTCGACTAAATCTGGAGCAGAATCGCAGAATCTGATCATGTCTTTCAAATTGCCAAAACAGAGTATCTGGTATATACTGTGTTTTGCTCTGGGAAAAGCAGATGCTGTGTTTTGAAATGTGAAGATGAGAAAATTTGTGCAGATACTGGGTTGTGGTTATGTCATATCTCTAAATCTATTGAAATTATCAGCAAAGGGGCTAGGTTGAAAGATGCGTCCAAACACAGTATATCCAAATATTAAGAAATATCATTTTCTGAAAAAATGTTAGTTACTGTGTTTTGGAATGGAGCAGCCGTAATGCTACAGGATCGAGTCAGGAATGAGGAGATAAGAGCTAGAGTGGGTTTTGATGCAGATATTAGAGACACAATTGAAGCAAAAACGCTACAATAGTTTGGGCACGTGTCAAGAATGAGTGACGAAAGATGACCATTCAAACTCCTGATTTGGGTTCCTCCACAAAGAAGAAGAGGAAGACCTAGAGGAACGTGGAGGGAAGGAGTTCAGGAAGTGATGGACAGGAGAGGTTTGCAAGACCGAGATCGGCAGATTAGGAGTCAATGTCGAATGAGATGTAAGAAATGACATTATTTTATATGAACATCCTCCTGATAATCAAAGACCCCTTTTTTATGTTGACGACTCCGTTCATCTTTTGAAAAATATAAGTAATAACTGGTAGACGTACCATATCCTTATATCCAACATCAATTGAAAATCAGAATGTGAAACTAGTGCTATAAATGTTTAATCAAACCACAGTGGTAGCACATAAGGAACTTGGTCCTAGGCATCACTTGAGTATCATGAAGATTATGCTATTTTTGTTAAGATTCAAAACCATCGAATAGAGAACCAATGGAAAATATAGCTGCGCAATTAAATAAAATTATCTGATTATTGTAAGGCATGTACTCGTATAATTTGCTTGAATATGAGAAAAATCCTATAATTCAACTTTTGAATTTACCGCCTTTGCCCCATCCACTTTGGCGGTCATATTGGTTTTGATGATTGGCCTTCAATGTAGGAGGTGTTGCCTCGAGATAAGAATGGAAAATACCAACCAGAGGAAGAACGGTAGCCAGCATACCATGAATGCTCCCATTATGATGCCCAGGGTTCTGGCTGCCTTATGTTCCGCCCTCCATGTTTTCGATTGTTGTCTGATGGTGGTACCTGAATATGGTAGAATGATTCATATTAGTTTCATATAATATATGATCATTTCAGTTTGAAAGTTATTTATATCTTGATATACAGGATGATCCACGACGAGACGGTAAGACTGAGTATTGGGTTTTTTATTTATTTATTAGCAAACCCGGAAGATGTGGTCCTGCCTTAGTGGGGGATATTCGGATATTAAGTAATTGGAAGTAAAATGGGAGAATACAAAATTGGGTATGAACAGTGAAAAAAGTTTTTATTTTCAACTTTTCATTGAAAAATCAATTAATTACGTATTTATACATATAATTTTGTGTACATTTTTCATTCAACTAATTACTGCTAACTACTACTGTTCAGTTTGCAGTTGTTCCACAACTGGTCACCTTACTGAACTGTTGTAAGCACAACGTTGATCTACTTCTCGAGCTGAATCGTACATAAAATAAATCTGCAAAAATGAATGGTCTGCATCTGGCGTCCAAATGTCTGTAATTTTCGAATATTTGGCAGAGAATGGTCTTAAACGATTTGTTCCAACTGACTAATCAAGAATCCGAGTTCAGAATTGATTATGTCCGGCCGGACGTCAGCACCATTACGTTCGAACGCAATGAGTTAAAGAGTTGAAATTTTGAGGGGAGGTTAGGAGTCCAAATGCACTGGCTAAGTTCGTTAATGGGAGAAATCCACAGTGTGGTTTCAGAATTATAGCCATTTGAAATTTTGTTTTCCCAATATATACTATACTAAATACTAATCTGATCGAATCAAAGCACGGTAATTAGTTGAATAATATCGACACGAATTATTGGGAGACGAAATTTTGTGAGGATCGCATGGCTGCAAAATTTAAAAAAAAATTGTATCTCAGAAACTATCTGTCAGATATCGTTGAAATTCTACAAGAGCTTTCAAAACCTCATTTTACATTAACGTTCTAGATTTGGGCTCGACCAGATCTATATTAGTGAAGAAATGGCCAAAATTTCAATATTCCAAAGATCGGGGTGAACAAGTCCACTATTTTAACATTCAACCAAACAAACTCTTCTCAAACTTAACAAGAATATAAGTAATCATGACATGTTTCCATAGATCATTATTGTTAGTGTTCTCTGATGTCTTTCATATTTCTCTATGTTCGAGTTCATGTCAATGTGTAACATCACATGACACATGTTGATAGATAAACTAGTTTGAGAATTTTTGAAATATATTTATAAGAAAACTTGGTTATAGGATTCAGGAACCATTTTCTCAAATTATAAACAAAGATTGGAAAATGGTTAGATATAAAAAAAAATATCCAATGCGAAAGATAATCTCATACTTTGCCGAATTCTGGAAGAAATATGTATTTCAAAGTAAAAATATCCAAATGAAAGTTCAACGATTTGATAAATAAGTATTTGTTCAGAATGAGCATATTTAAGCTTGTATTATTTTCAGAATTCTGTAGAGCAATCAATACATTCTTGTCGGTATAATTCTGATTCCTAGTTCATTATGTGATATGATATAGGCCATGGGTTATAAGTCGATATCCAGGGACGTCAGCCAATTCACGGCAGCAGGAGTGGCGTCCAGGATCTCGCTCCATTCTCCTTCAAATTTCTCTATTTGACACTCGTGGGCTATATGAGCTACAGTTTGATCAAATGCGTTCGCATAGTATATTTGTATGTTTATTTGTTTTAGTCTTTTTTTTATGTTAGTCAATCTGTAAAAGTTTTAGTTTTTGGGCGCATGTTCTAGGGGAACATCGTCCTATCATTTCGTCCAAATGTCTGTAATTTTCGAATTTCGAGCTGAAAATTGGCAAATAGACTAATTCGGACTCCCTGATCACGAATCCGGTGTCAGATTTTTGGGTGCCGTCCGGCCGTCCGGCCGGCCGGCCGGCCGGCCGTACTTCCGGCCGTAGGCACGATAACAGGAGCACCGAAGGTCCTATCGACTTCAAACTTTCAGGGTAGGTTTCTGATCAAAATGCGACGGTTGAGTTCGTTAACGGGCAAAATCGGCCGGACGGTTTAGGAGTTATAGACATTTAAAATTTTGAGGTTATTTCCCTGATATTTCAGGAACTAAAGAAGATGTTGAATCGAAACTTGGTAGTCAGTTCGAGGATATAAACGCGCAACTTTTGGCAAAATTCTGTTATGATCGAAATGTTGGTAATTTTTAAAAAAATATTTCTTTTAATTTTTTCGAAAAAAAAATTTTTTTTTCGTGAACTATTCATCAGATTGCAACAAAAACTTGTACTAACGTCAATTGTAGTATTTTGCAACATTGTGCAAAATTTTGGCTCTATACGATTTCAATTTCTGGAGATATAAGACAAAATGTGTCAAATTTCCTGGGTCTCTCTCAGTATTTTCATCGATTATTATATAATAATCAATAATATTAAGGTATTCAACATGATACTGCTTTTTTTCTTTACTGGTCAGTACGGGCCACAAGGAAGATGAACATGCGCCCAATAGCTCCTGTCCACAGAGCTTGAACCAATTTTTTATACGTATATATGTACAACACTCTACATATATTTAAGAATAAATTTGTAGATCGCCATACGATAAATAATAAATAAATAATGTGATATGATGATTTTTGTGTGTTTTTCCGTATTATTATAGATATTTTTCAGAGTTTGAGATGGAAAACCCAGAAAGAAACCATTTAATAATGAGCACAGCTTGCAAAGTAAGTATCTTTTAATAATAAACCACAGTCATTCCGTTAACTCAGAGAAGGAAACTTCCTGCTGTGAGATCCTTTTCTTTGAACGTAGATTTTATAGAATGGAAGTCTGAAGTTAAATATCTAGAGTTAACACTAGTGAACTTCTGTGGAATAAGTGCATGTTGAAATCACTGCTAGTGAAGCAATAAAGGCTTTAATGGCGTGGAGAAATCTAAACGGTAACACTTGGGACTGCAAAGTATGTGGCAGTAGTCTGGTACACAAAAATCAGTCAGAATTGTACTAGGGAAACCCTCGAAAAAATACAAAGGCTTGCATATGTGTGTGTCACTGGAGCTATGGCAGCGTGTCCTACCAGGGCACTTGAGATTATCACGAATCTCACACCCCTTCACCTTGTGATAGACAAAATGGTCCATGAAGCTATTCTCAGAATATCTAGGAAAGGAACAGGTAATGATAGTATTAAAAATTGGTTCAAGCACTGACGTGAAGTTAGAAGCTTTTGCGCGTATGTTCTATTGTCCATTATTCTGTATTGGACACCCTTAATCGAATTTACCATGGTAAATTATGTTGTCCATTCGAATTAAGAGTGTCCAATACAGGAGAATGGACAACATAATTTACCATGGTAAATTCGATTAAGGGTGTCCAATACAGAAGAATGGACAATAGAAACGCAAAAGCTTCTGACTTCACGTCAGTGCTTGAACCAATTTTTTTTTTTCGTGATTTTTTTGAAATTTTCTAGGGGTGTGGTTCTTAAATTTTTTTTTTTTTCGTCATTTTTTTCAAATTTTCTAGGGGTACGGTTCTTACAAAATTTCAAACACGTCTTTATGATGATTTAATACTACTAGTTAGCAAGCTTCAATTCGATCGAATATTTATTTTTTGAGTTATCAAGGAAATAATATTCCAGGTGGGTATAACTCAGAAACCGTTTGACCGATTATGCCCAAAAATGAACTCAACTCTCTCTTTCGGATACGTAACCTACCCTGAAAATTGCAAGTCCCTATCTCCTTTCGTTCGAAAGTTATCGAGGCAACGGTCACCCATCTCTGAACTCACACAAGAATGCTCGAATCTCCAACAATATTCAACCGATCGTGTTAAAACTTGAAACTTGGCAGTAGAGTTAGGTTATGAAGGCTCTTGCAAAATTTCATTAATTTCAAACGAATAGTTACTGATATATAGAATTTTTTACAAATACTATCCTCACGAAATTTTTCAAGAATTTTCGCGTTTGCATTCTACAACTAATTACCATGTTTAAATTCAATCGGTTTAGTATTTTTCGAGTTAATGAGGAACAAAAAACAACCAAATTTCAGATGGCTATAACTCTAAAACCGTTTGGCCGATTATGCTCATAAACAAACCCAAATGTCGCGTTCTAGTGCACATCCTAACCTGAAAACTTCAAGCCGCCGGACAGAATCAAATTTGACCTCGAATTCTTCATTGGGGAGTCGAACTTAATCGTTTGAGACCATTTTCGTAAATTCGAAAGTTACGGACATTTGGGCAACACTATAACGCGATGTTCCCCAGAACATACGCGCAAAAACAGAAAGTCTGGTCCTCTCTTACCGGGTATATTTCATCAGGTAATCTTCCTGGTGACGAAATTATTAAGAAAGTAAGCATTGAAAATAACTTCTCTACGTACTTGGTAGGAAAAAGACTGGGACAGGGAATCCACCTCCCAAGTTCTTAAAAAAATGCCATTCAATGGTACACAGATGGTTCAAAATCCGACCGAGGATCTCTCGCTGGAGTATATGGGACAGGCACCAAATTCTCACTATCGCTAGGCTCCTATCCGATCGTCTTTCAGGCAGAAATACTAGCAATCGAAAGAAGCTTGGAAATTAACCAAGAAAGAAAATATCAAAGGTATCATGTAGCAATCCATTCTGACAGTCAAGCTGCTATCGAATCTTTGAGATCCCATGTTATCCCGTCTAAGCTAATGTGGGAGTTCTGAAGAAAACTTAATAAAGTAGGTAAGAACAACAGGGTTTCCTTGGTCTGGGTTCCAGGTCACTCGGGAATTAAAGGAAATGAGGCCAACACATTGGAGTTCATCGGAACTTTACAACCGGAAGGCAACCTGTAGATGGTGATGACATTCACATCTCTGATGGGGGCCACAATAGACCTCAAGGTTGTAGTGCAACGTGCAACATACATTTATAGTTTATTCACTTCAAAGTACGGAGATCTGTACAGGAAAAAATGTCAACAATAGTAAGTTACATCAAAGAAAACTTGTTCTTTCAGCTTTACAAACTTCAAAATATTCTCCTATGTATGTAGTTATATCTTTATGAAATGAAATTGCCTCGGCAATGAATTTATTAGCTTCATGCACATATACATATCATTATTCTGTGTCACAGTCAACGTTCATTTTCGAACCAATAGTGGACGAATGTATTCGAATGGGACCTTATGCCACCGCAAATACAGCACTGTTCATTTTCGATCAGTGAATGTATTCAGTTGAATCTAATCGTTTGGTACTATTCTCGGCCAAAAAGTGTACCAGTTTTTTTTTGGACGCTTGTTTTTGGCGCTCTAGTTCCTCGGAACTGAGTGCTTATCAATTTGCCTAAATGTCTGTAATTTTCAAATTTTTCGATGAAATGGTCTTAAACCCAAACACAGCTCAAGAACATTGCAACTGCAGAAAGAATTTGTCTCAGAAAAATTACAAAACTGATAAATCCAAACAACCCTCTTTAAAACCCTTCCAACGAACTATTATACCAGACTACAAAAATAGAACCGATACTTACAAGAATGTAAAGACTCAGCAAGAAATTCATCAAGAAAGAAAGCAATAGATGCATCATCAAACCTCTCGTCCACTCTTACCAAGAAGAAGCAGCTAAAACAAAACTACCAACTCTGCCACTAGTACAAGATCTCCAAACTCTTTAAAACAAACACACATTGTAATCATAATGTATTGTATACAGAAATACTATATTGTAACTGGCAGGAACACTTCGGTTGTTAGCCAATTGATCATGTATCAATAAAGTTTATTATTATTATTATTGGTCTTAAGCGATTCGGTTCGACTCACTGATCAAGAATCCGTGGTCGAAATTCATTCTGTCCGTCGGTCCGTCCGGCCGGCCGTAGGCACGATAACTCTCGAACGCAATGAGCTAAACAGTTGAAATTTTCAGAGTAGGTTTGGGAGATAAATATCTCGGCTAAGTTCCTTATTGGGCAAAATCGGACAAATGGTTTCGGAGTAACAAAAAAAAAATTTTTTTACATAACAAATTCCAAATTAAATTTTTTTCAATAAGCAGTTTTATCATAAGATTCCAATGATATCATTTTTTAACTCTAACAAGCTAATGCTTTCGGAGATATGATTTTTCAAAATTTCAATAATAAATCGTATTTTTACGTTATCAGAGAATTATATAATTATTCTATGTATGAATTGTCATAATGTCGACTTATTTTCCTGAGACATGACATTGTCTAATTCCTTGCTAATAGTTGGTTCGATAAACGTCAAAATCGACTTAGAGATTCAAGGGTAAAAAACCGTAAAATAAACCCCCATGTGGCGATTTTATGTCGAAAAGTGAAAATTAAGAATATATATACCAGGTAAGTACCGACGTTTTATTCTAATACCGGAGATCGACAAGATCGTTCGAGGAGCCCGATAGCCGGTTTGTCTACGCCATCGGGTTTTCGGTTTCGGAACGAGAGAAGGCGGACTCAAATCCCGGAAAGGGAATTACACTTTTTGGCACTCTAGTTCCTCGGAACTGAGTGCTTATCAATTTGCCCAAATGTCCGTAATTTTATTTAAGGTGCAGTTTCACCATTAAAATCTATCGATATCATTTTCAACTCCAACAAGCTAATACTTTCGGTGATATGATTTTTCTAAATTTCAATGATGAATCTTACGTAAGTACTTCTTTGTTTTCACAGAATGCTATAATTTATTCTATCTAAGCTTTATTATATGATCTGTGTTCATACTCGTACATTTCATCCTGTTCTATAAGAAAGAGTCAAATTCATTTCAGCTATTTTAATTTGATTTCTTCCATGGTGCAGTTCTCATTCTCAGGTTGCTCATTTAATCTTGATAAATAAACTATTATTTGAATTCAATTTCCTTTATGATGCAGTTCTTTCATAAGAATACATTGATTTAATTCCCAACTCTGAGAAACCAATACTTTCGGAGATATAATTTGTCTGTTTGAACTAGAGCGTCTGAAAGCTCCTGTCCACAGGGCTTAAACCCATTTACTTTTTGATTTAACTTGTGGTTTAACAAAAACTCTATCACTGAAATTCAGCAAAAATCTTATTTTAAATCCAATTTATACATTTAGACTCGATCGGATCTATATTGCTGGAAATTGTATGAAAATATCATATTTTTTTCTAGAACTCGAGCTCTTTGGCAAGTTCAATACTGGATGGGTGACCCCTCTAGTTTTACTCTGAACCAGCGAAGTTATTAACAGTTTTTGAATTTTGATTTGCTTGGGGACAATTTAATGAATATGCATAGATCGACCAAAGTAATATTTGACGAATCGATTCGTCAGTAACAAGTTCTCGATTTAAACTTGATCGAATATATATTACCTACTGGAATGAATAGCACGCCATAGCTCCTGTCCACAGGGCTTTTCCCCTTTTTATCAAATCCCTTCAGAATACAAGCATCTGTCTGCGCCTATCGCGAATGCGATATCTCATGTTATATCGCGTCAATATGAACCGCGCCTTTGTAACAAGACTGAGGGTGCTTCACTTCCAATCGAACATGCGTATTTAGTCGAATAAACAAAACTGATAATGGTATTTTGTGTGACGCATAAATCAAACACTAAATGATGTTACATGAAACGTGATATGCGTAAGCATGATCCATGACCTGGTGTAACCAGCACCTTCACCATTTTGTATATGCAGTAGGTTAATGATAATATCGTAACATACATTTCTCTAAGAGCGTTTAAACATAGACATTGTTGATCACCAAATACACGAAGCGAGAGTTTCATAGGTGTCACGAGTATTTACATGTGGATTAATAATGATTTCTTATTCGGAAACAGGCGTGGAATCGACTGCAATTTATCATCCCCATTTTGTACAATTGTTGAATTATATCAATTAATCATCATAATGAAAACGGAATTGTTTCATAATTCCCAGTTTCCGTATCTCCCGCGCAGCAGGCGAGTGTACTAACCATCATGGCTGTCGTAGCTTTGCAAATATATTGAGATTTACATCATTTGAAATTTTAGGAGCAGATACCAATTCAGAATTTTATATCCACAACAATTGCTTAACTATGCAGCTGATCGAGCTGAAATCCGGTACTCGGTTATAGAATGTTGGCTTGAAGGTTTTTGCGTAATTTTAGCGAAATCTGACTGATAATTTCTCAGATAAAGATTTTTGAAGGAAAAAAAAAATTCAGTTATACAATACTCGCAAAATTCTGCAACAATTTGCGTTGGTATTCTACAACTAATTGCCAAGTTCCAGTTTGATCGGATTTGTATTTTTTGAGTTATTGAGGATACAATATTTTAGATCTGTATAATTTTTTGGCTGATTATGTCCATTAACGAACGGCAGATTCAGATGTGCAACCTACCATACAAATTACAAGTCACTATCTGTTATGTCTCATGACGTCACATTTTAAGAAACATAGATTTGATTTTCTCAACGAAGGTGCTCGCTTGTAAAACGTGAGTATTTGTCCATTGAGTTAACTGGGTTTTAGTTAACCATGTGTGGTCTCACCCTTGAAAATAATACTTTTACGGAAAGATAACTTCGAGTAGAATTTCTTGTTCGACCTTTGTAGAGCGATTTATTGCCTATTTCCAGTAAAAGAATGCTCAAGTGATAAGAAACTTATCAGTTTTTTTAACACATTGCCCAGTGCTGATATTCTTTGTTTCTAGAGGGTATTTGAAAACCCTAAACTGCGGAATTTATACAGCTCTTTCTGGCAGGCTTCGTACAGAAGTTAACTGAAGTCGGTTCAGATGAGTGGGACAAATTCCAGATTTCAAATGCCTAAGATTAAATATCCTACAAGTTCACTCATTGGTGCTTGCATCCGAGATATTGGATATATTTCCACTCTATTTCATAAACGAAAAACGAGAGTATTGTTGTAACATATAAGGTTGGTTTTAGGATCGAAACCCTAATCATTGTTAATATTTCCCCCGTATTTCCTAGATGAAGAAACCACCTATTTTTTTTCTATCTGGTCTTTTATATACGATCACATGGAAAATAATTCACTACTGCAACTCCTACTATGACTTCTCTTAGTGCAAGAGACATCACTTATATTTTGTTCGGTCGCGAAACTAATACCCCTTTAGTTCTCCTTCCAAATATATAGTTACTTCTTCCATGCTATACATTTTCATATAGAAGGAAGATTTTAATTTGTATTAATATTGCATTGTACAATTACTTCGTGCTTGTTACCAAAGTATCGGTATGAAGAAAATACAGTGTGTTGTTTTGTTTTGATTAAAGTGCGTTCGAATATTTTACCACTTCCTATCCTCGTAATTGTTATCTTATTGCAAGTCAAAACTTACGCCGTAATCAACGAGACTACTGCTGTGCTTAAAGTTGAGTATGCCCATCTACTCATCCCTCTGATAAAACCATCAGGATAAAAGAATATGGACTGAACATTTGATCCTTCGAACCATAAAACAATCGAGATCCAACTCTATCTCTTTTCGTTTGAATGTTATCGTGGCTAGACAGAATCGAATTGGATATCCATTTCTTCATCAGTGAAAACATATCATTATGTAGCATAGTTATAGAAACCGTCAAGGGAACCCAAGCATAAAAACTGACTGAAAAAGTACTTGTCGAATTGAGAGACTTCTTAAAGAATAAAATAAGTCTTATAGAAAGATATCTCAAAAAATTTGGTCGAAAATATAAAATCTATACTACACGATTATATTGGGTCTCTGATGATTCAATTCTTGTCGTATGTTCGTAGTTCAACTCAATATAATTCAACATTCTTGATCAAGTTGATTGTTCTGTCTTAGTGAGGTACAGATCAGAGGGTGCTTCACTTTCAATCGCACTTACGTCTATTCATTATATCGTTCATCGATTTCAACTCAATTTTGTCCATGTCCCGTTACATGAACATGATTCATACATAGTCTGGTATAACCAGCGCCTTCGCCATTTTGAATCAACCGTAGACTGAACTTATAGCTTGGAAGTTATTTTATTTATTCATTCAGGGTTAGACAAATTTCTGGATTTCATACATTCGAAAGAACGAACAAAATAATTCACTTCGGAAATAGAGATGAATAATCAGCTTTATGTTCTAGCTCTTTCGATAATTAAGTATCCGAACCATTTTGGAACAAGTGTCTTTTGAAAACAGGAACATGTAAATACATTATTGAATGGTTTCTTTCTAGGTTTTCTCTCCCAAACTCTGAAAAATATCTAAAAGTGACAATTCTCGAATTTCAGAATAGCTATATGGACAAAAAATAATTCTAAAGATTTCCGTTAGTGTCTGAAGGAGTCTGATTTAGACTCCGAAACGTTACGAAATAGTTGTTTCATTGTTGATGTTGTTTCGTTATTGTTTATTGTAAGGCAACATTGTTCGATTTATTGCTTCTGACAAATATTGTGTTCCTTACGCAGAAGCAATTCACAAAACAATAAATTTTTATTTAATAGATATTATTCAGAGTTTGTGAGAGAAAACCCAGAAAGAAACCATTTCAATAATGAATATACCTTCCACAGTAATATTTAATGATTATATCAATAGACATTTGAATTCAAATTCTAACCTCTACTCAAATCTTCAAGTATGTGTAAAGAAAAGGGTTATCAAACGACTTTATGGTAGAGGTAATTTAATTTGTGCTACTATTGAAATTAAAATAATTAAATTGATGATAATGCATATCCGAGACAAGTCAAAATCTTCAAATAGAAAATATTTGAAGATTAGGCGGTCAAAAGTATAAAATCTATACTACAGGATAAAATATGGTGTTTTGAATATATTCTTATCGTAAGTTTGGAAGTGAAGTGAAGCAACTTCAACATTGTCGATCAAGTTGATTATTCTCCTTTCATCAGACACTCCACTTGTATCCCGGGTTGATAAAACAAAATTGATTATGGTCTGTTGTCTAACACATAGTCGAATATTATTCCTATTATTCCAATAGGTATTGACCAACGAATAAATTATTTCAACTCATTTTGTTCCATGTCCTGGTACATGAACACGATCCATACAATACATAACCTTATGCAACCAGCACCTTCGCCATTTTGCATTTATGTTGATTATTTTATTCATTTATTTAGAGTACACATTGCTCGATTTCATTAATTCGAGAGAACCAACAAAAAAAATTCACTTCAGGAATAGAGGTGAATAATCAGCTTTCTTCTATAGATGTTTCGATAGTTGAAAATAAGAACCATTTTGAAATGAAGTCAGAAGCTTTTGCGCGTATGTTCTATTGTCCATTCTTCTGTATTGGACACCCTTAATTCAAATTTACCATGGTAAATTCGAATTAAGTGTCCAATACAGGAGAATGGACGACATAATTAACCATGGTAAATTCGATTAAGGGTGTCCAATACAGAAGAATGGACAATAGGACATACGCGCAAAAGCTTCTGACTTCACGTCAGTGCTTGAACCAATTTTTTTTTCGTGTTTTTTTTTTAATTTTCTGGAGGCGCGGTTCTTAAAATTTTTTTTTTTCGTCATTTTTTTCAAATTTTCTAGGAGTACGGTTCTTACAGAATTTTAAACACATCTTTGTGTTGATTTTCTACTACTAGTTACCAAGCTTCAATTCAATCGAATATTTATTTTTTGAGTTATCAAGGAAACAATATTCCAGGTGGATATAACTCGGAAACCGTTAAACCGATTATGCCCAAAAACGAACTCAACTCTCCCTTTCGGATACGCAACCTACCCTGAAAATAGCAAGTCCCTATCTCCTTTGGTTCGAAAGTTATCGAGGTAACGGTCACCCATCTACTGAACTCACACAAGAATGCTCGAATCTCCAACAATATTCAACCGATCATGTTAAAACTTGAAACTTGGCAGTAGAGTTAGGTAATGAACGCTCTTGCAAAATTTCAGCAATTTCAAACGTATAGTTACTGATATATGGATTTTTTTTTTTATTTTCAATGATTTATTAAAAAATTTCTACAAATGCTATCCTCACCAAATTTCGCAAACATTTTCGCGTTGGCATTCTACAACTAATAACCAATAACCAATCGGTTCTGTATTTTTCGAGTTAATGAGGAACAAAAAACCACCAAATTTCAGAAAATTTCAGATGGCTATAACTCTGAAACCGTTTGGTCGATTATGCTCATAAACAAACTCAAATGTGGCATTCATATGCACAACATAACCTGAAATTTTCAAGCCGCTATCTCTTTCCGTTCTCAGGTTATCGTGACAAAAAAAATATTTTTTAATAATTTTTTTAAAATTTTCTAGCCATACGATTCGCCCAAAATCTCACAAACGTGCTTAGGTTCATATTCTACAACTACTCACCAAGTTCCAATTCGATCGGATTTATATTGGTTGAAAACAAAATTATTACTCGGAAACCACTGGCCGATTATGCCCATTAACGAACTTGTCCGTCGTATTGCGATGCGCCACCCACCCTGAAAATTTCAAGTCGCTAGCTCTTGTCGTTCTCAAATTATCGTGGCAACGGACGGCCGTACGGCCGGCCGGCCGGACGGCCGGACGGACAGAATCAAATTTGACCTCGGATTCTTCATCGGGGAGTCGAACTTAATCGTTTGAGACCAATTTCGTCAAAAAATTCGAAAGTTACAGACATTTGGGCAAAACTATAACGCGATGTTCCCCAGAACATACGCGCAAAAAGTATCTTTAGAAAACAGACTAATACAAATAGATATTTGAGTGCAAATTCTAATCTCTATTCAAATCATCTACAATATGTGAAAAAATTAGTTCAAGCACTGACGTGCAGTCAGTAAATTTTGCGCACTTGTTCTATTGCTGCATTAGGATGCACAATCTACCCTAAAAATTGCAAGTCGTTATGTCTTTCCGTTCTCAAGTAATCATGAGATAAATATCTCATATTTTTGAAATTTTCTAATGATACGACCTCCACAAGGGATGTGATCCCTTATGGCCTAGAGTGCTATAGAAATGGGAGTGTCAGAACATAAGAATAACATAAGGCAGAGATACATACAAAAATTAAAATTAGCAGAAAATATATGTACAATCGATAGAAATCATATGATAGATTGGAGAAAAACAAAGATTCTAATGACACTAAAAAGAAACCTAAGGCGCCGAGTTGTATTTTGTTGAAAAGAGAAAACACTTTCGCAAATTGATCAATTGGAATTGACAGCGATGATGTCGACCACATTTTTTTGGGGAGGATCAATTCGTATCTGGGTATACGATTCAATGGTTGCAATGACCTTATGACCCAAATGATGACATCTGTTAGATGATTTTAGTCATTAATTATACAATTGATTTGAAAAATACACATCTACTCAAATAGAAAATCAGTTAGTAGGTGAAAAAAACCAACACAAAGACTTGTGCAATTTTGTGAAGATCGTACGAATATAAAATTTAAAGACACCCATTTAAAAACTTATGTATCCATCCATAAACCAACCGTCAGATATTGCTGAAGTTGAGCACGATTCTTCATAACCTTATATTTCAGTCAAATTCAAGATTTCAATTCGATCGGATCAGTATTTTCTGAGTTATTGGGAAATTGTCGAAGAATTAATGCTATATGGACCAGTTTCATTCCAGTCGAAGAGCATAGTGCCAGACATTCAGAGAAAAATTTTCTTGGTGAGCTACATTGATAGCGTGAGGGTTCTCTTCGGCCCATATGTCGTTATTAAGTAAATTAGTTATTGGATCTCTAGAAAATTAGTCTCGTCCGTGAATAGGACTCTTTTCAAAAATTGAGGATATTGTTCAATCATTCCCAACATCCAAGTGGAGAATTGGAGACGATTCAGAAAATCCCGTGTTAAGAGAGTCGGTACACATTGAATGTGATATGGATATGAAAGTTGTTCCTTTAAGATCGCAAACACCATCATATGGTGAATTTTTAATTGCTGAGCAATGTTCTTATTACTGGTGTCAGGATGCTCGTTGACAAGATTTAGTATTGCTTCTTCTTTTACTGGAATTCCAATCTCGCGCTGGCGACCACAATCATTTTTATTCATTTTACATGTACCACTTTCCCATAGTCGTTAGTGATTGGTGTTTCGTGTAAATAGAGTGTTTACCCCTTCCAATCATAGAGGAACACCACCAAAAAGTTCTTTGAATGCCTTCTCGCCCGCATAAGATATCTGCTTGATTTCATTTTTGTCAGTTTCTTTATATTCAATAAAATAATTTAAACCTAATTTTCGGGCGCCATCGTTAGGGGTCTGTAACTAAGTAGGAGGGGCTGAAAAAAGAAAAGTTCATATGAGAGACCCGCCCTAGTTCTTGATAAGAAAGCACCCCGTAAATTAGCAACTATTCATATACATATATGCATGTTTTTTCCGGATTTTTAGATTTTATTATAATATGAAACACGGCTGATTGAATGAAAAAAAACTTTCCTTTGATCCGGATATTTATGTTTCAATTTAAGACTTGTAATATCCTCTTCAATTATAAGCTATTGCTTATAATTGCAACTTGTGTTTGGAACTATACAGGGTGAGTCTTTGACCACTGAATTAATTTTAACCAAATATTCCTCTCATCAAATGAAACACTTTTTTCATTTAACGTTTTTCCAAATTCAGCTCAGGTAAAAAGATACAGACTGTTGAAATTTTGAAAAACAAGCCCTGTGGACAGGAGCTTTCTGGCGCTCTAGTTCAAACAGACAAATTATATCTCCGAAAGTATTGGTTTCTCTGAGTTTGGAATTATATCAATGTATACATATGATAGAGCTGCATCATAAAGGAAATTCAATTCAAATAATAGTTTATTTATCAAGATTAAATGAGCAATCATGAAAATGAGAACTGCACCATGGAAGAAATCGAATTAAATCTGGCCAATTTTGCCCAATAACGAACTTAACCGAGATATTCATCTCCCTAACCTACTCTGAAAATTTCAACTACCTAGCTCATTCCGTTCGAGAGTTATATGGAAAAACTTTTTTTAAATTTTCAAAATTTTTTTTTTACACTTTGCGGTAATCTGGTCAATACAAAACTTCACATGCGTTAAAGGTCATGATTCTACAATTTGATGCTAAATTTCAGATAGATCGAACGAACTTGTCCGAGATATTTGCGCTCCAAAACCACCTTGCAATTTTCAATCCGCTAACTCCTTTCCTTCGAGAGTTATCGTGCCTATGGCCGGTCGGCCGGCCGGACAGAATCGATTTCGCACTCGGATTCTTGATCAGTGAGTCGAACCAAATCGTTTGAGACCATTTTCAGCCAAAAATTCCAAAATTGCAGACACTTGGGCAAATTGATAAGCACTCTGTTCCGAGGAACTAGAGCGCCAAAAAAACAAGTTTCGTATGACAATTGCCCAAAACAGGTTTAAAGTACCTACAAATAGTAGGTATTCCATAAAACATGTATGAAAGAAGATGAGTAATAATATGAAAGAAGATGAGTAATAAATAAAATACCTTGTAATCGATCAAAAATTTCCTGATCTACGTTCACCAAATTTTCTCCTCTCTCGAGCTACAGAATTATGCTTTCAATATTTACGTAATATTTTCAAACATTTTCGGGTGAGGTCCCCGTTGCATCGCTAAAATACGGGTATTTCAAACCCCAATATTTTTGAAGTTACAATATTCCCTTCTGTCAAGTTGACATTATGACAATTCATACATAGAATAATTATATCAATGTGTGAAATACGATTTACATTGAAATTTTGAAGAATCATATCTCCGAAAGTATTAGCTTGTTAGAGTTAAAAATGATATGAATGGATTCTTATGATAAAACTTCTAATTAAAAAAAATTTAATTTGGAATTTGTTTCGTAAAAAAAAAATTTTTTTTTGTTACTCCGAAACCATCTGTCCGATTTTGCCCAATAACGAACTCAGCCGAGATATTTATCCCCCAAACCTACTCTAAAAATTTCAACTCTCTAGCTCATTCCGTTCGAGAGTTATCGTGCCTACGGCCGGACAGAATGAATTTCGACCACGGATTCTTGATCAGTGACTCGAACCAAATCGTTTAAGACCATTTTCATCGAAATATTCGAAAATTACAGACATTTGGGCAAATTGATAAGCACTCCGTTCCGAGGAACTAGAGCGCCAAAAATCAGTTTTTATTTTGTAGCTTTGACATCCTTTTTTCGAATCAAATGAATGTTGGCGTAAAGTTTCCTATATATAACTATGATACATATTTTCCAAATATTAGTTATTTTCTACTTCTACTGGTTTTCTAGTTATGGACTCGTGGATTCATAAAATTAAACGAAATTAGCATAAAGAAAACATATAAAGTTTTTCTTGAGTAATTTCAAAACATTCCATCGTTTTAGAACATTATATTATTCTTCATCATTTCTCCTTAAACGCACCGTTTTCGAGATATTCTTCATTGAATGTTTTAAAATGGATAACTCCAGAAATTTCTCTACTTTTATGGATCCGTCCCTGAGCGTTGGAATCCCGAATCAAGCTGTAAACCACGTTACCATGCCTTATTCTCGTCCGCCAACAATGTCATAGATAATTTAAATGCGGGAGTGTATTAGCGCATTGTGAAATCTTTAAACGCTTGTAACTTTTTACCTGAGCCGAATCTGGAAAAATGGTAAATGAAAAACGTGTTTCATTTGATGATAGGAATCTTTGGTTAAAATTAATGCAGTGGTCAAAGACTCACCCTGTATTTAGTTCCAAACCGTATTGGTGGTTTAATCCAAAAGCGAACCACAAATCCTCCCTTTTTAAAATGCACGCTATTATAAAACATAATTCAGTACCGCAGGCATTCCACAAACCCATTATTGAAAACCAGGATCAGGTCCACTGGGAATGCATGATATCGATTAACTGATCTATAGACAAGTATTATTCACATGTCAGTCTGACAGTGACGAAATAGATATTTACGCTCTAGTTGACTACGATGATTTGAATAAAGTGTATCGAAAGCTCAGTCATACGAACTTCTATCAATCTTCAATTGCATTTTCCAATCGCTGTTTCCTATTGACCGGAGGGTTGATGATAATATTGTCCATATCGCATAAGTTAAATGGAAACACATTACATGATGAAACATTTACTCGGGTTAATTTCAGAGAAACAAGCACTGACGTGAAGTCAGCAGCTTTTGCGCGTAATATTGTCCATTCTCCTGTATTGGACACTCTTAATGGAGAATGGACAATAAAACATAGGTGCAAAAGCCCCTGACATCACGTCAGTGATTGAACCAATTTTTTTTTCGTAATATTTTTAACATTTTTTAGGCGGACGTTTCTCACAAAATTTTACACACGGTTTTATGTCAATATTCTACAACTGGTTACTAAGCTTCAATTCGATCGAATCTATATTTTTTCAGTTATCGAGGAAATAATATTCATGGTGGGTATAACTCCGAAACCGTTGGACCAATTATGCCCAAAACCGAACTCAACTTACCTATTTAGATGCGCAACCTACCCTGAAAATTGGAAGTCCCTATATTATTTCGTTTGAAAGTTATCGAGTCAACGGTCACCCGTCCAGCTACTGAACTTACACAAGGCTGCCTGGATCTCCTACAATATGGATCCTATCGTGTTCATACTTGAATCTTTGTAGTAGAGTTAGGTTTTGAAGACTCCCACAAAATTTCAGCGATGTCAGTCAAATAGTTTCTTATATATAGAATTTTTTTGAATGATTTTTAGAAAATTTTCTAGTGATACGATCGGCACGAATTTTCAAAAGAATTTTTGCGTTGGCATTCTACAACTTATTGGTTGAAAACAAACTTATTACTCGGAAACCATTAAGTGGATCATGCCTGTTAACAAACTTGTCCGTCGTATTGGGATGCGCCACCTACCCTGAAAATTTCAAGTCACTATCTCTTTCCGTTGTCAAGTTATCATGGCAAAGGGCAGCTGGCCGGACAGAATCGAATTTGATCTCGAATTTTTCATCTGGGAGTCAAACCCAATCGCTTGAGGCCATTTTCGGCAAAAAATTCGAAAAATACAAACATTTGGTCAGAATGATAACGCGATGTTCCCCAGAATATAAGTGCAAAAAAGAAATAACACAGAAAAGGCATTATGTGAGGTAACGGAGTATATATTTGAGAGATTGGAGAATGTTGATAGAGTGATAGGCATTTTCTTGGACCTGTGGAAGGCATTTAATATGGTGCAGCATGATGTTCTGTAGAAGAGAATGGAGGAGATTGGAATCAGAGGATTACCGAATCAGTTATTTAAGTCAAATCTTAACAACAGAAACCAAAGAGCCTTGACTATGTACTGTGGAATATCGCAAGGAACGGTCCTGGGGCCACTTATATTTAACATCTACATAAAAAACATATATTCACTACTTGGTGGGAAACCCGTATTTTATTTTGCAGACGACGCCATGATAATAATTAATGATCAGGCATGGGAAGCGGCAGTTAAAAAAGATGAAGAAGAAATAATTACTGTGAAAACTGGCTAGATTATAAATTATTAACACTGAATACTGAAAAACACCTAACTTATGTTATTTGGACTAATAAGAATAGCCTCCCAACAATGCAGAATTTGAGAATACATCGAAACTATGAGGAATCTTTTTAGGTTTTGTGTGTAACTATGAGCAGAGTATTACCAGAGCTACCCATTTGAAATAATTTGGGAATAATTACGGATAAAAATCTAACATGGAAACAACAAGTAGAATATGCCACAAATAGAGTGAAAAAACTAATCTACAAATTTAAGGAACTAAGACATATACTTCACAAGAAACCGCTGTTGGTACTATACTAGGTACTTGTTGAATCAATTGCATGAACTATGGCCTGCTCATGTGGAGGAGAGCGTATAAAACAAACATTACACCACTATTTACAGCACAAAAGAACATTATAAAAACCATCTTCTACAAAAATCGTGAATTCCTCACCAATATACTCTTCGAGGGAAGCCAATTGCTAACGATTTACCAATTATACAGAAAATCTCTGATCCGTTTAATGATCAATACTCTATAGGTCACAAATAAACCATAACATGAATACTAGAAGTGAATTACGCTGGAATGTGAAGATGCCCGACACGAGACGGACACTATGCCAAAGAACTCCGAAATATCTTGGTCCAAGGGTATATAATCAATTACCAGTCGAGTTCGGAACAGCGCCATTTAAAAATAAAAACATGAAATTACAGAATAGATCAGGCAAAGCAGCACAAATATTTGATTTTTGTTTGTTGGATGGAGGGGAGAAAAAGTATATATGTGAAGGAAATGATTTTGCACTTTGCGGAAAAAAAATCTAAAATTACAGACATTTGGGCAAAATTATAACGCAATGTTTACCAGAACATATTCTGGGGAACATCGCGTTATAATTTCGCCCAAATGTCTGTAATTTTAGAATTTTTTTTTCCGAAAATGGTCTCAAACGATTGGGTTCGACTCCCTGAGGTCACATTTGATTCAATTCGACCGGCAGAATCTTGAGAACGGAAAGAGTTAGCGACTTGAAATTTTCAAGGTAGGTGGCTTTGTTTTCAACCAATAAAAATCCGATCGAATTGAAACTTGAGTGAGTAATTGTAGAATACAAACTTGAAGACGCTTGTGAAATTTTCTGACAATCATATAACTACATAATTTTTAAAAAATATTATTTGTCACGATAAGTTGAGAACGGAAAGAGGACTTGAAACTTTTGAGTTAGGTTGTTCATCTAAATGAGGCATTTGAGTTCGTTTATAGGCATAATCGACCAAACGTTTTTGGAGTTATACCCATCTGAAATTTGGTTGTTATTTCCTCAATAGCTCGAAAAATACAAAACAGATCCAATTCAAACATGGTTATTAGTTGTAGACTAATACCCAACTCTAAAATTCTTGCGAAGTTTCGTGAAGATCGTTCCACTACAAAATTTTAAAAAATTCATTGAAAAAAGTTTCAGATACTACTCGTCCGACATCGCTGAAAATTTGCGATATCCTTCAAAACCTAACTCCTTTGCCAAGTTCCAAGTTTGAATACAATCGGATCTTATTGTTGGATATTCGAACACCCTTGTGTGAGTTCAGTAGCTGGATGGATGACCGTTGCCTTGATAACTTTGGAACGAAAGGATATAGAGCAGGTTACGCAGGTTATCTGAATGGTACAGTTAAGTTCGTTGTTGTTGACAAACTCGAAAAATACTGATCTGATTGAATTGAAACTGTTTGATGCGAAATACTGACGCAAACCCTTGTGAAAAATTTCGTTAGGATAGCACGACTAGAAAAATTCAAAAAGTTTTCCACTATTTGCGGAAAATTTTGCTTGAAATTCCGAAACCAGATATCGGATTGACTTTAATTTTGACGTTTCGGTGACCAGCACGTTACCACGCATATTTCATCTGATTATTGTGATCGCTAGCATATGTACAAGGGCAACTAATTTAAATACAGACGTATATATATGGAAGTATTTAAATGAATGGGTGAACGATGAGTGGAATATTGAAATGTTTTTCAAAATTTATCTGACAGTTGAGCGACTGGGGAAAAACTCGAGGGCCTTATTACCACATCATGTCGATTCTGTGGGTGTGCAAGTCAGTTTCGAGGAAATAGAGTATTGTCCGAGGATGGAGTGTCCATAACGCGTTCCTTGGACGAATCTTTGAAATTATCGTTACCTCTTTCAGGCATTATTTGTTATGCGCATGAGCAGACTATAAGTGATTCAACTGCTGGAGTTTTCGTCTGAGAGGAATATGTTACACTTAACACATTCAACACCCTGTACCACGGTGTTCTGGTTTACAATTAATTTGTTATATTACTCAGTATGATGAATAAAACACAAATGAAAAACATTTTCAATAACCTCTTGCAGCTCGTATTGATAGACAGTTATTTGCATATAGAAATTTCCACTGAAAATAAATACCACAAATACATACTTTTTCCATTCAGTAGCATATAGATGACAGAATTATATGCAATTAACTTTAACTTTCATCCTATAGGTACCTGCCAAATCTTCATTCAAAACATTCCATAGAGCAATTGATTGAATCCTAATTACGTTGCCTCGATAATACTTCAAAAATGTCCTTGGGGTGCCTTATCTCTCATTTGAATCCGGGAGTATGAAACTACAGACAAATGCGTTCGCAATACTGTGAATTGTGATAATGTTCCATTGATCGTAGAGCTTCTGGCGTAGGATCTCAAAGCCTGATTCAAGTAGATAATAATGGGGAAGTTGCAAACTGATTGGCAAAACGCACTATCCAAGTTGCACGTGACTAAAAGTTATATTTGTCCGTGGAAATCCATACCGAATAATGGACATTCAAGACTGACCCTTATACAATTGTGACTCAGCCACACGCGAATCGCCCATGAATATTTCATGTCAAGTGATGAGAAATTGACTGAATATACTCGACAATCCCACAAATGCGACAAAAACGCAATGCAACCGTATTCAAACCGAGAGTTTAATATTTCATCTGGTCACATAATTCAAAACTATCAAAACTGATGAAGATAAAAAGTTGAGCTCAAGAAAAATTGGGAAAAAAAATATTTAAAACTGGCCGAAAAAGTAGGTCCGTAGTTAGTGGAGTCACCCATCCTGGAAATCACCTAATGCTGATAAACTTCCAGAACAATAAGATAATATTTTCACAATATTAGTCTTGTCAACAAGTGCTTTTTAGGTCACAATTTTTGCGTATACTCCAAAAATTATGAGGTGTCATTCGATTCGAAATGGCGTGTAGGAGTTTTTGAGAAAATGACCGCTCACAAGTATTGCAATAGTTGTAAACAATCAAGTGAAAAAGAAAGAAGGGGGTTTGGTTTTTCCCTAATATCTCAAAAACTATTTGAGATAACTCAAATCTGAAAAAAGATTCAAGATTCCGTTCTCAAGTTATCGTGGCAACGGCCAGCTGGTCGGACAGAATCAAATTTGACCTCGAATTCTTCATCGGGGAGTCGAACCAAATCGTTTGGGACCATTTACCGCAAAAAATTCGAAAATTACAGACATTTGGGCAAAATGATAACGCGATGTTCCCCAGAACATACGCGCAAAAATGGAATAGAATTAACATATAACACCCTGTAGATTACTCACGGTTTAAAATGGGAAACAACGGTATTTGGAAATAAAATTTAGAATTGAATCATCTTTCGAATGGTAAAATGGCATCTTTCGCATGATAAAAAAGGTATAATCCTGGGAAAAAAAATGGGTTCAAGCCCTGTGGACAGGAGCTTTCTTGCGCTCTAGTTCAAACAGACAAATTATATCTCGTAAAGTATTGGTTTCTCAGAGTTGGGAATTATATCAATGTATTCATATGATAGAACTGCATCATAGAGGAAATTCAATTCAAATAATAGTTTATTTATCAAGATTAAATGAGCAATCATGAGAATGAGAACTGCACCATGGAAGAAATCAAATTAAATCTGGCCAATTTTGCCCAATAACGAACTTAACCGAGATATTCATCTCCCTAAACTACTCTGAAAATTTCATCTACCTACCTCATTCCGTTCGAGAGTTATATCTATGTCTATGGATGAAAAGCAGTCTCACTACTCTCAGATCTCTTACTTCATGTTCCGTTCCGAAATGTAAGAAATTTCTGAGAAAACCTAATTTCGGAGCAAACAACTGAGATTTTTCTCACTTCGCTCACAATTCTTCGATTGGTTAGATTAAGTCATGTCTCAGGAACATCATTTGACATTATGACAATTCATACATAGGATAATATCATTCTGTGACAACGTTGAAATACGATTTATTATTGAAATTTTGAAAAATCATATCTCCGAAAGTATTAGCTTGTTAGAGTTAAAAATGATATCATTGGATTCTTATAGTAAAACAGCTTATTGAAAAATATTTAATTTGGAATATGCCTTGTAAAAAAAATATTTTTTTTTGTTACTGCGAAACCATCTGTCCGATTTTGCCCAATAACGAACTTAGCCGAGATATTTATCTCCCAAACCTACTCTGAAAATTTCAACTGTCTAGCTCATTCCGTTCGAGAGTTATCGTGCCTACGGCCGGACGGCCGGCCGGACGGCCGGACAGAATGAATTTCGACCACGGATTCTTGATCAGTGAGTCGAACCAAATCGTTTAAGACCATTTTCATCGAAAAATTCGAAAATTACAGACATTTTGGCAAATTGATAAGCACTCAGTTCCGAGGAACTAGAGCGCCAAAAATTGACGGTGCCGCGACGCCAGCCATCTTCATTTTTTACGCCGACTTCTACACGCATCTCGAGTTAACGATGACTTGTTCAAAACGGCATTTACAGAATTAAAATATATTCGGCCGTTTCCGAGAAAATTGGGTTTACCAAGATAAGTGAATCACCCTGTACAGTAACCAAGATAATTAGTTTATTCCATTTTGATTTTCCACACATACAATTAGAACTTCAATTCCTTATTGAAATACTACATAATTTATGTATCACATTGTTGAGATTGTGACTAGAAAGTGAGGAAATCACAATACGCACAAGTCACCTTCGTGATAAGCAATATACTCCGTTAAATTGTAAGATCCATTAACCTATTCCTACTGCAACATTTTCATTCATATATTCTGTTTTTTCTTCATCATGAAGCAATCTGAAACGACGATTACGGACGAAAACATAAAATCGAGAGATAAAATCGGATAATCCTCGAATAATAATACGCTACAGTTAGCAGGCAACACGTCAACGAATGTAGAGAAATATTTTTCTCAATAAACACACATTCGTGACTCTGGTTGATCACAAGAATCAAGTTCAACACGTTTAATGCCACTCCGTCTATGAATGATTTAGCTCACGATCGCGTGAAGCACGGGTGCCTTCCAGTTGCAATTTCTTCCAAAAATAAAATCGAGCTCCCGACATGAAGGTCGTTCCGTTCGAACTGCTCAAGACCTGTAGTTCTTCCTTATCGATTCGTCGAAGAATTGGAAAATGTTTTATTGAAATCCGCATTCAATTAGCTATTATTAATTAATTTGACTATTTCACTCCTATCAAAATCTGACCAACCACAGGCCAAAGACAGCTCATGCTATCGCGAAAACATCAACTGTCTCTGAATTATGATTGTTCTTACAACTTTGCTGTTTTCAACGACTCAACCATGGATGCGGACGGTTTGACAAATGATAAATATAAATTACAGACGTCAAAATCAGTCATTTTGTTCGTGAAATAGTCTAATGAAATATCACTCGTGATCGTGACTAAATTTTTCTCATAAGTCTGTCTTTTATTTCTTAACTCAACTGAGTTGCTTGGAGAAAACACCACTCATCCTTCGAAATCGTGATGTTTTCAAGCAACTCAGTTGAGTTAAGAAATAAAAGACAGACTTATCGCGAAAATTCAGCCACTAGTGATATTACTACTGAAAAGTCCGAATGGTTTTTCCTCCTATATAGAGTGAGACTTTGAATTGTACATTAATTGCAACCACAGATTCCTCTTTACAAATAAATCGCTTTTTGTGCTCTTGTCCCGCAAGGAACAGCGTGCTACCATGTTGCCATAATGTCTGTATTTTTCGAATTTTTTGCCGAAAATGGTCGTAAACGATTGAGTTCGACTCACTGATGAACAATCCGAGGTCAAATTCAATTATGTACGTCCGGTCCGGCCGGCGGTTAGCACGATAACTCCCGAACGAAAGGAGCCAGAGGATTGAAATCTGTAAGGCAGTTTGGAGTATAAATATCTCGGACATGCTCGTTAACAAAAGAAATCCACCAAGCGGTTTCGGAGATACGGCAGTTTTTATTAAAAACATTTCTTATGAATATTTCCGGAAACGATCACTCGATCTATCTGAAATTTAGATTCGAATTGTAGAATCATAACCTTTATATGCACGCGAAGTTTTGTACTGATCGGATTGCCATAAAGTGGCAAAAAAAAATTAAAAAATTTTAAAACTTTGTTTCCACTAAAAACTCGAAAAATACTGATCTGATTGAATTGAAACACAGTAGTTAGATGCAAAAGACCGGCGCAAAAACTTTTGCACGATTTCGTGAGGAAAATTTTGCTTCAAATTCCGAAACCTATTTTTGCGCGTATGTTCTGGGGAACATACGCGTTATAGTTTTGCCCAAATGTCTGTAACTTTCGAATTTTTTGAAAAAAATGGTCTCAAACGATTAAGTTCGACTCCCCAATGAAGAATTCGAGGTCAAATTTGATTCTGTCCGGCCGGCCGTCCGGCCGGCCGGCCGGCCGTTGCCACGATAACTTGAGAACGAAAAGAGCTAGCGACTTGAAATTTTCAGGGTAGGTGGCGCATCCCAATACGACGGACAAGTTCGTTAATGGGCATAATCGGCCCAGTGGTTTCCGAGTAATAATTTTGTTTTCAACCAATATGAATCCGATCAAATTGAAACTTGGTGGGTAGTTGTAGAATATGACCCTAAGCACGTTCGTGAAATTTAGTGCAAATCGTATGGCTAGAAAATTTTAAAAAAATTATTAAAAAATATTTTTGTTGTCACGATAACTTGAGAACGGAATGAGATAGCGGCTTGAAATTTTCAGGTTAGGATGTGCACCAGAACGCGACATTTCAGTTTGTTTATGAGCATAATCGGCCAAACGGTTTTAGAGTTATAGCCATCTGAAATTTTCTGAAATTTGGTGGTTTTTTGTTCCTCATTAACTCGAAAAACACTGAACCGATTGAATTCAAACATGGTTATTAGTTGTAGAATGCCAACGCAAAAATGTTTGCAAAGTTTGGTGAGGATAGCATTTGTAGAAAATTTTTAATAAATCATAGAAAATAAAAAAAAAAAATTCTATATATCAGTAACTATTCGTTCGAAATTGCTGAAATTTTGCAAGAGCCTACATAACGTAACTCTACTGCCAAGTTTCAAGTTTTAATACGATCGGTTAAATATTGTTGGAGATTCGAGCATTCTTGTGTGAGTTCAGTAGATGGGTGACCGTTGCCTCGATAACTTTCGAACAAAAGGAGATAGGGACTTGCAATTTTCAGGGTAGGTTGCGTATCCGAAAGGGAGAGTTGAGTTCGTTTTTGGGCATAATCGGTCTAACGGTTTCCGAGTTATACCCACCTGGAATATTATTTCCTTAATAACTCAAAACATAAATATTCGATCGAAATGGCGCTTTGTAACTAGTAGTAGAAAATCAACATAAAGACGTGTTTAAAATTTTGTAAGAACCGTACCCCTAGAAAATTCGAAAAAAATTACGAAAAAAAAATTTTAAGAATCGTACCCCTAGAAAATTTTAAAAAAATCACGAAAAAAAAAATTGGTTCAAGCACTGACGTGAAGTCAGAAGCTTTTGCGCGTATGTTCTATTGTCCATGCTTCTGTATTGGACACCCTTAATCGAATTTACCATGGTAAATTCGATTAAGGGTGTCCAATACAGAAGCATGGACAATAGAACATACGCGCAAAAGCTTCTGACTTCACGTCAGTGCTTGAACCAATTTTTTTGAAGTTCATGCTGCCCCTTCAGTTCATTTTTCGTTAAGCGCATGTATAGAAGATAAGTGAATTAACTGCTGGAGTTTTCATCTGAGAGGATAAGGGCTTTGAGGTGGAGGATACTCTTCCTCCATAGAATCCCTGGTGAGGGTCTGCGCACGCGTGGATTCAAGATGCGATATATCCTGAACCACAAGGGTTGGTGATTCGGAGTTTTTTGTGAGGTGTCTGATTGTGATGTATGGGTTATGGTGGCAGTGGTTTAGGACTATTTGTCATGGGTCTGGTGCTAAACCGATGTTTTGAGGTTTTAAAAGAATATTCATGGCAATTATGTGCCCGGAGAAGTCAGTTTGGGGGAAATAACGTTGTTTCCGAGCTGCAGTGTCCCTACTGTGGCCCTGGGGCTAATTTTGAATTTCATGTTACCTCCTACATGCATTAACGGTATGCGCATGAGCAGACGAGAAGTTATTTATTTGCTGGAATATTCGTCTGGGAGGATTGGGGTTTGGAGGTGCAGGATGCTATTCCTCCATAGAATCCCTTGGGAGTGTCCACGCATGAGTGGGTTGAAGCTGACATATCTCATGAACCAATGATATTAAAGAATCAGTGTTTTGTGTGAGGTGTGTGATTTGGAGAGGACTTTCAGCCACTAGTAGATTGCGCATGCGCAGATGAGGAGTGGCTCTTTCTGCGTTGTATGGCTTATGTTGGGTGCGGTTTAAGTATAGCGGTCATGGAGTTGGTTGGTGTGCCGATATTGTGAGGTTTCAAAACAATATTGAAGGCAATTCTGTGAACGGAAAAGTCATTTTCGAGGAAATAGCGTTATTTCCGAGATCCGAAATCTATGTACTGCGCCCCTGGAGCTAATTTATAAATAAGTATATTTGGAAGATCTTTATCGAATTACATTTGGATTTGAAGAACCAAACCCCTTTCAGGCATTCATCGTTTCGCGCATGAGCAGACAAGAAGTGATTTAACTGCTGGAGTTTTCATCGGAGACGATTGGGGTTTTGAAGTGCTGCATGCTATTCCTCCATGGAGGAGAGTGTGCATACCTGGATTAAAGCTGCAATATCTCCTGAACAACTGGTGTTGAAGAATAAGAATTTTGTGTGAAGTATGTGATTTTGAGAGGACTTTAAACCACGAGTAGATTTCGCATGCGTGGCTCTTTTTGGATTGTATGCGGTCATAAATTTGGCGCTGAGCCGATAATGTGAGGTTTTAAGAAAAATTTCATGGCAATTCTTTTTGGAAAATCTATATTAATTAACGTTTGAATTTGGAGAATATGCGAAAGCAATTGCATTCCCAACGGAGGTTCCATAAACGCATTTTTCTTCATTTCGATCTACGGTAAAACTAATAGCCAGACTGGATCGATAGCCAGATTTGTTAAAGTAACTTGGAAAAAATACAAAACGCACTGACGTGAAGTCAGTAGTCTTTGGCACGCATGTTCATGTTGGATAATTTTAATTGCATGATGAGTGTTTCAAGCTCAGTGGATAGAATGAGCTGGTGATCTACCCAGAGGGTAGTGGACACCATTCACTATCGAGTCATAAATTAACAGTGCTGTGTCTAAGCTAGCATAAAGATAGAGTAAAAAGTTGTCGAAGAACACAACTGAGTCTTCTTAGTCGCATAAGCTTCTAGGAGCATCTGAGGGATCTACTTGGAGAATACTTGGGAGGGTCAGTATGATCATAATCATATTTATAACACGCGCACCAATTGCAGATTGACTTCACATTCAAAGAAAAAGGCTCAAAAAGCAGTGACGTAAGGTCAATCTGCTTTGGCGCGCATGCTATGTGCATGATTATGATTATACTGACCCTCCCATGTCTTTCTCAAGGAGATCCCTAAGTAATGCTCAGAAATAATAATGAAAAATGGCGATACCGTTGTTAAAAATCAACAAGTTAAGAGCGTTCCTGCTAATCGGGTCCTTCATGAATGGCTTCGTATAATAAATATACTTGTGCATATATTTCACAAATCAAATAGACCCCAGAGGGTTCATTGATCTGCCGAGAAAGCAAGAGCAGACGCGTTTCTGGCTTCTTGGCCTTCATCAGTACCCTGTAGCTTTCCCGACAAATTCAACTAAACTGACCCGGGTTAAGCCTTTCAGAGACGGCTCGGTCGATCATTATAATCGCCCACGCCACCTATGAAACAAAACACGGAAATCAGCCTCTCCCCACCAGTGAATATTTGAAGCGTGAAATCATATGCCACCATTCACTCGATATTAAATCAAGAACGAGTCCCACAGAGCTCAGACAGTATCTTCTCAATGCCATGAACGCTGTTTAGCGTTTTCAAAAATAATAATGAAAAATGGCGATACCGTTGTTAAAAATCAACAAGTTAAGAGCGTTCCTGCTAATCGGGTCCTTCATGAATGGCTTCGTATAATAAATATACTTGTGCATATATTTCACAAATCAAATAGACCCCAGAGGGTTCATTGATCTGCCGAGAAAGCAAGAGCAGACGCGTTTCTGGCTTCTTGGCCTTCATCAGTACCCTGTAGCTTTCCCGACAAATTCAACTAAACTGACCCGGGTTAAGCCTTTCAGAGACGGCTCGGTCGATCATTATAATCGCCCACGCCACCTATGAAACAAAACACGGAAATCAGCCTCTCCCCACCAGTGAATATTTGAAGCGTGAAATCATATGCCACCATTCACTCGATATTAAATCAAGAACGAGTCCCACAGAGCTCAGACAGTATCTTCTCAATGCCATGAACGCTGTTTAGCGTTTTCAAAAATAATAATGAAAAATGGCGATACCGTTGTTAAAAATCAACAAGTTAAGAGCGTTCCTGCTAATCGGGTCCTTCATGAATGGCTTCGTATAATAAATATACTTGTGCATATATTTCACAAATCAAATAGACCCCAGAGGGTTCATTGATCTGCCGAGAAAGCAAGAGCAGACGCGTTTCTGGCTTCTTGGCCTTCATCAGTACCCTGTAGCTTTCCCGACAAATTCAACTAAACTGACCCGGGTTAAGCCTTTCAGAGACGGCTCGGTCGATCATTATAATCGCCCACGCCACCTATGAAACAAAACACGGAAATCAGCCTCTCCCCACCAGTGAATATTTGAAGCGTGAAATCATATGCCACCATTCACTCGATATTAAATCAAGAACGAGTCCCACAGAGCTCAGACAGTATCTTCTCAATGCCATGAACGCTGTTTAGCGTTTTCAAAAATAATAATGAAAAATGGCGATACCGTTGTTAAAAATCAACAAGTTAAGAGCGTTCCTGCTAATCGGGTCCTTCATGAATGGCTTCGTATAATAAATATACTTGTGCATATATTTCACAAATCAAATAGACCCCAGAGGGTTCATTGATCTGCCGAGAAAGCAAGAGCAGACGCGTTTCTGGCTTCTTGGCCTTCATCAGTACCCTGTAGCTTTCCCGACAAATTCAACTAAACTGACCCGGGTTAAGCCTTTCAGAGACGGCTCGGTCGATCATTATAATCACCCACGCCACCTATGAAACAAAACACGGAAATCAGCCTCTCCCCACCAGTGAATATTTGAAGCGTGAAATCATATGCCACCATTCACTCGATATTAAATCAAGAACGAGTCCCACAGAGCTCAGACAGTATCTTCTCAATGCCATGAACGCTGTTTAGCGTTTTCAAAAATAATAATGAAAAATGGCGATACCGTTGTTAAAAATCAACAAGTTAAGAGCGTTCCTGCTAATCGGGTCCTTCATGAATGGCTTCGTATAATAAATATACTTGTGCATATATTTCACAAATCAAATAGACCCCAGAGGGTTCATTGATCTGCCGAGAAAGCAAGAGCAGACGCGTTTCTGGCTTCTTGGCCTTCATCAGTACCCTGTAGCTTTCCCGACAAATTCAACTAAACTGACCCGGGTTAAGCCTTTCAGAGACGGCTCGGTCGATCATTATAATCGCCCACGCCACCTATGAAACAAAACACGGAAATCAGCCTCTCCCCACCAGTGAATATTTGAAGCGTGAAATCATATGCCACCATTCACTCGATATTAAATCAAGAACGAGTCCCACAGAGCTCAGACAGTATCTTCTCAATGCCATGAACGCTGTTTAGCGTTTTCAAAAATAATAATGAAAAATGGCGATACCGTTGTTAAAAATCAACAAGTTAAGAGCGTTCCTGCTAATCGGGTCCTTCATGAATGGCTTCGTATAATAAATATACTTGTGCATATATTTCACAAATCAAATAGACCCCAGAGGGTTCATTGATCTGCCGAGAAAGCAAGAGCAGACGCGTTTCTGGCTTCTTGGCCTTCATCAGTACCCTGTAGCTTTCCCGACAAATTCAACTAAACTGACCCGGGTTAAGCCTTTCAGAGACGGCTCGGTCGATCATTATAATCGCCCACGCCACCTATGAAACAAAACACGGAAATCAGCCTCTCCCCACCAGTGAATATTTGAAGCGTGAAATCATATGCCACCATTCACTCGATATTAAATCAAGAACGAGTCCCACAGAGTTTAGTTGAATTTGTCGGGAAAGCTACAGGGTACTGATGAAGGCCAAGAAGCCAGAAACGCGTCTGCTCTTGCTTTCTCGGCAGATCAATGAACCCTCTGGGGTCTATTTGATTTGTGAAATATATGCACAAGTATATTTATTATACGAAGCCATTCATGAAGGACCCGATTAGCAGGAACGCTCTTAACTTGTTGATTTTTAACAACGGTATCGCCATTTTTCATTATTATTTTTGAAAACGCTAAACAGCGTTCATGGCATTGAGAAGATACTGTCTGAGCTCTGTGGGACTCGTTCTTGATTTAATATCGAGTGAATGGTGGCATATGATTTCACGCTTCAAATATTCACTGGTGGGGAGAGGCTGATTTCCGTGTTTTGTTTCATAGGTGGCGTGGGCGATTATAATGATCGACCGAGCCGTCTCTGAAAGGCTTAACCTGGGTCAGTTTAGTTGAATTTGTCGGGAAAGCTACAGGGTACTGATGAAGGCCAAGAAGCCAGAAACGCGTCTGCTCTTGCTTTCTCGGCAGATCAATGAACCCTCTGGGGTCTATTTGATTTGTGAAATATATGCACAAGTATATTTATTATACGAAGCCATTCATGAAGGACCCGATTAGCAGGAACGCTCTTAACTTGTTGATTTTTAACAACGGTATCGCCATTTTTCATTATTATTTTTGAAAACGCTAAACAGCGTTCATGGCATTGAGAAGATACTGTCTGAGCTCTGTGGGACTCGTTCTTGATTTAATATCGAGTGAATGGTGGCATATGATTTCACGCTTCAAATATTCACTGGTGGGGAGAGGCTGATTTCCGTGTTTTGTTTCATAGGTGGCGTGGGCGATTATAATGATCGACCGAGCCGTCTCTGAAAGGCTTAACCCGGGTCAGTTTAGTTGAATTTGTCGGGAAAGCTACAGGGTACTGATGAAGGCCAAGAAGCCAGAAACGCGTCTGCTCTTGCTTTCTCGGCAGATCAATGAACCCTCTGGGGTCTATTTGATTTGTGAAATATATGCACAAGTATATTTATTATACGAAGCCATTCATGAAGGACCCGATTAGCAGGAACGCTCTTAACTTGTTGATTAATGCTCAGAAACTGAAGGTGCCAAAACATCTCACCCTCCTTGTGATTCGCACAATCTACAATCTAGTGAAAACCGAAAAAAAATACCGGTTGGTTCAGGACTTATGGCCTCATGGACAAATTGTCAAAAATTATAAAAATTATGTATCTCGGTAACAAAGGCCGTACAGTCGATAATTGTGGTATATTAGGTACCAACTCGGAGTCCTTTATTCGCCATTTAAGTATTTTCGTTTCTCAACGAAACACCATGTATATAAATATACATGTCAGAGAATCCTAGATTATAGAAATATACATGTCAGAGGTAGGTGAAGTAGCAAAGCGGGAAGTGAAAATAACTAACTATAAGTTAAACATGACTATTATATAATTAGTGCTGCCTCAATTCTGTCTGAAAACTTTCATTTATTCAGCGAAGTTAAATTGCCGACCTATATCAATATTCGGTGTTAAGACAAACTTATACCTTGGGCTCCGGAATTGCTTAGTGAATATTGACATATTATACTTTGGCAAAGAATTAATAGAATGGCTCCAGATCGTCTTGGTAGCCGCCAGATATCGCAGCAGAGAAACTTCGATTGCAATATCTGCAATGTTTCGTCCGCATTTACCCCATGAAGTTGAAATTCTTTAAAGTTATTGCAAATATATTGCTTCCAGGAAATGTTTTTCGTCATATCATGATATTGAACTCCATTTGGGAAAGTAAAGCACAATTACTCCTGTAACCAAAAATCTGCACCATATTTTGGGTCGTGGTCAGAATAGAAGCAATGTACTTACATTTTTGGCACTCTTGTTCCTCGGAACCAAGTGTTTATCGATTTGGCCAAATGTCTGTGATTTTTTGGATTAAAATGGTCTTAAACAATTTTGTTCGACTCTCTGATCAAGAATTCGTGGTCCGGCCGGCCGGCCGGCCGTATGCCGTATGCCGTATGCCAATTCGGAGGTAAACTCCGAATTGGAGGTCCTAGAGCTGAAGGCACAAATTGGTTGCTCGCTCCTGTTGTGGTGTCGCCTGTTTTCAGTTATCTTTCCACCTTTTTCTTGGTTTCTTGGTTGCCCTGTCCTGAAGAAGCCAACTAGCAGAAACACGTGTCGGCGGGTGCCAGCAGAGTGATTGTCTCTGCTCCTTTTGCGGAGTTGCCCGTTATACTTTTCCATTTTAATAAACTTATCCGCGTTATCCTGTTTTCTTATAATGACCAATGTTCGGTTTTAGTTGGTATTCAATAGCGCAGTCCCTGTGAGAGAATTATACTTTTGATGTTACATGTAGAGAATATCCTGTACGTCAATTTTTCAAAAAGCAAATTTCCTCTCATGTACTACATGAAATACATCATCAAACAAGCATTAGTTGTCTCTTTCTGAGTTTTCCCTGCCAAACTCTGAGATATATCTATTAAATAAAAATTAATTATTTTGGGATTTGCTTCTGCGTAAGAAACACAAGATATTTGTCAGAAGCAATCAATTGAACAATGTTGTCTAACAAATTTCATACATTTAGGGACTCTCAGATAATATTTGGACGAGAAATAGAGTTCTTTTCAACCTGCCAGGAAGGTCCTCTCAGAAGCTCTCTGTGCTACTTGGGAATAGTTGGTGAAAGTAGATTTTACACCTAGAACCATGAAAAACACGTATTATATCATAAATACACCGTTTTCTCTGAAGATTTATATATTGAGACTATCCGAATATATGTTTTAGTTTTTTATTCTGAAAAAGGGTTAAAGGTTTCTTATAATGATTCAAATCAACCCCCTTGTTGGAGTAGTGCACAGAGAGACAGTGACTATAGCTTACATAGTTTATTTTCGGCTGATTTCACTTCCTGCTTATTTTAATACAGAAGTATTTTGAGGTAAAGAAACTTGAAATGAAAGAGAACGCATGGAAATTATGGCCATGGCCATGATATCGTTTTCTTTAAAAAGATTATGCGTGCCGCGGTTGGTTCAAACGAAACGCTATCTAAAATTACAATTTTGCACCCCTTTTTGCGAGCAGGTGAGGCGGAATATCTATTATAACACGGCTTATATTTGCTTCCATGTGGTTCAAAATCTGTGGTTTATCAATATAGAACAGCGCCTCAATATATTCCTATAACATGATAATATACAGATCCGTAATCACGCAATCGTAGGGGCCCATGCTCTTGTAAAAAAAATTTGAAAAGCACTGAGTGTTCCATTGTCTATTGTAACGTCCCTTTTTGACCCAGGCAGAGGTTTGTTTATGTTTTGCTTGCGATAAGGTTGTCGTTTCTATTGACATTAAATTTGAGGTTGGGTCTCAATACTACCAATCGACGCATAAGGAATTATTGTATTCAAAGGAACCGAATGAATTGGCATTATTGTTTCGTTTTGTCAGAGTCGACGTCGGTCAGATGAGATCGTTCATTTTGTGAGAGATTCAGCGAAGGAAGCATAGGTTATACGCATTATCGAAACTTCGTAAGAATTATTGGAATCTTCTTAGTTGGATATAGTTTCGAAAATCGAATTAAGATTGAGGGTTATATTGGTTTGATTTGGAAAGATAACAGGTAACCCGCACTTGTCTCGAAAGAGGATTTAAAGACCTTTTGCAAATCCAAGTTGACCCCGTGAATGATCTTGGCGACTTTGACTGGTATGTGTTGAATGTTCTATACTCGTCATTTCTAGTAGAAACAATTCAGGTTGTAATTATTTTTCTGTATCCGGAACATTGCTGTGTATTTGAAGAATTATTTGGTGGAGGCATGGCCAGAGTTAATTTTGAAGCAAACTTATACAGGATATCCCCGACTACCAGGGTATGTACGGAGTATATAAATATTAAATAACAACGAATAACTTGTCTGTTTGGTATTCTGACAACCATAATTATTGTGCATTTGGGAGACTCCTTTATTTCTTATCTGAGAGGAGTCACTGATGGAATCTTTTCTGTCATCAGGATTTTTAGGTCAGGAAGAGTAGAGCTGAGGCATCCGAGTATATACAAAGTGGTCCATAAGTAACACTGTGAGACAGCCAACGCAAGGCTGCAGATCTCGAGTATATACAAGATGGTCAGTAAACAACGCTGTGGGACATCCAATCGAAGGTTGCAGATTACGAGCGAAAGAGGACAGTATTGCGAGACCATCGACGTAATACTCCGTTCAGGAATAGGAATAGCCAGCACGCAAGTTATTGGAAATAAATCTCGAAATATAATATCTTATACCTGCTATACAGGGTCTTTCACGAATAACCTCACCCATATTTATACGGGAAACTACTGAACGTATTTTCATGAAATTCAGCACTTATGAGTACTTCACGATGCTGATGAAATCTAAAATATTTTCAAGGCATGAGCACCTCCGGTTTTTCCGTAATTGACGTCAACTTCCGTTTTTCAAATTAGAACACCATTTTTTCATTGCAGAAATAGATTCCTTAGAAAATTTCAAGTTATTTTGATGTAACATTTTTCAGTTTTGGTTGGAAAATTCTCTCTGAGCGGGAAAATCCAAAAAAAAAATCGAAAATAGAGCTCCGCTGAAACAAGAATAACTTCGAGGATTTTGGATGGAAAATTTTAATTTTTGGGATTTTTCAAGATGTAAGATTGATGTATCCACTTTAAAAATCGAAATCGCGATTCATGATACAGGGGGTGAAAAAATCGCTTTCAAAGTTAGGGATGACAAAATCGTGAAAAATCAATTTTTTCAAATTAGAACCCCATTTTTTATGGCAGATATTGAATCTAAAATAAAAAATAATGTGAGTGTATGCATCACACCCTTGCCCTAAAGTGGATATTTTCTGAGTTATTCACAAAAAACTGTTTTTCGTCTTGAATTTTCAGCCATTTCTTTTCCCTTCACGCCAAAAAGATGAAATTTTCAGGAACTGTTACTTAAACCATGTTTTAGACCCTAATATGCAAGAGAAAAAAGTTACAGGTTGTTCCTAAATAGATGGCGAATTTTGATTCGAATTTGTATCGGAAACCTCTTTATTTCAACTAATCGGCCATCGGTTTTCTCTCCAGTGATAAATAAATAATTCCTTGTGAACCATATGCAAAAACTTACCATGTTTTACATTCTTTTTTTTTAATGATAGATATCATTAATTACATCTGCCAAATTCCTCTTTATTCAGTAGCATTTTGTGTTTACTATTAATTTGGTGATAATTCGTATTAAGTTATAAAATCGATCACTATGCCTAATTTTACCAATGAAGATTATTTAAATCTCATTCTACTTCATGGAGAATGTAATAAAGTTGTAGATAGAACGATTCGACTGTTCATTGAGAGGTTTCCTGACCGACCCAGACCAACGAGAGATACCATTATCAGAACCATGACAAACTTGAGAAATGTCGGATCTTTCGTTAAGAAAACTATACACAGAGAAAAAAGTGTAGTAGAAGATGAGAACAACGAAATTACAGTTCTTGCATATTTTCGTGTGAATCCTCAAAATTCTCCCAAAGATGCCGAGATTGATCTGGGATTATCTCAATCGAGTGTTTGGAGAATATTAAAAAAACATAAAATGCACCCATATAAATTCAATAGGGTACAGCATTTGAAGGAAACTGATTTCGTCAGGAGAACAGAGTTTTGCGAAGCTATGATGATTCGATTTCAAGAGAATGAAAACTTTTTGGACTGTATGATTTGGACAGATGAATCTAAATTCACAAAGAATGGTTCTTTCAATAGGCATAACAGTCATTATTGGGATGAAGAGAACAACCACCACTTCAGACAATAGAACTTTCAAGAGACCTGGAGTTTCAATGTTTTTTACGCCATCAAAAATAATGCAATTCTCGATGTTCACATTTATGATGGGACTTTAACTGGTAAGATAGAACACTACACATGTTTGCATTATTTAAAGAATGTTCTCCCTTAGGAGATAGATATTCTGACATATTGACTCAAATAATTGAGCCGCTACTACAGAACCATAATGACTTATGGTATCAACAAGATGGCGCGCCTCCACTCAATTCACTCAATGTGTCAAATATCCTCTACAGGCTATTTGAAGATCGATGGTTGGCGAACAATGGTCCACATCTTTGGCCACCACGTTCTCCCGATTTAACTCCTTTAGACTATTATGTTTGGGGTAGGATAAAAAATATTGTCTACTCAACTCCCCTGACTGATAAAGAGGACTGCATAGAACGAGTCCGAAATGCGTTCAGGTTTGTTTAGATTTTTAGATTCATAGTTTTGAAACTCAATTTGGTTTTTAAACACTTTTGCAGATCTCTTCCTTCCGATGAAATAAGAAGAGCAACGCACGAAGCATTCCTGAGACGTATAAATAAATGTCTAGAAATTAACGGTCAAAACTTTGAGCATCTTCTCTAGTTATAACTGCGAGAGTTTGCCATGGTTCTCCTAATAGTAACTTGAAGTCGGTTTCAAGAAGGGGTGAAAAATCTGCAGCATGGTTCAAATAACAGTTCCTGAAAATTTCATCTTTTTGGCGTGAAGGGAAAAGAAATAGCTGAAAATTCAAGACGAAAAACAGTTTTTTGTGAATAACTCAGAAAATATCCATTTTAGGGCAAGGGTGTGATGCATACACTCACATTATTTTTTAACGTAGATTCAATATCTGCCATAAAAAATAGGGTTCTAATTTGAAAAAATTGATTTTTCACGATTTTGTCATCCCTAACTTTGAAAGCGATTTTTTCACCCCCTGTATCATGAATCGCGATTTCGATTTTTAAAGTGGATACATCAATCTTACGTCTTGAAAAATCCCAAAAATCTAAATTTTCCATCCAAAAACCTCGAAGTTATTCTTGTTTCAGCGGAGCTCTATTTTCGATTTTTTTTTCGAATTTTCCCGCTCAGAAGTTGACTTCATTGCCGGAAAAACCGGAGGTGCTCATGCCTTGAAAATATTTTAGATTTCATCAGCATCGTGAAATACTTATAAGTGCTGAATTTCATGAAAATACGTTCAGTAGTTTCCCGTATAAATATGGGTGAGGTTCCTCGTGAAAGACCCTGTATACGACTCGAACATATTAACATCAATTATATAAATTATTATTGTTGGAAAGATTTGTGTTAATCATATATGATCATAGATAAGAAACGTGGATGCGCCTGAGCTCAAGCGACGCGTATTTGAATCAAGAAAAAATATCTACGTACAATTTCCGCCACCCTCATTTAAGGTTTCACAGTAGTTTTTTGTTGCATCTAAAGATCTGGGTTGTAAGCTAATGGAATAAATTGTTTATTTTTAGCGTGAATATTCTTTTGGTAGATTTAGGAATTATTACATTACGCTGGGGTATCTGGGAGAATTAAATTTGCCTGGCGCCCATTTACTAGGTTCCCTCTTCGAATCCACTCCCATCTCCACTGAAGCTAGACCTAGACCGCGGATCCCCGAGTTCTAGTAGCTCCGAGTTTCACCGCTGCGACTCGGGAACAGTCGTAGTGGTTATACTATTCACTCCTCAAACGAAGTGGATCGAGATGAAATGTGGTACTCGAATGTAAAATGATGGCTCGAAGGTATGTGCAGAATTTCAGCGGATTTTAGAAAAAAGTTTCTAAAGTATTCTGAAATATAAAATTTAGGAACAAAATATTTTTCATTTTTTTTTCTGGTGATCGCAAAATTTCGTGAATATTAGCGCGTTGGAATTACCGAGTTATTATTGGATCTGATTTCTATATTTAGAGTTAATGAGTAAATAACAACAAATTTTAGATGGGATTAACTCCGAAACCGTTTGGCCAATTATACCCAAGAATAGGGCTTCACAAGAGAGTGATATTTTTTTCGTCTCGTCATGTTCTTGTCTTGGAAAAGTGAGACGAGACGAGACGAGACGCTTTGAAAAATATTATAGACGATACCGAGACCACATCCAGCGCAACCCGAGTGTCTCGTTTTGGTCTCGTTAAATTTTTATTGAAGGTTTTATTCGAAAAATTAGAAAAGGTCTATATAGAGATCAATATATTTTACAAAACATCAACTCTTGTGACTATCTTTGAAATATTTTATTCAACTTGTTAACTGTCCTTCTAAGTTCTTATAGTAACGTATCTCTTATCATAAATATCTATCCTAGCAGATTTTTAAATTTTAGGTTTGAATGTGTTTTTGTCAAGATCGATGTTTTACTCTCGGTTGAGTATATGTGTCTATAAACTATTGAGTAATAAACGGGTATACTATTGAAAGGGTTTCTTTGGCTCGAGAATTTCTACCTGGAAGATCGTCTTATTTAATACAGATACATACACACATTTCGTTGAGGTGGTTTCGGAATCGGACCCTTTATAGGTTACAAGAGATTTTCTATGTGCCATCGATGCCTTAGGCTCGTTGATCTTGTGTTGTATTAGAATATTTAATTAAGTTCATACTAATCTTTCTCATTGTTATCTTAAAATGTGTATTGGGGTTTGCCGTTCTTTACCTGTATAATACAGTGCTAAATAAATAAATAAATAATTAAATAAATAAATATTTCTGATATACGACTCTACCTTTTTCAACACCCAAAGAAAAAAATTTAATAGGTAGAGTTTCCACTATAAATACCAATATATTTTGTCTCTATTATTCATCAATCGTTCTAGAAATACATGGCTTTAGGATTATTTTTGAAGAAAAAATTGAATTTACAACCATAAAAACTCATACCATTATGAATTCAATACTTAACAGACAACTTTTATTACCCCTAAGTCCCAATGCTTTTAAAATTTCGTCTCTATTTGAACATCAGGAGAAATTTATTATTTTTTATTGTACTTCTTGTAGTTAACATGTGAACAATTATTGTGTACATCTGTGGAAGTACACATAATAAAACTGGTAAAGAAATGGAAAATTATGCCATTCAATGTTTCGAAAAGTGAGAAATACGCCAAGAACACCCTCTATAATCTACCCACTGGGAAGGTATTCATTGAAAAGGATACCAATTTGTCCAATTGTATCAAAAAATGTATCGACATCGATAGCCTCTTTAAAACACAAACAAACCATTCGAAACATTGGAAAGCTGAGTTTGAAGAACATTTGCTGCTAGAAAGAGCAAAAGGAATCAAAATTGTATTTCAGAGTGGTGAAAAGTGCATTAAAAACTTCCTACACTTTCCAAGATGGCCGATGATTTATTAATGGCTACATCCGTACCTGTTGAAAGATTATTTTCCACAGCAGGTATGATCATGGCAAAAACACGTACATCATTGAAAGATTATGTGATGCAAGCGAGATTATGTTTGAATTCTTGGTCGAGTAATTTAATAGATGAAATTAACAATGTTTAAAATTAAAAAAATAATGTACATGTACAAATATTTTTGTATAAGAGCGTATTAAATACAGCTTTACAAAATCATTCATTGTTATCTACTATTTCGTTTATATATTATAATTTTTATTATCGTGTTCAGAATAATGCGAGACGAGACGAGACAACTGATAACGAGACGAGACCCAGACTCAAACGAGACTTAATTTTTTGGGAATTAGCGAGACCGAGACGAGATTTTTTATATTTTCGCCTACTCTCGTCTCGTATGAAGACCTACCCAAGAATGAACATAAAATGTCCCATGTGGATGCGCAACCTACCCTGAAAGGTCACTGTCTCTTTCCATTCGAAAGTTATCCTGACAACGGCCACCCATCCAGATACTGAGCTGACCTAAGGCTGCTTGGATCTCCAACAATATACAGTGCGCGTTAAAATTATGGAACATATTCATTTTCTCAGGAGGAAAATATTTGGCAACAAAATTCTGAAACAGGTCAATTTTGTTCCACTTTTACCAAATTTTTATGCATTTTTGAAGGATTTTTGTTGCACCCTGTGCCATCCCCATCAACCCTCTAAATTTGTTGAATAGGGAAAGTGGGTCCTGTGGTACTTTTTTGGCAAGGTCTTTGTATCTTCTTTACAAGCGTGCAGAAATGTTCAAGAAAACATTTTTCTTTTTTGAAAAATAGATAGTTCAAAGAGGTTTTCAGTATGTGCACTTTGTCATGGCTCATTTACTTTGAGACGATGGTACCCGATGAAATTGGTCACCGAATGAAAGTCAACCATTACAGTTTTGTTCATGCACAACTTTCAACCCCTCTCAACCCCCTCAAGGCCCCCCATGTTTTTCTCCATTGAAGGGTCCGTAGGGGTTGAAAGTTGTGCATGAACAAAACTGTAATGGTCGACTTTTATTGAATGACAAATTTCATTAGGTACCATCGTCTCAAAGTGAATGAGCCATGACAAAGTGCAAATACTGAAAACCTCTTTGAACTAACTATCTTTCAAAAAAGAAAAATTTTTTTTTGAAAATTTCTACACGCTTGTAAAGAAGATCCAAAGACCTTGCCAAAAAAGAACCACATGTTCCACTTTCCCTATTCAAAAAATTTAGACAAAATCCTTCAAAAATGCATAAAAATTTGGTGAAAGTGAAACAAAAATTGACCTGTTTCAGGATTTTGTTGCTAAATATTTTTCTTCTGAGAAAATGAATTTGTTCCATAATTTTGACGCGCACTGTAGATTCCAATCGTGTTCAAATTTGGAAGTATGCTATAAAGTTAGGTTTTGAAGGCTCTCGCAAAATTTCCTTGATATCGGACGGATAGTTTCTGGCATACGGAGTATTTTTCACTATTTTTTTTTTAATATTTTTAGTAATACGATCCTCATAAAATTCCACAATAATTTTCGAGCTGAATTCTACAACTAATTACCATTTTTGAATTGGTTCAGATTCGTAGTATAGGTATAACTTCAAAACTGAATTGATTATTAATAAACTTAAATATTGCATTTGAATGTGCATGTGCAGCCTACCCAGAAAAGGGCAAGTCGCTATCTCTTTCCTTTCTCAAGTTATCGTGAGATACATAATATTATTCCATAATTTTTTGTTTATTTTCTAGTAATATGATCTACACTAAATTTAACGTACGTCTTTGTGTCGTTATTCTACAAACAATTACCAAGTTTCAATTCGATTAGATCTCTGTTCTGAAAACTAAAATAGTACTCGGAAACCGTTTGGCCGATTATACCCATTAACGATTTCAACCGTTAACCGCATTCGGATGGGCCACCTTTCCAGTCTCTATTTCTTTTCGTTTGAAAGTTGTCGTGGCAACGGCTAGCCTGACAGAAGCAAATTTCGTCTCAAATTCTTCATCAGTGGGTCGAACCGTATCGTTTCAGACCATTTACGACAGAAAATTCGAAAATACAAACATTTGGGCCGAATTAAAGTCCGTTAGATTTTCTTGTATGGGACAGTTTAAAAGAAATTGTAGATGAAAGAGAAATAAATATACGTGCACAACTTGTGGAGAGAATAGACGAAGCAGCGAGAAGATTGAGAGTAAATTTCTGGGGGAAAGTACCAACTCAACAAATTAGAATGAGGGCATATTATGCTTGTATAAGGAATGGTGGAGGTAATTTCGAAGATAATTTATGAATACATTTTCTAATGAAAATCCAAGTTTAGTTGCAATACAAAAATATGTATTTCGTTATTTTTCTTTCTTTGCTTCAAATATTCCGTTTCAAATCATATCAATTCTTTTTCAACATCTAATACAGCATAGTTTTAATTTTTTCATACATATCATGTCCTTTTCTGATCAAAATAACCAACATTATAATCAAATTTGGTCAACGTAGAAAACAATTGACGAAAAATGGACTAAGGTGAGAAATCTTTCAAAAATCACAAGGACTCAAATATCTGGGAAACTGTTGATTTTCGGTCATCAATAAATATGGCTCAAACAACCGCAAAGAGTCATACTAACACCTCCTCCAAGGTTTAAGTCTAATTTGGTATCACCGTGTATATCACAAATCTATAAATCTTTTATCCAGCTTGATGAATCTGTCAAACTAACGTCGTTCATCGATATTTTTCAATGGACCAAAATAATATTAATGGTAAATCAAATTGGTAGCAACTAATAAATCGTTGGCAGATGTACGATCATTGAGTTATGTAGTTTCCACCTCATTTCATGTGATCATTAGCGAATTCCAGTGACAAGTTTTCGAAAATTTAACATTTTTCTTTTACTTCAAGTGATGAGATTCTCATGAAATTTTGCATGAACCTTGAAGTCGTCAGTTCTGTAGGAATTTTAATCAATCGCCTACGAGTTGATTGAGTTACTTTCCTAACATTTAGCTTTCACGTCTTTGGTGTTCAAAACACTGGTTCTGATATGTACACTTTAATTACGATATTAGAAGTCGATTAATATCTCTATTACTTCGATAGAATTTACTTTCGCAATTAATGAAGTTCGACAACTACTGAAATTTGCTATGTCTAATTGAGAGTTTCTCGTCTTATTACAGGGTATTGGAACTCATATCAATGCTAATCGTCTATCGTCTATCGCCATTTTCAGAATTATACTGAACTGATTCTATATAACCTCGTTTTACTAGTATCCAAATTATAACTGACCGTTATCCCCATTGTCCAATACCCTCGTTATCACCAGCGGTAACTATTCTCTGTTACCCCTACCATCTTGACTTTCCCCCGCTCTCATTGGGTTATACTCTCAAGGCAATGTGCAACGCTGATTGGTGAATTTCCTGGCTGGAATACTTTGTGTTGGTCCAATAGAATTCCAGAGGAACGATCCGATGGTTTATAGTAATTCCGCGTTCTAAAGTTGCATCAAAATTTATAGGAGTCCTGATGTCCTGATCTCATTGACATATTCCAGATATATATATTCAGTTTACCCAGACAGCATAATGTGGTTCCAGGTGACAGAGCACCGAGGTTTAAGATTCAATACTTGATCTCCGGCCGGGTGGTACAAGCTTTTGGGGATGTGTCTTGGATCACTACCAATATCCTAATGGGTTTTGGGGCACCTTGGAGAGTCCAGAGAACATCTGATGTGTAGTTAATGAACTTCAGGATGTGTCGTTTGCACCCTTCGAATCTTATCTTAACTTTAACTATATACAAGTAGAAATGCAATTCCTTGAATGAATGGTAGAAATATCGTATAATGCTTGAATATTGATCAAAAAATCATCGGGTATGTAGTCACAATTCAATAGTTGATTAGATCCCCTTTATGAAATTATTCCAAGCTTTCGAATTTGTTCAAACTCTTATTCAGGGAAACTACAAAATAAATCATTACTGGGCCAAAGATCATATAAAAATTTATACATTAATCATACTCATATTGAAGAAAAATGACAATCACAAGCGACCTGAACAACAAATCTACTATGATTGATGATGTGGAACATCATCATCAACATATAAACTATTTATGATGTAAATATAAAGAATAAATTTAGAAAAACGATTTCAATGGCAGTAAATAATATAACTGACATGAAAATACAATTTTCTACAAACTTCTAGTCTACAACAAGTTTGTAGGAAATCTCAGGGATGAAAACTACTCGTATATACCGCTACCAGTCTCAATTCCACTGTCTTCGTCGTATCCCTAATCAGAACTCACTCCCTTTGTCCCTATTGCGTGGTCCCGATTTGCGTGGCTCCCCTCCCGCACTTCGGTTTACCATCGAATAACTCACAGAGGGTAGTATGCCCAAGTTAATAGTAGTATTCTTTTTACCTTGTTGCATTCTCACTACCGAGATCAACTGAGTCAGAATTAGGTGAGACTGAGTAGTTGATTAACATAAAAGAACACGTTTTTATCAGGACAAGGAATCTCAGCAGAGATAGCTGAAGTATATTGAAGTAAACATAACCTAAATTATTCGAACAAAAGTTGCAAAACTGAAATAACTATATTTATATTAAAAAATAAGACAGATAACTTCAAAATAAACAAGTCTCACGTTATGCGCAGTAAAGCACCTGATGAATAGCATAGTCAGTAGGGGTAAGGGGGGAAGAAATTGTAAATTCTTAGATAAATCTCATCAAACTGAGATAAATAAACAAGTACTACGACTGAGCAATTGAGCTGTACTGAGAATCTCAGTTAATCTCAGCTCACCTCACCTTAGACCAATAGGATTCCATGGCAACGATCCTATGGTTTTAAAGTAATTCCAGGAATATAGTCGTTGTTTAGGTTGCATGACAATTTAAGAGAGCTGTTCAAGTATTATAAACTCCACATACAGATATCCCTTTAACCCCAAATACTATTTTTGCGCGCATGTTCTAGGGAACAGCGTGCTATCATTTTGCCCAAATGTTTGTAATTGTCGAATTTTTTACTGAAAATGTTCAGAAACGATTGGGTTCGACTGACTGAAGAAATATTCGAGATCAAAATCCATTCGGTCCAGCCGGCTGACAGTCTAGCCGTCCATTGCCACGATAAATTTCGAACAGAAGCTCACAGCGTGGCATGAAATTTTCAGGGTAGGTTACGCATCAATAATTTGATTATTTACTTGGAATAATCGGCCGAACGGTTTTGGAGTTATACCCAAATGAAAATTTGTTATTTCCTCAATAACACAAAAAAGACCGATCCGATCTATTTTAAACATGGTAATTAGTTGAAGACTACTGTCGCGCAAATTTTTGATGAATATTGTGAGGATCATATCGGTAAAATAAAATTTTCTTCTAAATTATTCGTCCTATATCGCTGAAACTCTGCGAACACCTTCAAAACCTAATTTTACAGCCAATTTCCAAATTTGAAAACAATCAAATCTATATTATTATTATTATTATTATTATTATTATTATACTGAGCCTCCTGGGTCTTCCACAAGGAGACCCCTCATAAGCTCTAAGAGCTTGCCCTGAGTTATATTGCTGGAGATATTGAAAAAATATTCGAAGCCAAGCAGCCTAGTGCGAGTTCATTAGCTGGATGGGTGACAGTTACCACGATAACTTTCGAAAGAAAAGAGCTAGCAATTTGCAATTTTCAGGGTAGGATGTGCATCCGAATGCTACAATTGAGCTCGTCAATGGGCATAATCGGCCGAACCGTTTAAGAGCTATAGCCATGTGAAATTGTTGCGCGTATATTATGTTCTGGGGAACATCGCCTTATCATTTTGCCCAAATGTCTCTAATTTTCGAATTTTTTGACGAGAATGGTCTCATACGACTAGGTTCAACTCACTGATGAAGAATTCGAGGCCAAATTTGATTCTGTCCGGCTGGACATTGCCACGATAACTTGAGAACGGAAAGAGAACTTGAATTTTTCAGGGTAGGTGGCGCGTTCCAATACGATGGACAAGTTCGTTAACGGACATAATCGGCCCAACGGTTTCCGATTATTAATTTTGTGTTCAACCATTACTATTCTGATCAAATTGAAACTTGGTGAGTAGTTGTAGAATGCAAACCAAAGGACGTTCATGAAATTTTGTGGGAATCGTATCGCTAGAAAATTTTAACCTGAGAACGGAAAGAGATAGCGACTTGAAATTATCAGGTTAGGTTGTGCATCTGAATGCGAAATTTGAGTTCATTTATAGGCATAATCGGCCAATTTCGACCGAATTTCAGCTCGACCGACTTTGTATGAGACGTGACTAGATTATGGCGCGCAAAAGCTCCTGACTTGACGACTTTTTAAGAATTTGCTTGGTGTGAGTGAATTTGAAAACTTCCGCTGGAACTCATTATCATTGTTATATTCTGGTTATTCATAACGATAGATTAATCTGTAATTTTCCATCAATGAAGGCGATAAATATTATAATTGCGTTTAGGTAGTATTGGTAAATGTTTGAACAGAATGGACTTATTATTGATCCGGGTACGCATATATGAATCGCCAAATAACCTCCTTCGCATTCACAGCTTTCAAATACCATTTAAATAATAATTTATTCTTTTAGACAAATATATTTCTGATAGTAAAATACCAGGTTGAAAGTACACAAAACAAACATAGATTCAAGCCCTGTGGACAGGAGCTTTTTGGCGACATGTTCAAACAGACAAATTATATCTCCGAAAGTATTGGTTTATCAGAGTTGGGAATTATATCAATGGATTTTTACGATAGAACTGCATCATTAAATTTAAAAAAAGTGTCCTTTACAAAAAATTCTTGAAAAATTATCATTAAAAAAAGAGCAATCTGCAATGCTGCAATGCTTTAATGCTTCAGAAATTGTCATTAAATTCATATATCAAGATTAAATGAGCAATCTGCAATGATTCAACCTGGTGGAATGGGTTGTTGCAACTTACACTCGGTGCATAGTTTTCACAACTCGAAATGCCTAAGGAAAGTATCATCGAAATGTCTAAAGCAAGGCTGGAGACAATCATAGCAGATTGTCCATTTATTCCTGATATTTGAGTAGGTAGAATCTGCCGAACAAATTATTTCAATAGTTCAAAATATATTAATAAAATACTATCCTTTTTCATTATTTAAAATTCAATAGTTCATACCACTTACACAATGGATTATTATTCATCATAATAATCCATTGTGTAAGTGGTATGAACTATTGAATTTTAAATAATGAAAAAGGATAGTATTTTATTAATATATGTTATTATATATATATATATATATATATGTTTTTATTAATGATTATTATGATGAAACTGCATCTTAAAAAAAATTAAATTAAAATGTTTTATGTAAAAAAAAATTATTTTCGTTACTCCGAAACTTTTAGGCCGATTTTGTCCAATAACGAACTCAATCGAGATATTTATCCCTGAAACCTACTCTGAAAATTTCAAGTGTCTAGCTCATTTTGTTCGAGAGTTAGCGTGTTAACGGAGGGCCGGACATAATCGATTTCGACCACGGATTATTTACCAGTGGGTCGAACCAAATCGTTTAAGACCATTTTCATCACAAAATTCGAAAATTACAGACATTTTGGCCAATTGATAAGCACTCTGTTCCGAGGAAGAAGAGCGCATAAAACTTGGATGAAGTAAGTGCGCTACAATGAATCAGAATCGTAACTTCCAAAGTTCAAAACGGAAATATCTATTCGCCAAAATGCGCCTCGGTTACATGTTGAAATCAAATAACAATCGGATATCTCAACTGCGATTGTTTCATAAAATTATATATTGTTTGTTGGATATCGTGAAATTCTGGTCTTACTTGTCATCTCGGGTTTCCAAGATTTCCGTAGAAGTTTCACCGCCCATTTGTAGGAAACCACAATAGCGGTTCAATTGGAAACACGCTGAAGTTATGGCGGTAATATTTGAAACATTCTACTTCAAGATAGTGGTGAGCCCTTACAAATTAGGGGAAACAGGGATTAATTTCGCTTAGGATCTGTTTTACAGACAACTTTTTTTATTAATTGATGGTATTGGCATAAAAGGTAAGCAAACATTTCAAGCCACTGAAAATTTAAATAGTCTAAATTACGGTAACAAAAATTGGTTCAAGCACTGACGTGAAGTCAGGAGCTTTTGCGCGTATGTTCAATTTAGGGCATCGAGAGCGAGTTAAAGCGAGACGAGACGAGACGAGACGTTTTCAAAAATATTATAGGCGATACCGAGACCACATATAGCGGAACACGAGACTTTCGTTTTTGGTCTCGTTAAATTTTTTTTTTAAGTTTTATATACGACTCGCCTTTCTTGAACACTCACAGAAAACAATTGAATATGAAGAGTTTCCACTATAATTAACAATATATTTCGTCGATATTATGCATCGATTCTAGAAATACACGATTTTTTAGAAGATTATTATTTGTTATGACTTATGACGTTGCGAAAATTGATATTATTTTTCAAGAAAAAATAGAATTCACATCCATAAAAACGCGGATGCCATTAATCCCAATGCTTTGAGAATTTCGTCTCTATCTGAACATCTGGAGAAATTTATTCTCTTGTGCTCCTTGTAGTGAAGATGTGAACAATTATTGTAAACATCTGTGGAACTACGTATAATTAAACTGGTAGAGAAATGAAGCTATTCAATGTTTCGAAAAGTGTTATGAGGAATACGCCAAGAACACCCCACTGGGAACGTATTCATCGAAAACTATACTTAATTATTCAATTCTATAAAAAAATGTATCGACATCGATAGCCTAATTGTTGATCTAAAACATCAACAGACCTTTCGAAATATTGAAAAGCTGAGTTTGGAGAATATTTGCTGTTAGAAAGAGCAAATAGGAATCAAAATAGTTTACAGTGGTGGAGAGTGATGAAAAAGTTATTCTTACACTTTCCAAGATTGCCGATGATTTATTAATGGCTACATCCGAACCTGTTGAAAGATTATTCTCCAGAGCAGGTATGATCATGTCAAAAACACGTACATCATTGAGAAATGATGTGATGCAAGCGTGATTATGTTTGAATTCTTGGTCATCGAGTAATTTAAAAGTTGAAATTATCAGTGTTTAAAATTAAAAAAAATGATATGTACATGTACAAATATTTTTGTACAAGATTTAATTTTTTGGGAATTGGCGAGAGCGAGACGAGATTTTTTATACTCTCGTCTCGTGTGAAGCCCTGGTTATGGCTGTTTTTTTATGAATATTTCCTAAGCCGATCACTCGATCTAACTGAAATTCAACTTCAGATTATAGAATCATGACCTTTATACGCATGCGAATTTTTGTATCGATCGGATTGCCATAAAATGTAAAAAAAACTTCAATTTTATGTTTTTTCTACAATAACTCTCGAACAGAATGAGCTAAGTAGTTGAAATTTTCAGAGAAGGTTTGAGAGATAAATATCTCAGTTGAGTTCGTTATTGGTCAAAATAGGGCAGCTGGTTTCGGAGTAACGGAAAAAAAAATAGTTTAACTTGCAAATTTCAAATTAAATTTTTTTAAGATGCAGTTTCTCCATAAAAATCCATTGATGTCATTTTCAACTCTAACAAGCTGGTACTTTCGGAGATATGATTTTTCGAAATTTCAATAATTAATCGTACTTCTACGTTTTCACAGAATGCTATAAGTATTCTATCTACGAATTATTATATGATCTGTGTTCATACTCGTACATATCATCCTGTTCTATAAGAGAGGGTCAAATTCATTTCAGCTATTTTAATTTGATTTCTTCCATGATCCTCATTCTCTGATTGCTCATTTAATCTTGATAAAAAACAACAAATCTTAATAATGAAAAATGGCGATACCGTTGTTAATAAATCAACAAGTCCAGAGCGTTCCTGCCAATAGGGTCCTTCATAAATGGCTTCGTATAATTAATATACTTATGCATATATTTCACAAGTCAAATAGACCCCAGGGGGTTCATTGATTTGCCGAGAAAGCAAGAGCAGACGCGTTTCTGTCTTCTTGGCCTTCATCAGTACTCTGTAGCTTCTCAACAAATTCAACTAAACTGACGCGGGTTAAGCCTCTCAGAGCCGGCTTGGTCGATCATACCTAATCGCCCACGCCACCTATGAGACAAAACACGGAAATCAGGCTTTCCCCACCAGTGAATATTTGAACCGTGAAATCATATGCCACCATTCACTCGATATTAATCGAGAAACGAGTCCCGCAGAGCTCAGACAGTATCTTCCCAGTGGCGTGGGCGATTAGGTATGATCGACCAAGCCGGCTCTGAGAGGCTTAACCCGGGTCAGTTTAGTTGAGAAGCTACAGAGTACTGATGAAGGCCAAGAAGCCAGAAACGCGTCTGCTCTTGCTTTCTCGACAAATCAATGAACCCCCTGGGGTCTATTTGACTTGTGAAATATATGCATAAGTATATTAATTATACGAAGCTATTTATGAAGGACCCTATTGGCAGGAACGCTCTGGACTTGTTGATTTAACAACAAATCTTGTCAAATTTTGAACAAGAGCGCCAAAGCTCCTGTCCACAGGGCTTGAACCAATTTCTTACTCCACTGTCCTTACAATCGGAAAATCTGAGCATCCACGTAACTCCTTTTAGTGCTTGTTTGCATTCAATTATTAAACACCCTATGCTCGAAACAGAATAGGTAAAAATAGCAATTTATATGAGTTGGCTAGCCGGTGTTTTTCATTGACGAAAGTTCAAGTCCAAGTGATGTTCTCGATTCAGTAATATGGTGCGAGTAGGTCGCGTGACCTTGTTTATAAAAACAGTTGTGTATTCTTGAAGGCCTGGAATCGGATCTAATTTGGCTGTATTTCTATTGATTTTCAGGCTGTAAGCCGCTCTGGGTCATGGGTCTTCCTCCGAAGTCCTGAACTTTCGGCTGGATTCGCTTCTGGCCTCCTGTTAGAATGCGTTTGTATTTCACACCACGCTTACGGGTTGCTTCCCCCAACTTAACAACCACAACAAAGGGATTTTTCAGACGAAAAGAATATCTAAGGGATAGCGACTGCTTGCGATTTATTCAGGTTTTCCTGTAATTTGCTTTGCTAGATAGCATTCGAAACGATTCTTATTCAGATGATGGAGTAATTTCGAATGGAATAGTTTTGAAAGTATTGGTTATAATGTAAGGTGTTTGGATTAAGTAAGTAACAAAATTAATAACTGCGTTATTGGATGTTTTCGAGCTTTTTGATGGTATCAAAACCCAAACCTTGGTCAAAACTGTCTATTAGTTAATCGAGGACAACTATTTGACAACCTCGCATTCACTCACACCGAGGCAGGCACATAAATGTAATAATGATTAGATTACAATATTCTTATTTATCAAATATTTGTCGTTTCTTTATGTTTAGTTATGTGGTTCGTTATATTTGGAAAATGGAGCTGAGTTGGAACTAAAAGGAATTTCTCGTCAACAATTTTGATTGGGTTGTGTCACAGTACGATTGAATAGGTGGAATGATACATAATTGATATTTCGCTATGGGGTGTTAATTTATCGTTTGATGAAAAGACTTCATTTTGATTGCGGATAACTATTTCAAAGTGAGTTATAACTTTAGAAAATTAATAATTGAATGACGCGTTAGGGCCGGTCCATACGCCACGTTTTGCACAACCTTTTGTCTGCGCAGTCTTAAGACGGAATGAAAACGTAGCAATTTTCAGAAAGTCTACATGATGCAGAGATATCTGTATATTTCGCACAGTTCTAGTGAATCGTCATGGATTTACCATAGTTACCGTCTACATGCAGCGGCAAATTCGCACAGTTCACGGATATCTATGCTAGAAGGCATAGATTCTATGCTCAGTTATCGCTGCAACTGCAACGACTCCAAGCCGTTTGCAAAACTGCGCAATTTTCCTATCTACACGCAACGTTTTACCTGCAACGTGTTGAACTTTGCAGGCAAAAGGTTGTGCAAAACGTAGCGTATGTACCGGCCTTAACATATGATTTTATATTCCATATATGACAGAAATCCTCAGAATCTTATGCATAATCAAAGCAGTATGAAAATAAATATATTGATGATATGGATAACAGAATATAATTTAAAAGATTTATTCACAGTTGGGGTTAAATAAGAACAGGAGCAAGCGAGATTCAAGAGCACGAATATCATATATGAGATCTATATCTATCTATCTCTTTCAGTCTTTCTAGAAGTGATTTATGAAATATGACAACGTATAGTTTTCACATTCGTTCAAAATTTCCAGCTCAGATAATATTATGTGATTCTAGTTCAGGACTGGACTCATTAAAGCACTTGAATTTCTGGAATTTTGATCGGATTATTTATCATTCAATGAAGAATATCTTGAAAACGGCACGTTTCAGGAGAAATTATTGAAGATTAATCATAATGACTCCGAATAAAATTAATCTTTATTATTGGCGATAATTTGTCAGAGTTTTATGTATTTGCGAGTCTATCCCTAGGAAACCAGTATAAGAAGGAAGAAACTGTTAATTAGAGATTATGTATATTAGTTATAGAAAACTTCACTCCACAGTTCATTTCATTCTGAATAACCATGTCAAAGCTACAAAAGCAAAACTGATTTTCTTTGGAAATTCAGCAAACCTGTATCATTGTACCTGAGCCGATCTGTAAAAATAGCAAAGTTAAAAAGTGCTATATATCATTGGTGGTATATTTGGTTCAACTTAATGTTGTATATTATTATATTATGGTATATTATTATATCTAGGTCTTCCCCAAGGAGACCCCTCATAAGCTCTCGAAGAGCTTGAGCGAGTAAGGAGAACCAGTTGTGTTCTGTGTAGGCTTTGTTACTGTTTCCTTAAGCCACATTAGGCACAGCACTGTTTTGACCCAGAAGTGAATAGTGGCGATTACCGTGACTAGAAAATTTATTTTCTAGCCTCTGAAATGAACTTGGTGCTACCGCTCCCAAGTCAAACTGCTCTACCCCTGAGCCAACCGCACTACAATGTGTACAACTTACAATATGTACATCTTAAAGACCCATACTGAAGGTCCTGAACACAGGGAACTGAACATTTTTGAATTCAACATATCTTCCCATTCAGGTTAGTTCAATGAATGTTTAATTTTAAATTATTTTCAATCTCTTTAACGTACAGTAGGTAATAAATATAAATAAATAAATGAATATTGAATTAAGCAACAGTCAGGATAGCATTTACGTCGAAAACAGGCCTACATGAAGTTTGCACGTTGCAATAGTCGTTTGAGGCTCCATTGAAAAATACAAAATATATGAGACTTTTGATTTAAAAACTATTTTTGTCTGTGAATGTAAGAATGTTAAATTTAAAGAAAAACTGTTAACAGCAGTCAATTCTACGTAATAAAATACTTCAGAAGCAAGGGGCTTTTAAATGGAAAGAAGTTATGGCAACTTTTGCAAAATGCACCCTATATCTCTACAAAGATGAAAGATACCGATGTGCTGATTTCACCATTGACTTATCCATAAATACTGGTCCTTAACAGATTTTGCCTATACAGGATGAGTCGTTAAGTTATTCTTGAATATTAAAATATTGAACTTCAACTTTATATTAATTAAATATTCACAATACTAAAAGATTATACATTACATAATTTCATCGTCGCCTTTTATCAAAAATTATTTTATTATTCTAAATATCATCCTATACAAGGTCAGTATTTAAATTGTACATTAATTTCAACCATGGATTCCTCTCATCAAATGAATCACTATTTTTCCAGATTCGGCTCAGGTAAACATTTGTAAGCGTTTAAATATTTTACAATGTGCTAATTCACCCCTGTAGTGTCTTTAACTGTTGAACACAGATAAACTTACTGTATTAAATATCATCTAATTATCTGAAAACTTTATCATGCTTGAAATTCAATGAGAATGTTTGAGAAATCTTATTTACTCACTCAAGTCTTATGAAATTGTTTTTAATAATCCTTATGCTGCATTTTTGAGAAATAAAACTCTCCTGAATATTAAAACACTTTAACTTTATTTTCGTTAATTATTTCAATTCGCATCATATATGTGAATACAATATCCAAAACAACGATTATTAGCCTCTATCAGTCTATGGCGTATAGATTGAGCCTAGGCAGATTATGTTTGCGCGTGGTTTCACGAAGATACGTTCAATGCACAATTAACCAATTTCTATGTCATATTTAACAAGGAGATTAACGGAATTCGGGTTTCACGATCTTTTTCGATTATATCAAAACACGAGATTCTTAGATAAGAAAACCTTCAACAAAACCGTCGATTACTCAATCGAGAAAAACAATCTGACCAGTGAAAAACTCGTATACACACAGTATAATATTATTATTATACTGTGACAGAAGCAGGCACAGAAATGTAACAATTATTAGAATATTAGATTATCCACACAATATATTGTTGTTGTATAATTCCGTAGATTCAGATTCAGAATTTACCGTCAACAATAATTGGGATGAATAGGTGGAATTATTCTTGATGACAATTGAGATTCAACATTTTTAAGAACATGAAGTGTTAAATGTATTTATCGTTTGATGGAAAAATTGAATTTTGATTGCGAATAACAAGTTCTGTTATGCATATTAATATACTACAAACTAATGATTGAACTATGTAGTTGGAATAAAATAATTAGAAGTGACGTCAGTTATATCAATAGGAAATTAATAATTGAATTTGTGCTATAAGATGAAATTATGTTCCATATATGAGAGAAATCTTAGAATGATTATGCAGAATCGAAGCAGTGAATAAATGTTTAAATGATGTGTTAATTTCAAAATCTTATATGCACTATTGGGGATGAATGGAGAAAAATTTATAGATTAATACAGATCATGGTACGCCTATTCATCTATTTTCCAAAAGATAACTACCTTGCGATTCAAGTTGTTTGAATTGCTGATATATAATAATATATATAAAGTTATACCTTTGTTAACTTATCCCGTTTTAAGATGCTAATATAACCAATCAATTCGAAAACAAGCGAGATTGAATTGAAATGCATAAAAATAAAATATTATGTGAGATAAGGAGGTTACTATCTACACATCTTTCTATAAGTGTCAATTTTGAGATCCATACTCAGTGTATGCCTTTATTCCAGCACAATCATCTGTGATTCTAGTTCAGGTCTGGATTGGTAAAGGCAATTGAATTTCTGGAATTTTTATTATATTTTATGACATTCAGTGAAGAATATCGGTACGCTTAAGGAGAAATGATGATTCTAATTTCCTGAAATGATTCTTAGAATTACTCAAGATAAGCTTCATCTGCTTTTATTATTCTTATTTCTCAAGGTTTTTTGAAATGGCGAGTTGATAACTAAGGAACAATTGGAAGTTGGGAAAAACATTTAATTGTCATAGTTATAGAAAACTTCACACCAAAATTCATCTCATTCTGATTAACCATCTCAAGGCTACAAAAGGAAAACTGATTTTTTTCTCTGAATGGCCACACAATTTTTTTCGAATTGTCGAGGAAGATATGGTCTTGGAAATTAACCAATTGGTGAGGTAGCATTTTGTAGTACATAAAAGTGATAATTCATGATAAAAGAAGTTTGTACGTTGACGACCGTTGTCCGGTTAATATATCGACGTAACAATATTTTGCAGCGATATAAATAATTTAATAAGTAGTTCTGGGGTCACCCAAAGTTTTCCGAATAAATGCACTGATCTGCATAGAACAAATATACCTGTATACCAAAGCTATATAAAAAAATCAGTTCATGTGAAACACTCCCCAAAAAACAGGAAGGGGAAGCTGTGAATATCCTTATATTTCTACATATTCGTGAAATTAAAGGAAGGATTAAAGGAACACCTGAGATGTTCGAGGAGTGGAGCGACAGGTTTTTCTCATTTTGCACAACACCTTTTGGATGCAAATCATGATTATGATGTTAAAAATAATTTTAAAATATTGCATAGGGATGGTAAAGGATATAAACTTAATAATTTGGAGCTTCTGGAAATTCATAAATCTTTTAAAAATGAAAAAATATTGACTCTTAACTCTCAAATAAAATTTAATTATCTCCCTATTTTTACTTCAATAATTTGATTCATGATAGCGACACCTGTTTGGGACATTCAATACCACGGTCCCGTCTCTAGTATTAGCATATTGTAAATTAGTAGATTTATTTTATTGAATTGTTGGTTTTCATATTACATTCCTAGATAGCGTTGTAATTCTGACCGCCATATTCACAAAGCATTCAATCTCCGTTAAGTCCTAACTGAGGTCCTCAGTTAAGGATAAATAAGAATCGCAACCTCAGTTAACGTGAAAATTAACGTGAAACAGGCATGTTTCACCACCGTTAAATACGTTAATTGAGGTTGCGATTCTTAATCATCCTTAACTGAAGACCTCAGTTAGGACTTAACGGAGATTGAATGCTTTGTGAATACGGCGGTGAATGTGTGAAAATTTTTTTCTTATTTTGTTTTGATGTGATATTTCTGTTCATTCATTGTATTTAATTAGTTAGACGTAGTTTGAGTATTTGACAGACACCATATTTGATATCCCTTTAAGGAAAATAATTTACTTCGTTACTCTTAAGTTGTGTTGGTTTGCCGTTTATTGGATTGTAGAATTTGTGATTTGGACCTTCTCTCATGTACATGGTTGAGGCTGCTGTTGTTTTTTAAGCAGTTTTGGTTTGATATTGGCATTATAACTTGTATTGTGAGTATTAATCGTACAAAGTTATCACAATTTTAGTTTTATAATTTTGATATTCGCTTGTAGCCAAGTGACCTGAAGATGGAGTTTATTTATTAACCCCGAAACCATGGTAGTCAAACATTAAATGTTAGTTGGAATTGTGAGAATTTATGACATTTTTTGTGACTTTTCATTGTTTTCATGAAATGCTTACCATTGATATTGAGTTCTGTAGCTGCCTTACTGTTATCTCGACTGTTCATGGCAGTGTTGAACTCCGTTAAGGTCGTTCCATACGAGACGGCCGATCCAGAACTGGCACTCCTCCTTCCGTTGATTTGTCCTACTGTTGTTAGTTCACCATCCGATGGGTGCAGGTAGTGGTCTCCAAACCTCTCCGTGTACCTTCATCAGAAAGTGTTAGATAATAGTATACTCTTTATACTTCCTAACAATAATGACATCCTTCTTATATCGTTCAAAATAAGACGTTATTCGCCAACACCTCCAACAGTTTAGACAACAAGTGTGTTTTAGGTCAACATTTGTGCGTATTCTCCGAAAATTAAGAATGAGGTGTCATTCTATTCGGAATGGCATGTAGATAGTTTTTGAGAAAATGCTAAGCCGCTTGAAAAAATTGCGATGAACAATTAAGTAAAATCAAAAAAGGTTGGGTTCTTCGCCAATACCTCAAAAACTATTTTATATAATTCAAATTTGAAAAATTAATTTACCATGGTAAATTATGTTGTCCATTCTCCTGTATTGGACACTTAATTCGAATTTACCATGGTAAATTCGATTAAGGGCGTCCAATACACGAGAATATACAATAGAACATACGCGCAAAAGCTTCTGACTTCACGTCAGTGCTTGAACCAATTTTTGTAATATTTACTTCGTATTTTTTTCAAATTTTCTAGAGGTACGGTTCTTACAAATTTAATTTACATTTTAAACACGTCTATATGTTGATTTTTTACTACTAGTTACCAAGCTTCGATTAGATCGAATATTTATTTTTTGAGTTATCAAGGAAATAATATTCCAGGTGGCTATAACTCGGAAAACGTTAGACCGATTATACCCAAAAACGAACTCAACTCTCCCTTTCGGATACGCAACCTACCCTGAAAATTGCAAGTCCCTATCTCCTTTCGTTCGAAAGTTATCCAGGCAACGGTCACCCATCTACTGAACTCACACAAGAATGCTCGAATCTCCAACAATATTTAACCTATCGTATTAAAACTTGAAACTTGGCAGTAGAGTTAGGTTATGAAGGCTCTTGCAAAATTTCAGCTATTTCAAACCGATAGTTACTGATATATAGAATTTTTTTTTTCAATTTTCAATGATTTTTTAAAAATTTTCTACAGATACTATCTTCACGAAATTCTGCAAGAATTTTCGCGTTGGCATTCTACAACTAATAACCATGTTTGAATTCAATCGGTTTAGTATTTTTCAAGTTGATGAGGAACAAAAAACAACCAAATTTCAGATGGCTATAACTCTAAAACTGTTTGGCCGATTATGCTCATAAATTTACTGAAATGTCGCATTCTGATGCACATCCTAACCTGAAAACTTCAAGCCGCTATCTCTTTCCGTTCTCAAGTTATCGTGACAATAAGAATATTTTTCAATAATTTTTTAATAATTTTCTAGGCATACGATTAGCACAAAATTTCACAAACGTGCTTAGGTTTATATTCTACAACTACTCACCAAGTTTCAATTCGATCGAATTTATATTGGTTGAAAACAAAATTATTACTCGGGAACCACTGGGCCGATTATGCCCATTAACGAACTTGTCCGTCGTAATGAGATGCGCCACTCACCCTGAAAATTTCAAGTTGCTAGCTCTTTTCGTTCTCAAGTTATCGTGGCAACGGCCGGACGGCCGGCCGGACAGAATCGAATTTGACCTCGAATTCTTCATTGGGGAGTCGAACTAAATCGTTTGATACCATTTTCGTCAAAAAATTCGAAAGTTACAGACATTTGGGCAAAATGATAACGCGATGTTCCCCAGAACATACGCGCAAAAAAATTCTAAAAGAGGAGGAACTTTCTCAAAATAGTTCTAACTCCCGGAACTGTATAACCAATATTCATTATTTTCCAGGAGGATTGAAAATACACCCGATAAAGGGTACTCCGACATGCACAAGCCTGGCCCCTTTGGACCTTTAATGAATAAATATTATTTAAACTTATTAAATATGAAAATAAAAACATTTAAAAATTCATGTGCGTGCAAGATGGATCAGTGATCATTAATCCGTGGTCCAGAAATTTTTATCGCAATTTTCCAATTAGTAATCCATCAGTTAATTAAACCATTTTTTATAATCATGATTTATCTTGGTCTTTGATATTAAAAATAAATTGTTTTCAAATCGTGATATATCTTGGTCTTTGATGTGAACAAAAAATTTGTTTTCAAATCATGATTTATCTTGGTCTTTGATATTGAAAAAAATCGATTATTACGAGCGCGCATGTTCTAGGGTATGTCGTGCTATCATTTTGACCAAATGTCCTCAGTCGAAATTTCGAAATTTTTGCTGAACATGGTCTCAAAAAATCGACCAAGGAATTGAGGTCAAATTCAATTCTGCTACGATTATTTTCGAACGGAAAGAGATAGCGACTTGTAATTTTTAGTGCATAGGATGCGTAACCGAATGAGACATTTGACTCTGTTAATAGGCATAATAGGCTAAACAGTTTTGGAGTTACCCTCATCTGAAATTTTGTTGTTATTTCCTCAATAACTCAAAATATACGAATCCAATTCAATTCAGACGTGATAATTAGATGTTGAATGCTAACGTCCAAATTTTTGGGGAATTTGGTGGGGAACACATAACTAGAAAATTTAAAAAAAAACATTGAAAAAAGTTATATATCTCAAAAACTATCCATCGGATTTTGATGAAATTTTGCGGCAGCCTTCCGAACCGAACTTCACAGCCAAGTTCTAAATTTGAACACGATCAGATCTATATTGTCGAAGATCCGAGCAGACTTGTGTGAGTTAAGTCGCTGGATGGATGACCGCTGCCAGGATAACTTTCGAACGAAAAAAGGTAGTGACAAAGTAGTGGCAATTCTCAAGGTAGATTGCGCATCCAAATGGAACTGTTAAGTTTGTTGTTGGTTATAATCGGCCAAATGGTTTCGGGGTTACACCCATCTGGAATATTGTTTTCTCATTAACTCAAAAAATACAGATCCGATTGAATTGAAACTTGGTAACTAGTTGTAGAATACCGACGCAACGATCTATGTAAAATATGAGTCAAATCAACTTGTTTAGATTAGAATTTTTTTTTACAAAACAAATTGCAAATTAAATTTTTTTCAATAAGCAGTTTTACCATAAGAATCCATTCATATTATTTTAACTCTAACAAGCTAATACTTTCGGAGATATGATTTTTCAAAATTTCAATGTAAATCGTATTTCTACGTTTTCACAGATGATGAGAATTATTCTGTGGGTATTAAATGAATTGTTATAATGTCAACTTATTTTCCTGAGACATAACGTTGTCTCATTGTCATTCATTCCAGCAATCGTATAAATATGAGAATTATAATACAATATCATACTTTTTGTTGGTTGATATTTTAATGCCGATGGTCAATCCATATGATGATGGGAATGGTAATGGTTAGTTAATAATATTGAGTTCAGAATATCTCCACTAAAAACAAAACTGGAATATTGGTGTATTGGAGTAGATTTGAGGAAAGATATATATTATCGTTCATCATAGAATTGAGGAATGAATATCTCGGATGAGTTCGTTGTTGGGTAGAATTCGTCTATTGGTTTTGGATTGATAATTTTTGGCACTCTTGTTGAATTTAAATTCTTATATGATGTTTGAATTCAATTTCTGCTAAGATGAAGTTCTAAATTTCAATAACGAATCGTACTTCTATGTTTTCACAGAATGCTATGAATATTCTATCTAAGCTTTATTATATGATCTGTGTTCATACTCGTACATTTCATCCTATTCTATAAGAGAGAGTCAAATTCATTTCAGCTATTTTAATTTGGTTTCTTCCATGGTGCAGTTCTCATTCTCAGATTGCTCATTTAATCTTGATAAATGAACTATTATTTGAATTGATTTCCTTTATGATGCAGTTCTATCATAAGAATACATTGATATAATTCTCAACTCTGAGAAACCAATACTTTCAGAGATATAATTTGTCTGTTTGAACTAGAGCGCCAGAAAGCTCCTGTCCACAGGGCTTGAACTCATTTTTTCAAATGAACTATCACGAAGTAACGGACTACTGTATCCATTATTTTACATTAAAATTTCAACACTTGATTCTTGACTTCCGTATAAGAAAATCGCATAATTGAATCTTCCAACCAGTTTATGTACGTGAAATATTTCCATAGTAACAACAAAGAAAAATTTTCTTCAACAGTCGCCAGGTCTTTGGAATTGTTGAATTCACTAATATCTTCTCAAATTCATTATTTTTCCCAAGAAAATTCTCATTGTGAAAAATACGTAATAACTACGACTTCTATGTAGAGAGGACAACGTTGCATAGTTATCTGACAGGAAAATGAGCATAACATTTTCAAAATATACACTGTGAAATGTGTCGAAATTTCATGGCCAACCGGGAGACTTTATTAATGTGAATGGAGTATGTATATATATTATAAGCAAGGAATGATTATTTTTCATTATTCATTTGCAAGGACGAATCATTCAATGTTCCACTAGATTTAACGTGTATTTATTTGAATCAGAATATATCATGGTACCTGCGTTAAAAACTGTTGAATTCGCATATAAAATATGATAGCGATTCAAGTTATATTTGCTGAATGGTGGAATTGTGTTTCCTCTCGTTATAAATGGCAGGTAGACAGACATGGAATTGAATTCCTTCCCCCAATTTCGAATGCTCCAAACTGGATGAAATTCATACTTCCCTCCGTAAACATCAATACAAAAAAATTCGCTGGAACAGAATAAACGAGAGCAGCTATGCATCCTCAGTCCTCACGCAGGAGATCATATTCTGTATTACATTCAGGATGCATCTATTCTTGAAAATAATTAATGGAATACTACAAATATTTCATTCAAAAAATATAATAAAAAATTATTACCAGCAAATTAATTCTTATCCTTAAGCCTATTGCATAATATTCTGATTTTGAATAGCCCAATATTCCATGAAACTATACTCATGACTTTAGAAATGTTGCATCCAGAAGGAATCTTGTTTTTCCAACGACCATCGGACAGGAGGTGATAGAGGATCATATGAGGAGTCATAGAAATCTCTTATGCCTACTAGTTGCGGAGACCAGGGTATTTCCTCAAAATCATTGAATTTTCAAACCCCTATAAGTTCAAAACTATTAAATAGATTTTGATAATATTTTGCAAGTTTATTGTCCTTTAGAAAATGTAAAATAAAAACCGGACCCAACTAGAATTGTTGATTTTTGACGTAAGGACACAAACCGTCACCACAAAAACCATCACCATTAGTTTCGTAAAGAGAAAAATTGTGCTAAGGAAATTAGTGAGAATAATGAGTTGTTAATAGGGGTTAGGTCATTATTGAGTAAAATGTCCTTTCTCTTATACATTTCGACCCATTCTTCAACTTGTTTTAGAATATACTATTTTGCATGATGATGAAAACGGTGCGGAATAAATTGGTGCGGATACTTTTAGTCGAACAATTTGTATGTGAATTGAACTTCTAACAAACCTAAACAATTATAATTATTAATGAAATTTCATAGAAGCTGCTCCACTGACGGCTATGCGTCGATAGATTCGATAGATCTAAAACTGCTTTTCGTTAAGGTTCGTTAAGGTTCCCAATATCAGCACATACTCCATCAATTTATCTGAATCAATTGAGCTCTGGTATTAATGGATTCCTGATAGATATAACTTTTCAAATGACTCCATAAAAAATAGTCTATTGGGGTATGATCAGGAGAACGTGCTGGCCATCTTCTAGGACCTCCCCTACCTATTCACTGATTTGGAAACTCTGCATCAAGATAAATTATGATTGCTTGTCAGTTTGCCCAAATGTCTGCAATTTTCGGATGAAAATGGTCTTAAACGATGTGGTTCGACTCACTGATCAAGAATCCGTGGTCAAATTTTTTTACGATTTTGTCAGGCCGGCTGTTAAATACTCGAATCCGGAAATGAATGCTCCCTCAACATAAAGAAAGTTCATTTTTCTGATTTCAACGTCCAAATTTATTACGATTTAACGAACGAAGGCGTTAGAACATTTGTGTCAAGGCAGATCCGCCAGAATATTTTCAACTTATTGCATAACCCTTCGCACCCTGGTATAAAAGCCACGAACAAATTCATAAGTTAGCGTTTCATTTGACCATCGATGAATAAAGACTGTCAAAACGAGTGGACACGTTGTTGTGTCCCTTGTCACTGTGGCCTCAGCCTTTTTGTCCACCTAGATCTCGCATTCCGGTGTTCCGCTCAGAATAACATCGAATCAATGTCGATAGTTCTAATCTAGTTTATTTAGGGAACTATGCAAGGTGCTCGGTACAAAACACATACGTACAACAGCTTTCCACCCTCCAGCTAACTGCATTGTCGAAGGGTTTCATCGCCTACTTAAAGCAGCAATAAAGTGCCACACTATGAACAATTGGTTGAAAACCTTACCAATAGTTCTATTAGGAATTCGATCGTGGGTGAAAGAGGTTATGAAAACAAGTTCTGTTGAAATGGTTTACAGTTCAAGTCTTCTCTTACCCACCGGATTTTTCGCCCCTTCGGATCAAAAAAATAAATTCGGAATTCGTAGAGATATTGAAGGTACAGTGGCGGAAACCGAAAGGGAATAATTTTTTTTCCTATTGTAAATTTGGCTCCATCCATGTATATCTATGGCTATATCGCGCCGTCGTTGACAACAAAAACGTCAGAATTTATTGAGGTAATTTCAAATAAACGGAAATAATTATAAAATGCCCCGACATTTGAACTATGGTGAGAAAATGTTGAAATGTTGAAGCGACGCTGGAAGGAAGGGAGCATTCAACGTCCGATTAGAGTTGGAATTAGAAGAATATCGGATCGAAATGAAGACAATGCGCTTATCAATTATTTTAAGGAGCATCCATTCGCAACTGCTGTTGAAGCTTCAGTTCACTGATTTCCCTGGATCCCTAAGAACAGCGCAAAATAGAATCAAGGAAGGTAACTTAACAAACTATTCTGCAGCAAAGAAGGCATTCTTAACAGAAGACCATAAAATGAAGAGATTGCAGTTCGCAAATGGATATTTAAATATGGATGACAATTTTTGGAGGACCGCAGTGTTTTCTGATGAAAAAACTTTTCAATCGTGCAGCAGTGGACAACTTCGGGTTTATAGACCTCGAAACCAAAGGTATGACGAGGATTAAGTCCACTCTGTAAAAAATAGTGGTCGCTGTTCAGTGAGTGCGTGGGCTTGGGTAAGCATCTATGGAACTGGTGTCTGCTGGAAAATAGATGGGAGCTTAACAGGCGAACATTATAAAGAAATATTAGAAAATGTAATGATACCTTCGGTTACACAGGTGTTCCCTGAAAACTTTATATTTCAGCATGATAATTTTCCTATTCACACTTCGAATATAGTAAGACAATGGATGCAGGAAAAACATATAATCGTTCTACCTTGGCCTGCAAGAAGTCCGGACATGAACCCTATGGAAAATATTTGGGGGCATATGGTAAAATTAATGTATGCTCGAAATTTCAGACTAGCAAATGCCCAAGAATTATGGGAATCCATAGAAAATGTTTGGGAACATATATCTGATACATATGATACGAGATCATTAGTTTTATCAATGATGAGTCGCCTGGAAGCTGTTATAGTAGCCAATGGTACTGCTATAAAATATTGATTATGTTGTTGCATCAATAGATATAAAATATTCAATCTCGTTGACTCGTTTTCATTCAGGGTTTGAATCAAGGATCGGCAACTGGTGGACCGCGGTCAGTATTCGGACCGCAAGAAATCGAAACCTGTTCCTCCAAAAATTTGAACTTATACCTATCCATAAAATAATGTGAAAACAATATTAAACAGATAAATATATGCCAGTGCTATGTTTGTCAATGTTTCTAGTATTTTACAAGAAATACAGCGATCGAAATTTAGTATAGATACGTAATGGTTATTATGGTGTAGGCATGGACGTCGCAGCAATTTACCCAAAATATTCGGGCTCCACTTACAAATTACCTGCCGACCCCTGGTTTAAATGAACCTGCGAAGCGTTTGGGTTTGGCACTTTCATGTACTAGCAATTCAAAACCACTGAATAGAGCTATTCTGTGTCAAAGCTTCATCTAATCAACTAAAAATAGCCAAATATGCTCTGTAGAGTCGTTCACTTTTTGATTTCCGGCACTGTACATCTCAACGACGTGAAGCCAAACGCCGTTATTCGGCATGATTGTAAACCAACCTTCATTTTCAAAGACCTGTCTACTGCCAAGCACGTTTTTGTTCGATTAGATGCGGTTCGTGCGCCCTTGCAACGCAACGATAATTATTTCGTAATCAAAATAGGCGACAACAACTCGACGGTCTCATTAGATTGAAACCAGCATTTCTTTTGTTTTGATTGTGAATCAGAAAGAGAACATAACTTTCAATCCGTGATCTTAACCTTCCAAACTTCTCAACAAGAATTGCATACCAAAGGAAATAGTAATCGCAAAATTGGTTCAAGCACTGACGTGAATTCAGAAGCTTTTGCGCGTATGTTCTCTTATCCATTCACCTTTATTGGACACTCTTAATCGAATTTACCATCGTAAATTCTATTGACTGTTCTCCTGTTTTGAAAACTCTTAATTTACCATGGTAAATTCGATTAAGAGTGTCCAATACAGGAAAACAGACAATATAATTCACCATGGTAAATTCGATTAAGAGTGTCCAATAAAGGAGAATTGACAAGAGAACATACGCGCAAAAGCTTCTGACTTCGCGTCAGTGCTTGAACCAATTTTTATTTTCAATTTTTTTTTTTTAATTTTGTATTTTTTGAGATATTGAGGAAACAACAACCAAATTTCAGATTGATATAACTCCAAAACTATTTGGCCGATTATGCTAGTTAACGAACTTAGATGTCGTATTTGGATGCGTAATCTACCCTGAAGAATGCAAGTCGCTTTTTCTTTCCGTTGTCAAGGAATCATGAGAAACATAATATTTTTTCGTAATTTTTTGAAAGTTTCTAGTGGTACGGTCCTCACAAAATTTTACACACGTCTTCATGTCGATATTCTACAACTAGTTACCAAGCTTCAATTCGATCGAGTGTATATTATTTCCTCGATATCCCAAATATCGAGGAAATAATATTCCAGATGGGTATAACTCCGAAACCGTTGGGCCGATTATGGCCAACAGCGAACTTAACTCTTCCATGCAGATGTGCAACCTATCCTGAAAATTTCAAGTCCCTATCTCCTTTCGTTCGAGAGTTGTCGAGGTAACGCTCACCCATCCAGCTACTGAACTCACGCAAGGCTGATCGGATCTCCAACAATATACATCCGATCATGTTCAAACTTGGAGTAGAGTAAGGTTCTGAAGGCTCTCGCAAAATTTCAGCGATATCGGACGAATAGTTTCTGATATACCTATAGAATTTTTTTCAATAATTTTCTATGATTTTCTAAGAAATTTCTAGTAATATGATCCTCACAAAATTTTGCAAAAAATTTCGCGTTGACATTCTACAACTAATAACCATGCTTGATTTGGATCGGTTTTGTATTTTTCGAGTTATTGAGGAAATAACAACCAAATTTCAGATGGGTATAACTCCAAAACCGTTTTTCCGATTATGTCTATAAACAAACTCAAATGGCGCATTAAGATTTTCAACCTTACCTGAAATTTTCAAGTCGCTATCTTCTTCCGTTCTTAGGTTATCGTGACGTAAATAATATTTTTTAATAATTTTTTTTAATTTTCTAGCAATACGATGTTCATAAAATTTCAGAAAGTGCTTAGGTTTATATTCTACAACTACTCACCAAGTTTCAATTCAATCTGTTCAGTATTGGTTGTATAAAAAAGGATTACTCGGAAACCGTTGGGCCGATTATGCCCATTAACGAACTTGTCCGTCCTATTGGGATGCGCCACCTACCCTGAAAATTTCAAGTCGCTATCTCTGTCCGTTCTCAAGTTATCGTGGCAACGGCCGGCCAGCCGGACAGAATCAAATTTGACCTCGAATTCTTCATCAGGGAGTCGAACTCATTCGTTTGAGACCATTTTCAGCGAAAAATTCGAAAGTTACAGACATTTCGGCAAAATGATAACGCGATGTTTCCCAGAACATACGCGCAAAAATGCACTACATGTTCAAGTAGAAGAGTACGTTTCCTGGATAGATTACAAGGCTAATTCAAGTTTCCATTACATTCATCATATAATATCTTTTTGTTACCTACTCCCTGTACATTGAGAAAATATAGTTCGTATCGATATATTTCAAACATGTATAGCGGTTTCATATTTTTACATAGTACCATTTACAAAATATAAATTGTTTAATCTCTCATCTTAACGTTATCACTGGTTAGGGGATATGTGCTGACAAGAGCGATTTGACATAGTTCCTGGGTCGAGAGGAGTTTGTCATCGTATGACTCAAAGCAAAGATATCTGCACATTTGTAACAATGGCATTTCATGGGCTCGATCCTCAACTTTCTAATTCCCGGTATCGAAACCAGGGAGAATAATATTCCCCTTCAGGTAGAAACCTAATCAGGCGCCGGTCCATCAACCCATTGGCAGGTATAAAGAAGGATCACCCGAGAAGCGGGGTCAGTAACAATTTTTTAAGTTACCGTTTGTAACCAAAACAGGTCTCCTCGAAATAGATATGACCACTAACGACTGTTCCCAAGTCGCAGCGGTTAAATTCGGAGCTACTATAGCTCGGGGATCCGCGGTCTAGCTCCAGTGGAGATGGGAGTGGATTCCAAAACGGGAACCTGGTAAATGGGCGCCAGGTAAATTTAATTCTCCCAGATACCCCAGCCTAATGCAATAATTCCTAAATTCACCAAAAAAATATTCACGCTAAAAAAACAAACAACTTATTCCAGTAGCTTACAACCCAGGTCTTTAAATTCAATAAAATAAAACTACTGTGAAACCCTGAATAAGGGTAGCGGAAATTGTACGTAGATATTTTTCCTTGATTCAAATACGCGTCGCTTGAGCTCAGGCGCATCCACGTTTCTTATCTATGATCATATATTATTACCACAAATCTTTCCCCAATTTCCACTTTACAACAACAATAATAATTTATATAATTGATGATAATATATGTTCTAGTCGCCTATAGCAGGTATAAGATATATATCGAGATATGTTTCCAATAACTTGCGTGCTATTCCTATTCCTGAACGTAGTATTACGCCGATGGTCTCGCAATACTGTCCCCTTTCTCTCTTAGCTCGTAGTCTGCAACCCTCGATTGAATGTCCCTCAGCGTTGCTTACTGGCCACCTTGTATATACACTCGTGATCTGCAACCCTGCGTCGGCTGTCTCACAGCGTCACTTATGGAACACCTTGTATACACTCGAATGCCTCAGTTCTACTCTTCCTGACATAAAAACCCCTGATATTCGGGGTTGTCCTGTATAGGTTTGCTTCAAAACTAAATCTGGTCGTGCCTCCACCAAATAAACTGTTCCGTCAAAGTCGCCAAGATCGTTCACGTGGTCAACTTGGATTTGCAAAAGGTCTTTAAATCCTCTTTCGAGACAAGTGAAGGTTACCTGTTATCCTTCCAAATCAAACCAATATAACCCTCACTCTTAATTCGATTTTCGAAACTATATCCAACTAAGAAGATTTCAATAATTCTAACAAAGTTGCGAAAATGCGTTTAACCTATGCTTCCTTCGTCGAATCTTCACAAAAATGGACGATCTCATCTGACCGACGCCGACTCTGACAAAACGAAACAATATTGCCAACTCATTCGGCTCTAAGAATACGATAATTCTTTGTGCGTCGATTGGTACCACTGAGACCAAACCTCAAATTTAATGTCAACATAAACGACAACCTTATAGCAAACCAAATATAAACAAACTCGTGCCCGGGTTAAAATGGAACGTTACATAGAATTATGTTTTCGTCTTCGTCAAGCGTTTCAATGATTCCCGTAAACGTAGCACCTCAGCATTATGGAAGGGAACTCTGTTGACGTTCTTCATTACGAACAACGTAAAGAAAATATGACAGAGAACATGTGAGCAAAAAAGCGTCGCTAAAGTTGATTACTTACAAAAAGCGACGCCAACCACTTAAATGATACTTGAACTATTACTTGATAATATAGAAGTTTTAAAGTTGGATTCGCTCCTTTGTTCCTGAACGTTCAGCATTCAAAAATTCATTAATTCAAATATTATTAGTGTTCAATAAGTTACATATTATTCAATAGGTAAGAATGTAAGGCCTGCCTGGTGTTTTCTATTATCAGTACCTGGCAATTATACTTCTTTACATTGTATCCTTTTCTAGACAAACCTGCTGTATCTTTTCGAAAATTTATCTACTATGTACTAGAATCTGAATTATTAATGAATTTCTTTATTTCAGCTTGTGTATAATTATTGCTGTAATTAATATGCCATTTGTGTTAGGCTGGTTTTCCTGTCACGCTGACGGTCGGCGCTGACGGTCAGCGCTGATCGGTCAGCTCGGATCCTTTTAGCATTACGCTGATCACATTGAGAAATAGAAGGATGCTATTGTCTCTGGCTCACTGAATGTGGAGGCTTGTTGGCGCCAGCTAGTCAGCGGCGCCGACGCGCCGGCGCGTACGTGCGCGTATATAGCTCAGCGCTGACGGCCGTCAGCACTGCGTGACTCGAAAACGCTACCTATAGCTACATACATATTGACCCATCAGCGCCGACCGTCAGCGTGACAGGAAAACCAGCCTAAAGGGGAAGCCCTAATGCATTTAAATTCACTAGGTTCTTGTACGTAAGGATTATAATATTACTCTTGTTGCTTTTTGTGTCTGAGAATCTTGCTGTGATATTGAAGACCATTCATGGTGGGACCGATTACCATAAATGAGTAACTTCGTAATAGTTTGGAATTGGAATTCCCGTAGCATCAGTAAGCAGGAATGTTAATACGGTAGAGTGTGAATGATTAATACGCCTTCCCAGGTGTACCGTGAGTGGATCCAGAGATAGCTTTAAAACGCCGCGAACGTTGATCGATGAAGAAGGAATAAAGTTACTCAGGGCTTAGCTCTCTGATAGTATGTTTAAAGTCATTAATCCTTTTGGGCTCCTTCTGGTGAAGCTAAATGAAACCGATCAATACAGTATAATAAGCGCATCCCATGTGCATATCCTGCACCTTCCGATAGGTGTACTATATTATACATCGATCGTTCTAGAAATACACGATTTTTTAGAAAATTATTAATTTGTTATGACCTTGCGATACTTGAGACTATTTTCAAGAAAAAATAAAATTCACAACCATAAAAACGGATGCCATTATGAATTCAATACTTAACGGACAACTTTTATTGCCCCTAAATCCTAATGCTTCGAAAATTTCGTCTCTATCTGAACATCTGGAGAAACTTATTCTCTTGTACTCCTTGTAGTGAAGATGTGAACAATTATTGTATACATCTGTGGAACTACGTGAAATAAAACTGGTAAAGAAATGAAGCTATTCAATGAGTCGAAAAGTGTTCTGAGGAATACGCCAAGAACCCCCTCAATGATCTACCCATGCACTGGGAAGGTATTCTTTGAAAATTACACCAAATTGTTCAATTCTATTAAAAAATGTAGCGACATCGATAGCCTATTTAAAACATCAACAAAACTTTCGAAATATTGGAAAGCTGAGTTTGAAGAATATTTGCTGTTAGAAAGAGCAAATAGGAATCAAAATATTTTACAGTGGTGGAGAGTGATGAAAAAGTTCTTCCTACACTTTCCAAGATGGCCGATGATTTATGAATGGCTACATACCTGTTGAAAGATTATTCTCTACAGCACGTATGGTCATGGTAAAAACAGATACATCATTGAAAAATGATGTGATGCAAGCGTGGTTATGTTTGAATTCTTGGTCATCGAGTAATTTAAAAGTTGAAATTATCAGTGTTTAAAATTAAAAATGGGTTCAAGCCCTGTGGACAGGAGCTTTCTGGCGCTCTAGTTCAAACAGACAAATTATATCTCCGAAAGTATTGGTTTCTCTGAGTTGGGAATTATATCAATGTATACATATGATAGAGCTGCATCATAAAGGAAATTCAATTCGAATAATAGTTTATTTATCAAGATTAAATGAGCAATCATGAGAATGAGAACTGCACCATGGAAGAAATCGAATTAAATAGGGCCAATTCTGCCCAATAACGAACTTAACCGAGATATTCATCTCCCTAACCTACTCTGAAAATTTCAACTACCTAGCTCATTCCGTTCGAGAGTTATTGTGGAAAAACTCTTTTTAAATTTTCAAATTTTTTTTTTTACACTTTGCGGTAATCTGGTCAATACAAAACTTCACATGCGTATAAAGGTCATGATTCTACAATTTGATGCTAAATTTCAGATAGATCGAACGAACTTGTCCGAGATATTTACGCTCCAAAAACACCTTGCAATTTTCAATCCGCTAACTCCTTTCGTTCGAGAGTTATCGTGCCTACGGCCGGTCGGCTGGCCGGACAGAATCGATTTCGCACTCGGATTCTTGATCAGTGAGTCGAACCAAATCGTTTGAGACCATTTTCAGCTCTAAATTTCAAAATTACAGACACTTGGGCAAATTGATAAGCACACTGTTCCGAGGAACTAGAGCGCCAAAAAAACAAGTTTCGTATGACAATTGCCCAAAACAGGTTTAAAGTACCTACAAATAGTAGGTATTCCATAAAACAAATATGAAAGAAGATAAGTAATAATAAAAAATTACCTTGTAATCGATCAAAAATTTCCTGATCTACGTTCACCAAACTACAGAATTATGCTTTCAATATTTACGTAATATTTTCAAACATTTTCGGGTGAGGTCCCCGTTGCATCGCTAAAATACGAGTATTTCAACCCCAATATTTTTGAAGTTACAATATTTCCTTTTGTCAAGTTGACATTATGAGAATTCATACATAGAATAATAATTATATCAATCTGTGAAATACGATTTACATTGTTATTTTAAAAAATCATATCTCCGAAAGTATTAGCTTGTTAGAGTTGAAAATGATATGAATGGATTCTTATGATAAAACTGCTTATTAAAAAAAATTTGATTTGGAATTTGTTTCGTGAAAAAAATTTTTTTTTTTTTTACTCCGAAACCATCTGTCCGATTTTGCCCAATAACGAACTTAGCCGAGATATTCATCCCCCAAACCTACTCTGAAAATTTCAACTCTTTAGCTCATTCCGTTCGAGAGTTATCGTGCTTACGGCCGGCCGGCCGGCCGGCCGGACAGAATGAATTTCGATCACGGATTCTTGATCAGTGAGTCGAACCAAATCGTTTAAGACCATTTTCATCGAAATATTCCAAAATTACAGACATTTGGGCAAATTGATAAGCACTCAGTTCCGAGGAACTAGAGCGCCAAAAATAATATGTACCATGTACCTACATGTACAAATATTTTTGTATATTTTTGTATAATAAATATAGCTTTACAAAATTATTCATTATTGTATACCATTTCGTTTATATATTATAATATTTATTATCGTTATTCAGAATTAAGCGAGACGAGACGAGATAACTGATAACGAGATGAGAACGAGGCCTATTTTTTTGGGAATTGGCGAGAGCGAGACGAGATTTTTTATACTCTCGCCTAACCTCGTCTCGTGTGAAGCCCTAGTATTTATGTCGATATTCTACAACTATAGTTACCAACTTTCAATACGATCTGTATTTTTTTGAGTTATCGAGAAAATAACATTCCAGACGGCTGTAACTCCGGAACTGCTCGGCCGATTATGTATTAGAAATCTTCGGTTGGATGAATCTCACTTGATGTTCCATTGTTAATTTTTCAATATATTATAGAGATTACTTCACTATGGTAAATTTCTCTTTTTGATTCTGTGCGCTAATGGATTTATAGTTTTCTGTGTGTCATAATAATAACGTTTAAGTGACGCAATAATGACGATTGACGGTTTATCTTTCCGGTATGGAGTTTCTAGTTTCTAATGCTAGATACCTTGTTCTCGATAAAGATGATTTTCTAGAAGTCTCATGTACAAAAACATACGTCAAAGATTGGCGTTTTTGGCTAGGTCTAAAGTGATGCCTTATACATTTTTGGCTTGGACCTATTTTCTGGCTGGGAGCGATGCTATATCTATTTTTCGGCTAGGACTGAAGTTGAACTCAATCTGCTGGATTTTGGTTTGAAGTGAAGTTGAACCGTATCTAGTAATATCTTTGGCTGGGATTGAAGCTTTGTTTTACCTATAGGAATTTGGCTTGGATTGAAGCTTTACCTTACTTATGTTGAGTTGAATCTATTCTTGGGCTGAAACTGAACCATACCTGATAGTAACGGGTCCGCCAAATAACTTTTTTTTTTGAAAATGCAATAAAAGAAAATCTACTGAATATTTTCTCTAATTTCCTTTTTCATTTGAAAGTAAAATCCTTCTGGTTAGTAATGGAAAATAATTTCATTCAAATGGCTGCCTCAGGTGGTCATGCAGTAGCCTACACGATCGGTCCAATTTTTAAGCACATTATCGATTGTGTGCAGCTGTATTTCACCAATGGCTTCACGGATATTGTCCTTTAAAGTGTCAATTGTCTCTGGCTTGTTGGCGTTACACTTATCTTTGACGGCACCCCACAATTAATAGTCCAACGGTGTCAAATCGCAGCTCCGAGGTGGCCAAACGACATCAGCTAAGTGGCTGATAATGCGATCTTCAAAAACAGGGCAACTCCTGAACCAATTGGACTTTGTATGGCGTCATACCAAGGTCTTTATGCAAAATTTGTCTCAATGATGTCTCCGAAATGTTCAATTCTTGAGAACGACGGTGAAATGATGTTGATGGCGCTTCACGCACACTTTCTGTCACAGCAGCAATATTCTCGGGTGTACGCACTGTTTTTAGCTTTTCACGCTTTGGTTTGTCGATGAGGATGCCAGTTTATTTCACTCTTTTCACAAGATAATGAACATACGGAGCTGACGGTGCTTCTCTTCTTCCAAAATCCGTACGCAATTTTCGCACACATTCTGCAACATTATCACGATTTTCAAAGTAATGTCGCAATATTTCCCAGCGTTGTTCAACCGTATACCTACACAACCATATTCGTTAAGCGGAAGGATAAAACTAATTATCTGTCAAATCAGACATGAGCTAAGTGTTACCATTCACGAAATAAGCACTAGTTGAAAAAAAACCGTTAGATGGCGGACTCTTTATTTGTTTTGAAGATAAATTGAACAATTTCAACGTTTTGAACTAGGACTGATCCCTGCATTTCCTACACCTTATCTGGACCTGGAAGAGTTGCCTGTGCCTGGTATAACTAGAAGAGTACCTCAGGTTTTTTTCCTGGACGAATTGCCCAAGGAAGGTTAAAATTCAGAGCTAAGTAATTTTTCTTTGTAATCAAAGGAATTAGGTATTAGACTTTTAAAAACCAGTTTCATCAGTTATTAGCTTATATCACATGAAGTATAAATATAGCGTTGATCCCTAATGAACTAGTTAGGCAAACAACTTTTAAGACCTGGACATTATAACTCTCCCATTCGGATGCGCAACCTATCCTGAAAATTTCAAGTCCCTATTTCTTTTCGTTCGAAAGTTATCAAGGCAACGGTCACCCATCCATTTACTGAACTCACCCGAGGCTTCTCTTATCTCCAACTATATAGATCCGATCGTGTTAAAACTTGGAACTTGGCAGTAGAGTTAGGTTTTGAAGACTCTCGCAAAATTTCAGTGATAAGAGAGGAATAGTATATGGTATATAGAATTTTTTTCCATCATTGTTTAAAAATTTTCTTGTCATACGATCCTTACCAAATTTTGCAATAATTATCGCGCTAACATACTACAACTAATTACTATGTTTTAATTGAATCGGATTAGTATTTTTCGAGTTATTGGGGAAATAACAACCAAATTCTAAATGTGTACAACTCCATAATCGTTTGGCCGATTATGCCTATTAACAAAGTCAAATGTCGCATTCAGATTCTCAACCTACCCTAATAATTGCAAGTCGCTATCTCTTTCCTTCCTTAGGTTATCGTGCCATAAATAATATTTTTTAATAATTGTTTTGAAATTTTCTAGTGATACGATTCTCACAAAATTTCACAGTCGTCTTTGTATCAGTATTCTTCCACTAACTACCAAGTTTCAATTTGTTTGGATCTGTATTGTTATATGACAAAATTATAACTTGGAAACCGTTGGACCGATTACGTCCATTAACGAACTTGTCCGTCGTATTTGGACGCGCCACATACCCTGAAAATTTCAAGTCGCTATCTTTTCCGTTCGCAAGTTATCGTGGCAACGGATGGACGGCCGGACAGAATCAAATTGGACCTGGAATTTTTCATCAGTGAGTCGAACCTAATCGTTTGAGACTATTTTCGGCAAAAATATGGAACATTACAGACATTTGGGTAAACTGATAACGCAATGTTCCCCAAAATATGCGCGCAGAAACAGGAAGCAGTACAATATCACGGAAATATTGCCATACTAGCTGTATTGAAGCCCTGGCAGAAAAATATTCTGGCCACAGATGCTCAACATTCTAAGAACACCGGTGCCGTTTTAATAAACCAAATCAACAAATCCAGAGCGTTCCTGCTAATCGGGTTCGTATAATAAATATACTTATGCATATATTTCACAAGTCAAATAGACCCCAGGGGATTCATTGATTTGCCGAGAAAGCAAGAGCAGACGCGTTTCTGGCTTCTTGGCCATCATCCGTACTCTGTAGCTTCTCAACAAATTCAACTAAACTGACCCGGGTTAAGCCCCTCAGAGCCGGCTTGGTCGATCGTACCTAATCGCCCACGCCACCTATGAGACAAAACACGGAAATCAGCCAAGTTGAAATTTAGTCTATTCCCTATAACAGAATTAACTTCGAGCATACAATGCATATGAGTAAGTAAAAGGATCTCATCATCTTTGGCGTTCGGCCGGATATAATTAAATCGTTATCGGAAGCTGAATAAGAGGCTGCTCAGAAAGTATATTTAATAATGGGGGACCTTTGTTGTAGAATGGGATAGGTAAAAGTTACTTTGTAAAAGAGCCGAATCATGAGGAAGGGAAGGAATTATTATCCAAGCTCGATTCTTCGTCCCTTCGGGTGCTCCTGTGTCGAACGATCTTCCTGCCGGCGAACTTAAATCATGTGCATCTCATATAGCTCTTCAGAGCTTATCACAGAGATTATCTGTTCCTATTTAAATTAGGTTCTCTCGTCTGTTTCTTGGTGTAGTGTAATCTGCACTCAAGGGCGTAGCCAGGAACTAATTTCGGGGGAGGTTTTGAAAAAGGAATTAATTTCGGGGGGGGTTTTGGGCTGTAAGGGTCAGTTTTTGCGGCAAAAAAAAATTTTTTAAGAGAAAAAATAACATTTCGGGGGGGGGTTTGAACCCCCAAAACCCCCCCCCTGGCTACGCCCTTGTCTGCACTGCACTCTGAAGCAGCTGATTTTCAGTGCAGTAAGACAAACTAATGAAAAATTGGTTCAAGCACTGACGTGAAGTCAGGAGCTTTTGCGCGTATGTTCTTTTGTCCATTCTCCTGTATTGGACACTCTTCTTAATTGAAATTATCATGATGTATTCTATTGTCCATTCTCCTGTATTGGACACTCTTAAATGGTGAATTCTATTAAGAGTGTCCAATACAGGAGAATGGCCAATAGAATTCATCATGGTATATTCTTAATCGAATTTATCATGATGAATTCTATTGTCCATTCTCCTGTATTGGACACTCTTAATCGAATTTACCATGATGAAGTATATTGTCCATTCTCTTGTATTGGACACTCTTAAATGGTAAATTCTATTAAGTGTCCAATACAGGATACAATGGCCAATGGAATTCATCATGGTATATTCGATTAAGTGTCCAATACAGGAGAATGGACAATAGAATTAATCATGATAAATTCGATTAAGAAGAGTGTCCAATACAGGAGAATGGACAAAAGAACATACGCGAAAAAGCTATTGACTTCACTTCAGTGCTTGAACCAATTTTTTTTCAATTAAATGAAACATCATTTTAAAGGAACACAAATTTAATAAATCAATTTTTTTTTTCAAATTTTCTAGGGGTACCTACCTACGGTTCCTAAAAAATTTTGAACACGTCAATGTTGATTTTCTACCACTAGTTACCAAGCTTCAATAAAGATTCGATCGAATCTTTATTTTTTGAGTTATCGAGGAAAAAATATTCCAGGTGGGTATAACTCGGAAACCATTCGACCGATTATGCCCAAAAACGAACTTAACTCTCCCATTCGGATACGCAACCTATCCTGAAAATTGAAAGTCCCCATCTCCTTTCGTTACTTTCGGTCACACATCTACTGAACTCACACAAAGCTGCTCGAATCTCCAACAATATTTAACCGATCGTGTTAAAACTTAAAACTTTGCAATAGAATTAGGTTATAAGGGCTCTTGCAAAATTTCAGCAATTTCAGACGAATAGTTACTGATATATAGATTTTTTTTTAATTTTCGATGATTTCTTAAAAATTTTCTACGAATACTATCCTCACGAAATTTTTCAAGAATTTTCGCGTTGGCATTCCACAACTAATAACCATGTTTGAATTCAATCGATTTTGTATTTTTTGAGTTAATGAGGAAAGAAATACAACCAAATGTCAGATGGCTATAATCCTAAAACCGTTTGGCCCATTATGCTTATAAACAAATTCAAATGTTGCATTCAGATGCACAACCTAACCTGAGAACTTCAAGCCGCTATCTCTTTCCATTCTCAGGTTATCGTGACAACAAAAATATTTTTTAATAATTTTCTAGCAATACGATTCTCACAAAATTTCACAAACGTTCTTAGGTTTATATTCTACAACTATTCACCAAGTTTCTTTTCGATCGGATTTATATTGGTTGAAAACAAAATTATTACTCGGAAACCATTGGGCCGATTATGCCAATTAACGAACTTGACCGTCGTATTGGGATGCGCCACCTACCCTGAAAATTTCAAGTCGCAAGCTCTTTCCGTTCTCAAGTTATCGTGGCAATCGCCAGACGGCCGGCCGGACAGAATCAAATTTGACCTAGAATTCTTCATTGGGGCGTCGAACCAAATCGTTTGAGACCATTTTCGTCAAAAAATTCGAAAGTTACAGATATTATGGTAAAATGATAACGCGATGTTCCCCAGAACATATGCGCAAAAATGCACTGAAGTAGGGTTTCTTCAATAAACGTCAAAACCGTTAACTATTATTTTTGTTCAGTCATCAATCTGGGCTATAAATCCCATACTGTAGTATTCCCCCTTCCCTGGCGGCTTTTTCAACAAAATTAACAGAAAACTCATCGTCTGACAAATCAATTGGTGAAAACAGTCAACATAACAATTTCCAAATGCATTACCTACCGTTTCTCAACGGATTAATTATTTCTTCATACTCCTGGGTATGATGACCTCATTGCAAATTTTGAATTTGATAATACCCATTTTAAAAAAAAAATTGGTTCAAGCACTGACGTGAAGTCAGAAGCTTTTGCGCGTATGTTCTATTGTCCATTCTCCTGTATTGGACACTCTTCTTAATCGAATTTACCATGATGAATTCTATTGTCTATTCTCCTGTATTGGACACTCTTCTCAATCGAATTCACCATGATGAATTCTATTGTCCATTCTCCTGTATTGGAGACTCTTCTTAATCGAATTTGCCATGATGAATTCTATTGTCCAGAATGGACAATAGAATTCATCATGGCAAATTCGATTAAGAAGAGTCTCCAATACAGGAGAATAGACAATAAAAATCATCATGGTGAATTCGATTGAGAAGAGTGTCCAATACAGGAGAATAGACAATAGAATTCATCATGGTAAATTCGATTAAGAAGAGTGTCCAATACAGGAGAATGGACAATAGAACATACGCGCAAAAGCTTCTGACTTCACGTCAGTGCTTGAACCAATTTTTTTATTGTTCAAATAAAGATATTTTGTTAACTTACAAGAATTTCTTCATTCAATGGTATTTCAAAGAACTAATTACAGTTTTAAATATTTAATAAAAAAAATTTAAACACGTCTTTATGTTGATTTTCTACTACTTGTTACCAAACTTCAATTCGATCGAATATTTATTTTTTGAGTTATCAAGGAAACAATATTCCAGATGGGTATAACTCGGAAACCGTTAGACCGATTATGCCCACAATTGAACTCAACTCTCCCTTTCGGATACGCAACCTTCCCTGAAAATTGCAAGTCCCTATCTCCTTTCGTTCGAAAGTTATCGAGGCAACGGTCACCCATCTACTGAACTCACACAAGAATGCTCGAATCTCCAACAATATTTAACCGATCGTATTAAAACTTGAAAATTGTCAGTATAGTTAGGTTATGAAGGTTCTTTCGAAATTTCAGCAATTTCGAACGATTAGTTACTGATATATAGAACTTTTTTTTTTTATTTTCAAAGATTTATTTAAAATTTTCTACAAATGCTATCCTCACCAAATTTTGCAAACGTTTACGCATTGGCATTCTACAACTAACAACCATGTTTGAATTTAATCGGTTCAGTATTTTTCGAGTTAATGAGGAACAAAAACCACAAAATTTCATAAAATTTCAGATGGCTATAACTCTAAAACCGTTTGGCCGATTAGGCTCATAATCAAACTGAAATGTCGAGTTGTGGTGTACATCCTAACCTGAAAACTTGAGGCCGCTATCTCTCTCAGTTCTCAAGTTATCGTGACAACAAAAATATTTTTTAATAATTTTTTAATAATTTTGTAGCCATACGATTCGCACAAAATTTCACAAACGTGCTTAGGTTCATATTCTACAACTACTCACCAAGTTTCAATTCGATCGGATTCATATTGGTTGAAAACAAAATTATTACTCGGAAACCACTGGGCCGATTATGCCCATTAACGAACTTGTCCGTCGTATTGGGATGCGCCCCCTACCCTGAAAATTTCAAGTCGCTAGCTCTTTTCGTTCTCAAGTTATCGTGGCAACGGCCGGACGGCCGTACGGCCGGACGGCCGGACGGCCGGCCGGACATAATCAAATTTGACCTCGAATTCTTCATTGGAGAGTCGAACTTAATCGTTTGAGACCATTTTTTTCAAAAATTCGAAAGTTACAGACATTTGGGCAAAACTATAACGCGTATGTTCCCCAGAACATACGCGCAAAAATGGGTTCAAGCCCTGTGAACAGGAGCTTTCTGGCGCTCTAGTTCAAACAGACAAATTATATCTCCGAAAGTATTGGTTTCTCAGAGTTGGGAAGTATATCAATGTATTCATATGATAGAACTGTATCATAAAGGAAATTCAATTCAAATAATAGTTTATTTATCAAGATTAAATGAGCAATCATGAGAATGAGAACTGCACCATGGAAGAAATCAAATTAAATCTGGCCAATTTTGCCCAATAACGAACTTAACCGAGATATTCATCTCCCTAACCTACTCTGAAAATTTCAACTACCTACCTCATTCTGTTCGAGAGTTATATCTATGTCTATGGATGAAAAGCAGTCTCACTACTCTCAGATCTCTTACATCATGTTCCGCTCCGAAATGTAAGACTTTTCTGAGAAAAACTAATTTCGGAGCAAACAACTGAGATTTTTCTCACTTCGCTCACAATTCTTCGATTGATTAGATAATGTCATGTCTCAGGAAAATAAGTTGACATTGTGACAATTCCTACATAGAATAATTATATCATTCTGTGACAACGTTGAAATACGATTTATTATTGAAATTTTGAAAAATCATATCTCCGAAAGTATTAGCTTGTTAGAGTTGAGAATGATATCATTGGATTCTTATGGTAAAACTGCTTATTAAAAAAAATTTAATTTGGAATTTGCTTTGTAAGAAAAAATAATTTTTTTTTGTTACTCCGAAACCATCTGTCCGATTTTGCCCAATAACGAACTTAGCCGAGATATTTATCTCCCAAACCCACTCTGAGAATTTCAACTGTCTAGCTCATTCCGTTCGAGAGTTATCGTGCCTACGGCCAGCTGGCCGGCCGGACCGGCCGGTCGGTCGGCCGGACAGAATGAATTTCGACCACGGATTCTTGATCAGTGAGTGGAACCAAATCGTTTAAGACCATTTTCATCGAAAAATTCGAAAATTACAGACATTTGGGCAAATTGATAAGCACTCAGTTCCGAGGAACTAGAGCGCCAAAAATGATATCATTGGATTCTTATGGTAAAACTGCTTATTGAAAAAAATTTAATTTGGAATTTGCTTTGTAAAAAAAAATATTTTTTTGTTACTCCGAAACCATCTGTCCGATTTTGCCCAATAACGAACTTAGCCGAGATATTTATCTCCCAAACCTACTCTGAAAATTTCAACTGTCTAGCTCATTCCGTTCGAGAGTTATCGTGCCTACGGCCGGCCGGATGGCCGGACAGAATGAATTTCGACCACGGATTCTTGATCAGTGAGTCGAACCAAATCGTTTAAGACCATTTTCATCGAAAAATTGGAAAATTGCAGACATTTGGGCAAATTGATAAGCACTCAGTTCCGAGGAACTAGAGCACCAAAAAGAGATCAAATTTCCCAGACAATGAATATTTTCATAACAAGACAATTATTAGCGCCTTATTCTCGCCGTTCCAATAACCATAACCCTACATTCTGTTTTCACACCTCCTTTCGACCAGGTGTAGATAAACTACACTTCGTCTACACTGGTGTAAATCCAAGAAGCAAACGAATACTAATATCGAGTGTAAATTACACCGATTGTAGGAAAGTGCTACGCTTTCTATGCAAACGAAAAGACGTATTGTACCCAAATACAGACGGAATGGCGAACAGCAAGGATTACACCTACTTTTGCGCGCTTGTTCCGCAAGGAACAGCGTGCTATCATATTGCCCGGATGTCTGTATATTTGGAATTTTTTGCCGAAAATGGTCTCAAACGATCGAGTTCGACTCACTGATGAATAATATATATATAAAAGTCGGTTTATAACGTCTTTCGACGCTGTCCGACGCCTAACTTCCAAGTGTGTCGTTGTGCACAATCTTCAGGTGTTAAATTTCTGGCGCTCATTGATTTTTCGATGGATTTCTGCCATTCCAATCTGGGTCTGCCTCTTTTCCGTCGACCCTGTGGTTTCCAATCAAGAACTTGTTTAGGGAGTCGGTTATCTGGCATTCGTTTAACATGTCCAAACCATGTGAGTTGTTTCACTTCTATATCTTGCCAAATCCTTCCCTCAATGCCCATTCCAACTTTCACATTCTCATTCCTTATCCGGTCTCTTCTAGAAATTCTCATTGATCTTCTCATCGCGTCCATCTCAACAGCTTCTATTCTTGATTTTAATCTTTCTGGAATTCTCCAGGTTTCAGCACCATATGAATAATCCGGAATCAAATTCAATTCTGTCCGTCTGGCCGGACCAGCCGTTAGCACGGTAACTCTCGAACGAATTGAGTTATAGGGAGGAAATTTGCAAAGTAGTTTTGGAGCGTAGTAGGTACATATCTCGATTGAGTTCGTTAAGGCACGGAATCCGCCAAGCGGTTTCGGAGTTATGGCCGTTTTTAGTTAAAATATTTTTTCCTCAAGCGTGCGCGTTCAACCCTTTTCCGCACACATTTCGAATCGTAAAGAGTCACATTTCCAAACAGTGCGGAAAAAACGCCTGCTAATCCATTTCCGCACTGTTAACAGTGCGGAAATGGATTAGCAGGCGTTTTTTCCGCACACTTTTTATATAGAATATACTGAATTATCTAATATTTCTATGCATCGAACGCTTACGACGAGGTTACTATGGAAACAACATGTGAATTGACAATTGTCATTAATTTATTTGAAATTAGCAAATTGATTTCAATCCGTACGTAATATTTTCGGTAAGAATGGATATATCTGATGATGAATATTTGCCAAATAGTTCACTCGATCTATCTGAAATTTGGCACCAAGTTGTAGAATTATAATATATATACAAATGTTGGCAAATTTTCAAGGCAGTTGAAAACATTTTGAAACAATTGAGGTAGACCTGGAAGCGTCAAACCTCCTGAAACTGAGGACGCGGTATACTTGAATAAATTAAAGAACATTCTGAGAAGAACTCTGAATATTTGTCATCAAAATGTTTGGCGTATTTTGGTTGATTTTTGCGCGTATGTTCGGGGGAACATCGCGTTATCATTTTGCGCAAATGTCTGTAATTTGAAACGATTGGGTTCGACTCCCTGATGAAGAATTCGAGGTCAAATTTGATTCTGTCCGGCCAGCCGGCCGTCCGTTGCCACGATTACTTGAGAATGGAAAGAAAATCTTCCAACCAGTTTATACAGTGCTTCCCAACAACTGCGCACCAAGAGGGACCGATTATGCCCAAAAACGAATATAATTCTTCTTCCATTGGGAGAACTCAACAACGAACTCATCCGAGATATTCGTTCCTCAATTCTGTGATGAACGATATATTTTTTTCTCAAATCCACTCTGAAAATTATATTGGCTCAATTGAAACTTTAGCCAATATTTCAGTTTTGTTTTTACTGGAGATATTCTGAATTCAATATTATTAACTTACCATTACCATTGCCATCATCATATGGATTAACCATGGGCATTAAATATCAAAATTTGACACATAATCTCTCAGGAAAATGAGTTGACATGTATCAACACAGATAATATTATAATAATTCATATATAGAATAGTTATCGCATTCTGTGAAAACACAGAAGTACGATTTATTATTGAAATTTTGAAAAATCATTTCTAGGAAAGTATTATCTTGTTAGAGTTAAAAATGACATCAATGGATTCCTATGGTGAAACTGCATTTCCAGAAAAACTTATTTTGAAATTTGTAATGTAAAAATATTTTTTTTTGTTACTCCGTAACCATCTGACCGATTTTGCCCAATAACGAACTTAACCGAGATATTTATCTCCCAAACCTACTCTGAAAATTTCAACTGTCTAGCTCATTCCGTTCGAGAGTTATCGTGTTAACGGATGGTCAGACGGCCGGACACTTGGACAGAATCGATTTCGACCACGTATTGTTGATCAGTGTGCCGAACCAAATCGTTTAAGACCATTTTCAGCTAAAAATTCGAAAATTACAGATATTTGGTCAAATTGACAAGCACTTTGTTCCAAGGAACAAGTGCGCAAAAAATAAAATTCGGAAATATTAATATAAAGGAAAAGTCCCTCTTGGTGCGGAGTTACTGGGAAGCACTGTATACGTGAAATATTTCCAGTAAGAACAGAGGAAAATGTTTCTTTTACAGTCGCTAGGACTGTGGCATTATTGAATTCACATAATATCTTCTCAAATTCATTATTTTTCCGAAGTAAATTCACAATGTGAAAATACGTAATTTAATTTAATTTAATTTAATTTAATCTTCTCAAATTCATTATTTTTCCGAAGTAAATTCTCAATGTGAAAATACGTAATTACTACGACCTATGTAGAGAGGAGTTATTTGACAGGAAAATTACTATAACCTAACATTCTCAAAATATACACGGTGAAATGTGTCAAATTTTCATGGCCAACCGGGAGACTTTATAAAACTGAATGGAGTATACCCACTTATTTATTTCATAACTCACCTTTCTCTGTAGGACGTTCGGTGCTGATGTATGGAGTTGAGAATTATGTTCGACGATGTCCTAGATAGGGCTTTCCTTTGCCTCGTCGCTTCCTTGTATATCCTGCAGTACATCGTAACCATCACGATACCAGGTATCCAGAAGCTCATCGAGCTACTAATCAAGGCATAATATTTATTCACAACGAAATTGCAGATATGAGGATTCAGCTTTTGAAATTCGACGTGTTCGTCGGTCGTGTACCAACCGAGGAAGATTGGCATGAAGCTGATGAGCCCCGGCAGGATCCACACGTTGGCCAACATGAAAGTAACAGTTCTGTGTGTCATGGTGATGGGATACTCTAGAGGACGAACTATGGCATAATACCTGAAAGGTCATAAAACAAAAATGAGTGTATTTTCACGTTGGGCTCCACTAGGGCTTCACGCGAGGGCGAGATTTTTCCCGTCTCGTCTCGATCTCGTCTCGGAAAAGCGAGACGAGACGAGACAAGACGTTTTCAAAAATATTATAGGCGATAACGATACCACATACAGCCCAACACGATAGTCTCGTTTTTGGTCTCGTTAAATTTTTTTATGAACTCTTCATTCAAAAAATTAGGAAAGGTCTACATAGAGAACAATATATGTTACAAAATTTCAACTCTTGAGACTATCTGTGAAATATTTCTGTTCTTATAGTAACGTATCTGTTATCATAAATATTTATCCTTGCAATTTTCATATTGAAGGTTTGAAAGTATTTTTTCAATATTGATTTTTTACTTTCAGTTGAGTATATATGTCTATAAACTACTCAGTAATAAACGTTTTTACTATTGAAAGGGTTTCTTTGGCTCAACATTTTCCACCTGGAAGAGATTAAAAGATTATTGATTATTATGTTTGTTATGAAGGTGCGATAATTGAGATTTTTTTTGGTCTGCAACATAGGTGTGATTAACAGAATAGGGTCAATTTCAACGACTTTTATTTCCGGACATTTTATTGTTTTTTTTTTGTCTTTTTATGCATTCAATACAAGGTATGGCCACCACGGGCATCAATGACCGCCTGGCATCTTCGTTGCATACTGTCAACGAGGGAGTTGAGCATATCATGAGGAATTTCATTCCATAAACGAGGCAGTATAGTGCTTTGAGGTCATTCAATGTTTCTGGTGGAGGTTGGTGATCATCTAGTCTTCTTGGTAGCATATCCCATGCATGTTCTATGCAGTTCAAGTCTGGCGAATGCAGAGGTATTGGTAAATGTGGAATACCATGCTAGTCTCGCGCATTTTCTACTATTGCTTCACGATGTGGTCTTGCGTTATCGTCAAGAAATTGGAAAGCTTCCCCAATGGCAGCATAGGAATTTGGCACTACGTTTTCAATGACATGTTCCCTATAATGTAAAGCAGTTATATTGCCAGGACAAATGTGTCTGTGCGCCCGTTGTAACATATCCCAGCCCATACCATAACAGAGCCTCCTCGAAATGGATGAACTTCTTGCACATGACGGCGATTTCGGGGTATACGCGGCATAATCCATACCCTTATTCTTCGAGAATCTGAAAATCGACCGTATCTGGATTCATCTGTGAAAAGTACACTACGCCATTGGACGTTCAGATTAACATGCTGCCTGGCCCATTCTAATCTTTGTCGTTTATGCTCACGCGTTAACGGAACACCCCTCAATGGACGTATAGAAGCCAGGTTAATCTCCCCCAAACGGCGTCGGATGGTTTCAATGGAAATTTCAGGACCATTGGCATTTAAAAGTCGTTTTCTCAGCATCCTATATGAAGAAAGAGGATATATCTCCTCGCCGAAATGGTGACAAAACGGTCTTGTGCGGGTGTTGTTTTTCTTGGTCCACCAACCCTATGTCTTTCCAGCACCGAACCTGTCTCATTGAACCTATTCCAGTGTCGCGATATTACACTTTGCGTTACTTGAAATGTTTCTGCCACAGCGACTTGAGTGAGGCTACTCTGTAGCATACCGATAGCCATATTAGCCTCGGCGTTTGTTAATTTACGTCTTGGCATCTTAAGAAGTTCGTGAAATTTACTAAGTTCGATATCGCTAAGAGACTGACAATAAATTAACTGCATATTGAAATGCTAAATCTTACGAATAATGTGAAAAACTGCCAAACTCAAGAAAAGAGACGACCAGATGTTGAAAATATGCATCAAATCGAATTAGTAAGTTTTTATTGGCAGTTGATCATGTTTTTGATATTGTCTTTAAAATTTTACGCCCCTCAGAACAACTAAATATGATATCCCTAACTCTTGTGGAGCAGTTTAGTTTCGGACCGAAACCGCAACATGCGGAATGCATTTTCTAGGAGGAGAATGATTTTGTCTGTCTGCAGTAGTAACGAGTGAGTTTTTCCCTCAAAGCTCGGCTCAAACTCATCAATTGTATTCGGTAGAGGGTTCCAGTAAGGCTTGTTTCACATGCATACGGTTCTATTCGATTCGTTTCATTTTCGGTTTCAATTCGGTCGCTGGCGACAAGTGTGAAACGGTGCTTCGGTTCAGATTCGTACCGAATAGAAACCGTACAGCACCGAATACTCCCTCGGTTGAAACCGAAAACGAACCGAACCGAATAGAACCGAATGCATGTGAAACAAGCCTAATGGTGCCGCTCGGATTAAACAACTCATAATACACGACACCCAGCTGATCCTACAAAATACACAGCGTGAGTCTTTTTCCTTGAATATTCTATTTTGCTGTCGATGATTGATGCGTGGCCAGGTGAGGATTATCATAATGTATCCACTTTTCATCGCCTGTGACGATGTGACGTAAAAAATGGGTTCAAGCCCTGTGGACAGGAGCTTTCTGGCGCTCTTGTTCAAACAGACAAATTATATCTCCGAAAATAAACAACATATCGACATAAAATGTAGACAACTAACTATGACTTTGCCAACGTTTCGGAACGGCTTGTTCCTTTCTCAAGGCTAGAAAATTGTTTTTATTAACTATAGACAAAACATATAACATCTAACATTATTACCTCATCATACAATCAATAAAATATACAAATTAAAATGGTTAGAGAGAGTAAATATATCAGTTCAGATGCGTGACAGTCGACGGAATAACAATAACAAACAAGATGACATTAGATACATTGCGATTACACATATTTTTCATTTATGGTCTTAGTCTACTCATTATATTGCGACCAGCAAATATAGAGTATGAACATATTGTACAGGGGGAATATCAATCCGCTCACAATCAACAAACTAACATGTAAACAAATGCGGAGTAGCTATTTGTTTACATGTTAGTTTGTTGATTGTGAGCGGATTGATATTCCCCCTGTACAATATGTTCATACTCTATATTTGCTGGTCGCAATATAATGAGTAGACTAAGACCATAAATGAAAAAAAAAAAAAGCACTGACGTGTAGTCAGTACTCTTTGGCGCGCGTGTTCACGGTGGCTAATTTGAATTGAATGTTGAGTACTTCAAGCTCAGTAGATAGAGCGAGCCGAAGATCTACCCAAAGGATAGTGGACACTAATCACTGTCGGTTCAAAAATTAAGAGTGCTGTATCTCAGCTGCCATCAGGATAGATTAACAAAGTTGGAAAAGAACACAAGTGACTCTCCTTAGTCGCACAAGCTCCTAGAAGATTTGGGAGGGTCAGTATAATCCTAATCATGTTAATCGCACGCGCGCCAAAGCAGATTGATTTTTTACACTTTTTCTTTCATTGTTAAGTCAATCTGCTTTTGCGCGCGTGCGATTAACATGATTAGGATTATACTGACCCTCCCAAATCTTCTAGGAGCTTGTGCGACTAAGGAGAGTCACTTGTGTTCTTTTCCAACTTTGTTAATCTATCCTGATGGCAGCTGAGATACAGCACTCTTAATTTTTGAACCGACAGTGAATAGTGTCCACTATCCTTTGGGTAGATCTTCGGCTCGCTCTATCTACTGAGCTTGAAGTACTCAACATTCAATTCAAATTAGCCACCGTGAACACGCGCGCCAAAGAGTACTGACTACACGTCAGTGCTTTTTTTTTTTTTTCAAGTTCCTTTAACAAATATAGCTATCAATACAGTTTGGCTGTTAGCTTTACCGAAGATCGAAAAAAATGCGGTTGTGGGACCTCCGTTTGGAACGCAATTGCCTCTTCTCCAAATCCGAACGTATTTTAATATAGATCTACCGAATATAGTTATTTATAAATTCGCCTCAGGGCCACCATACAGACATTTCAACTCGGAAACAACGCTATTTCCCCCAAACTGACTTGTGTCCGTGCACTGAATTGACATGAATATTCTTTTAAAACCTCACAATATCGGCTCATTGCTTCCAACATAACCCAAACAACCCAAAACCATTCACTTCTCATCTGCGCAAGCGCAATATACTCGTGCCTGCAAGTCCTCCCAAAATTACACACCTCACAAAAAACTCCGATTCTCCAACACTAGTGGTTCAGGAGATATCGCTTCTCGAATCCACGCATGCGCAGACCCTCACCAGGGGATTCTATAGAGGAATAGCATCCGCCACCCCAAAATCCCAATCCTCTCTGACGAAAGCACCAGCAGTTAAATCACTGATGGTCTGCTCATGCGCATAACGAAAAATGCCCGTAAGGGGTAACATCAATTTCGAAATTAGCCCCAGGGCCACGATACGGACACTTTAACTCGGAAACAACGCTACATCCCCCAATCTGACTTGTCCTTGCACTGAATTGCCATGAATATTCTTTTAAAACCTCACAATATCGGGTCAGCACTCCCAACATAACCCATACAACCCAAAAACAGTCACTTCTCTTCTGCGCATGCGCAATCTACTTGCGGCTGAAAGTCCTCCCAAAATCACACACCATACAGAAAACTCCGATTCTCCAACACTAGTAGTTCAGGAGATATCGCCTCTTGAATCCACGCATGCGCAGACCCTCACCAGGGGATTCTGTAGAGGAATAGCATCCGCCACCCCAAAACCCCAATCCTCTCTGACGAAAACTTCAGCAGTTAAATCACTGATGGTCTGCTCATGCGCATAACGAAAAATGCCCGTAAGTAGTAACATCAATTTCAAAATTGGCCCCAGGGCCACGGTATGCACACTTCAACTCGGAAACAACGGTATTTCCCCCAAACTGACTACTGTCCGAGCACTGAATTGCTATGAATATTCTTTTAAAACCTCACAATATCGACTCAGCACTCCCAACATAACCCATCCAACCCATAAACAGACACTTCTCTTCTGCGCATGCGCAATCTACTCGCGGCTAAAAGTCCTTTCAAAATAACACACCTTACAAAAAACTCCGATTCTCCAACACTAGTGGTTCGGAAGATATCACATCTTTAATCTACGCATGCGCAGACCCTCATCAGGGATCTGGATTCTATGGAGGAATAGCATCCGCCACCCCAAAACCCCAATCCTCTCTGACGAAAACTACAGCAGTTAAATGACTTCTCATCTGCGCATGCGCACAACGAAAAATGTCAGGAAAGGGCAGCATGAACGTCAAAAAAATTGGTTTCGGCATTTTAAGCAAAGTATTTCGCAAAATAGTAGTAATTTTTTTATTTTTTTCATGTCACGTGATCTTCACGAAATTTTGCAAAAGTGTTTGCATTGGTCTTTTGCATCTAACTACTGAGTTTCAATTTAATCAGATCAGTATTTTTCGAGTTATCCTGAAAACAAAATTTTAAAATTTTTGAAATTTTTTTTTGCTACTTTAGGGCCGTCCGATCAAAACAAAACTTCGCTGGCATATAAAGGTCATGATTCTACAATTTGCTGCCAAATTTCAGAAAGATCGAGTGATTGGTTCTGGAAATATTCATTAAAAACGTTTTGACTAAAAACGGCCTTAACTCCGAAACCGCTCGGTGGATTTCGCCCGTTAACGAACTTGTCCGAGATATTTACGCTACAAAGCTACCCTGCAAATTTCAACGCTCTAAGTCGTTCCGTTCGAGAGTTATCGTGCTAACGGCCGGCCGGACCGGCCGGCCGGCCGGACCGGACGGACAGAATTGAATTTGACCTCGAATTCTTCATCAGGAAGTCGAACCTAATCGTTTGAGACCATTTTCGAAAAAAAATTCGAAAAATACAGACATTGTGACGAAATGATAGCACGCTGTTCCTTGCGGAACACGCGCGCAAAAATATGTGTAATCGCAATGTATCTAATGTCATCTTGTTTGTTATTGTTATTCCGTCGACTGTCACGCATCTGAACTGATATATTTACTCTCTCTAACCATTTTAATTTGTATATTTTATTGATTGTATGATGAGGTAATAATGTTAGATGTTATATGTTTTGTCTATAGTTAATAAAAACAATTTTCTAGCCTTGAGAAAGGAACAAGCCGTTCCGAAACGTTGGCAAAGTCATAGTTAGTTGTCTACATTTTATGTCCAAATTCCTGCGATATGTTGTTTATTTGTTGAACATGGACGTGAACACTACAGAGATATCTCCGAAAGTATTGGTTTCTCAGAGTTGGGAATTATATCAATGTATTCATATGATAGAACTGCATCAAAAAGGAAATTCAATTCAAATAATAGTTTATTTATGAAGATTAAATGAGCAATCATGAGAATGAGAACTGTACCACATTTTCAAATTTTTTTTTTGACACTTTGCGGTAATCTGGTCAATACAAAACTTCACATGCGTATAAAGTTCATGATTCTACTGTCTTCTACAGTCTGGTGCTAAATTTCAGATAGATCGAGTGATCGGTTTCGGAAATATTCATAAAAAATATTTTTACTAAAATCGGCCATAACTCCGAAACCCCTTGATGGTTAACGCCCATTAACGAACTTGTCCGAGATATTTACGCTCCAAAACCACCTTGCAATTATCAATCCGCTAACTCCTTTCGTTCGAGAGTTATCGTGCCTACGGCCGGTCGGCCGGCCGGACAGAATCGATTTCGCACTCGGATTCTTGATCAATGAGTCGAACCAAATCATTTGAGACAATTTTCAGCCAAAAATTCCAAAATTACAGACACTTGGGCAAATTGATAAGCAATCTGTTCCGAGGAACTAGAGCACAAAAAAAACAAGTTTCGTATGACAAATTCCCAAAACAGGTTTAAAGTACCTACAAATAGTAGGTATTCCATAAAACATGTATAAAATAATAAATTACCTTGTAATCGATCAAAAATTTCCTGATCTACGTTCACAAAATTTTTAGACTACTGGCCCATGCTGAAAAAATTATGGGTCATTTGAACCACCAGGTGACCTATCTAGAACGATATAAGAGCATATAATAATAAGATTCAGCACTATGCCGTCACTTGTAAGCTGTCCAACTGAGTGCAGGTGAGAATTCGAAAGTACAGGTAGAGTGAGTACATTTTGGTCACATATTTTTGTACGGCATTCTTACCACCGATAGATCCATGAAAAATAATAAGAAAACGCGCAGTGCCGTACAAAAATGGTGATCCACAAAGTCGAATTTGGGGAACAAGGGGAAAAAATCGAGGGTTGTAATCCCCTCTCTTTCCGTAGTCCAGGGGGTAATTTGAAAAAGTACGGCTTCGGTTCCAAAACATTATCTAGCACTCAAAAGTACTATTAAAAATAATGCCGTCAAAAAATGATTGTTCATTTGAATGTAAATCAATAATTACCTTAATTGCATCGTATCCTTGATTTTTAGAGCTGTAAAGTCATTTGATCCTGTACGGGAACTTTTTTTTTAACATGATATTGTAAAATACAATTGTTATATAGTATTGCCGTTCAAAAAAAACCGTTCTAAAAAAAATTATAGAGAAATACAAAAACTGAAATTTTGCGAATTATTGTAAAAGTTTAAATATCATAGATTAATGAAATATAGCAGTTTTCTACATTTTATCCCTTGTTTTAGATAGTATTAACATATATAAATTAGGAAAAAATGATGCCGTACATTTTTATGCACACCATATCTTTTAGGCTGATGAAAGTGACGCTACAATTTTGAGTGTACTTTATGGCCATCTGATACAGTACGGTATCAACATAATTTTGAAGAGAACAATTGATAATATGATAAAATCACTATGACGTCTAACTGAACTGAAACGGTGTGTATATTATGTCCAAGAATTGAATCTGTCAATCCCAGTATCAACAGTTTTGCATACTTTTTGGTTCAATATATACTTCAAACCTTATTGATACATACATATAATTGATTTGTTTCATTGTAATGATATGAATAAATAAAACAATCATGTTTTAGAAAAATTCGAAATATTTAATGATAATAATAAAAAAAATGGTCATTTCATAAAAAAAAAATTCACAAATTTAATGATGATAATAAGAAATATGGTTTTTGTTTGAATTATTCTGTATCGGAATCCGTTGCTGAGTATTTATCAGAATCAACGTCTTCATCGACGTCCGAATTATCTTCTCTCGGGTCCAAGCCGAGTACATCCGAATAAAATACGATATTCCCTACAAATGCTAAACGTCGTAACAGAACGTCGCTCCAAAAATGTGCGAGTACATATGATACTGAAATTAGCAGAATTATTATTGAAAAATTAAAAATAAAATTGCACATCTACATAATTAAAGTATAAATCGATAGTAAACAAACCCATATAGGACATAGTTTCTAACTAGGAACCTAGAATCACGAAAAGACTGAAAATTTGTACAAATAAACTATCTAAATGCCGTATAAAATAAATTTCACCTTACATTTCGTTATATAGATTTTTTCTTTTTGATTTTTTCTATTTCATTTTTTTTTCCCTTTGAACCAACGAAAATGTACGGCATATGAAAAAATATTATCTATGCATAAAATACTTTCAAAATAAATTTATTTCATGTTGTGTCAAATCACCTGCTGGACTACGGAAAGAGAGGGGATTACAACCCTCGATTTTTTCCCCTTGTCGCATGATTTTTGTACGGCGTTGCGGAATAATGGATTAGAAGCAGTATTGAAATAGTATGACACAGATGCCGTACAAGATCAAATGACCAAATTTACCCTGCTAATTGTCAGAAAATAAAAAAAAAATTTGACTTTGTGGACCACCATTTTTGTACGGCACTGCGCGTTTTCTTATTATTTTTCATGGATCTATCGGTGGTAAGAATGCCGTACAAAAATATGTGACCAAAATGTACTCACTCTACCTGTACTTTCGAATTCTCACCTGCACTCAGTTGGACTGCTTACAAGTGACGGCATAGTGCTGAATCTTATTATTGTATGCTCTTATATCGTTCTACATAGGTCACCTGGTGGTTCTAATGACCCATAATTTTTTCAGCATGGGCCAGTAGTCTATTTCTCCTCTCTCGAACTTTGGAATTATGCTTTCAATATTTACGTAATATTTTCAAACATTTTCGGGTGAGGTCCCCGTTGCATCGCTAAAATACGAGTATTTCAACCCCAATATTCTTGAAGTTACAATATTCCCTTCTGTCAAGTTGACTTTATGGCAATTCATACATAGAATATACATAGAATAATTATATCAACCTGTGAAATACGATTTACATTGAAATTTTGAAAAATCATATCTCCGAAAGTATTAGCTTGTTAGAGTTAAAAATGATATGAATGGATTTCTATGATAAAACTGCTTATTAAAAAAAATTTAATTTGGAATTTGTTTTGTAAAAAGAAATTTTTTTTTTTATTACTCCGAAACCTTCTGTCCGATTTTGCCCAGTAACGAACTTAGCCGAGATATTCAGCCCTCAAACCTACTCTGAAAATTTCAACTCTGTAGCTCATTCCGTTCGAGAGTTATCGTGCCTACGGCCGGACCGGCCGGACAGAATGAATTTCAACCTCGGATTCTTGATCAGTGAGTCGAACCAAATCGTTTAAGACCATTTTCATCGAAATATTCGAAAATTAGAGACATTTGGGCAAATTGATAAGCACTCAGTTCCGAGGAACTAGAGCGCCAAAAACCCTTTTTTAAAGCATATAGCAAGCAGCATTTCACTCATGCTTAATCTGCTTTCAACATCTCTCAGCTTCAGTTCATGTGGAACCTAACAGCCTCATTTTTACATCACTAACGATTTCGAATGCTGTGAAACTGTTGCTGAGTCACTTGTAATTTGAGTGTAATTCCGTTTGGGTTTATGACGAATCTACTTCCAATTCCGTCTCTTCTTAAATTTTCGGAGTTCGATATTTGCCTTCTACGCCAAAGTCATCGTTTTAGAACTTTCGAAACCACTCACGACAAGTTCTCTCGACTTAAAGCAGCCTCATTACATGCTTTTACAACCGATCGAAGCGCAGCAGGGAATTTTTTTTTTTTGAAGATGTTCCCGCAAATAATACTTATTCGCCACAAATTCAGACATCTACGGAGAAAAAAAATATATACTTCATGCTGATACGAAGTCAATAGCACTTTAGGATGAGTTGGATAAATGATCAAACTCACTTTACGCCGTCTTTCATCTGATAATTTTAACCTAGACCTTGTACAGCACCATCATAATTAAAACGGTGGAAACTCATTTGCAATTAATTTCAGAAAAACGTTTACCTTTTTTCCAGTTTTTTGCACACTTGCTGTTGGGAACAGCGTGCTATCATTTTGCCCAAATGTCTGTAATTTTCGAATTTATTGCCGCACAAAAATAAAGTACACGTTGAGCAAGACTAGTAGTCTTGATTGAAAGCTATGGTAGACTCATATAGCCGCAATGATAACTTGACTCAATACAATATGCACATTATTCTTATATTATAATAATTATATTATTCTTATATATTGGATGGATGTCTGGCTGACTTTGAATGTTGTGGAGGCATCTCTATTCGATTTATGAGGATTTTCTTCAAAGTCAAGCATCACATCTAATTTCACATTCTCACACAGTGTATTAGCAGCTGCTTCTTTAATCTGCCTTACATTCCCAAACTCTCGAAACGAATTCTGTATGTTACTTGTTGTCCGTTGAGTTATAGGCGGCAAATTAGGAAATTTCTCATGGAACAAGCAACTTACTTCTTTTTGTGTTCGGCTGTTATCTCCGTAACCAATCATTTGTAAAATTGTTATTTTACGCATTTCCGTAAATCGAACCATTATTCGAAATTAAAGTTGATAAAATTCAAACACAAATTAGACAATTTATAAACTATAACTTATCAGCACAAAAAAGTTTCCAAGGCGTTCTAAAGAAACTAACAATGCCACAGAAAATGCTTGACGTAGTTTTCACGGTACCTACCGACTGGAAAACACAATATTATGTGTTTTTATCATTTTCTTTCTATAACATCTTGAAGGCAAATAAGTTCATTATTCATTATAGTTAGAAGATTTGGGAATATTCGAGGGAATATTTTAATTAATTTTGGTAATCAACTGATTTAATTTTTTTCTATTTTGAGTTTTGCAATAAACATGAAAATGATAACATTTCTGAATAGAGAATGACGCGACCTTTCAAAAGATGTATCACAAGCCCATACATACTATTTGAAAAATTGAGGGTTGTACCTTTCTTTCGAAGGGGGTTGATGGTAGGGTTCACATTTTTACGAGGAAGAATGACAATTTAAAATTCAAATTTGACTTGTGTCGAGATTTTCCATAAATGTGTACAGTTACCAAGGTGATTAATTCATTCCATTCGGCTTTTCCACACCGTATAGATCTGATATCATCATAAAGGGTTTTCCAATAAGAGGTGTTATTTCGAATAACCCACTATTTTGGTAGTTGTCACTTTTGGAGCTGTAATTTTTTGACATTTGACAAGAAAAAACTACGCCATTAATAAAAATGGAACAATACACGCTTCATGAAAGCATTGAAATTATTAAAATTCACTATAAAAATGGCGAAAATTTGGCAGAGACGGTTCGTAAAACTCGAACATTTTTGGGTCGTCGTGGAGCACCTTGTCGGACCACAATAAAGAAATTGGTGGAAAATCCGAGCTGTTGGGACAAGCTAGTTATGTGAAGAATAAAACCCGTGCAAGTCGCTCAAGAACAGCCGAGAATATTGCTGCTGTAGCCGAAAGTGTTGAAGAAAACCCAGGTTTGTCTATTCCTCGTCGTTCTTTGGAATTAGGCATTCCATTACACCGTATTCTGCATATAGATTTGAGTCTTGAGGCTTATAAAGTTCAGTTAACACAAGAATTCAAGCCAGCCGATCATCAACAACGTCGTGTCTTTGCTGATTGGGTCGTTGCATGAAAATGATCCGGAATTTCATCAAAAAATCATCTTGAGTGATGAGGCCCATTTCCACCTCGGTGGCTTCGTCAACAAGCCGAATTGTCGCATTTGGGGCTCGGAAAACCCAAGAGTTGTTGTTGAAAAGCCTCTCTATCCTCAACGTGTGACTGTTTGGTGCGGTTTATGGTCCGGCGGAGTCACTGGACCTTACTTTTTCGAAAATGAGGCTGGAGCAACAGTTACGGTGAATGGATTGCGCTATCGAGAGATGATTAATGATTTTTTATGGCCGGAGTTGGATGGTGTTGATCTGGACAACGTTTACTTTCAACAAGACAGCGCTACATGCCACAAAAGCAACGAAACCATTGATCTTTTGCGGAAAAAGTTTCCGGACCGTGTTATCTCTCGAAGAGGTGAGCACAATTGGCCACCGAGATCTTGTGATTTAACACCTTGCGACTTCTTCCTTTGGGGCCACGTGAAAGAGAAAGTCTTTGCCAATAGCCCAGCGTCGATTCAAGACTTCAAAGATGGAATTCGTGAGGCTATCGAGGGCATAGGGCAGCCACTTTGCGGTTTGGTTATGGAAAATTTCATTAAAAGGATATGGTCCTGTAAGCGTTGTCGTGGTGGTCATTTGCCTGATGTTATTTTCCACTATTAACGGCATAGCTTCTTCTTTATAATGAAATAAACATCCGATCATTTATATTGAAAAATGGCATTTTTCTTTGAATATCAAAATAACACCACTTATTGGAAAACCCTTTACATCCAAGCAGAGCCAGCGCTTCAACTACTCCGCGGTAGCTCGAAAACCATCAGAGAGAGAACTGAAGCAGAGATATCAGCATGATGATGATCTTCGAAGCAGGAACAAGGATAATTTGTCCATGAGCTATTCAACCATATAAAGTACTTTGAAAGCAAACTTCGTTTGTGGAAAAATCAGATTATCATGCAAAGTACCTATCATTCTCCCACCCTGGGTGCTCATGAAATATTCGATAAGAATGCGCCGGCACGGGAGTTATCTTCATGGAATACAGAATTCACATTCAGATTTCACGACTTTCGTTCACATGAATTTTATGAGTACTTTCGACCTGAACGCGAACAAGTGGCAATGTTTCTTCGGATGGAATACATTGAACTGCAGGCAGATAATGTTTTGAAGAGTCAATTTGTCTTCTACCAGAGATATGTTCCCGGGGATAAATAGCCAAATTAAGTCAATTTCGTACGTAAAATTATGTCTCTCTAATACCCTTATTATATTGATAGGTTTTTTTCTGGGTTTTCTCTCCCAAACTCTGAAAAATATCTATAAAATAAAAATTAATTATTTTTTTATTTGCTTCTGCGTAAGAAATACAAGATATTTGTCAGAAACAATCAATTGAGCAATGTTGAAAATCTTAAGAATTATTTTGTTGACAAAATAATTCTAAAGATTTTCATTAAGCGTTTGACGAAGGTGTCTGATATAGACTCCGAAACGTTACGATATAGTTGTTTCTTCGTTGATGTTGTTTCGTTGTTGTTTGTTAGGCAACATTGTTCAATTGATTGCTTCTGACAAATATCTTGTGTTTCTTACGCAGAAGCAATTCACAAAATAATTAATTTTTATTTTTTAGATATTTTTCAGAGTTTGGGAGAGAAAACCCAGAAAAAAACCTTTCAATAATGAGTATACCTCCCACAGTATCCTTCAATGATTACTTAAAAAATATGATTACTTACCGATCAACACTGATGCAACACAAATGCAAAATGGACACGGTAGAAAAGTAAACGTCGAAAGAGTTCCACATATCACACATGAACGGGCTAAACAGCCAGGTACCCGTCAATTCGACACTTGCGTTGAACGTCATCGCACACAGGGCTACCAACATGTCGGCCATCGCCAAACTAACGACGTAATAGTTCGTGATCACTCTCAATTTTCTATGACGATATACACTTATAATAACTAGCGCATTTCCGAGCACAGCCATGATTATTATAGTACCCATTACGAAAGACTTGAAGGTGAGTATTAACACGTTAACCCAAAAAGGATGTAAAACTTCCAAGTTTGATGAAATATTCGACTTGTTACTGAGCCAAGTGACGTTTTGCAGGAACAGTTGAGGTACATTTGATGAGGTCTCTGTGAGTGTTGCTGAGAAAGAAGCCATCACATTCGCTATCATGGTGCGTTATTTTGCGACAACTGTCATCTCTACTTCTTCTACCTTGTGATACTCCCATAACAGAAGTTGAAAGATGTGTCCATGACAGAATCAGGGCTCCCTTTGATTCAGACGCTAATTTCACAGCCATCTGAAATGAAACGAATAATTGATGATGAACATATGAACGTTTCAATTAGGGAATTAATGAGCACTTGAACATTTTGGCATTTGCGTTGTAATTATTTCACCCATGTTGTGCTTCCAACTGAAAATCGTCCGCTAGGCGCCGAAGAAGAGAATTCCTTTGTTAGGTTACCTACAATTCATTCAGCATAACAAATTATGGAAATATTTGCCTTTGACTTGACAGATTTTCATTGGCGCTATGTATTTGTCATACATTGAATTTTAACGTATATTTTCCAGATTATTTTTTGACGTTTCTTAAACCCAATGAAATGCTTCTTTATTTGTCACAAGGGTAAGTTTCAACCAATTATTTCATTATTATAGTGGAAATAAATCTCTTGTGATTATTGTCGGGAATAATCACTGTGGCTTTTATTTGCCTAGCAAATGTCAGATAGTTGTCAAAATGATTACCTAATTGTGTCAACGCGATATATAAAATGGGTGAAAATGATCGGTTTATGATAGTTTTATTGATCTTTTTTGGCGCTCTAGCTCCTCGGAACTGAGTGCTTATCAATTTGCCGAAATGTCTGTAAGTTTCGAATTTTTGGCTGAAAATGGTCTCAAACGATTTGGTTCGACTCACTGATCAAGAATCCGAGGTCGCAATCGATTCTGTCTGGCCGATCCAGCCAGTCCGGCCGGCCGACCGTAGGCACGATAACTCTCGAACGAAATAAGATAGAGGATTTGCAATTTGGAGCGTAAATATCTCGGTTGAGTTCGTTAATGGGCAAAATCCATCAAGCGGTTGCGGAGTTATGGCCAATTTTAGTAAAACACATTTATTATGAATATTTCCGAAACTGATCACTCGATCTATATGAAATTTAGCATCAAATTGTAGAATAATGACCTTTATACGCATGTGAAGTTTTGTATTGACCAGGCCACCGCAAAGTGTAAAAAAAAATTTTAAATTAAAAAAAATATTTCTACAATAACTCTCGAACGGAAGGTTAGGAAGATAAATATCTCGGTTAAGTTCGTTATTGGGCAAAATAGCCATTAAAATCCATCGATATCATTTTCAACTCCAACAAGCTAATACTTTCGGAGATATGATTTTTCTAAATTTCAATAATGAATCGTACGTAGTTCTATGTTTTCACAGAATGCTATAATTATTCTATCTAAGCTTTATTATATGATCTGTGTTCATACTCGTACTTTCATCCTGTTCTATAAGAGAGAGTCAAATTCAGTTCAGCTATTTTAATTTGATTTCTTCCATGGTGCAGTTCCCATTCTCAAAAACTTTCAATTTTTGTAGTAGGCTACGCATCCAAATGCAACCGTTAAATTTGTTAATGGACCTGATTGGCCAAACAGTTTTGGAGTTATACCTATCCGGAATTCTATTGTTATTACCACGATAACTCAAAAACTACAAATCCGATCCAATTCAAGCTTGGTTTATACTTAGAGAATGCCAACACACAAATTCTCGAGAAATATCGTGAGGGTCGTATAACTAAAAAGACAATAGAAATATTACTTCAAAACAAAAATTAAAATTTTTCGCACAAACCTTCAAGCCGAATTTTAATTTCCCAATATATATTTTTAAAAATACAGATCTGATCTATTTGAAATCTAGTACTTGGTTGAAAAAAATTGGTTCAAGCCCTGTGGACTGGAGCTTTTTGGCGCTCTTGTTCAAGCAGTCAAATTATATCTCCGAAAGTATTGGTTTCTCAGAGTTGGGAATTATATCAATGGATTCCTATGATAGAACTGCAGAAATAACTGAAATATATAAAATTTAAAAAAAGTGTCGTTTAAGAGTAAGTAAAGAGTAAGAGTAAGAGTAAGAGTAAACACATTCAGCATATAACTTCGAAGGCGAAACAGGTCACTTTCCTCATTTCCAGGGCCTTTTACGGATGTGATCCTCAGGTGTGCAGTAAAATATACTCTACCTTCATAAGACCAATCATGGAGTTCGCGGGACCTGTATGGTATCCCAACTTAAGAGGAGACGCTGAATTACTGGAGTCCGTCCAACGACGAGCTACTCGTATACCCTATGGCGTATCTCGTCCAGATTATTTTGGTAGGTTGCAGATTTTTGGTTTGAGCACTTTCGAAAAACGGCGTGAGAGAGGGGACCTGATAATCGCATACAGAGCTGTGAACAATCTTTTGTACGGGATAGATACTTCAAACATTTTCAGGCTAAACAACAATAACTTAAGAGGCCACAATTACAAACTCCATAAGGAAAATTTCAAGACTGTTCCACGCCAACACTTTTTGTCAAATAGAATTTTTCAAGTTTGGAATGCCCTCCCAACGGGAATAGTGAACTCCCCTAGTGTTAACTCATTCAAAAATGCCTTGGACTCATGGAGTGGGCGGTTTCCAGTGTAGTGTTTCTTTTTGGTTATTTTATTTTATTTTATTTTATCTTTTTTTTTTGCTCTTGTTTCAATTATGTGTTTCTCTACAATACACAAAGTGTTTTAAGTTGTTCACAGTGTGACTTAAGTTTAAGTTCTTTACATTTAAAATGTATATATTTTTTTGAGCCCCTATAGGTGTTAGCCTTGGCTCTTATGAATTTAATAATAATAATAATAAGAAAAAAGCAATCTACAATGCTCCAATGGTTTAAAAATTGTCATTAAATTTATTTATCAAGATTAAAGGAGCAATCTGCAATGATTCAACCTCGTGGAATGGGTTGTTGCAACTCGCACTCGGTGCATGGTTTTTACAACTCGAAATACCTAAGGAAAGTATCATCGAAATGTCTAAAAGCAAAGCTGGAGACAATCATAGCAGATTGTCCATTTATTCCTGATATTTGAGTTGGTAGTGGATTTCGAACAAATTATTTTAATAGTTCAAAATATATTAATAAAATACAATCCTCTTTTCATTAGTTGAAATTTAATAGTTCATACCACGAACACATTCTTTTCTGTATTATGAACCTTAACTCAAGAAAAAATGATTGATACAAAAATGTATATCCATATTCCAGTATTTATTAGCAAGCAACATTATAAAATACTGTATATTGGAACATGTCTCACTACCACTACTTAAGGAAGTAAAAGGTAATATTAACCTCAATGGTCAATGAAGAGTAATTTCTTTTGATGATTCCATTATGATCTTCTTCCCTATTGCCTCCATAAACTACATCAAACCAGTCTTGTATATATTCACAAATTCAAGAATCGAACTTTTGCTTTCCAAGAGAAAATAACAACTACGATTTGACAATCTTATGAAAATACTGTACATAGGAACATGTCTCACTACTTAAGGAAGTAAAAGTTCATATTGATCTCGGTGGTCTACGAACAGTAATTTCTTTTGATGATTCCATTATGATCCTATTGCCTCCATAAACTACATCAAAACAGTCTTGTATATATTCACAAATTCAAGAATCGAATACTTTGCTTTCCAAGAGAAAATATACGAATTGACAATCTCTAAAAGCTAGAAAAGATGACATTTATGAATAGTCACACAGACAGATTCTGTGTTCACATTCTGTGAATACATAAAACTTACGATGTATTATTGAAACTTTGAAACATCATATCTCCGAAAGTATTAGCTTGTTAGAGTTGAAAATGATAACAATGGATTCTTATGATGGAATTGCATTTAAAAAAACTTGAATTCAAAATTTGTATTGTGCAAAAATTATTTTTTTTTTCGTTAATCCGAAACTTTCAGACAGATTCTGCTCAATGGACTTAACCGAGATATTTATCCCTCAAAACTACTCTGAAAATTTCAACTGTCTAGCTCATTCCGTTCGAAAGTTATCGTGTTAACGGCCAGTCGGACGGACGGCCGGACAGAATCGATTCCGACCACGGATTCTTGAGTGAGTCAAACCAAATCGTTTAAGACCATTTTCAGCCAAAAATTCGAAAATTACAGACATTTGGGCAAATTGATAAGCACTCTGTTCCGAGGAACAAGAGCGCCAAAAAGAGGGCTTGGAGATTCATGCTGTATTTCGTAAGGATGTGTGAGGCGTGAATATACAAAAGAACATGCGTGCAAAAGTTCCTTACTTCAGTCAGTGCTTTTTAAAACTTTTTCACTTTAGGAATGATCGAGGGCGCAAATTGGCGAATGCGTAAGGCATATTAGTATACAAGACTACTAAATGTATTATCAAATCCTGCCAAATTTATTTACGAATTCATCCTATACTTTATTCAGATATATTGAAAAACACTCTTCAACTTCTCCATAATGCAAACGCACACATTTCGAACCCCTGCACTACTTGAATGAATAAAAGAAATGGTAAATAAAGGATAAATGGATTCAGTACATTAACGGATAAAAGGAAGTTTTAATGTTTACGCCTTCGAGTCAAATCATTAAAATAATGCAAATTCTAATTTCATTTTGAACAATTGGAAAAGCGAAAACATTATTTGTTCCGAATAACAGATCAGCAGAATCCAGCGAGTAGAATCCAGCGTCCGGAGCTTTTGCATCAAACCACTAGAGATAAATTAATAATATTTATTCAACTTCACATTTATAATGTTCAATTACACGTCTGCCCAAGTGTATAATTTTGTGGCAAACTATAATTTTTGCAATAATATTGTGATTATACATGACGCGCAAAATTCGCTGGCAATAAACATATTAATATTAACCTTATGGTTCCTCCTATCATTTAACTGACGTATAAGAATTATTTTACTTTATTTCAGTTCTTTATGCTTAATAATATTTTGATGGGTCCCGCATGCTCCTTATACCGTGTAAGAATGTTTCTGGTTGTCTTCCAGGACGTAGCACTTGTTGCTAACTAAACTTTTAATTTTATATATTCCCAATTTTAACATGTCCACAGTTTTATTAGATGTATTATCAAGAAGTCGTTTAATTTGTCTGGGAGTTTTGAAAGGTTGTTCTATATTTACCTTTTTAAAATTATTCTGGAGATAGTATAACTTTCCCAATTTGGAATTTGTTTTTGGCGCTCTTGTTCCTCGGGACAGAGTGATTATCAATTTGCGCAATTGTCTGTAATTTTCGAATTTTTCGATGAAAATGGTCTTAAACGATCTGGTATGACTCACTGATCAAGAATCCGTGGTCGAAAAAAGATAAATATCTCGGCTAAGTTCGTTAATGGGTGAAATCGGACAGATGGTTTCGGAGTAACAAAAAAATATTTTTTTTTACATAACAAATTTCAAATAATTTTTTTTTCAATATTCAGTTTCACCATAAGAATCCATTGATGTCATTTTTAACTCTAACAAGCTAATATTTTCGGAGATATGATTTTTCAAAATTTCAATAATAAATCGTATTTCTGTTTTCACAGAATGAAATATTTAATCTATCTATGAATTGTTATAATATTATCTGTGTTGATACATGTCAATTTATTTTCCTGAGACATGACATTGTCTAATTCATTTCAGCAATCGTAGAATTATGAGAATTATAATATGATATCATACATTTTGTTGGTTGATATTTTCATGCCGATGGTTAATCCAAATGATGATGGGAATGGTAATGGTGAGTTAATAATATTGTGTTCAGAATATATGCAGTAAAAACAAAACTGGAATATTGGTGTATAGGAGTATTGGAGTGGATTTGAGGAAAGAATATATATATAATTGTTCATCATAGAATTGAGGAATGAATTTCTCGGATGAGTTCGTTGTTGGGTAGAATTCGTCTATTGGTTTTAGATTAATCATTTTTGGCACTCTTGTTGAATTTAAATTCCTCTATGAATGTAATTTCTGCTACGATGAAGTTCTTTCTTAAGAATCCATTGCTATAATTCCCAACTCTTACCTATAACTTCGAAGATATGATTTGTCAAAGTTTGAACAAGAGCGCCAAAGCCCCTGTCCACAGGGCTTGAACCATTTTTTATTTTCGGATGGAACGTGAAAGCTTGGAAACAGAGTTCTTATCAATTTGCCGAAATGTCTGTAATTTTCAAATTTTTGGCTAAAAATTGGTTCAAGCCCTGTGGACAGGAGCTTTTGCGTTCTTGTTCAAACTTTGACAAAACAAATCTTCGAAGGTATTGGTAAGAGTTGGGAATTGTATCAATGGATTCTCATGAAAGAACTCCATCTTAGCAGACATTGAATTCAAACATCATAGAAGAATCTAAATTCAACAAGAGTGCCAAAAACTATCAATCCAAAACCAATAGACGAATTCTACCCAACAACGAACTCATCCGAGATATTCATTCCTCAATTCTATGGATGACCGATAATATACATTATTTCCTCAAATCCACACCAATACTCCAATACACCAGTATATTTGTTTTTAGTGGAGATATTCTGAACACAATATTATTAACTTACCATTACCATTCCCATCATCATATGGATTGACCATCGGCATGAAAATATCAACCAACAAAAAGTATGATATCATATTATAATTCTCATAATTCTACGATTGCTGAAATGAATAAGACAATGTCATATCTCAGGAAAATAAGTTGAAGTTATAACAATTAATAGATAGAATAATTATATCATTCTGTGAAAACATAGAAATACGATTTATTATTTAAATTTCGAAAAATCATATCTCCGAAAGTATTATCTTGTTAGAGTTAAAAATGATATCAATGAATTCTTATGGTGAAACTGCATATTGGAAAAGATTTAATTTAGAAATTGTTATGTAAAAAAAATTTTTTTTTGTTACTCCGAAACCATTTGTCCGATTTTGCCCAATAACGAACTCAGCTGAGATATTCATCTCCCAAACCTACTCCGAAAATTCTAGCTCATTCCGTTCGAGAGTTATCGTGCCTATGGCCAGCCAGCCGGCTAGCTTAACCGGCCCGACAGAATGAATTCCGACCACGGATTCTTGATCAGTGAGTCGAACCAAATCGTTCAAGACCATTTTCATCGAAAAATTCGAAAATTACAGGCATTTGGGCAAATTGATAAGCACTCTGTCCCAAAGAACAAGAGCGCCAAAAATATCTTTACTAACATCAGCCATAACACCAAAACCGCTTGGTGGATTTCACCAGTTAACGAACTCGTCCGAGATATTCACGCTCCAAACCTACCCTGCAAATTTCAATCCTCTAACTCCTTTCGAGTTATCGTGCCTACGGCCAGCTGGACTGAATTGATTTCGGCCACGGATTCTTCATCGGTGAGTCGAACCAAATCGTTAATAACAGTTTCATCCAAAAATTCGAAAATTTTAGAAATTTGGGCAAATTGATAAGCACTCTGTTCCGAGTCACAAGAGCGTCAAAAAGATTGCGGTTAGGGGAACTCCGTTGGGAACGCAATTGCTCGCGCCTATTCTTCAAATCTGAATGTAATTTAATATAGATCTTCCAAATATAGTTGTTTAAGAATTGGTCCCAAGGCGGTACAGAAATTTCAACTCGGAAACAACGCTATTTCCTCCGAACTGAGTTGTCCGTGCACAGAATTGCCCTGAATTTTCTTTCAGAACCTCACAATATCGGCTCAGCACCAAATCCATGACCGCTAGACGGAAACAATTCCCAACATAAGCTGAACAACACAGTTAGAGCCACTTCTCCTCTGCGCATGCACAATCTACTCGTGGCTGAAAGTCCTCTCAAACTGACACACCTCACACAAAACTATTATTCTTCAACACCAGTTGTTCAGGAGATATCGCAGCTTCAGTCCACGCATGCGTGGATCCTTCCAAAAGGATTCTATAGAGACATATCATCCTGCCCCTCAAAACCCCAATCCTCTCAGACAAAATGTCGAGCAGTTAATTTACTTCTCATCTACTCATGCGCATAACGAAAAATTAAATGAAGGGGTCACAAGAATTTCAAAAATGGGCCCAATTACCACGTTATGGACACTCCACCCTCGGACACTACGATTTTTCCTCGAAACTGGCTTGCACAATCACATAATTGACATATATATATTCTTTTGACTGAGAGCTGTATATGTGATAGCAGAGGTTGGTGTAACGGGGTACCATACAATTCGACGTATGATACAAGAGCTTAGGGAAAAACCTCAGCAAAAAACCCTTTCTCCTCGTGAGTGTGGTGATTTGTAACTATTGTTTACAAAATTTGCTGTAATTTAAAAATATTGATGGGGATTTCATCAATGTGGATTCCCTCGTCAAAAAACGGATAGGTTTCTCCAAGGTACCCGAAACTCAACCTGAAAAATGAAAAGACAAGAGGAGGAAACGAACAAATTAAAAATAATACATAACCTTTCAAAAGTCTCCTCTCACAAAAATACTTCTCTGTAGGCGAATGGGATCTCGTGGAGAAGAATCGCCTCCGCTAGTTTTCGGAGATATTTACTCCTGAAATCCCTTCAATATTTGAATTCAAAAATGAAAATGTTGCTCGTAAGGCCAGAAGGGTCTCTTTCAAAACCAGGTCTGACCGGTCCAAGTCCAAGCGATGATTATTCAGAACTTCAGATGTTCGAAGCCCGCTACAGGGCCCTTAAGAAGGGCTATCATCTCCCATAGATATATATTTTACTTTATATCGTATAAAAGAATGGAAAAATGCGCCGGACAAATTACGACTTATGTCATGATGACATATGGGTCTCAACTTTCTGACAAATTTTGAAAAAAAAAATTGTACAGCCCAAGCGGTCATTATTGGTCACCGAAATGCCAAAAATTGAACTCAATCCGATATTTCGTTTCGGAATTTCAGGCAAATTATTCCGCAAATAGTTGAACATTTTTTGAACTTTTTCTAGTCATGCTATCCTCTCGAAATTGCACAAGTGTTTGCGTCGGTATTTTGCTTCTAACTACCGAGTTTCAATTCATCGAGATCAGTATTTTTCGAGTTATTGTAAAATCAAAAACTTTTTTCCAGTTTATAGCTAGCCGATCAACACAAACTTTTGCAGGTATATAAAGGTCATGATTCTACAATTTTATGCTAAATTTTGGATAGATGGAGCGATTGGTTTCGGAAAAATTCATAAGAAATATTTTAACTAAAAATGGCCATAACTCCGAAACCGCTTGGTTGATTTCACCCGTTAACGATCTTAACCGAGATATTTACGCTCCATAACTATGCAAATTTCCACCATTCAACTCATTTTGTTCGAGAGTTATCGTGCTAACGGCCAGACCGACCGGACCGGCAAGCCGGATGGACGTACAGAACGTACGTACGTGGTTTTCAGCCGGAATTATTCATCAGTGAGTTGAACTCAACCGTTTGAGAACATTTTCGGCAAAAAATTCCAACAAGATATTCCAGCAATGTGATAGCACGCTGTTTCTTGCTGAAGAAGCGCGCAAATATGATTTGATTGACTATCATTAGGTTTTGCTAAAGAACCACCTGTCAAAATCTGTTGTATTAATTTATGTACACCCTGCATATTTATATAAAAGGTGTTTCCACCAACATGTTTAAAATTGAGGAGATGTTTGGTGTGTGAAAATCTTCATGTGAACATAAGTCCTAAGGGTTCAATAGTTTTTTCTGCATTTTCTCTCCTAAGGATTCCTAAGGAGTGAAAATGAAAATTAAAATAAAATGGTTTCAAGCCCTGTGGACAGGAACTTTCTGACTCTCTAGTTCAAACAGACAAATTATATCTCCGAAAGTATTGGTTTCTCAGAGTTTGGAATTAAATCAATGTATTCTTATGAAAGAACTGCATCATAAAGGAAATTAAATTCAAATAATAGTTTTTTATCAAGATTAAATCAGCAATCTGAGAATGAGAACTGCACCATGGAAGAAATCAAATTAAAATAGCTGAAATGAATTTGACTCCTTCTTATAGAACAGGATGAAATGTACGAGTATGCACACAGATCATATAATAAAGCTTAGATAGAATAATTATAGCATTCTGTGAAAACATAGAAGTACGTACGATTCATTATTGAAATTTAGAAAAATCATATTTCCGAAAGTATTAGCTTGTTGGAGTTGAAAATGATATCGATGAATTTTAATGATGAAACTGCATCTTAAATAAAAATTACAGACATTTGGGCAAATTGATAAGCACTCAGTTCCGAGGAACTAGAGCGCCAAAAAGTCCCGCCTTCTCTCGTTCCGAAACCGAAAACCCGACAGCGTAGACATACCGGCTATCGGGCTCCTCGTACGATCTTGTCGATCTCCGGTATTAGAATAAAACGTCGGTACTTACCTGGGATATATATTCTTAATTTTCACTTTTCGACATAAAATCGCCACATGGGGGTTTATTTGACGGTTTTTTACCCTTGTCTCTCTAAGTCGATTTTGACGTTTCTCGAGCCAACTATTAGCAAGTGACAATGTCATATCTCAGGAAAATAAGTTGACATTATGACAATTCATACATAGAATAATTATATAATTCTGTGAAAACGTTAAAATACGATTTTTAATTCAAATTTTGAAAAATCATATCTCCGAAAGTATTAGCTTATTAGAGTTAAAAATGATATCATTGGATTCTTATGATAAAACTGCTTATTGAAAAAAATTTAATTTGGAATTTGTTCTGTAAAAAAAATTTTTTTCTGTTACTCTGAAACCATCTGTCTGATTTTGCCCAATAACGAACTTAGCCGAGATATTTATCTGCCAAACCTATTCTGAAAATTTCAACTCTCTAGCTCATTCTGCTCGAGCGTTACCGGCCGGACAGAATGAATTTCGACCACGGATTCTTGATCAGTGAGCCGATCCAAATCGTTTAAGACCATTTTCATCGAAAAATTCGAAAATTACAGACATTTGGGCAAATTGATAAGCACTTAGTTCCGAGGAACTAGAGCGCCAATAATTCGAGGAATTACTCCTTTCAAGTCAGAAATTAAATACGCTTTGTGTAAATTGTGCTTAGTTGCTTCAATACTCCCTCTGATGAAAGATTTATCAATTTTTTTGAATGGCAAATATTTCCTTCTCAATTAACATCGTCTTATGAAATGCTCTTGGCGGATTGGGAGATCTCAACTGAATGGAAACTTTCATTCAAAAGTTTTAAGTGCTGCTCGAAAAGGTCGGAAAAATTGTTTGCATACTTGAATGAAGCGAAGGCAAACCCTCAAAACAGGAAGGAGGGGGAGTTTTTGTTTTCAATGAATGATATTCTTAGTCCGTTCACATCTTCGTTCTTATAAACGTCGAGGGTAGCATTGTTCTGATTTTTCAGCTGCCGAAATACAGGAATCGACTCTGTTAATCGATATACATGAAGAAATTTATTCAAGATTGCTTGTTGGAGAATCAGAAATTCCAAAATAATTGCATTATAAATAAATATGAGTTCGTTGGGTGAACAAGTTCATCATAAATTATTGTAGTTAACTGTGAAAAAAATTTAGGTACTTTATTAAAATTTGTTGTCTCTATTACTGTTCATCAGAATAAAGAAATTATTTCCAGATATTCGATTAAAAGGATAATACCAACCTAACAATATAGTTTCATTAAAATGCGAGAAGTGTTTACATCGAAAGAATAATCGATATTGTCCATCTGTTTCATTTCAATATGTGTTTAGTGTGTTTTTGGCGCTCTAGTTCCTCGGAACTGAGTGCTTATCAATTTGCCCAAATGTCCGTAATTTCCGAATTTTTGGATGAAAATGGTTTTAAACGATTTCGTTCGAATCACTGATCAAGAATCATGGCCGAAATTCATTCTGTCCGGCCGGCCATCCGGTCTGGCCGTCCGGCCGGCCGGCCGTAGGCACGATAACTCTCGAACGGAATGAGCTAGAGAGTTGAAATTTTCAGAGTGGGTTTGGCAGATTAATATCTCGGCTAAGTTCGTTATTGGGCAAAATCAGACACAGACAGATGGTTTCGGAGTAACAAAAAAAATTTTTTTTTACATAACAAATTCCAAATAAATTTGTTTTCAATTAGCAGTTTTACCATAAGAATCCAATGATATCATTTTTAACTCTAAGAAGCTAATACTTTCGGAGATATGATTTTTCAACATTTCAATAATAAATAATTTCACAGAATTATATAATTATTCTATGTATGAATTGTCATAACGTCATAACTTATTTTCCTGAGACATGAAATTGTCTAATTCCTTGCTAATAGATGGTTCGAGAAACGTCCAAATCGACTTAGAGAGACAAGGGTAAAAAACCGTCAAATAAACCCCCATGTGGCGATTTTCTATCGAAAAGTGAAAATTAAGAATATATATCCCAGTTAAGTACCGACGTTTTATTCTAATACCGGAGATCGACAAGATCGTACGAGGAGCCCGATAGCTGGTTCGTCTAGTCAGTCGGGTTGTCGGTTTCGGAACGAGAGAAGGCGGAAAGGGAAATACACTTTTTGGCGCTCTAGTTCCTCGGAACTGAGTGCTTATCAATTTGCCCAAATGTCTGTAATTTCTATTTAAGATGCAGTTTCACCATTAAAATCCATCGATATCATTTTCAACTCCAACAAGCTAATACTTTCGGAGATATGATTTTTCAAACTGTGTTCAAACTCGTACATGTCATCCTGTTCTATAAGAGAGAGTCAAATTCATTTCAGCTATTTAAATTTGATTTCTTCCATGGTGCAGTTCTCATTCTCAGATTGCTCATTCAATCTTGATAAATAAACTATTATTTGAATTGAATTTCCTTTAGGATGCAGTTCTATCATATGAATACATTGATATAATTCCCAACTCTGAGAAACCAATACTTTCAGAGATATAATTTGACTGTTTGAACTAGAGCGCCAGAAAGCTCCTGTCCACAGGGCTTGAACCCATTTTTTTAAGTGCACTAGATCTTTCGATAGATTTATCTTTTGAAGTGTGTCGAAGTGACAGTTCTTTGACATGTGTTCAGAAAAGTCTGCCATTTTACGCATGGATAGGATAACAGGAATCGGGATAATGCGGAGAAGTAAATTGAAATAGTTCAAACAGACAAATTATATCTCCGAAAGTATTGGTTTCTCAGAGTTGGGAATTATATCAATAAATTCATATGATAGAACTGCATCCTAAAGGAAATTCAATTCAAATAATAGTTTATTTATCAAGATTAAATGAGCAATCATGAGAATGAGAACTGCACCATGGAAGAAATCAAATTAAATCTGGCCAATATTGCCCAATAACGAACTTAACCGAGATATTCATCTCCCTAAACTACTCTGAAAATTTCAACTACCTACCTCATTCCGTTCGAGAGTTATATCTATGTCTATGGATGAAAAGCAGTCTCACTACTCTCTGATCTCTTACTTCATGTTCAGTTCCGAAATGTAAGAATTTTCTGAGAAAAACTAATTTCGGAGCAAACAACTGAGATTTTTCTCACTTCGCTCACAATTCTTCGATTGATTAGATAATGTCTCAGGAACATCATTTGACATTATGACAATTCATAGAATAATATCATTCTGTGACAACGTTGAAATACGTTTTATTATTGAAATTTTGAAAAATCATATCTTCGAAAGTATCAGCTTGTTAGAATTAAAAATGATATGAATGGATTCTTATGATAAAACTTCTTATTAAAAAAAATTTAATTTGGAATTTGTTTCGTAAAAAAAAAAAATTTTTTTGTTACTCCGAAACCATCTGTCCGATTTTGCCCAATAACTTAGCCGAGTTATTTATCCCCCAAACCTACTCTGAAAATTTCAACTCTCTAGTCCATTCCGTTCGAGAGTTATCGTGCCTACGGCCAGCCGGACCGGCCGGACAGAATGAATTTCGACCACGGATTCTTGATCAGTGAGTCGAACCAAATCGTTTAAGACCATTATCATCGAAATATTCGAAAATTACAGACATTTGGGCAAATTGATAAGCACTCAGTTCCGAGGAACTAGAGCGCCAAAAACTAGAATAACGGGTAATTCCTCAAAAGGAGCAGAACAACTTTCTTCAAAAACTTGGTTCAAGCACTGAAGTGAAGTTCAATTGTCTATTCACCTCTAGTGGACACTCTTAATCGAAAGTAGCATCGATATAATAAATACCGTTTCCTCAGCTTTTATATTATATGGATACATGTCATACCATTCTAATGACTTACCTCAGTAACGAGAAACCCTATGATCAACTTATTTTTTAGTTCTTTCAAAAAACATACGGCTCAAGTAACTCCAGGATACGGTATTCTCGAAATTCCACGAAAATTAGTGGGTATACTACAAGTAATCCCCGAGTTTTATTTGGTTAGATTTGTATATTTTGAGTTATAGAGGAAATAACAATAAAATTTCAGATGAGTATAACTCCAAAACCATTTGGCCACCTATGCCAATTAACGCACTTAAATGTCGCATTTGGATGCGCAACCTACCCTGAAAATTGCTAGTCGCTATCTCTTTCCGTTCTGAAGTTATCGTAAGATACATGATATTTTTTCGTATTATTTTCAAAATTTTATAGTGGTACGATTCTAACAAGATTTCAGGCACGTCTTTATGTTAATATTCTACAATTAGATATTTGTATTGATTTTTTCGAGTTATCGAGAAAACAATATTCCTGATGGGTATAACTCCGTTCGGCCGATTATACTCAACGAATTTAACTCTCCCATTCGGATGCGTAACCTACCCTGAAAATTTAATGAAGGCAACGGTCACCCATGCTCGGATCTCCAATAATATAGATCCGACCATGTTCAAATTTGGAACTTGGCAATAGAGTTAGATTTTGAAGGCTCTCGTAGAATTTCAGCGATGTCAGAAGAATAGTTTCTGATATAGAATTTTTTTCAATATTTTTTATTAATTTTCTAGGTGGACGATCTTCACGAAATTTTGCAAGAATATTCACGTCGACATTCTACAACCAATAACCATGTATGCATTCGATCGGTTCCGTATAGAGTTGAAAATGAGATCAATTGATTCTTATGATATAATTGCATCTTAAAAAAAATTGAACTTGAAATTTGTAATGTAAAAAAATATTTTTTTTTCGTTACTCCGAAACCATCTGCACGATTCTGTCCAATAACGAACTTAGCCGAGATATTTATCTGTTAAACCTACCGTGAAAATTTCAACTGTCTAGCTGATTCTGTTTGAGAGTTATCGTGGCTACGGCTACCGGGCATAATCGATTTTGATCACGGATTCCTTATCAGTGAGCCGAACCAAATCGTTAATGACCATTTTCAGCCAAAAATACGGAAATTACTAACATTTAGGCAAATACATAAGAACTCCGAAGAACAAGAGCGACAAAAAATGGGAAAGCTCTGTGGACAGGGTTATTGGTGCTCTTGTCTACTAGCGAGTAATTATTCAAACTTTGACAATTCATCTACGAAATTATTGGTTTCTCATGGTGGGATTCACGAAGCTTCGATTAGCTTAATTATGGCTTTAAATCGGTGTTGGCATCAAAATTAAACTGGAAATTCACATAGAATCATACTGATTTGGCAATTAAGAGCTCTAAAAGCTTTGTGAAACCCACCGTTGGGAATGATATCAATGGATCCTTATGATAGAACCGCATCATAAAAAAAATAAATTCAAAACGTAGGTCTATCTATGACTCACCTCATATCTTGGATTCATTTACATCAACAAATTCTAATTAGAACATTTTATTAAATCATGAAATTAAGATTAATTATTGGAATATTGAAGAATTATATCTCCGAAAGTATTAGTTTGTTAGAGTTGAGAATTATTTCAATGGATTTTTATAATGAAACTTCAACTCGAAAAATGTTGAATTTGAAATGTGTAACATAAGAAATTTGTTTTTACCTTAGGTATACTATGAACCATATTTTGTCCAATAACGAAATTAGCCGAGATATTTATCTCCCACACCTACTTTGATCATTTCAACTGTATAGCTTATTACATTCGATAGTTATCGTGTTAACGGCAGGCCGGACGGCCGGACAGAATTGTTTTTGGCGCTCTTGTTCCTCAGAGTGCTTACCAATTTGCCCAAATGTCCGTAATTTTCGAATTTTTGTATGAAAATGGTTTTAAACGATTTCGTTCGACTCACTGATCAAGAATCCGTGGACAAAATCTATTCTGTTCGGCCCGCCGGTCCAACCGTTAACACGATAACTTCCGAACGGAATGAGTTATGCAGTTCAAATTTTCAGAGTGGGTTTGGTAGATGAATATGTCGGGTTTGTTATTGGACAAAATCGGCCTGATGATTTCGGAGTACGTACCTAACCAAAAAAAAAAAAACAATTTTTTTTAGATGCAGTTTCATCGTAAGAATCCATTGATAGCATTTCCAATTCTAACAAGCTAATACTTTTGGAGATAAGATTTTTGAAAATTTCAATAATAAATCGTAATTCTATGATTTCAAAGAATGCTGTAATCGAAAATTAACGTCAGTATTTGTATCTATGGATGGTTCTCTTATCTAACGATGAGAGACATGCCATATTTATTTCTGGTTCTATTCAAAATCCGTTATACATGATATAAAATACCTCCTGTTCTAGAAAACAAAGTATGATTTAATGCAAAATGATCAATTAAATAACCTCAGCTATCGAAGAATTATGAGGATTATAGGGTATTATAATTTTTAGGTGATAATATAATGCCCTTGAATGATCCATATGATGATGGAAATATATTATTTGGTAAGTTAATCAAATTGGGTTCAGAATATCTCCAGTAAAAACAAAACTGGAATATTGGCTTAGTTTCAATTAATATAATATTATTTTAAGAATGAATTTGAGGAATGAATATCTCTGATGAGTTCGTGGTAGAATTGGTCTGGTAGTTCCAGATTAATAATCTTTGGTACTCTTGTTTTTTTTTAATAGACACTTTTTCGATTTCCATTTCTGCTATGATGCAGTTCTATCATGAGAATTCATTGATATCATTCCCTGCTCTGAGAAACCAATACTTTCGGAGATATGATTTGTCAAAATTTGACCACGAGCGCCAAAGCTCCTGTACACAGGGCTTTCCCACATTTTTTGACCATCGATTCTTGATCAGTGATTCGAACCAAATCGTGTGAGACCATTTTAAGCCAAAACTTCGAAAATTACAGACATTTGGTCAAATTGATAAGCACTCTGTTCCGAGGAACTAGAGCTCCAAACACATTCCATAGATGTTTTAATGTTTTATTTCGAGACAAAACTTTTTGAAAAGTCACCCTTTACAATTATTGAACGGTTTTTTTCTGGGTTTTCTCTCCCAAACTCTGAAAAATATCTATATAATAAAAATTAATTATTTTGTGATTTGCTTCTGCGTAAGAAACACAGGATATTTGTCAGAAGCAATCAATTGAACAATGTTGCCTAACAAACAACAACGATATAGTTGTTCCTTCGTTGATGTTGTTTCGTTGTTGTTTGTTAGGCAACATTGTTCAATTGATTGCTTCTGACAAATATCCTGTGTTTCTTACGCAGAAGCAAATCACAAAATAATTAATTTTTATTATATAGATATTTTTCAGAGTTTGGGAGAGAAAACCCAGAAAAAAACCGTTCAATAATGAGTATACCTCCCACAGTATCCTTTAATGATCACCCTTTACAAGCCGATTGAAACTAATTATCGTTGTAACGAGGCCACATAATTCACTTCACTTCAAAACGCTATAATTTGTATTAGCGTATTATACAGAAAGTACTTATGCGAACTTTCAAGTCGTTAAAAAACTAAATAAAGGAGGAAGATTTGGTTTGTTCTACACTCTTCAGCCGTAGATACAAGAATGACGTATTTTATCATTTTTTTTTGTGTCGTTCACCTGTACAGAGTGCCTATAAATAAGTCAAAATGTCTGTAATTTTCGAATTTTTGCCCGAGAATGGTCTCAAACGATTATTGTCAAACTCGTTTCTGTCCGGCCGGCCGTCAGCACGATTATGCTCGAATGCAATGAGTTAGAGAGTTGAAATTTTCAGAGTAGGTTTGGACTCCAAATGCTAAGCTCGCTAATGGACAAAATCCGTAGAGTAGTTTCGGAATTATAGCCATCTGAAATTTTATTTTGCCAATATTTCGAAAAATACGGATTTGATCGAATTAAAGCACAGTAGTTGGTTGAAATATAACGGCACGAAGATTATCCAAAATTATGTTATGATCGCATGACTAGAAAATTTGAATTTAAATAATCATTAAAGGATACTGTGGGAGGTGTACTCATTATTGAAGGGTTTTTTTCTGGGTTTTCTCTCCCAAACTCTGAAAAATACCTATAAAATAAAAATTACTTATTTTGTGATTTGCTTCTGCGTAAGAAACACAAGATATTTGTCAGAAGCAATCAATTGAACAATGTTGCCTAACAAACAACAACGAAACAACATCAACGAAGAAACAACTATATCGTAACGTTTCGGAGTCTATATCAGACTCCTTCGTCAGACAATTCTTGAATTTCACAAAATAACTATCAACAAAATAATTCTAAAGATTTTCATTAAAAGTCTGACGAAGGAGTCTGATATAGACTTCGAAACGTTACGATATAGTTGTTTCTTCGTTGATGTTGTTTCGTTGTTGTTTGTTAGGCAACATTGTTCAATTGATTGCTTCTGACAAATATCTTGTGTTTCTTACGCAGAAGCAAATCACAAAATAATTAATTATTAATTAAAACCTTTCAATATTGAAATTACATATTTGAAAAATTTTTTTTCTCAGGAACTATCCGTCCATTAAAATTTTGCAAAACCCTTCATAAATTCATTTTACAAAAATTTTCTAAATTTGGACTTGATCGGATCTATATTATAGAATAGATTAGGGAAATAAAGAAAAATAAAAGTAAAAATGGGGGAAAGTCCTGCTGCAGGAGCTTGGGCGCTCTTGTTCACAAAATGATTAATTTTTATTTTATAGATATTTTCCAGAGTTTGGGAGAGAAAACCCAGAAAAAAAAACTTTCAATAATTAGTATACCTCCCACAGTATCCCTTAATGATTACTTAAAACAAAGGTATGGGCCTTTTTCAATCATCCTTTTCATAAAATTGGAAGATTCATACAAGAAATTGTCACACACAGAAGTGACAATTCTTGAATTTCACCAAATAACTATCACCAAAATAATTCTAAAGATTTTCATTAAAAGTCTGACGAAGGAGTCTGATATAGACTCCGAAACGTTACGATATAGTTGTTTCTTCATTGATGTTGTTTCGTTGTTGTTTGTTAGGCAACATTGTTCAATTGATTGCTTCTGGCAAATATCTTGTGTTTCTTACGCAGAAGCAAATCACAAAATAATTAATTATTAATTAAAACCTTTCAATATTGAAATTACATATTTGAAAAATTTTTTTTCTCAGGAACTATCCGTCCATTAAAATTTTGCAAAACCCTTCATAAATTCATTTTACAAAAATTTTCTAAATTTGGACTTGATCGGATCTATATTATAGAATAGATTAGGGAAATAAAGAAAAATAAAAGTAAAAATGGGGGAAAGTCCTGCTGCAGGAGCTTGGGCGCTCTTGTTCAATTTTTGACTATTGGTTTCTCAGAGTTGGGAATGATATCAATGGATTCTTATGATAGAACTGCACCATAAAATGAATTAAAATCAAATAATAGCTTATTTATTAAGATTAAATGAGCAATCTGCAATGATTTAAACTCATGGAATTTATTGTTGCATGTTACACTCGGTGCATAGTTTTCACAACTTGAAATATCTAAGGAAAGTATTAATCGAAATGTCTAGAGCAAGTCTGGAGACAATCATAGCAGGTTGTCCATTTATTCCTGATATTTGAATAGGTATAGGCTGATGAACAAAATATTTTAATAGTTCAAAACATATTAATAAAATACAATCCTCTTTTCATAATTTAATAGTTCATACCACTAACACGTTCATTCTGTATTATGAACCTCATACTCAAGAAAGAATATTGGATAAACAAATGTAGATCAATATTTCGGCATCTTTTGTCAAGCAATATTATGAAAATACTGTACATAGGAACATGTCTCACTACTTTAGGAAGTAAAAGTTCATATTGACCACGGTGGTCTACGAACAGTAATTTCTTTTGATGATTTCTTTATGTTGTTCTTTCCTATTGCCTTCATAAACTGCATCCTTAAAATGATCGATTTCTAAATCTTCTGAAACACCATCCCCAATAACTGCACATAAATTATTCAATATGCAACAAGTCAATATTATTTTTGGTATCAAAGCAGTATTGTATATATTCAAAAATTCAAGATGCGGAACCTTGTTTTCCAACACAAAATATTTTCAAAGTATGAATTATATGAACAAACTAGAACATAAATAAATAAGACGCATTCTGTGAAAACATAGATGTACGATATATTATTGAAATTTTGAAATATCATATCTCCGAAAGTAATAGATTGTTAGTGTTGAAAATGACATCAGTGGAATCTTATGATGGAATTAAAAAAAATTGAATTCGAAATTTGGAAAGTAAAAAATATTTTTGTTTCCGTTACTTCGGAACCATTGGGCCGATTCAGCCCAATAACTCGACCGATATATTTATCTCCTGAACCTACTATGAACATTTCAACTGTGTAGCTCATTCCGTTCGAGAGTTATCGTGCCTACGGCTGGCCGGATTAGCCAGCCCTAGTTTTTTGCCACTTTATGGCAATAGGATCAATTAAAAACTTAGCATTCATATAAAAAACATGATTCTCCAATTTGATGCTAAATTTCAGATGTCATAAAATCTGAAATCATATTAAATGTTTTTACTAAAAACGGCCATAACTCAGAAACCACCTGGTGGATTTCGCCCGTTAACGAACTCGTCCGAGATATTTACGTTCCAAACCTACCCAGCAAATTTCAATCCTCTAACTCCTTTCGTTCGAGAGTTATCGTGTTAACGGCCGGACAGAATCGATCTCGACCACGGATTCTTGATCAGTGAGTCGAACCAAATCGTTTGTGACCATTTTCAGCCAAAAATTCGAAAATTACAGACATTTGGGCAAATTGATAAGCACTCTGTTTCGAGGAACAAGAGCGCCAAACAAGAAAAACAGTTCTTTTTGGACACTTGTTTCTACAGTCCAGTGATTTATGTCCTTGGAAATATTGGGAATATAATTTTTTTTTCTGTAGTTAAGCAGCCTTGGACGAGTTCTGTACCTGGATGGTTGACCACTCTGGCTATAAATTTTCACAAGCGCGGCAAATCTGTTGGCCACAGTGCTTTACCACTAGTTTTTACAACGTTCCTTTTGTCGGAATAAATTAATGATATCTTTATCTGTATCCTAGTCTGTATCCCCCTTGGATTATGATTATTCTGAAGCTCCCATGTCTCAAGAAATATCCCTTAAAACTTTTCCAACGGAATAATAAACAATTTGGGGTGTTATAAAGAATCGTTGGTATGAAAAGTATCAATAATCGTTTTAAATTACAGGTTTCTACAGACTCACCTTCTCCAATAGGAAAAGATGTCATTCTTGAGCAACTTAGAAATAATAACACTGAATTGAGATAACGTTCATCACATATATATATTATTGAATAATTTTCTCACGGATATCGTATATGACAGTACGTCGTTTTTAAGGAAAGAGAGATAGAGCGATCCAGTCAAAATCCGATGTAGGATTCAATTGTGCCGATTGATTTTATATCTCACCGTTATGAATTGTATAAAGATATACATACAAAAGAACTATTGCGATCTCGCCATCCGACGGCAGACTGGATGGCGTCCCAGTATGAAATAACGTCAGGACGCCTGCGCCGATAATAAAGAGCCCGCGAGTCGACCTCTCCAGGATCTAAATCCTACGAGATTCCCAAGCCGAAGCCAAGAAAGCTCTGATACTCTTCAATTCTACGAATGAATTTTCATTTATGAATTTCAGATGGGTTTTTAAGATATCATTCCTTTGAATGAAACAGGCGATAGAATCTATTTATTATCTGTCATTTTAGACTTCTCTTTTATTATTTTCCAACAATGTACCTTTGGAATCAAGTAGAGGAAAAGCTTGTTTTCCGCCACGGAACATTTTTATAATTCACTAGCTGCACGCCCCGGCTTCGCACGGGTATTGTAACTAATGAAAAAAAAATAGTCGAAATATATTATGAAATAATATAACACCCAAATATTTAAATTATAAGTAATCATTAAAGGAATAATTGAATTCCAGGTGTCGCTTGTGTCTAAATTCTACTCACAAGTGATTGCTGGTTTTCTTTAAACCGGTTGCTACACTTTATGATAGAGCGAACCTAATATGTTCTACTCTTGAAATTCGAAATAATGAAATTGATTTCATCAAAAAATTTCTTGAAGAAAATGGATATCCGAGGCAATTCATAAATACATGTATCATGAATTTAGATAGAAGAACAAATAATCAAGAACAATATAATAATCAACAAGTACAACAGAATAATCAACAAGAACAGCAACACAATCTGTTGAATGTGATCCCTTACGTTCGTGGCCTTTCTGAAAAAATTAGAAGAATCGGTTCTAAGTTCAATATAAGAACCGTCTTCAAAACACAGAATGATCTTAGGTCTTTATTAACGAAAACAAAACCCATAAATCAAAAACAAAAATCAAAAAACTGTGTATATAATATTCGTTGTATTTGTGGTAAATCATACACAGGAGAAACATCAAGACCACTAGAAGTAAGAAAGTCAGAGCATAAGAATAACTTGAGAAATAGAGACATACAGAAATCAAAAATAGCAGAACATGTATGTACAATCCAAGGAGATCACATGATGGATTGGAGTAATACAAAGATTCTAATGACAGAACCTGATTTTATGAAAAGGAAACTTAAGGAGTCAACTTGTATTTTATTGAACAGAGAATGCAATTTTGCAAATTGCTCAATTGGTGTTGACCATATTTAGCTGAACTTATTGAAAGAGAAGTTGGAACTTGGAAATTTCTATGCAAAGTAAAAATATGTTAGCTATGATTTTCAAATACTGTCAATGGGATAATTCTCGAGTTTCAGAATAATTATCAACAAAATAATTTTAAAGATTTTCGTTAAGCGTCAGACGAAGGAGTCTGATATAGACTCCGAAACGTTACAATATAGTTGTTTCTTCGTTGGTGTTGTTTCGTTGTTGTTTGTTAGGCAACATTGTTCAATTGATTGTTTCTGACAAATATCCTGTGTTTCTTACGCAGAAGCTAATCACAAAATAATTTATTTTTATTTTATAGATATTTTTGAGAGTTTGGGAGAGAAAACCCAGAAAAAAACCTTTCAATAATTTAAATCATACTTTATTGCAATGTCCTATAATGTACAACATTTTTGATTTTCATTTATAGAGAAAAAATAAATAGCGCAGATGGTTTATCAACTCTCGAGCACGCAACGTACAACTGCCCATGTGAAAAACAGGACAATTCAAGTTTTGTTTCACAAACTTGTAACGATTGACCTTGTGATTTATTCATTGTCATTGCAAATGCAAGTCACAGTGGAAACTAGACACGCTTAAATTCAAAAGGAAAGTCAGACGGCATTAACCCAAATGAACATACCGCTCCGTATAAGAAACACGTAACTTAAAGTCCCTGTACATGCTTATAATAAAGAAACACAGATGGTGTCAATTTTACCACATAAAATAATGGAGTTTTCAGCTATGGATGAAACTTACATTATGCTTTAGTGTTTAGATCAAAATATTGATCGTTCTAATGTCCAGGTATGTATTTTTTCATATGTTTATATTTCATCGCGTTTGCTAATAAAATAACTATGTCTATACTTGAATACATAATATTAGAGAAGGATTCATTTTGTATATAAATCGAAAGCCAAGTTGTTGCTACGTAAATGAGGCCGTTCTTTCATAGGAACGTTGGGATTATAGCTTACTGTATCCTTGAAAATACGTGAATATATTGTTATCGCTTTCGGAAGAAGACGCTCACTCTGGATAAATTACTACATTATGCAAAGAATCTCAAATATGATAGCAGAACCACCTGACAGCATCATTCTTTTTCCAACTGAAAATAATGGATGTGAAACAAATGAAAAAAAAATTATATTAACCACCAAAACTTATTCAACATTATAATGTGAATATTGGAGGCGTTGACAGGTCTGATCAAAACATGAGTTTATTATTATTATTATTATTATTATCAAAATACAAGAAGAGTTGAGGAAATTCCTATAAACTCAAAACAGAAATACCAGAAACAGTTCACAATTAATTAGATCTTGCATCGTAAAGATCCAGGGCGTTCTTGAAGCCATTGACGGTCCCAGCATCGACCACGGTAATCGGCAAACGGTTCCATCTCTCGAATATTCTGTTGGTGAGAAAGCTATGACGTTGAGTGGTAACAAAATTCTCCTTCGCCAGTTTGAACTGATGTCCTCTCAAGTTGTTATGGTTCAAATTGTACAGGTCACGAATACAGTCACCGAAGTCACCACGGAGCGATCTGAAGGAATATATTAAATCACCCCTCTCAAGTCGGCAGTTGAAAGATGACAACTGGAAAATACTGAGCCTGTCTTCGTAGGAATGGCGAATTATTCCATATGGTACGCGAGTATTCCAACGCTGCACTGACTCAAGACAGAGCTCATCGGCACGTGTGGAAGGCCACCAAACAGGGCCAGCATACTCCAAGATTGGTCTAACGAAGCTGGTGTAGAGGAGTTTACATGTGGCAATGTCACATCCCCCAAAAGTCTTCAGGATGGCATAAGTCAACTGTCTAGCCCTGGCAGTAATAGATGATACATGGTTAGACCACCGTAGATCTTCGGAAACAGTCAAACCAAGGTCGCAGTGACTGGATACACTTTGCAGCGTGAGACCTCTGATGATATATCCCCTTCTCGGGTTATTTCTACCAATATGTAGTACACAGCATTTATCTACATTCAGAGGAAGTAGCCAGTTATCACACCAAACACTAATCTCATGGAGGTCCTGTTGGAGCGTATCGAAGTTGGATAAGGGAAAATTGTAGATTTTGGTGTCATCCGCAAACATTGAGTAAGTTGAATGGAGGAATTTTGGGAGATCGGAGGTGTATAAGAAAAATAAGATAGGGCCCAGAACGGAACCCTGGGGGACACCAGATATCATCGGTCTATCTGGACAAAAGAAGGAATGATTAACTCTTACTTGAAATGTACGGTATGAAAGAAAGGCATTAATCCAAGCAAGAACACTTCCCCTGATTTCAAAATGAGAGAGCTTTGCAAAAAGCCGACGGTGGGGGACCTTATCAAAAGCCCTAGAGAAATCAAGATAAAGCACATCCACGGGCACCCCCCGGTCCCACGCCTTAGTCCACTCATCAATACATAATATGAGGTTGGTTATTGTAGAGCGACCTGGCAAGAATCCATGTTGTTCGGTAGGAATAGCGCCACTAAACACAGCAAACTGGGTAATATGATCTGACACGATTCTTTCTAAAACTTTCAAAGCTGCCGATATAATACTTATAGGTCTGTAATTGTGAGTTTATCTCCTTTTTTGAAAACCAGGGTTACGGAGGCAGTCAACCAATCATCAGGAAGGATAGACCATCTAAGGGAACATGAAAATATTTTAGAGAGGGAAAAAGCAAGGGAGGGCGCGCAGCATCGGAGAAGTTTGGAGGAAAGGCCATCCAGTCCAGGGGCAGTATCTTTCAGCCTCAGTAAGTACCCTCTGACCACTTCCTCACTGATCTCGATGTCGGAAATTTCCTCTGAAGTTCGATGCACTTTGACTCCTGGAAGAGGACGATCAGGTTCCCTAACGAATGCGGAAGAGAATACATCAGCTAAAACATTGTCAGTCTCAAGCGGATCCTCACACAGTTCTCCGGACAGATCACGAATGGTTGGAAAACCAACTCCTCCGCTCATCGAAGATTTAAGATACTTGAAGAATTTCCTCTTGTTCTTAGCAGAAGCCAGTCCTCCCACATACTGATTCTTAGCTTGTTTTAATGTAGCAGCAAAGTGATTTGAAAAAGTACGATGGTTTTGAAAATCACAGGCTGATCTAGTCCGGATATATCTCTGCCATAGGGACTTCTTATTCCTCGCCATCCTTAAGATCCTATCGTTGATCCATGGTTTACCAGAGAGGGTCTTAACGGAACGAATGGTTGCGCAAGAAGTAACAACCTCACTAACTACACCCAAGAAGGACCCCCACATTCCGTCAACATCATCCTCGTCCGCCAGTACCAGTGACCAGTCTTTAGATACCAATAATTCAGATGCTTTGTTATAGTCAATAATGTGAATATCTTCAGTCGATTTAGAATTTGGACAAAGAAGACGAAATTGTAGCTCCGTTGACAAGGTGATATGGTCAGATTTTCCGAATGGAGGTAAATAGTCTATGTCAGAAATGAGATTGGAATCGGATACCAAGATGAGATCGAGTAACGAGGGTACCTGTCCAGCTCGGAATCTAGTAGGTTTATTGACCACTTGTTGGAAGGCAGTTTCGCTGATGAGTTCTGCATAGGGATACGATGGAGAACTGAAAGGAGGCAAACCATTGAGAGGCCACCTGATATCCGGACAGTTGAAGTCTCCAGTAATAAGAACATTACTGTTATGATTTATAGAATTCCGGAGAAATTCCACGAAATCACAGTCGCCTGGGCAGGGGCGGGGGCGATATATGCAGCCAGTCAAGATGGAAAACTGGGAGCTGTGATTTTTTAGGATAATATTATCAATTCCAGACCATTCGTAGTGAATAACATCAATTTCAAAACAATTAACAATGGAGTCCCGTACGTAAACACATACTCCACCGTGGCCCACGGTTATATTGCTGTCATTCCGATATAAAGTATAGCCTGTGATGTGGAATAAGCTATCTGGCAAGGATGATTTTAGCTAAGTTTCGGCAAAGAACATGAGACTCGGTTGATTCAATTAAACATAAGCTAAAATTTCAGAAAATTTGGAGGGGAGCGACTGGGCATTGCTATAGATTAATGACCAGACCTGGAGTCCCCCGAATCATCAAGATGGGCTGGAGTTCCCCTAGTGCTAGCGGCTGGAACGATCATTGGGGATCCCTTCACATACTTTATTGTGATATTCTTCTCACTGTTGGACTGCCTCCTCTTTAACTCCATCCTTAAAGAATCCAGCTCAGCCATCTGATTCCTTGTCTTGTCATCCCGCAACATGATGTCACGGAATCTTCCATCAGAGTTTGAATCAGAGTTTGAATCGTATTTCCATAAGGGGCACAAAATGGTATTTCCCACTTTTTGTTTGCACACTGCTTGAACATGGCCGTTCAAAATGCTCGGTAGCTGTATAGCATAAATGGTAGTAAACTTGATCAGCTATCATTTAGATGATTCATTGCAACAGGATTGCTGGAAATTCATAAGAAAACAACAAAAAAGCAATCAAAGAATTTACATGAATATTCAAGATAAAGGATAGATTAGACTTCCTTTGATTGTTTACCAGAATAAACAAACACGTTGTGCAGTGTGCCATAAAAACTCAATTTTTACATGTACGAAGTGTAAAATAGCATAACATCACAAAGATTGCTCTCATAATTACCATACATTATATTTTAATAGGTCATATTCATTTTCTTAGAATAAAATTTAGTTCCTCAAAAACCTACCGTTCGTTTAAAAGACTACAAGAAGTCTTTATTTTAGCTATAATCATGCACATTTATTAATGAAAAAATATATTAAGTCTATTTGGTTTAATGGAATCCTTGCAAGAAAAACATCCTCACCTTTGAACTTTCCCATGATGATAGTAGCTCCTATCAAGTTTGTGAAAACTCTTTTATTAGCAAGTCTTGTTCCGTTACACAATTTTGGCTGATTAAGGTGGCGTAGCATGATAATTACTGAGCCAACCTTCAGCTGCAAATTGTGTGGAGGTAATCCTGGCAAATCCAACGAATTAAAGAATTCAGAAGGATAATTGACGAATTCATATGGATCGACAATGGAATCGATTGACTTAAAAGAATTTATTCATCCATCAATTTCACTTTGAATTTTGAATTTCGATACCTTCTGGGCTTATTAATGAATTGATGAATTCCCAATTTGAAAATTCGAGTTGATATGTTTCGCAGGTAGGTTTGAACTTTCGACACTCAATTTATCATTAGATAAACTGTCAGATATATTATGTAATTTATTCTCTCATAATATGGTTAATCTTATCTGACTGCTTTTGTCACTTGCGCACTTTAGTTAATTTATTCAACTGCCATTTTACTGACTGAATCAACGTAGCACAAAAAATTTACCAATTTATCACTATATCTTAATAATAAATTTGGCAAAACGAGCAAAATTGTGGAAAGGAATTCGGAGGAACGGTGGCGTTCGGAACGACGGAATTTGCGGGAACGTGAAGACGAGATTCGAAATTAGTCCGTAACGGAGCCCTTTTTTCGATCTTCTCTTTCGTTTTCCCGGAAGAACGATAGGAAAATGTGACTTTTCGCGAAAATCAACAAAATTCTGACTTTTCACGTATTTCTGTGGCTAATTTTAATGCTGTTCCTTCAAGCCCGACGTTTTCGTTCGGAACAAGCGATGATAAATGTCAAATCGAATTTGAATTTCGAATGGAATTGCTCGAAAATCTTTGAATCGTCTAGAAAAACTGGGAGAAATATGAACGAGTAACCAATTTCGATCGATCGCTTGACAGGATTGACGATATTCTGAAAATCGAAAGACAGAAATCATCCGAGTACTAAATTTTTTTATTTGGTACATATATATATATATATTCTTTTGAACTTGAGCATTACAATTTGTTTTGTATCTAACAATAAAGCATGTGTATGAAAAAAGTGTTAGCAGAGGTTAGTGTAACGGGGTACCATATAATTTGATATAATATGATACTAGAGCTTAGGGAAAAAACCTCAGCAAAAAAACCCTATCTCCCCGTTAGTGTTGTGTTTTTTTTGGTACATAATCGGAGTTGATTCACGTGGGCAACGTGGCCGAGTGAGCTGAGGCGTTGGATTGGGAATTTATAGCTCCCGAGCCTCGCGGGCGGCGGGATCGAATCTCGCAGCGTCCGAAATAGTTTTCCCTTAGATTTTTTTCATTTTAAAGGAGCGTTACTCCAGTAAACGTATCTTGGGATTTGGATCTTTTCATTATGTTACGAAATTTATAATGAATATCCGTTCGATCGGACGGATTTCCGCATTAAAATTATTCAAAACATTCAAACATCAAGCAGAAAATTACCGGTCGAAAATGAAAAACCTCCAGCTGTTTCTTTATTCCTGCTCAAAATGGAAAAACAAAAAATATTGTTTATCCAAATGTTTTGGATTAAATGTTAAGATACCTAGCAATTAATAAAATATTTTTTTGTTTTGTTTATTTGTATTTCAAGATTAACTGTTAGAAATAGAAAGTTTCGTTGAGGCATATAGTATATGAATTTTCTCATTGCTGTTATTATATTTTTCTTTCAGTGCTCGAGAAAAGCATTGGACTGCATTAGTCATGATCTTTTAATTTTTAAAACTCGGTAAATAGGGTATAAGAGGAAAGGCTAATAATTGGAAAATATCATATTTGTCAAATAGTAAACAATACTTTTTTTCAGTAATCGAAATACGGAAGAGCAGTCCTACCTTCGTTCTGTAGATTTGGGAATTGATATGTTGTTTCGAACTAAACCCGCATAATAGTACTGTGAAAAGTATAAGTCTTTAAATGCAGGTAGAACTTGTATCAAAAACACAGGTTGGTAGCATTTTGATGTTTTAGAACTAAAACTTTTAAACTATAGTAAGAAAAATTTTCTTAGGGGTTCACTGTTTCAACCTCTTCTAAAAATACTTCAGGGTTGAAACAAATGCAAAATGTGTAGTTTTAATGACAAATAATATTTCGTGTCTTTAGCTTAATATACCTACAGGAAAAATTAAAAAAGGAAATAATTTTTTTTGTTAATCTTCAGAGGGTTGTAACTTTTCCGGGGGGAGTTTTAAAAAAAAATTTATACCGAGTACTCACATTAATATTCATCGCAGAATCACCCCTCACATTTTTTCGGTGTTATTCAGATACACCCTGTATACTATGTATTTAATATACCGAATTTCCCTGAAGTCAGAAGTTAATAATAAAAGATCACGACTTCATAACAATTAGAAATCTTGGAGGCGGTAAGCGTTATCGAAAAATTTTCAGCACTCCTAACCGATTAGGGTGCTTAGTGAATATGTTTGCGCAATGCTCGAAATAGCTACGCTGTTGCCGTAGCCTGTTATTATAACAGGTTGAGTGCGTGCTGTTCGTTGTTGACGAACATCTTGGCAGACTCAGATAATGAGTTAGGGTTATTGCATCTCACCCTCCTAGGAATTTAACCCTCGCACTTCCTCCTATCACTTAGAGCTTCTTCCTTATCCCTTGAGGAATCGAGGGCTCGAATGGCTTTATTATTCACACATCTGGATCAACTATTCAGAAAATATACTCACTCGCTCCATAGAAATGTGGATTTGATCATCTCCTACATGTGAATAGAATGGAATGGATTAAAATTTATTCATTTGTCATAGTAATCAACATTTATAACAATAAATAATGAACAATTCGGTAGACAAATTCGTTTAAAAGCGAGTTCAAAAATCTTGTATGTTTTAAAAAAACATTTTTCCAAAGTTTTTAGAAGCAAAGGTGGAATTTTTGGTGGTGCACAAATTGAAAAAATTTTTACCAGTGAAGAATATCAAAAATTACTTTCACTAGTGCTCAAAAAAAAAGTTGGAATAATTGTGAAGTAGTTGTCTCTGGATTTTTAGGGGATAACAAAGTTGAAAATTTCCTGAAGCTAGTTGAAAACACGTAAGAAAACTTTTAAACCACGGGTTGCAGAATGTCTCTAAAATTACATAGCTGAATGCTCATTCAAACAAATTTGAAAACAAGATGGTGGCACACAGATGAACAAGGAGTACATTTTCATCAAGATATAATGTAGGTAATTCAAACAACGAATACAATGCATCTAATAAAACGAAAATATGATGGGGGGCTACAGTTGGTGCTTAAGTGAGAGAAAGTACATATTATGAACATGAAAGAAAAAATTAAAGGGTTTACATTTTTACGCTATTTTATAATTTAATATGATAGTAAATGTTGATAGAAACCATATACAAGGCGCTCGTTCAAACTTGTATGACAAGCATAACTCAACAAGGGGAACCTTAATCCGAATGTTGGTATAATTCTACTCATACAGAGATATAGGGTGGTTTATGTTCCTGCAAATAGATTTTTAGACTTCATAGCTGCGATAATTTTCTATGCAAATTAAATTTGGCACACTCGTTGAATCTTCTCAGACAAATTAACTTATTAAGTATCAGTTCGAAATTCCAGGTCCGCACTCAGATAACCTTTTTATTTTTATGTAAGTGCCAAACACAAAAAATGCGTATACTTTCCTTAGTTTTTGGTCATAGTATATGGGATGAAACATAAAACATATTTAGGTTTTTCGAGATCAACTGGCATCGAATCTCACTTAATCTTAGAAGAAATAATCTTTTAAACAAGTAATAGGAATGAGTTCATTTTGAAATAATTTTTAGATTGTCATAGACATTTTTGGAATGAGATACAAACAATCCTGAGTGAACCAACAAAACTTGAACCTCTGAATATTATATCGTGAGGATGAACACAATGATAAAGGTTGGTTTATGCTGGCTGGTAACATTAACTAGGTTCTATATATATAATATATATAGACATAAATTTTTAGTGTTATGGCTTATATTCAGACTAAAGAATCCGTTAACTTATTAATTATTATTATTATTAATAAGTAAACGGATCCTTTAGTCTCAGTATAATCAATATTTCTTGAAATCTATGTTTCAATTGAGTAGGGTGCACCACATCGACAACCTAAAGCATAGACGCTCTACTGCATCGAACTTTACTGCATCGACGAAGCAACCCATCGAAAAACCGCCCACTTACTAGTTAGTGTTCGTGCTTTCTCCTGATTGGTCGAACGTGAAATCCCCTTTATCGATCGTCTTTGTCGGTAGTTTTGCTGGATGAGATGAAATTTGTTTCAAAGAGTGTACATCAACAGCCAGTGAACCGATTTTGATGTTGTGTGTTGCCTAACACACTAAGGGGCAAATGAAAACTGAAGGTTGTAGTCCGGTATTCATGCAAACATACCTAAGGTATGATTATATATTATATATCATATGAATATCCGGATTGAATTCAACGCTGAAAGGTTTTGATGTATTTGAAATTATGAAATTGAGTTCATTTGAAGCTTCAATTTCTACGTAATTTCAGTTCATGAATAATTAAATGCATATATATATATATATATATATATATATTGAGAAAATTTATTGGGAAACTCAGCAAATAAGGCTTGAAATCATACAACCATTGGTCGATACATATATATATATATATATATATACAGGGTGTTTGTGAATAAGTGCGACAAACTTTAAGGGGGAATTCTGTGATGAAAATTAAGGTGGGTATTTGGTATAAAATTTTTTGAAAAACCTCCCCCGGAAAATTTACTCCCCTCCGAAGATTAACAAAAGAAATTGTCCCTCTTTTTTATTTTCCCTGTATATTAGAAATCTTCAAGAAAGGTAATAGAATGGGTGATGAGGAAAATAAAGCAAAACTTGTAAAACATACGTTTATATAACTATAAACAAATTATTTAGGTTAGGGAAATTCCACCTCGGTGCTTTTTGAAAATGCATTGCATTTTTTCTCGTAAATGCTTGAGTTTCAGAAAAAGCTTGTAGGGACAAAAAAGTTAATAAATGAATTGGACTTCTCAGCCATGTTTTTCAAAAGGGAAAATTTGTTAAACAAAAAGATGTATGAAAAAATATCTCAGAGGTTGACTATTTCAACCCCTTCTAAGCATATTGCATGGTTGAAAAAATTCCAAAATGTGTAGTTTTATTGACAAATAATATTTACCAAGTTTCGTATCTTTAGATTAATATACAGTGAAAATAAAAAAGAGGAACAATTTTTTTTTGTTAATCTTCGGAGGGGTTTAACTTTTACGGTGGGAGGTTTTTCAAAAAATTTTATACCAAATACCCACCTTAGTTTTCATCACAGAATCGCCCCTTAAAGTTTGTCGCACTTATTCACAAACACCCTGTATATTATTGAATATTGAATATAAATTGAAAATTTCACTTATTGCGTCGAAAATTTCGTATCTGGACAGTGACCAATTTTCTTTATACTTGTTTCTGAGATGCATTTCGGCATAACAAATAGATCCCTGTTTGTTTCAATTCCAGGAACCTCCGCGTTCCGGAGATATAAAAATGTGAAAATTGTAAATTTCACTTATTGCGTCGAAAATTTCGTATCTGGACAGTGACCGATTTTCTCTATACTTGTTTCTGAGATGCATTTCGGCATAACAAATCGATCCCTGTTTGTTTTAATTTCAGGAACCTCCGCGTTCCGGAGATATAAAATTGTGAAAATTTCACTTACTGAGTCGAAATTTTATTATCCGGGCAACGTTCTAAGAACGGCTGATGTTAGCCAAAATAATGTAACCTTTTGTCTCTTATAAAGATTATAATAGATGAATGCGAAGAAAATCTGGCAAGATATTAAGTATCCATGGAGTTAGTCAAATGTTCAATTTTCACAATTTTATATCTCCGGAACGTGGAGGTTCCTGGAATCAAAACAAACAGGGATCGATTTGTTATGCCAAAATGCATCTTTGAAACAAGTTCCTATGAAGAAAATCGGTCCCTGGCCAGATACTACATTTTCGACGCAACAAGTGAAATTTTCAATTTATATTCAATATTCAATAATATATACAGTATGGTGCAATTGAAAGGAATAAATTCGTTATTTCGTAAACCGGCGACTTTAAGGAAAAATCCCGAAACCCGTCGATTTTTATTCTTAAACAGGCTATTCGTAAGGAAACCATTTTATTTTTGACGTCATTTTATTTTTGACGTCATATTAAATAATAATAATAAAATTTTATTAATTTTTTAAACAAATACAAAAGTCATTTTTTGTACATTATTGATATGGCTGAATAGGTATTTAAAAGACCTTTCAAATAATGTATTACAACACCCACCTTTCCATCTGAAAATTTTAGCGATGACGTCATCACGCTCACATAGATGACGTCAAAAATAAAAAGGTATCCTTACGAATAGCCCGTTTAAAAATAAAAATCGACGGGTTTCAGGATTTTTCCTTAAAGTCGCCGGTTTACGAAATAACGAATTTATTCCTTTCATTGGCACCATACTGTATATATATATATGCATTTAATAATTCATATTTCTAGAACTGAAATTACGTAGAAATTGAAGCTTCAAATGAACTCAATTTCAAATTTTATAATTTCAAATACATCAAAACCTTTGAGCGTTGAATTCAATCCGGATATTCATATGATATATATATAATCATACCTTAGGTATGTTTGCATGAATACCGGACTCCAACCTTCAGTTTTTATTAGCCCCTTACAGCTGTGTGTTAGGCAACACACAACATCAAAATCGGTTCACTGGCTGTGGATGTACACTCTTTGAAACAAATTACATCTCATCCAGCGAAACTACCGACGAAGACGATCGATAAAGGGGTTTTAACGTTCGGCCAATCAGGAGAAAGCACAGAACACTAACTAGCAAGTGGGCTGTTTTTCGATGGGTTGCTTCGTCGATGCAGTAAAGTTCGATGCAGTAGAGCGTCTGTTTTCAATTTTTATGTTAAGGGTTGAGTTAAAGTTACCAGCCAGCATAAACCAGCCTTGACACTTTCTAGTCCTAAGTATTTATTTACCAGCATCCTTACTAATAAAATATATGGTTATTGTTTTATGGTATCACAAAGTTCTTGAATGTTATCGATCAAATATTCTCTGCTATTGATATCGACAGAATAAGCAATTTGTTTAAGATGTCCCCACAATAAATGTGGGAAAGCCCTGCGGGCAGGAGCTTTGGCGCTCTTGTCATCTCCGAAATTATTGGTTTTCAAAAGTTGGAATGATATCAATAGATTCTTATATTAGAACTGCATCATAAAAGAAACTAAATTAAAATTAAAAAATGAACTTTTCCGAGATATTCATTCCTCAAATCTACTCCTGAAATTTTATTATATTAATTGAAACTTCCAGTTTTGTTTTCACTGAAGATATTCTGAACCCTTCAATAGTATAAATTTACCAAAGTATATATTTCCATCATCATATGGATTATTTTGATAATGCCCTTTGGAGCATTATTGAGGGGAGAATGGACAAAGAACATGCGCGCAAAAGCTCCTGACATCACGTCAGTGCTTGAACCAATTTTTTTTCGTAATTTCTCAAATTTTTTATCCTAGGGTTACGGTTCTCCCAAAATTGTACGCACGTCTTTATGTCAATATTCTACAACTAGTTACCAAGCTTCAATTCGATCGAGTCTATATTTTTTGAGTTATCGAGGAATTTATTTTCAAGGCAGGTATAACTCCGAAATCGTTGGACCGATTATGCCCAAAAACAAACTTAAGTCTCTCATTCGGATACTACACTAATCCATAAAATTCCAAGTCCCTATCTGCCTTCGTTCGAAAGTTATCAAGGCAACGGTCACCCATCCAGCTACTGAACTCACACAAGGCTGCTCGGATCTCTAACAATATAGATCCGATCGCGTTCAAACTTGGAACTTGGCAGTAGAGTTAGGTTCTAAAGGCTCTCGCAAAATTCAGCGATTTCGGACGAATAGTTTCTGATATATAGACATTTTTTCAATGATTTTTAAAAATTTTCTAGTAATTGGATATTCACGAAATTTTGCAAGAATTTTTGCGTTGGCATTCTACTTCTAATCGCCCAAACAAAACAAACAGTTTTGTTTGGACAGATCCACATTGTCTTCTGTTATATTTTACGATGAAGAAAACATCTATAGCATTTTATTATTTTCTTACTATTTGTCACAAGAATGCCTCTTAATGTGATGCTTCCTGAACTGAATTATGAATTATAATGCACTGTATACAAAACAAAGTTTCCTCATTCAATATTATAAGTATATTCAGCTACTCCAGTTTTCACTCAGAATTTATTCGTCCGACATCGCTGCAATTTGCGAGAGCCTTCAGAACCTAACTCTCCTGCCAAGTTCAAAGTTTGAACACGATCGTATGTATATTTTCGGACATCCTAGCAGCCTTGGGTGAGCTCAGTAGCCAGTTGCCTCGAAAACTTTCGGAAAGAGATAGGGACATGTGCATCCAAATGGAAGAGTTAAGTTCGTTACTGAACATAATCGGCCCAACGGTTTCGGATTTATAACCATCGGGAATATTATTTTTTCTATAACTCAAAGAATACAGATGTAGAATATCGACATAAAGATGTGAGGACTGTATCACTAGAGAAATTAAAATAAATTACGATAAAATGTTTTAAATCTCTCGATAACTCGAGAACGGAAAGAGATAGAGACTTGTAATTTTCAGGGTAGGTTGTGCTTCCGAATGCGACATATAAATAATTAACAAACTAATTAACTGTCATAATCGGCCAAATGGTTTTGGAGTTATACTTATCCGAGATTTTGTTGTTATTTCGTCTATAACTCAAAACATACAAATCTAATCCAATTAAAACTTGGTAATCACTAGTAGAATGCCGACCCACAATATTTTGCGGAATTGAGGTGTGAGGTTTTTCGTATTTCAATTCCAATAGAATACATATTTCAAAATTAAAAATTCTGTGATACACTACTTTCGGTAATGAAATCTGCCATTGAAATGGTATGAAATATATTAATATTCATAAATTACTGCGCTGAGCCACGCAACTTCACCTGCGCCAAATCGGTTATTGTGGTTGCAATTTTTTCTCCAAATGCGAAAAATCTTTAAACAAAACCTAGTACCCGATTGCAGCGCCTCCCACCGGGACAATTGAATTTCCAAGTTATACAGGGACCCACTCAAACACGTAATTCTAAAAAATACCTAGAACCCGATTGCGGCGCCACCTACTGGGTTCAATTGCGAATACGAACTACCCACTCAAACGTATCTGGTTAAGAAAAGTGTGAAAAGGTGAGAAAGACAGGAGACCGGCTTCGTTCTCATCCCTACTCCGTGCTGTTTAGTGGGACGTGACACTGGTATAGTCTGGTAAATGAGTGTTGATCCAGAAAGACGCGGAAATTTAAAAAAATCTAGCACTAAGTATAGCAGGAATAAACTGCCTTGATACTTTAATAAAAATAAATATTTTTTTTTGAACAAAAATTTTAGCTTTGCCATAAGCCCAGGGAAATTTTAATCGAAATAGAGTGAAAAACATTCTCAAAAAATACGGCGACTTGGTTTTAATTAGCTCTTTCTCTGGGATAACTTACCAAGTGATAATTGATCAGTTATCGAGCGGGATGAAAAATGATACATTACTAAAATGACTATGAAAAAATAGGGGTTGGTGATAGAAGGGTGAAAATTTAGGGTTGTATGTATTTTGTAATGCCACATTATAAAAAAATAAAAACAAAAAAGTTCGTCCAAAAATGAAAAAAAAAAATTTATGGGTGAAAAACCCTTATCACTTAGGCTGGTTTTCCTGTCACGCTGACGGTCGGCGCTGATGAGTCAATATGTATGTAGCTATAGGTAGCGTTTTCGAGTCACGCAGCGCTGACGGCCGTCAGCGCTGAGCTATATACGCGCACGTACGCGCCGGCGCGTCGGCGCCGCTGACTAGCTGGCGCCGACAAGCCTCCACATTCAGTGAGCCAGAGACAATAGCATCCTTCTATTTCTTTTTGTGATCAGCGCGATACTAAAAGGATCCGAGCTGACCGATCAGCGCTGACCGTCAGCGCCGACCGTCAGCGTGACAGGAAAACCAGCCTTAGGGGTATGAAAAATAGATGTTGGCCGATTCTCAGACCTACTTAATATGCTCACAAAACTTCATGAGAATCGGTCAATACGTTTCGGAGGAGTACGGGAACGAACATTGTGACACGAGAATTTTATATATAAGGTAAAAGTTGAGAATAACGGTATATGGGTGATTCCGTTCTAACTGTGATATTCAATGTCCTGTATTGTTTGTTCTCATAGGTCATTAATTAATAATTAATTTATGAAACTTTTGTGCTTTTTGGAAAATTATGAACATATATCAACATTATTTTCATATAATATAACTTGCCACTTACAAAAAACTTACAATATATCACTTAAATGTCAGTACCATGTCCATTTCTAGAATTTATTTATTAAATGTCAGTACCGTGTCATGTCCATTTCTAGAATTTTTTATAAATTGTTAGTTTTTTTTGTCGTAATAAATGATTTAAACTAATTACCTCATAAATTCTAATGTTTATGATCAAACTGAACAAAATTGACACATTTTTTGGTTAATGTTAACATTGAATTCCGGTTCAATAACATTTGTCTTTAAAGCTTAAAAGCTTTACTTAATACATTAAATAAAAATGTGTCAATTTAGTTCAGTTTGATCATAAACATTAGAATTTATGAGGTAATTAGTTTAAATCATTTATTACGACAAAAAAACTAACAATTTATAAATAAATTCTAGAAATGGACATGACACGGTACTGACATTTAATAAATAAATTCTAGAAATGGACATGGTACTGACATTTAAGTGATATATTGTAAGTTTTCTGTAAGTGGCAAGTTATATTATATGAAAATAATGTTGATATATGTTCATAATTTTCCAATAAGCACAAAAGTTTCATAAATTGATTATTAATTAATGACCTATGAGAACAAACAATACAGGACATTGAATATCACAGTTAGAACGGAATCACCCATATATCGATGCTAAATATAACTGTCTAATTGAGGGGAGTAGACAATAGATCACGTGCGGAAAAGCTCTTGACTTCACGTCAGTGCTTGAACCAATTTATTTCTTGAAAGTTTTTGAGCATCCACTGTTGCATTTATATCCCCAGCAAGCTTGGAAGACGTTTATCGTTATGGACACTTCAGCTCAATTGTGCGTCTAGTTGTACCCCAAGGAAATTCACAGAACTTGAATCTGTGTTGCATTGATGAATAATTCGAGGTCAAATTCGATTCTGTCCGCCAACCAATGCCAAGATAACATTCGAACGGAAAGAGATAGCAACTTACAATAGTAATAATAATAATGATAATGATAATAATGAAAAATGGCGATACCGTTGTTAAAAATCAACAAGATAAGAGCGTTCCTGCTAATCGGGTCCTTCATGAATGGCTTGTTGAACTTACAATAGGTCTCTTGCATGAATTTTTGTCAACAAGTCCAGAGCGTTCCTGCCAATAGGGTCCTTTATAATGGCTTCGTATAATTAATCTACTCATGCATATATTTCACAAGTCAAATAGACCCCAGGGGGTTCATTGATTTGCCGAGAAAGCAAGAGCAGACGCGTTTCTCGGCAAATCTATGAACCCCATGGAGTCTATTTGACTTGTGAAATATATGCATAAGTATATTAATTACACGAAGCCATTATGAAGGACCCTATTGGCAGGAACGCTCTGGACTTGTTGATTTATTAACAACGGTATCGCCATTTTTCATTATTATGATTTTTTTTATTATTGGTATCGATTATTGTATCCATAAGAATACTGAAAAAGTTTAACCGCCGTCAAAAAATTCAATTTTCAACGAGAAAACGATCATTCAAATTTGGTTGTACATAATGCCTGTTCAAACGATAGAAACTTGGCGCCAGTTCTTGACGTAACCCGTCATATCTACTCTCACTCTCTTCTTGTGTCCGTTTCACTCTTTAGTCCAGTGGTACACAACACCCTATAAGGGGCTCGTAGTCCGTACAGATGGTACATTTCGATTACGTCAGCCATCATAGCAGCGATTCAGAAGCGTTTCACCTGATTTGAATTTTCTTTTTGGCGCTCTAGTTCCTCGGAACTGAGTGCTTATCAATATGCCCAAATATCTGTACTTTTCGAATTTTTCGATGAAAATGGTCTTGAACGATATGGTTCGACTCACTGATCAAGAATCCGTGGTCGAAATTCATTATGTCCGGCCGATCCGGCCGTCCGACCTGTCCGGCCAGCCGATCCGGCCGGCCGTAGGCACGATAACTCTCGAACGGAATGAGCTAGACAGTTGAAATTTTCAGAGTAGGTTTGGGAGATAAATATCTCGGCTAAGTTCGTTATTGAGCAAAATCGGACAAATGGTTTCGGAGTAACAAAAAAAAATTTTTTTTTACAAAGCAAATTCCCAATTAAATTTTTTTCAATAAGCAGTTTTACCATAAGAATCAAACGATATCATTTTCAACTCTAACAAGCTAATACTTTCGGAGATATGATTTTTCAAAATTTCAATAATAAATCGTATTTCAACGTTGTCACAGAATGATATAATTATTCTATGTATGAATTGTCATAATGTCAAATTATTTTCCTGAGACATGACATTATCTAATTAATCGAAGAATTGTGAGCGAAGTGAGAAAAATCTCAGTTGTTTGCTCCGAAATTAGTTTTTCTCAGAAAAGTCTTACATTTCGGAACAGAACATGAAGTAAGAGATCTGAGAGTAGTGAGACTGCTTTTCATCCATAGACATAGATATAACTCTCGAACGGAATGAGCTAGGTAGTTGAAATTTTCAGAGTTGGTTAGCGAGATGAATATCTCGGTTAAGTTCGTTATTGGGCAAAATTGGCCAGATTTAAGCTGATTTCTTCCATGGTGCAGTTCTCATTCTCATGATTGCTCATTTAATCTTGATAAATAAACTATTATTTGAATTGAATTTCCTTTATGATGCAGTTCTATCATAAGAATACATTGATATAATTCCCAACTCTGAGAAACCAATACTTTCGGAGATATAATTTGTCTGTTTGAACTAGAGCGCCAGAAAGCTCCTGTCCACAGGGCTTAAACCCATTTTTTATTTAGCGATTTTCAATACCGAAATATTCAAATTTGATAAATTATGAAAGTGGATGAGGGCATACATGATGATCTGGTATTGAAGTACATCCAGAAAAACATAAACATATGATATTTCATGTTACATGCAAGAGACCTATCGTCAGGGTGGGTTGTGCATCCGAATGTGACATTAAGGTTCGTTAATAAGCGTAATCGGCCGAACAGCTTTGGAGTACAATACAAATACGATCCAACTCAAACATGGTAATTAGTTGTAGAATGCCGTCGCGCAAATATTTGCGTGAGGATTGTATAACTACAGAATTTTAAAAAAATTATAGAAAAACATTCTATATCTCATAATTTAACCGTTCGACATCGTTGCAATTTATGCGAGAGCCTTCAAACCTTCTTTACAGCCAAGTTCCAAATTTGAACAGATCTAATTGTTGGAGATTCGAGCAGCTTTGGGTGAGTTCAGTAGTTGGACAGGCGACCGTTGCCACGATAACATTCAAAACGGGAACAGCTAGCAATTTAAAAGTTTCAGGGTAGGTTGCGCATCCGAATGCAACATTTAAGTTTGTTAATAGGTATAATCAGCCGAACAGTTTTAAAGTTGCACCCATCTGAAATTTTATTGTTATTTAATAATAATAATAATAATAATAACGTTTATTCAGACACAGATCACAAAAAGTAACTTAAAATTAACAGACAAGCTGAACAAACATGATATAAACCACAGAAGCATCAGATGTTGCTTGTTAGTGGTGAAAAGAAAAAAAAGAGAATATGATATAAAGTTCACATAAGTATAGAAATAAACCATGGTAAAATGACTCGCGCATATAAACAATCCACCTTATACACATAATTAAAATCGCACAAGGCCAATAAAAATTCACACAATAAAACATCAGTAAAGCAGGTAGAAGTCAAGCGCTCAAAAACATCATATCCCAGTACAAAAGGTATACAAATATAAAAAGAAACCATTGGCAGTTTCATCAATGAAAAACACTTTAATATAAAATCACACAAATATTGAATTAAAATGAGAGAGTAAATATAAAATCAAAACCATAAAATAAGTGTACCAAATACATAAAGAAAACACAACAACAAGAAACGTCAAAACCGACATGGTAGTCTCCGAAAGTACACCCCATACAAACCCAAATAATAGGAGATGGCCTACACAAATTTTAGAATTACACGCCGAGAACACAGCAAAGGAAGGTATGGTTCTCTCTCATCTACTCAAATAGACGTAGAATTTCAATTCTTTCTCCTTGCAGGATATGCTGTTTCAATACCCTCTTGAATCGATTGATATTTGAAATGGATTTTATAGTTTCAGGAATGCGGTTGTAAAGTTTAGGAGCAAAGTAGATGTATGATCTTTGAGTAACCACCCTGACCATCAAGGTTTCCTCTGTAACTCAAAATATACAAGTCTGATCCAATTAAAAGTCGATAATTACTATGCGTCTTCCCGCCGTATTCACAAAGCATTCAATCTCCGTTAAGTCCTAACTGAGGTCCTCAGTTAAGGAAACATTTGAATCGCAACCTCAGTAGAAGTGAGAATTAACGTGAAATACCCCTGTTTCACCACGATTCAAACTAATCCTTATCTGAGGACCTCAGTTAGGACTTAACGGTGAATGAATGCTTTGTGAATACGGTGGAATATCAGCTAGGAAATTCTGCACATAACCTCAAGCCACCTTTTCAATCGAGTACCAAATTTCAACTCGATCGATTCCGTATAAGGCGTGAATATATGATGGAACATGCGTGCAAAAGCTTCTGACTTCACTTCAGTGCTTTTCTCAATTTTTTCATGTGTCAACACTTCCTTTGTTCATACTCAACTTCATGCAGTATTTCATGAGTTTAAATGGGACGTGAATAGACAAAGGAACATGCACGCAAAAGCTCCTGATTTCATGTCGATGTTTTTAAGATTTTTTTCCATTGTTGTGAAGATAAAATATGTTGTTCCACTGAAGCGGAAATAATTATGCACGGAATTTTCCATTGAGCACTCGATTTCTGTACACACAATGACGACTAATGAGCAGCGATTGTCAACAAATAATATTTGAATTTGAATATTTCCATAGCCGAAGTAAAAGAAATCTAGCAGATAATGGAGGAATCATGAAATGCCGCAACGTTCTTTTCAGAGATGTATGGAAAGATTGAGGAAAGAAAATCCATTGACTGGTGCCAGCGCCAGAATGAAACCAAGAGGTCCTTTCTTAGGGAAAGACAAATAAATCGGCGGCAGCTAAATCCCATCCCAAAACAATTCTAGTCCTTGAAAGCAAATCGTGGGGAACTAGTCGAATTTACTTGAATTCCAAGATACAGACAATGGCAGTCGATCCCTTTATTCAGAGTCACTAATTCAGCTCTTTGTCCTCGATATAAAAGTTGGCAGTCAATCAGTAGATTTCAGAACTGCTTTATGACTTTACCTTCGATTTTTTTGTTGTCTTCTTATTACACCGGGCGCTAGAGGTTAGTGAGTATGCATAATGTGAGAGACGAATTTTGTCAACTGATTTGAGTGAAGAGAAGGTCAAAGATTAAGAATGTGGATCTTGCTGGTTGATTTATTTGGTCCATTTTATTGCGCGTATGTTCTTGGGAACATCGCGTAATCATTTTGCCCAAATGTCTGCAACTTTCGAATTTTTTGACGAAAATAGTCTCAAACGATTTAGTTCGACTCCCCAATTAAGAATTCGAGGTCAACTTTGATTCTGTCCGGCCGGCCGTCCGGCCGTTGCCACGATAACTTGAGAACGGAAAGAGCTAGCGACTTGAAATTTTTAGGGTACGTTGCGCATCTCAATAGGACGGACCAGTTCGTTAATGGGCATAATCTGATTTCCAAGTAATAATTTTGTTTTCAACCAATATGGATCCGATCGAAATGAAATTTGGTGGATATTAGTAGAGTATAAACCTTAGCACGTTTGTGAAATTTTGTGAGAATCGTATAGCTAGAGAATTTTGAAAAAATTATTAAAAATTATTTGTACGTTACGATAGCTTGAGAACGGAAAGAGATAGCAATTTGAAATTTTCAGATTAGGTTCTGCATCTGAATGCGATATTTGATTTTGTTTATAAGCATAATCAGCCAAACGGTTTTGGAGTTATACTCATCTGAAATTTGGTTGTTATTTCCTCAATAACTCGAAATATATGACTGATCCAATTCAAACATGGTTATTAGTTGTAGAATGCCAACGCGAAAGTTCTTGCAAAATTTCGTGAGGATCGTATCATAAATTTTCGAAAATTGGTTCAAGCACTGACGTGAAGTCAGAAGCTTGTCCATTCTCCAGTATTCGACACTCTTAATCGAATTTACCATAGTCAATTCTATTGTCTGTTCTCCTGTATTGGACACTCTCAATCGAATTTACCATGGTAAATTCGATTGAGAGTGTCCAATACAGGTGAATGGACAAGAGAACATACGCGCAAAAGCATCTGACTTCACGTCAGTGCTTGAACCAATTTTTTTTTCATTGATGTTTTAAAAACTTTCTAGTGCTACGATCCTCATGGAATTTTCCAAGAATTTTCGCATTGGCATTCTACAATTAACAACCATATTTGTATTGGATCGGATTTGTATTTTTTGAGTTATTGAGGAAATAACAACCAAATTTCAGAATGATATAACTCCAAAACCATTTGGCCGATTATGCTAGCTAACGAACTTAAATGTCTCATTCAGATGCACAATCTATCCTGGAAACTGCAAGTTGCTATTTCTTTCCGTCATCATGATCATCATAAACATGAGATACATAATATTATTTCGTAATTTTTTAAATATTTTCTAGTTGCACGGTCCAAACAAAATTTCACACGCGTCTTCATGTCAATATTCTACAACTAGTCATCAAGCTTCAATTTTATCGAGTCTATATTTTTTGAGATTTCGAGGAAAAAATAGTCCACATGGGTATAACTCCGAAACCGTTGGGCCGATTATGGCCAACAGCAACCTATCCTGAAAATTGCAAGTCCCTATCTCCTTTCGTTCACGAGTTGTCGAGGCAGACCATTTTCGGCGAAAAATTCGAAAATTACAGGCATTTGGACAAAATGATAACGCGATGTTCCCCAGAACATCGCGCTAAAACTTCCTTACTACTATTTATGTGTGCTGTTATAGTAAGTCTCCTTTTTGGCGCTCTTGTTCCTCGGAACACAGTGCTTATCAATTTGCCCATTTGTCTGTAATTTTCAAATTTTTGGCTGAAATTGGCCTCAAACGATTTGGTTCGACTCACTGATCAAGAATCCGTGGTCGAAATCAATTTTGTCCGGCCGTCCGGCCATTAACACGATAATTCTCGAAGGAAAGGAGTTAGAGGATTGAAATTTTCAGGGTAGGTTTGGAGCGTAAATATCTCGGACGAGTTCGTTAACCGGCGAAATCCACCAAGCGGTTTTGGAGTTATGGCCGTTTTTAGTAAAAGCATTTTTTATGGATATTTCCGAAACCGATCACTCGATCTATCTGAAATATAGCATCAAATTGTAGAATAATGACCTATATACGAATGCGAAGTTTTGATCGGGTTGCCGCAAAGGGTAAACATTTTCTTTTTTTAATTTGAAATTTTGTTTTTACAATAACTCTCGAACAGAATGAGCTAGGCAGTTGAAATTTCCGGAGTTGGTTTGTGATACAAATATCTCGGTTAAATTCGTTATTTAGCAAAATAGGCCAGATGGTTTAGGAGTAACAAAAAAAAATGTTTTTTGCTTACAAATTTCAAATTCAATTTATTTCAAGATGCAATTTCACCATATAATCCATTGATATCATTTTCTACTCTAAAAAGCTAACACTTTCGGAGATATGATTTTTCGAAATTTCAATAATGAATTGTTGTTTTCGCAGAATGCTTTAATTATTCTATCTATGAATTATTATACAATCTATGTTCATACATGTACATGTCATCCTGTTCTATAAGAGATTGTCAAATTCATTTCAGCAATTTTAATTTGATTTCTTCCATGGTGCAGTTCTCATTCTGAGATTGCTCATTTAATCTTGGTAAATAAATTATTATTCGAATTGAATTTCCTTCATGATGCAGTTCTATCATAAGAATCCATTGTATCATTCCCAAGGCTGAGAAACCAATACTTTCGGAGATATGATGTGTCAAAGTTGGAACAAGAGGGGGGGGGGGGGGGGGCTTGAACCAATTTTTGTTTGGATAAATACAGTATTTATAAACATTTGACTTTCAATTCATTTCATGCGCTTGTAGAGAAAATATTGTTCCTAACTCTTGCATTTCCACAATCAAGTGCTTGCCCGAACGTTCGGACAATGGCAGTTTCTTGCGGAAAAGTATCACTTTCCGCACTTGTTAGGAAAATAACTATTATTGCTTTGACTGACGTACCTTACGTATTCATTTTATGCCTGGCAACCCTTGTGTTCCGGACTTGCTGCCATTACTGGCCGCAGTAAGCAATTTCGGAACGCTTTTCAGTGACAGTAATCTTAAACTGTGGTAGATTTACGGAACGTATGGGCAGTAACGATGGCGAAGGAATAACATAACCTATTATTTTCATGATGAAGTCCATTGAAAATGTTGATATTGTAAGTCCGTAATCGGTAGGTGAAACGATGGCCGAAATGCCAGCGCGATTATTGTCATTGAAGTTCAGGAATATCGGAACGCGATCTATAATAAGTATACAGGGTGTCCGGAAATGACGAGCAAAAATTAAGGGGTGATATCTAGATCAAAAATAAATGGTACTTCTTCCTATAAAATTTTTCTAAAATTGATTATTAACGAAGTTACAGGGTGTTCAAGTTAAATTTTATTCACAGTTTGTTTGCTCTACGTTTTATGGAAGGAATATTCCATTAAGTCCGTCGGAATTTCATGGATATGTATTATTATTATTATTTGTGTATTGCTATCTTTAAGGTTGAAAATAAATGAAAAGATTTCGTATTCATCGCATGCAAGTAATGCTATTTTGCGTTTTTCTCGAAAACGGTTAGATTTATCGAAACAAAAGAAGTATACCATTTTTGTGTCAAAAAGTCCAGAGAATGAAAATAATTGGTCAAATTTGTATACAGTATAGCACAAAAAAGTTGGTACCATTCAAACAAGTGTATAGGCTCGTATGTGGCGCCCTCTACAAAATGAGAAAAAATAGTTTTCAAATTCGGTTTGCTCATCCCGTAAAAGCCACAAATACGAAATTTTGTCGAAATATTATCAACATGGCGAAACATAGAGCAAACAAACTGTGAATAAAATTTAGCTTTAACACCCTATAACTTCGTTAATAATCAATTTTCAAAAAAACTTTACATGAAGAGGTAGCATTTATTTTTGGTCTAGAAATCACCCCTGAATTTTTTGCTCATCATTTCCGGACACCCTGTATACTCGTAGGTATATGGAGAAACTTTTCTTTCAAATACCACTTTCAGCGCATGGGCAAGTCAGCAGAAGAAACATGAGGGGGGATGATCCCCCCAATGTTGAACGAAGTTGGCAAATTTCCATAACAGTTGGAAAAATTTCGAAGGAGTTGGCAAATTTTCACACAGTTGGAAAAAATTTCGAAGGAGTTGGACGGAGTTGGCAAATTTTCAACGCAGTTGGAAACATTTTGAAGGAGTTGGAAAAAATTTCGAAGCAGTTGGAAAAATTTCAATGTTGTTGAAATATTTCCGAGAATTGTCATAAAATGTGAAGGAATTTTACCGCCTGACCGAATAAATTCAAAGCACGCATATAATAAGGAAGGGATAACATGGAATAACACCATGTACCCTTTACGCATTCTTTTGCCGTAAATTCAATATTCAAAAGTTTTCGGCATAATGAGTGTAGCCGGCAAAAAATTATATTTATCATTATATTGCATTAGTAGTATATGAACACATAATAATAATAAATTTTTCTGCGTTATCCCAATGTGGGACTGGAGTATGTCATAAAACAAACCATCTGGTACCAATTTGAGCTGTTTCTCACTGTCGAGCGGCATTTTGAAAAGCTTTTTTTCTATTGACGTAGCAACGTAAATATACCGGTTGGCCCGCCACAGGTTTTGAGGGAGTGATGTGTAGGGTGTTCAAAAGCACAATTTAAAATTATTTTCCTATATACTGGGTGTTCCAAAACAAAGATATAGGTCAAAGTTATATTTTTTCAAATGTAACACCCTATATCTTAGAAGCACCATACGAGAAAATGGCGAAAAATATGGAGTGTTTTTAAATAGCAATTAATGAAGAAACCAGTTACGCCAGCGATACAGACAGTATTTTTTCGAGTAGACAAATTGGCTACTCCTATACAGAAAAATAATATTACCTCTGGAATATACAGAGTGATCATAAGTAATTTTCAAACATCAACTTCACATAATGGTCAAAAACTTTCTTATTCCAAATGGCACACCCGGTATTTCTATATCTCGTTGAACGTAAAAATTAGTTTCGAAGCCATCTTCATAAGGTTTTCCCACATCCAACCCTGATAGTTTCTCAACAATGTTCGACCATTATTTGTAGTTAAAGTTCGAAAATGAATTAATATCACTCTGTATATTCCAGAGTAATACAGAAAATAAATTTATTTTCTGTATAGGAATAGCCAATATGTCTATTCAAAAAAATACTATCTATATTGCTGGCGTAACTGGTTTCCTCGTCAATTGCTATTTAAAAACACTCCATATTTTCGCTATTTTCTCGTAAATGGTGCTTCTAAGGTATACAGTTATCTGAAGAAACTCATCAAAATTTGAGCTTGCCATTCTATTTTTTAGGTCAAATACAGGGTGTTACATTTAAAAAAATTTAACTTTGGTCTATATCTTGGCTTTCGAACAGCCTGTATATACGAAAATGATTTTAAATTCTGCTTGTGAACACGCTACATACATCACAAAAATATTCTGAAAATACCTCCATTTACAGAGCTCCACGTCTGTGGTTGGCCACCCGGTATCAGTACGCAGATTGCTATTTTCTTTTAACAATAGAAATAGATCATTTTAAATTTCGGAAAACAGGTTATGATGTTTTTGCTTCTGATGATCCTCCCCGAATGTTGAACGAAGTTTTCAAAGCATTCAAAGCAGTTGGAAAATTTTCGAAACAGTTGGAAAAGTTTCGAAGCAGTTGGAAAATTTTCGATGCATTTCCCCCCCCAAAAATTTGGCTTCGGCCCGTCCTTGCTAAATCGTCATGACGTAATACCCAAAGGGTCCTAACGATATCATCAGGTATATCAACACTGTGACAATGTCCTTAGGGAATAAGTAGGGTAATAGAACAAAAGATCGTATCATAGTTCTGCCAGACGATGCCACACGATCCCTTTACAATAATAATAATTATGACATTTCTTTAAATATTGAAAAACAAAATATTTTTTTTAAGTGCATGTTCTGGGGAACATTGCGTTATCATTTTGCCGAAATGTATGTAATTTTCGAATTTTTTGCCGAGAATGGTCTCTAAAGACTAGGTTCGACTGACTGATGAAGAATTCGAGGTCAAGTTTGATTCTGTCCGGCCGGCCGGCCGTCCATTGCCACAATAACTTGAGCACGGAATGAGATAGCGACTTGAAATTTTCTGGATAGGTGGCGCATCCCAATACGACGGACAAGTGCGTTAGTGGTCATAATCGGCTCAATGGTTTCCGAGTAATAATTTTATTTTCAATTAATATAAATCCGATCGAATTGAAACTTGGTGAATGGTTGTAGAATATCAAGGGTGTACCAAGTTCGATTGCCTATTAGACAATTCTGGAGAACTGGACATATTTTAAATCTGAAAATTGGGATTATGACATTGCTTGAAACTCTCTACTGAGCTAAAATATTTTCGAAGCCCAATCACTTCCGGTTATACAGGGAGTGAAAATAAACTTGACGAAAATTTTTTTTTCCAGTTTTGCATTCCTGGTATGAACAAGTATTCAATGCTGAATACATTTCTGTTAAAACCATTGTATTCATTCGAATAGTTTTCAAAATATCGAAAAAAAACCGGAAAAAAGTCAAATATGTTCAGTCAGTATTATGTTCATTATTTTTGTTTTAAACATCCTGAGCGTGAACCGTTTTCAGAACATCGAAGAGGAAGAATGTGGAAAGGTCATGCATCTTTTGAATTTTAGAAATATCATCACAGGGTGTTTCAAATTTTGTGTCGAAAATTGTGATCAACAAGCACGGACGTGAAGTCAGAAGCTTTTGCGCGCATGTTCTATTGTCCATTCTTCTGTATTGGACACCCTTAATCGAATTTACCATGGTCAATTATGTTGTCCATTCTCCTGTATTGGACACTCTTAATTCGAATTTACCATGGTAAATTCGAATTAAGTGTCCAATGCAGGAGAATGGACAACATAATTTACCATGGTAAATTCGATTAAAGGTGTCCAATACAGAAGAATGGACAATAGAACATACGCGCAAAAGCTTCTGACTTCACGTCAGTGCTTGAACCAATTTTTTTTTTCGTGATTTTTTTCAAATTTTCCAGGGGTATGGTTCTTACAAAATTTTAAACACGTCTTTATGTTGATTTTCTACTACTAGTTACCAAGCTTCAATTCGATCGAATATTTATTTTTTGAGTTATCAAGGAAATAATATTCCAGGTGGGTATAACTCGGAAACCGTTAGACCGATTCTGCCCAAAAACGAACTCAACTCTCCCTTTCGGATACGCAACCTACCCTGAAAATTGCAAGTCCCTATCTCCTTTCGTTCGAAAGTTATCGAGGCAACGGTCACCCATCTACTGAACTCACACAAGAATGCTCGAATCTTCAACAATATTTAACCGATCGTATTAAAACTTGAAACTTGGCAGTAGAGTTAGGTTATGAAGGCTCTTGCAAAATTTCAGGAATTTCAAACGAATAGTTACTGATATATAGAAATTTTTTTTTTTTTTTTTCAATGATTTATTAAAAATTTTCTACAAATGCTATGCTCACCAAATTTTGCAAACATTTTTGCGTTGGCATTCTACAACTAATGACCATGTTTGAATTCAATCGGTTCATTAGTTTTCGAGTTAATGAGGAACAAAAAACCACCAAATTTCAAAAAATTTCAGATGGCTATAACTCCAAAACTGTTTGGCCGATTATGCTCATAAACGAACTGCAATGTCGCGTTCTGGTGCACATCCTAACCTGAAAATTTCAAGCCGCTATCTCATTCCGTTCTCAAGTTATCGTGACAACAAAAATATTTTTTAATAATTTTTTTAAAATTTTCTAGCCATACGATTCGCACAAAATTTCACGAACGTGCTTAGGTTCATATTCTACAACCACCCACCAAGTTTCAGTTCGATCCGATTTATATTGGTTGAAAACAAAATTATTACTCGGAAACCACCGGGCTGATTATGCCCATTAACGAACTTGTCCGTCGCATTGGGATGCGCCACCTACCCTGAAAATTTCAAGTCGCTAGCTCTTTTCTTTCTCAAGTTATCGTGGCAACGGCCGGCCGGACGGCCGGACGGACAGAATCAAATTTGACCTCGAATTCTTCATTGCGGAGTCGAACTGAATCGTTTGAGACCATTTTCGTCAAAAAATTCGAAAGTTACAGACATTTGGGCAAAACTATAACGCGATGTTCCCCAGAACATACGCGCAAAAATTGGCCATAACTTCTGTTTTTCAAATTAGAACCCTATTTTTGCGCGTATGTTCTGGGGAACATCGCGTTATAGTTTTGCCCAAATGTCTGTAACTTTCGAATTTTTTGAAAAAAATGGTCTCAAACGATTAAGTTCGACTCCCCAATGAAGAATTCGAGGTCAAATTTGATTCTGCCACGTTGCCGTTGCCACGATGCCACGATTACTTGAGAACGAAAAGAGCTAGCGACTTGATATTTCCAGGGTAGGTGGCGCATCCCAATACGACGGACAAGTTCGTTAATGGGCATAATCGGCCCAGTGGTTTCCGAGTAATAATTTTGTTTTCAATCAATATAAATCCGATCGAATTGAAACTTGGTGGGTGGTTGTAGAATATGAACCTAAGCACGTTTGTGAAATTTTGTGCGAATCGTGTGGCTAGAATATTTTAAAAAAATTATTAAAAAATATTTTTGACGTCATGATAACTCGAGAACGGAATGAGATAGCGGCTTGAAGTTTTCAGGTTAGGATGTGCACCAGAACGCGACATTGCAGTTCGTTTATGAGCATAATCGGCCAAACAGTTTTGGAGTTATAGCCATCTGAAAACTATCATTATTTTACAACGCAGAATCCAGCGCAATCATAAAAAAATAGGGTTCTAATTTGAAAAACAGAAGTTATGGCCAATTTTTGATCACAATTTTCGACACGAAGTTTGAAACACACTGTGATGATATTTATAAAATTCAAAAGATGCATGGCCTTTCCACATTCCTCTTCGATGTTCTGAAAACGGTTCACGATCAGGATGTTTTAAACAATAAAAACAATAAAAGAATAATGAACATAATACTGACAAAACATACTTAACTTTTTTTCCGGTTTTTTTTTCGATATTTTGAAAACTATTCGAATTAATACAATTGTTTTAACAGAAATGTATTCAGCATTGAATACTTGATCATACCAAGAAAGCAGAACTGGAAAAAAAAAATTTTTCATCAAATTTATTTTCACTCCCTGTATAACCAGAAGTTATTGGGATTCGAGAATATTTTAGCTCTGCAGAGAATTTTAAGCAATATCATAATCCCAATTTTCAGATTTCAAATATGTCCAGTTCTCCAGAAACGTCTAATATGCACTCGAACTTGAGACAGCCTGTATATCTAAGCACTTCTGTGGAATTTTGTGAAAATCGTGTCACTAAAAAATTTTGAATATTTATTAAAAAATATTATTTATGTGACGATAACCTTATAACGGAAAGAGGTCGCAACTTGCAATTTTCGGGGTAGGTTGTGCATCTGAACGCGACATTTGAGTTATAATTGGCCGAACGGTTTTGGAGTAATACCCATCTGAAATTTGTTGTTATTTCCTCAATAATTCGAAAAATACGAATACGATCCAATTTAAACATGATTATTTGTTGAAGAATGCCGACGCGAGAATTTTGGGAAAATTTCGTGTGGATCGAATCACTAGAAAATTCCAAAAAATCATTGAAATCATTGAAAAAAATTTAATATATCAGAAACTGTTCATCTGACATCACTGAAATTTCGCGAGAACCTTCGAAACCTAAATCTGCTGCCAAGTTGCAAGTTTTAACATGATCGAATCTATATTATTTGAGATCCAGCAGCCTTGGGTCAGTTCAGTAGATGGATGGATGACCGTTGCCTTGATAACTTTCGAACGAAAAGAGAACAACCGTTAATTGCCATAATCCGCCAAATGGTTTCGGAGTTATCCTGAACTGAAATTTTGTTGTTATATACTGTTATTACTGGAGATATTCTGAACCCAATTTGATTAACTTACCAAAGTATATATTTCAATCGTCACATGGATTATCAACGCAGGCATTATATTATCACCAGAAGAGTATAATATCATATGAACCTTATAATTGTACGATAACCAAGGTTATTTTACATTCAATCATACTTTGTTTTCTAGAACAGGAGGGGTATTTTATAATATCAGAGTAACAAACCAGAAATAAATTTGACATGTCCCTTGTAGGAAAATAAGATGACATGTATGAACACAGATCATATGATGATTCATAGATGGAATAATTACAGCCTTCTGTGAAAACATGGAAGTATGATTTATTATTGAAATGTTGAAAAATCATATATCCGAAAGTATTAGCTTGTTAAACTTGAAAATGATATCAATGGATTCTTATGGTGAAACACCATCTTAAAAATATAGAATTTGAAATTTGTAATGTAAAATTATTTTTTCTTTTTCGATACTCCTAAACCATCTCTATTAATGAACTTAACCGAGATATTTGTCTCCTTAACCCACTCTGAAAATTCCAACCGTCTAGCCCATCCCGTTCGAGAGTTATCGTGTTAAGGGCAGGCCGGCCAGAATCAATTTTGACCACGAATTCTTGATCAAGGAGTCGAACCAAATCGTTCAAGACCATTTTCATCCAAAAATTCGAAAATTACAGATATTTGGGCAAATTGAAAATTACTCTGTTCCAAGGAACAAGAGCACCAAAAATATACAGTGCTAGTCTGTAACTTGGAATAAATTCAGTAAATCAAAGACGGCTTTTTTGTTTGAATATGCTTGGACCGGTTGATTAGTATTTTAAATTGCTCTCTTTTTGATGTAACAAAATATTATACAGCGTGTCCAAAATTTGTTATATGACGGCATCTATAATTTTCTTAGATGGCATCCGAAGTCTTAGAGGGTATGTATATCAAGTTACACATGCGTACTAAATATCAAATTGTTATTCCTTGTCGCTTAAAAGATATTTATCAAACATGGAATGTCAAATAAGCAGAGTAGCAGTGCATCGAGCGAATATTAGCGAGGAACAGTTGGTCGTTTTGTGACAAACAACGTTTATTTAAAAATCGGACAAAATGCTACACTTAACTGAAACCCAGAAGATTGAAAGTTTAATGATGATTGGCTACGGAGATAGGACAAGAACACAAAATTAAGTTCTTTATTTATTCAGAGACAAGTATCCTGCTTTACCGCCCATGACGCAAAGTACCATAAGCAAGGCTGAAACAAAGTTTCGGGAGAATGGGCATTTAAGTAAAACAAGTAATCATCATCAGAGTGCCCTCACTGAAGTTGTCGAAATGAAGAACCTCTCTGTTCAAGAAAATCTCCATTTCCCCACTAGGCAGATAGCTAAGGAACTCGAAATAGCCAGTCTTCAGTGTCGACAATTCTTAAAATACAGAAATTTTTTTGAAGGTTATTATGTCTGGGCATCTAGTAAACACGCAAAGAGTAAAATAAGATGTTTTGTCTCGAGGTCAGAACTATTTAACATAGTTCTGATTCGGGATTTCATAAAAATGAATTCGTATTATATACAGGGTGAGTCTTTGACCACTGCATTAATTTTAACCAAAGATTCCTCTCATCAAATGAAACACTTTTTTCATTTACCATTTTTCCAGATTCGGCTCAGGTAAAAAGTTATAAGCGTTTAAAGATTTCACAATGTGCTAATACACTCCTGCATATAAAATATCTATGACATTGTTGGCGGAAGAGAATAAGGCATGGTAATGTGGTTTACAGCTTGATTCGGGATTCCAACGCTCAGGGACGGATCCATAATGGTAGTGAAATTTATGGAGTTTTCCATTTTAAAACATTCAATGAAGAATATCTCGAAAACGGTGCGTTTAAGGAGAAATGATGAAAAATAATATAATGTTCTAAAACGATGGAATATTCTTGAAATGACTCAAGAAAAACTTTATATGCTTTCTTTATGCTAATTTCGTTTAGTTTTATGAATCCACGAGTCCATAACTAGAAAACCAGTAGAAGTAGAAAATAACTAATATTTGGAAAATATGTATCATAGTTATAGGAAATTTTACGCCAACATTCATTATATTCGAAAAAAGGATGTCAAAGCTACAAAATAAAAACTGATTTTTTTTTTCAAAATTTCAACAGCCTGTATCTTTTCACCTGAGTCGAATTTGGACAAATGTTAAATGAAAAAAGTGTTTCATTTGATGAGAGGAATCTTTGGTTAAAATTAATGCAGTGGTCAAAGACGGTCTGTATAACCAAATAAAGTTGTTTCTGGAACAAAAATCCAACTAAGTATCAAAATGGCTTTCGTTGGGTTTCACAAAGCTTTGATAGCTTTTAATTGCCAAATCAGTGTGATTCTATGTCAATTCCCAGTTCATTTTCGATGCAACCATCGAATAAGATCTACAATTAAGCTAATCGAAGCTTCGTGAAACCCACCATTTATGTTGCAAATGGGAGTCATTTTCACCAAGATGCGAATGTGCCCATATTCGATCACTTTTTGATGTAAATGGGGTTACATTATCACCAGAATATTTCTGCATTTCGTAAACTCAACTATGATCAAACTCAATCATATATTCAAGTTCGAAAAACATCATTCGTCTCCTTCTGTAGCAACAAAATTAAAAACATTTAAAGGCGATGATTTGAAGGCGATTATTAACTTTTTGGGAAATGAACCAGAAGATTTATTTTTGACGCTCTTGTTCCTCGCAACAGAATGCTTATCAATTTGCCCAAATGTCTGTTATTTTCAAATTTTTGGCTGACAATGGTCTTAAACGATTCGATTCGACTGACTGATCAAGACGCCGTGCTCAAAATCGATTATATATGGCCGTCCGGCCGGCCAGCCGTTAACACGATAAGTCTCGAACAAAAGGAGTTAGAAGACTGAAATTGGCAGGGTAGGTTTGCAGTGTAAATATCTCGGATGAATTCGTTAACGGGCAAAATCCATTGTGCGGTTTTGGAGTTATGGCCGTTTACAGTGAAAACATTTTTTATGAATATTTCCGAAACCGATCTCTCGATCTGAATGAAATCTAGCATCAAATTGTAGAAGAACGACCTTTATATGCATGCGAAGTTTTGTATTGATCGGGTTGCCGTAAAGTGTAAAAAAAATTTAATTTCTTGAATTTTGTTTTTATAATAACTCTCGAACGAAATGAGCTTGGCAGTTGAAATTTCAAAGTAGGTTTGGAAGATGAATATCTCGTTTAAGTCCGTTATTGGGCAAAATCGGCCTGATGGTTTCGGCGAAACAAAATTTTTTTTTTTACATTACAAATTTCAAATTCAATTTTTGCTAAGATGCAGTTTCACCAAAAAAATCCATTCATATCATTTTCATCTCTAACAAGCTAATATTTTCGGAGATATGATTTTTCGAAATCTCAATAATACATCGTACTTCTATGTTTTCACAGAATGCTGTACTCAATTGTTCTATCTATGAATTATACTATGATCTGTGTTCTTACATGTCACCTCAATTTCCTATAAGAGATAAATGTCAAAATTATTTCTGGTTCGTTATTCTTGATATAAAATACACCTTCTGTTCTGGAAAACAAAGTATGATTGAATGCAAAATTACCAATGAAATAACCTCAGCTATCGTATAATTATTAGGGTGATATGATATTATATTTTCAAGGTGATAATATAATGTCCATGGATAACCGATATGATGATGGAAATATTATTTTTTCGTGAGATATATAATAAAATTAGGTTCAGAATATCTCCAGTAAAAACAAAACTGTAATATTGTCTAAGTTTTAATTGATATAATATAATTTTCAGAGTAGATTTGAGGAATTAATATCTCGGATAAGTTCGTTATTGAGAAGAATCGGTCTGTTTGAATTTAATTTCTTTCATGATGCAGTTCTATCGTAGGAATTCATTTATATCATTGCCAGAAACCAATAATTTTCGGAGATATGATTTGTCAAAGCTTGAACAGGAGTGGCAAAGCTCCTGTCCACAGGGCTCGAACCATTTTTGGCACTCTTCCTTGGAACAGAGTGCTTATCAATTTGCCCAAATGTCCGAAAATGGTCTTAAACGATTTGGTTCGACTCACTGATCAAGAATACGTGGTCGAAATCGATTCTGTCCGGCCGCCCGGCCGTTAACACGATAACTCTCGAACGGAATGAGCTAGACAGTTAAAATTTTCAGAATAGGTTTGGGACATACATATCTCAGCTAAGTTCGTTATTGGGCAAAATCGGTCAGACGGTTTCGGAGTAACAAAAAAAAAATTATTTTTCTTCAAATTCCAAAATAAATTTTTCTCAAGATGCAGTTTCACCATAGGAATCTATTGATATCATTTTTAACTCTAACAAGCTAATACTTTCGGAGATATGATTTTTCAAAATTTCAATAATAAATCGTACTTCTGTGTTTTCACAGAATTATTCTATCTATGAATTATTATAATATGATCTGTGTTGATACATGTCAACTTATTTTCCTGGGACAATGATATGTCCAGTTATGATATTTAATGCCCATGGTTAATCCATATTATGATGGGAATGGTAATGGTAAGTTAATGAAATTGAGTTCAGAATATCTCCAGTAAAAACGAAACAAATGTATCATAAGAACCCATTGATATAATTCCCAAATCTTACCAATACTTTCGAAGATATGATTTGTCAAAGTTTGAACAAGAGCGCCAAGGCTCCTGTCCACAGGGTAATTCCGTTATTAAATCACTGAAAACAAAATATATATCTACAAACTTTGGTTTTCTGTAGTTGAAAATGTAAATAATCATATTAAGTATTGAAGGCATAGACAACCTAATACGTATATGATTGAAGGTCAATATGATTTCATCTGTCAAAATATATCATTTATTTCAATCTGTGCCCTAAAATCACATTATTGTCTTCGAACTAAAATAGTATCCTTCTTCAGTATAATCTTTTGAGATGTTATGGTTTTTCGGAAACTATGGGTCAATGTTTGTGCAGGTTAGTTTAGAGAAATTCCTGTATAACAACTGATATAAGAATTGATAACTCTTAATCCATTTTCAGATTTATCGTAACCCCTAAAATTTCATTTCAAATCAAAAATCAAAATAATTTCAAACAAGTTTATTGACATATAAAAGTACAAAATTCGGTCATTACAAAATCTTTTCAGGCTAGAAACTACAACATGAATTCAATCATTCCATATTATTCTCACTACGTTTCATCGCGTCATCTCCGTCATTCGATCTTCTGGATTCCCAGTTACCATTGTTGCTGGCTCCTCCTTCCCACGAACTGGAAACTGATGGATCTGTAGATGCAGAAATTTCTTCATTTTTAGATCTAGCTTTCGACTTCATATCAGTTGCATCATCGCTATCTTTATTGTCTTCTGTCCTTGAGTTCCAGTTTGATCCCGATCTCTCCTTCTCTATATCAGACATCTTCATCATGGTATGAGTCTCCTTCGCATCGCTGGACATCTTATCAGGGGTGGAATCAGTTTTATCAACTTCAGCTTCGGACGCTCTGTAGGTTGCTGGTGGATTATACTTGGCAGGAGGACTATAAGAAGGAGCAGGATAACTAGGTTCTTTGTATGCGGCTGGTGCAGCATAAGATTGTTCTGGAGCAGAATAGGATGGTTCTTGATGTTTGTATGCAGGTGCGGCAGGTTTATAGTGAGCAGGTGCTGGGGCTGGTGATGGAGCTGGTGATTGATATGAAGGAGCGGCAGCTGGTGCTGAGTATACAGGAGCAGGTGGTGAATATGAAGGAGCGGGGTATGAAGGTGCTGGTGCTGGGTATGTAGGAGATGGCACTGAGTATTCTGGAGCTGGTGGGCTATATTGTGGGGAAGGTTGTTTATATGCTGGAGCTGGTGCTGGATAGGAAGCAGGTTTGTATGCTGATGGAGACTGATAAGAAGGAGCTGGTGGGCCATAAGTGGGTGGCAATGGTTTATAGGCAGGGACTGGAGCAGGATACGCAGGTGCTGGTTGTTTGTAGGGTGTAGGCTCATATTGGGGTGCTGGAGCTTTGTATTGTGAAGGAGCTGGATAGTCAGGTTGAGCATATGTAGGAACTGGAGCAGGTGACTTATAAGATGGTGGTGGTGGATATGCAGGGGCTGCGTAAGATGGAGCTTTATAGGCCGGAGGAGAGTAGTTTGGAGCTTTGTAAATAGGAGAAGAATATGGCACAGGTGCTGGGTAAGATGCCGGAGCAGGATATGCTGGTGCCTTGTATGGTCCACCATATGCCGGTTTGTATCCAGGAGCCTTGTACGCAGGTTTATACGTAGGTGGTCCGTAAGCTGGAGCGGTATATGCAGGAGCCTTATACACTGGAGTTGAATATGATGGTGTTGAATAGACTGGTGGATAGGATGATGGCTTGTAACTGGCAGATCCGTATCCATAGGGCCTGGGATATCCGTATGATCTAGCTGATGATCTGTAGTGTCCATAACTACCTCCATATCCTCCACCGTTTGATCCGTAATGTGGAGCTGCAGGGGCATATCCAGCAAGGTTAGGTTGACAGGTGATAACAAGACCACCATGACCTCCCTTCTTCAATTTCTTTGGTTTAGGAGCGGCGTATGTTGGTGGCGCACCATAACCACTACCGTAATCGTAAGCAGATCTCATATGATCTTCCATCTCAGAACTTTCATCTTCGCTGAATCTCGCCATGTTTCCCTCGTCAATTTCGATGGTGTTCATCATGGATTCTTGATCTGCATTCCTCATGGTTTCCATTTCTTCATTTTCCGCTTTTAGTATTTCGTCATTCTTGGTGTCTTCGGTAGTTCTGTGGGTTTGATGGTCACTAGTTTCTCCATGTTTGGTTGAATCTCCGTCTCCTGCACGATAAGAGCTGTATGCGGCATGAGGTGAGGTATATCCCTTGGTAGCCGGTGCATTGTAAGATGGAGCCTTAGTGGGATAAGCTGGTGCTGGAGCTGCGTACGCTGGTTTGGCTGGTGCGGGGTATGGTGCTGGTTTCGGTGCTGGATATTCTGGTTTGGGATATGCCGCAGCGTCGTAGGGTTGAGCTGGGTAGGCCGCTAGTGGATACGTTGGAGCTGGAGCATTGTATGTTGAAGCAGCAGGGCCATATGCGGGTTCGCACACCTGGAAGGGTCTTTGAGACGGTCCACTTGGTCTGATTTCTACGCAGAAGGTGGTGGTGGTGGCGGATTTCTTCTTACGGTTGATGGGAGCGAGATCAGTTTCATCTTGTAAATCGTTGATTATCTTCTTTGTTTCTAATTCGGATATTGAACCGAAGGTTTCGTGAAATAGGATTGCGAAAACGCCCACTGATAGGATTGTGATTCGCATGTTGGCTGTGTTGTGGACGGAATGAATTTCGAACCGAATGAACCGCTATTTATGTAGAGCGCTCGAATCGAAATTTGCGGATCAGCATTTCGTCAATTCCACTTCATTCCTATGATATCATATTGGTGAATTAATTTGATGTTCCGAAACGAATTTTTCTAATAATTTGCACGCATTGAACTGAATTTCCACCGATTTAGATTTCCTGAATGACGAGAATTAATATTTTCTAAAGATACAGGGTGTTAGTTAAAATTTTTCAAAGGAAAACTTGAGATAAACACTTGAAATTTTATAGTTAAGCTTTTTTGGGAGAGTTGAATTCTGGAGAAAAATTTCAGATTCGTTCGACTTCCGGTTTCACCGGAAATGATACCAACTCTGGTTTTCAAAGTAATACCCAGTTTTTGCGCGTATGTTCTGGGGAACATCGCGTTATAGTTTTAGCCAAATGTCTGTAACTTTCGAATTTTTTGAAAAAAATGGTCTCAAACGATTAAGTTCGACTCCCCAATGAAGAATTCGAGGTCAAATTTGATTCTGTCTGGCCGGCCGTACGGCCGTTGCCACGATAACTTGAGAACGAAGAGAGCTAGCGACTTGAAATTTTCAGGGTAGGTGGCGCATCCCAATACGACGGACAAGTTCGTTAATGGGCATAATCGGCTCAGCGGTTTCCGAGTAATAATTTTGTTTTAAACCAATATAAATCCGATCGAATTGAAACTTGGTGAGTAGTTGTAGAATATGAACCTAAGCACGTTTGTGAAACTTTGTGCGAATCATATGGCTAGAAAATTTTAAAAAAATTATTGAAAAATTTTTTTGTTGTCACGATAACTTGAGAACGGAATGAGATAGCGGCTTGAAATTTTTAGGTTAGGATGAGCACCAGAACGCGACATTTCAGTTTGTTTATGAGCATAATCGGCCAAACGGTTTTAGAGTTATAGCCATCTGAAATTTTCAGAAATTTCGTGGTTTTTGTTCCTCATTAACTCGAAAAGTACTAAACCGATTGAATTCAAACATGGTTATTAGTTGTAGAATGCCAACGCGGAAACGTTTGCAAAATTTGGTGAGGATAGCATTAGTAGAAAATTTTTAATAAATCATTGAAAATAAAAAAAAAATTTCTATATATCAGTAACTAATCGTTAGAAATTGATGAAATTTTGCAAGAGCCTTCATAACCTAACTCTACCGCTAAGTTTCAAGTTTTAATACGATCGGTTTAATATTGTTGGAGATTGGAGCATTCTTGTGTGAATTCAGTAGATGGGTGACCGATGCCTCGATAACTTTCGAACGAAAGGAGATAGGGACTTGCAATTTTCAGGGTAGGTCGCGTATCCGAAAGGGAGAGTTGAGTTCGTTTTTGGGCATAATCGGTTCAACGGTTTCCGAGTTATACCCACCTGGAATATTATTTTCTTGATAACTGAAAAAATGAATATTCGATCGAATTGAAGCTTGGTAACTAATAGTAGAAAATCAACATAAAGACGTGTTAAAAATTTTGTGAGAACCGTACCACTAGAAAATTCGAAAAAAATGACGAAAAAAAAATTGTAATAACCGTACCCCTAGAAAATTTCAAAAAAAATCACGAAAAAAAATTTTGGTTCAAGCACTGACGTGAAGTCAGAAGCTTTTGCGCGTATGTTCTATTGTCCATTCTTCTGTATTGGACACCCTTAATCGAAGTTTTTAATGATAATCAGACTAACCTTTGAATTCTACATTGTTTTAATGTGTCACTCACATATTATTCTCAGAAAATTCGTGTGGAATCTGAAAAACTCTTTAAATTTTCCCAAATAGGGCTTCATTCCAATGTTGATAACTTGTAGACTTTTGCATGAAAATTTCTAATTTTATAGCTTTAATCAGAAGTCATACCAATGCTTCTTCTTCGTTAATTAAAAATTCAATTGCACATAGAGGGAGTTTCTATTTCAATGTCAAAGTCAGTCATGACATAATCCTCAAAACTCATTTTTTTCAAATTTGAACCAATTTTTGTCATTGGTCAGCTGGAATCTACGGAAATAGTGTATAAGTGTAATACATACTACTGCTTTAAAATGCTTGTTTCCGAATATATAGGGAAAAATCTCATGTTCTGGTTCTCGTTTACATTATTGAAGTTTCATCCATTCTTCAGAATTCATGGTGAAGAAAAAACAAGAATTTAATAGTTAAAATTACATTTTTTCGCGTATGTTGTGGGGAAAATCGCGTTATCATTTTGCCCAAATGTCAGTAATTTTCGAATTTTTCGCCGAGAATGGTCTCAAACGATTGGGTTCGACACCCTGATTAAGAATTCGAGATCAAATACTTGATAACTTGAGACCAGAAAGAGATAACGACTTGAAATTTTCAGGGTAGTTGGCGCATCCCAATACGACGGACAATTCGTTAATGGGTATAATCGGCCGAATGGTTATCGAGTAATAATTTTGTCTACAACCAATACTAATCGGTTCGAATTGAAACCTGGTCAGTGATTGTAGAATATAAACCTAAGGACGTTTGTGAAATATTGTGAGAATCGTATCGCTAGAAAATTTTGAAAAAATTGTTGAAAAATATTATTTACGTCACGATGACCAAAGACCGGAAAGAGATAGGGACTTGAAATTTTCGGGTTTGGTTGATAATCTGATTGCGCCATTTGGGATATTCTATTGCTGTAATCGACAGAACGGTTTTGGAGTTATACCTATCTGAAATTTGGTTCTTAATTCCTCAATAACTCGAAAAATACAGAACTTATCCAATTCAAACATGGTTATTAGTTGTAAAATGCCAACGTCAATATACTTGCAGAATTTCGTGAGGATCGTATCACTAGAAAATTTTTAAAAAATCATAGAAAGTTATTGAAAAAAATCTATGTATCAAAAACTGGTGGTTGGACATCGATGAAATTTTGCGAGAGCCTTCAAAACCTAACTCTACTACCAAGTTCCAAGATTGAACATGATCGGATCTATACTGTTGGAGATCCGAGCAGCCTTCGGTGAGTTCAGTAGCTAGCAGCCTACGGTAAGTTCGTTGCCTCGACAACTCTTGAACGAAATGAGATAGGGACTTGCAATTTTGAGGATAGGTTGCACATCTGAATGGGACAGTTAAGTTTGCTGGTGGCCATAATCGGCTCAACGGTTTCGGAGTTATACCCATTCCTCGATAACTTAAAAAATATAGACTCGATCGAATTGAAACTTGGTAACTAGTTGTAGAATGTCGACATGAAGACATGTGTAAAATTTTGTGAGGACCGTACCACTAGAAATTTTTAAAAAATTATGAAAAAATATTATGTATCTCATGATTCCTTCAGAACGGAAAGAAATAGCGACTAGCTGTTTTCAGGGTAGATTGCGCATCTGAATACGACATTTAAGTGTGTTAACTAAAATAATCGGCCAAATGGTTTTGGAGTTATATCAATGTGAATTTTGGTTGTTATTTCCTCAATAACTGAAAAAAATACAAATTCGATCCAATTCAAATATGGTTTTTACTTGCAAAATGTCGTGAGGATAGCAGCACAAGAAATTTTTTAAAAAATCATCGAAAAAAAATTGGTTCAAGCACTGACGTGAAATCAGAAGCTTTTGCACGTATGTTCTCTTGTCCATTCTCCTGTATTGGACACTCTTAATCGAATTTACCATGGTGAATTCTATTGTCTGTTCTCCTGTATTGGACTCTTTTAATCGAATATACCATGGTAAATTCGATATACTGATAACCACTCTGTTCGGAGGAACAAGAGCCCCAAAAATGGTTTGGAAGGCTCTCGCAAACTGTCAATGATATCGGACGGATAGTTTCTGAGATACAGATTTTTTTTTCAATAATTTTGGCGCTCTTGTACCTCGGAACAGAGTGCTTATCAATTTGCTTGAATGTCTATAATTTTCGAATTTTTGGCTGAAAATTGTCTTAAACGTTTTGGTTCGACCCACTGATCAAGAATCCGTGGTCGAAATCGATTATGTCCGGCCGGCCGTCCGATAACACGATAACTCTCGAACGGAATGAGCTGGATAGTTGAAATTTTCAGAGTGGGATTGGGGGGTAAATATCTCGGTTAAGTCCGTTATTGGGCAAAATTGGTTTCGGAGTAACAACATAACGATTTGGTTCGACTGATCAAGAATCCGTGGTCGAAATTCATTATGTCCTGCCGGCCGGCCGTAGGCACGATAACTCTCGAACGGAATGAGCTAGACAGTTGAAATTTTCAGAGTAGGTTTGAGGGATATATATATATAAGTTTTGTATTGACCAGGTTACCGCAAAGTGTCGAAATAAAATGAGAAAATTTAAAAAAAGTTTTTCTACAATATCTCTCGAACGGAATGAGATATGTAGTTGAAATTTTCAGAGTAGTTTAGGGAGATCAATATCTCGGTTAAGTTTGTTATTGGGCAAAATTGGCCAGATTTAATTTGATTTCTTCCATGGTGCAGTTCTCATTCTCAGATTGCTCATTTAATCTTGACAAATAAACTATTACTTGAATTGAATTTCCTTTATGATGCAGTTCTATCATAAGAATACATTGATATAATTCTCAACTCTGAGAAACCAATACTTTCGGAGATATAATTTGTCTGTTCGAACTAGAGCGCCAGAAAGCTCCTGTCCACAGGGCTTGAACCAATTTTTTAGCGTAGATTCCAGCTGAGTAACAAAAATCATGGGATCTCATTTGAAAAAAATGTTTTGAGGTTTTATTCGTGACTGACTTTGAAATTGAAATAGAAACACCTTGTATGAAATTTTTTGAGGGAAATAGTCATTTTATGTGATATGCAGCTGTCACACAAAAGAGTATACAAATACCCCACTAACGAAGTTCATCAGGTGTAAATATCCAAAATTTTCTGTGGAAGTAAATTTAAATTCTTTCCTGAATTAATAATTTTTTGCAGTTGTGTATTTTGCGAATGTTGTACCTAAAATTGTCGCAAATTTCATTTTTCGCTAATTAATGGGTAATCAGAGGACAAAGATATTCGTCTGTTTGCAAGCACAATTAATTTCGAAAAAAATTATTTAGGGCCTTGAAATTTGCCAGGTATTGAGTCGAATGGAAAAGAAGCACTGTCGTGAAGTCAGAAGCTTTTGCGCGTATGTTCTGTTGTCCATTCTCCTTTATTTGACACTCTTAATCGAATTTACCATGGTGAATTCTATTGTCTGTTCTTCTGTATTGGACACTCTTAATCGAATTTTTCTTGGTAAATTCAGAGTTCCAATACAGGAGAACAGACAATAGAATTCACTATGGTAAATTCGATTAAGAGTGTCCAATAAAGGAGAATGGACAAGAGAACATACGCGAAAAAGCTTCTGATGTCACGTCAGTGCTTGAACCATTTTTTTTGTCAATGATTTTTTAAAAATTTTCTAGTGCTACGATCCTCACGAAATTTTGCAAGAATTTTCGCGTTGGCATTCTACAACTACTTACCATGTTTGAATTAGATCGGATTTGTATTTTTTGAGTTATTGAGGAAATAACAACAAAATTTCAGATTTATATAACTCCAAAATCATTTTGCCGATTATGCTAGTTAATGAACTTAATGTTCTATTCAGAAGCGTAATCTACCCTGAAAACTGCAAGTCGCAATTTCTTTCCGTTCTCAAAGAATCATGAGGTACATAATATTTTTTCGTAATTTCTTTAGAATTTTCTAGTGGTACGGACCTCACAAAATTCTATACATGTCTTCATGCCGATATTCTACAACTAGTTACCAAGCTTCAATTTGAACGAGTCTATATTTTTTGAGTTATCGAGGAAATAATATTCGAGATGGGTATAACTCCGAAACCGTTGGGCCGATTATGACCAACAGCGAACTTAACTCTCCCATTCAGATGTGAAACCTATCCTGAAAATGGCAAGTCCCTATCTCCTTTTGTTCGAGAGTTGTCGAGGCAACGCTCACCCATCCAGCTACTGAACTCATACAAGGCTGCTCGGATCTCCAACAATATAGATCCGATCATGTTCAAACTTGAAACTTGGTAGATGAGTTAGGTTTTGAAGGCTTTCGCGAAATTTCAGCGTTATCGGACGAATAGTTTCTGATATATACAATTTTATTCAATAATTTTCTATGATTTCTTAAAAATTTTTTAGTTATACGATCCTCACAAAATTTTGCCAGAATTTTTGCGCTGCCATTCTACAACTCATAACCATGTTTGAATTGCATCGGTTCCGTATTTTTCGAGTTATTGAGGAAATAACAAAAACAGTTTCAGATGGGCATAACTCCACAACCGTTTTGCCGATTATGCCTATAAATGAACTCAAATAGCGCATTCAGATTCTCAACATTACCTGTGAATTTCAAGTCGCTATCTTCTTCTGTTCTTAGGTTATCGTGACGTAAATAATATTTTTTAATAATTTTTTACAAATTTTCTAGAGATACGATGTTCACAAAATTTCACAGACGTGGTTAAGTTTATATTCTACAACTACTCCTCAAGTTTCAATTCGATCGGATTCGTATTGGTTGTAGACAAAATTATTACTCGGAAACCATTGGGCCGATTATGCCAATTAACGAACTTGTGCGTTCTATTGAGATGCGCCACTCACCCTGAAAATTTCAAGTCGCTATCTCTTTGGGTTCTCAAGTTATCGTGGCAACGGCCGGAGGGACGGCCGGACAGAATCAAATTTGACCTAGAATTCTTGATCAGGGAGTCGAACCCAATCGTTTGAGACCATTTTCATCGAAAAATTCGAAAATTACAGACATTTGGGCAAAATGATAACGCAATGTTCCCCAGAACATACGCGCGAAAAATCGTAAATTGGAAGTATCCACCAATTAGGTCCGGATATATGACAAATTAAAATTTTGTTTGTTTAATATTCGAAAAAAAATTGGTTCAAGCACTGACTGACTGAATTTACCATGATAAATTCGATTAGAGTGTCCAATACAGGCGAATGGACAATAGAACATACGCGCAAAAGCTCCTGACTCCACTGCAGTGCTTGAACCAATTTTTTTTTCGTAATTTCTTTTAAATTAACTAGGGGTACGGTTCTCACAAAATTTCACACATGTCCGTATGTCGATATTCTACAACTAGTTACCAAGCTTCAATTCGATCGAATATTCATTTTTTGAGTTATCAAGGAAATAATATTCCAGGTGAGTATAACTCGGAAACCGTTGCACTGATAATGCCCTGAAACGAAGTTAACCCACACATTCGGATTCGTTTTGCCGATTATGCCAATAAATAAACTCAAATGTCGCGCATTCGGAACAGAGTGCTTATCAATTTGCCCAAATGTCTGTAATTTTCGAATTTTTGGCTGAAAATGGTATCAAACGATTTGGTTCGACTTACTGATCAAGAATCCGTGGTCGAAATCGATTCTGTCCGGCCGTCCGTTAACACGATAACTCTCGAACGAAAGGAGTAGGAGGATTGAAATTTGCAGGGTAGGTTTGAAACGTAAATATCTCGGACGAGTTCGTGAACGGGCGGAATGCATCAAGCGGTTTCGGAGTTATGGCCGTTTTTAATAAAAACGTTTTTTATGAATATATCCGAAACCGATCACTCGATCTATCTCAAATTTAGCATCAAATTGTAAAATCATGACCTTTAGACGCATGTGACGTTTTGTATTGATCAGGTTACCGTAAAGTGCCAAAAAAACATTTTTTTAAATTTTAAGTTTTTTTTCTATAATAACTCTCGAACGGAATGAGCTAGGCAGTTGAAATTTTTAGGGTAGGTTAGGGGGATAAATATCTCGCTTAAGTTCTCTATTGGCCAAAATAGGCGAGATGGTTTCGGAGTAACGAGAAAAAAATTTTTTTTTCAACTTAAAAATTTCAAAATAATTTTTTTTTAAGATGCAGTTTCATCCTAAAAATCCATTGATATTATTTCCAACTACAACAAGCTAATATTTTCGGAGATATGATTTTTCGAAATTTCAATCGTACTTCTATGTTTCCACAGAATGCTATAATTATTCTATCTATGATTTATTATATGATCTGTGTATATACTCGTATATGTCAGAGTCAAATTCATTTCAGGTATTTTAATTTGATTTCTTCCATGGTGCAGTTCTCATTCTCAGATTGCTCATTTAATCTTGATAAATAAACTATTATTTGAATTGAATTTCCTTTATGATGCAGTTCTATCATAAGAATACATTGATATAATTCCCAACTCTGAGAAACCAATACCAGATATAATTTGTCTGTTTGAATAAGAGCGCCAGAAGGCTCCTGTCCACAGGGCTTGAACCAATTTTTTCTGTATTTGTTTATTGTTCTCTCTCTGAATATGGTTAAATAGATCAACACTGTTTATTTCGCTTATAATGTTAATCTGTGAATACTATTTATGGGTAATCCCTGTTTGTATTCCTTGTACAATAAATAGATAAAAATAAATAAATAATTAAATCAAATCAAACTGCCATCGAACGATTGGGTTCGATTCATCAATTTCTTCCTGTCGACCGACCTATACCACGATAACTTCCAAACGGAAAGAGATAGCGACAATTTTCAGGTTAGGTTTGGCAACGTTTAATGGGCATAATCGATAAAATGGTTTCGGAGTTATACCCATCTGAACTTTTTGTGATATTTTCTCAATAATTCAAAAATATAGATCCGATTGACTTGAAACTTGGTAATTAGTTGTTGAATGGTGAGGAATGACTTTTTGCAAATTTTCGTGAGGATCGTTTGAAATAAAAAAATTTAAATTTTTCTTAAAAATTTTATAATTCAGAACTATCTATCAGATTCCGCTGAAGTCCAAACCTTCAAACCTTCAAACCATTGTTTTCCCTCCCTATGTATTTTCAAAAATACGGATCCGATCGAAAAAATAAATGGCTTGAAGGTTCATGCAGTATTTAGTGAGGGTGTGTGAGGCGTGAATATACAAAATAAAATGCGCGCAAAAGCTCCTGAGGTTAGTGCTTTTTAAGAATTTTTCATATAAAACCATTTATTTTTAATGCAATATAGCGAATCTGTCAGAGCATCATGTATTGATTTTTTCCACAGACCAAAGATAATATTTACAGTTTGTCAAATAAATAACAATCGTTTACTTGAGGTTGAAATACTGAATTCTACATTCTGAATAATTCATATTTATATACAAATTTCTAGATGAGTCTAATCAACTCTTCTGTTGATATATCCGTAATGCTGATATACAGAATGTTCCTTAAAGACGTGCTAATATTTAAGGGGGTGATTTTTTGACTTATTTCAAAAATAAAACTTCCCTTGAACGTATGTCCTTAAGGTCTTAACTTTTGAGAGACGGGGTGAAATTTTAAAAAAAAAATCAGATTTTGATAATAACTGAGATAATATTTTAGACATCTTCATAATATTTGGTACATGTCTTCTATTCATCAAGGTGCATTTTCTCTACCAGTGGCGTCCATACGAGTTTTGCATTGAATATTTTCGGAGAAAAAATACTACGCCACTGTATTCTTTTGAAATAAAAATCACTTTTGAGATTCTCATTCATTGAGCAAATTTGACCTCATGGGTTTTCTTTGGCCCATTCACGGTTTCCACTTAAAAAATAAAAATCGTTTTATTTCAGGATCAATTCCTCAAAAATCTGATGCGGTGTGGAAATGTTTGTGCATCGACTAAAAGCAAATTAAGGGATCATTTTATTTAAAAAAAAAATCAGTTTTTATTTCGTAGCTTTGGCATGGTTTTTCTGAATGGGATGAATGTTGGTGCGAACATTTAGCTATAACAAATATACTATAAATATATTTTTTTTTCCTAATTGCACTGGTTTCCTGAATGTAGAGTCACGGATTCATAAAACTAAATGAAATTAGCATAAAGAAAGCAGATAACGTTTATCTTGAATCATTTAGAGAATATTCAATCATTTTAGAAAATTAATTTATTCTTCATTATTTCTTTTTAAACCCTCCTAGAAATTCTCCATTTAATATTATAGACATAAATTCTAGAAATTTCACTTCTGTTATGGATCAGCCACTGAGCGTTGGAATCCCCAATCAATTTGTAAACCACGTTGCCGTAACAGTTTCTCGTTTACCTTCCATGTCATAGATAATGTATATGCAGGAGTGTTTTAGCAGATTGTGAAATTTTTAAACGTTCGTAACTTTTGACTTGATCCAGATCTGGAAATATGGTAAATGAAAAAAAGTGTTTTATTTGATGAGAGGATGTACAACTTAAAGACTCACCCCTTATATGGGTCCCAATTCTTTGAAGTACATAAATATCATATTTAACTCGTTTCGACCGGTGAAAGGATAACAATTCTGAATAATCTTTCAAACAAATTGCTCGACCCTTATAAAAATGACATGACCATAACATGATATTTCTAATTCTATCTATTCATATTGCATCATTCAATCGTTAGAATACGCGTCAAAACGGTATCACTGTTGAAAATGCTGCTGTTCGAGTGTAAAACAGTGTACCTACCAGTTTACTATAATCGTTCTAATATTTTGAGTTTTCGCCAATATTTCCAACCTATCGAGTCGCAATTTTAGCGATGTCTGACGGGTTGGTGAGATATTCCACCGTATTCACAAAGCATTCAATCTCCGTTAAGTCCTAACTGAGGTCCTCAGTTAAGGATAAATATGAATCGCAACCTCAGTAAACGTGAAAATTAACGTGAAACAGGCCTGTTTCACCACCGTTACATACGTTAACTGTGATTCGATTCTTATTTATCCTTAACTGAGGACCTCAGTTAGGACTTAACGGAGATTTCAATATTTAATAACGCTTTGGTAATACGGCGGATTATCTATTAATGAACTCGACGAGCGCATCTGGACTCCAAACCTACCCCGCAATTCTCAATGAGCTCGTACTCTCGTACTAATTTCTTTCGAGAGTTATCGTCCATACGACCAGATAGAATTAAGTTCGATCTCGGATTCTCCATCAGTCGAAACTTATCGTTTCAGACTATTTTCAGACAAATTTCAAAAAATACAGATCTTTCGCAAATTGATAGCCACTCAATTCTAGTGAATAAGCTTTCCAAAAATGGTAATATTTCAGGAATTTGATGTTCCAATTCCAGTCATAAGTATAGCCTCAAATCTCCAAGTCCCTTTTTTATGTTTTGGGCGCTCTTGTTCCTCGGAACAGCGTGCTTATAATTTGCCCAAATGTCTGTAATTTTCGAATTTTTGGCTGAAAATGGTCATAAAGTGATTTGGTTCGACAAGAATTTGTAGTCGAAATCAATTCTATCTGGCCGTCTGTCCGACCGTTAACACGATAACTCTCGAACGAAAATAGTAAGAGGATTTAAATTAGCAGGGTAGGTTTGGATCGTAAATATATCGGACGAGTTCGTTAACGATCGAAACTCACCCAGCGGTTTCGGAGTTAGGGCCGTTTTTAGTAAAAATATTTTTTATGAATATTCCCGAAACCGATCACTCGATCTGTCTGAAATTTTACACCAAATTGAAAATAATTACCTTTATATGCATGCGAAGTTTTGTATTGATCGGGTTGTCATAAGGTATAAAAAAATTCAAAATTTTTCTATTTTGTTTCTACAATAACTCTCGATCAGAATGAGCTAGGCAGTTGAAAATTTCAGAGTAGGTTTGGGAGATTAATATCTCGGTTAGGTTCGTTATTGGGAAAAACTGGCCTTATGGTTTCAGAGTAACGAAAAAAACATTTTTTTTTCATTAAAAATTTCCTATTCAGAATTTTCAATTTGCCCTAATGTTTAAGATACAGTTTCACCATAAAAGTCCATTTATCATTTTCAACTCTAACAAGCTAATATTTTCGGAGATATGTCTTTTCGAAATTTCAATAACGAATCGTACTTCTATGTTTTCACAGAATGCTGTACTTAATTATTCTATCTATGAATTATTATATGAACTGTGTTCTAACATATCATCTTATTTTCCTATAAGAGGTAAATGTCAAAATTATCTCTGGTTCCTTATTCTTGATATAAAATAGACCTCCTGTTCTAGAAAACAAAGCATCTATGATTGAATGCAAAATGACCGATGAAATAACCCCAGCTCTCGTAGAAATTCTGAGGATGATATGATATTATACTTTTAAGGTGATAATATAATGCCCGTGGATAATCCATATGATGATTGAAATATATTCTTTGGTAAGTTACATAATCAAATTGGGTTCAGAATATCTCCACTAAAAACAAAACTGCATATTCCGCCGTATTCACAAAGCATTCAATCTCAGTTAAGTCCTAACTGAGGTCCTCAGTTAAGGATAAATTTGAATCGCAATCTCAGTTAACGTGAAAATTAACGTGAAACAGGCCTGTTTCACCACCGTTAAATACGTTATCTGAGGTTGCGATTGATATTTATCCTTAACTGAGGACCTCCGTTAGGACTTAAAGGAGATTGAATGCTTTGTGAATACGGCGGATTGTCTAAGTTTTAATTGATATAATATAATTTTCAGAGTTGATTGGAGGAATGAATATCTCGGATAACTTCGTCATAGACCACATTTGTTAGGTTAGGCGGGAAATTTGAATTACGATCCATCCGTGGATCCGAGCACTGTATTCCCCATGCATTTCTTATGGACCTAAAATTTACGCGAATTTTACGCCTGCTTTTAAATACTTTGGCAAATTTCTTAAGGTTTATTTCAGTTGAAATAGATTCTGTGAACCTTTCTCAACCATCTAGAATCAAGTTTTCTTAACAAAATAGTATATTTCCAAATAATTAATAAATATAAAAGTGTTCACCAAATTCGATTGACGTATGTCTTAGCTCACTCGAAATCAAACAAAAATATTAACATAACCCTAAATCGGCCTTGTAATGACGCACAACAGGAGTCATCTTCGACATACGGTAATCTTTCGAACTACACTGGTTTCAATTTTGATTTAAGAATAAATTGATGTATATTTTAATGTGGAAATAACATGAAAACATGCACTAATTATGAAGGTACCCAATACTTCATGTCTCTGTACTAACATTCTCTTTTAAATAGGGTAGTTTCATCTCAAAGTTGAAATTCCTTGTTAAAAAATTTGAATATGGATCTCCCGCCAAGAGAACGATTCTAACCTAACTAATGTGGTTATAGGGGAGAATTGGTCTGTTTGAATTTAATTTCTTTCATGATGCAATTCTATCGTAATAATCCATCTATATCATTCCCAGAGACCAATAATTTCGAAGATATGATTTGTCAAAGTTTGAACAAGACCGCCAAAGCTCCTGTCCACAGGGCTTGAACCAATTTTTCTTAAGTGATCTTACTTACAAACGGCCTGACGGAAATATTCAAATTTGACGATGAATTAATTCTCTATCAGTATTGATAGGAGCAATGTAATCCTTCGAGACCATATTCACTGGAAAATTATGGTGCGAAGTTACGAATATGATCGTGTAAATGTAATGAAATCGGCAAAATTGTTGAATTTTTGCAACCATGTTCTGGGGAAATCGCGGGCGTTAACATTTTGCCCAAATGTCTGTAATTTTCGAATTTTCAAGTTTTCGAATCCGAGGTCAAATTTGATTCTGTCCGGCCGTCCGTTGCCACGATAACTTGAGAACGGAAAGAGATAGCGACTTGAAATTTCCAGGGTAGGTGGCGCGTCCCAATACGACGGGCAAGTTCGTTAATGGGCATAATCGGCTCAACGGTTTCCGAATAATCATTTTGTTTACAACCAATCCAGATCCGATCGAAATGAAACTGAGTGAATAGTTGAAGAATACAGAATTAAATACATATGTGCAGTTACAAATTTAAAAAACATTATTTAAACATATTATTCATCTCACGATAATTTGAGAACGGAAAGACATAGCGACTTCAATTCTGAGGGTGAGTTGAGCATCCGAATGCTATCTTTGAGTTCGTTAATATGCATAATCGGTCAAACTGTTCTGGAGCTATACCTATCAGAAATTTCGACTTCAAAACCTAACTTTATAGCCAAGTTTCAAATTTGAGCACGAGCAATACCGTCTTTACCATAAGGGCACACGGGGCCCGTGCCCAGGGCCCCCATCCTTAGGGGGGCCCCGAAAGACAGACAATTTCTCTCACATTTATTCTAAAATATTTTTTGTCGGGCACAGTAACAGTAAGCACCCGAGTCGAAAATAAAATTTACTTTGGTCTCAAAATTTTTTATTATTATTATTAAACCAAGTTACAGAGTGGAGGTACCTATCACCTATAAACTCTAACTTAAAAATTATCCATAAACAACTGCTAAAAATGTAACTGTAAAGCAATTGTATAGATCATAATCAAAATTATGTTTATTTAACCAAATTGAGACAAAATCAAGTCAAACTTTGCCTATTTTCTTTTTGAAGTATAAAATGTCCCTAACAGTTGACTTGATTTTGACTTAAATCAGCTTAGTTAGGATCGATTTAAGACAAAAAAGTCATATAAGACTTGTATTTGGCTCAATATAAGTAAAAAATCTTGGTTCAAGCACTGACGTGAAGTCAGGAGCTTTTGCGCGTATGTTATATGATCCATTCTCCTATATTGGACATGCAGGTAAATTCGATTAAGAGACAATAGAACATACGCGCAAAAGCTCCTCACTTCACGTCAGAAAATATTTCGTTTTCGTAATTTTTTAAAAATTTTCTAGGGGTACGGTTCTCTCAAAATTTTACACACGTCTTTATGCCGAATTTCTACAACTAGTTACCAAGCTTCAATTCGATAGAGTCTATATTTTTTGAATATAGGAGGAAATAATATTCCAGGTGGGTATAAGTTCAAAATTTTTGGACCGATTATGCTCAAAAACGATATTAACCCTCTCATTGGGATGCGCAACCTACCTTGAAAATTGCGAGTCCCTATCTCATTTCGTTCAAAAGTTATCGAGGCAACGGTTACCCATCCAGCTACTGAACTCACACAAGGCTACTCGGATCTCTAACAATATAGATCCGATCACGTTCAAACTTAGAACTTGGCAGTAGAGTTTGGCTTTGAAGACTCTCGCAAAATTTCAATGATTTTTTTTTAACGATACGATCCTCACGAAATTTCGCAAGAATTTTTGCGTTGGCATTCTACAACTAATAACCTTATTTGAATTGGATCGGTTTCGTATTTTTCGAGTTATTCAGGAAATAATAACCAAATTTCAGATGTGTATAACTCCAAAATCGTTTGGCCGATTATGCCTATAAACAAACTCAAATGAAATGTTGCATTCTAGTGCACTACCTAACCTGAAAATTTCAAGTCCTATCTCTTTCCGCTATAAGGTTATCCTGACATAAATAATATTTTTTAATAATTTTTTTAAAGTTTTCTAGTGACACGATTCTTACAAAATTTCCCAAACGTCCTAAGGTTTGTATTCTACAACCAAAAAGTGGAAAAGCTCTTTGGACAGGGGCTTTGGCGCTCTTGTCAAAGTACTAGCGAGTAATTATTTAAACTTTGACTGCATCATAAATATTGAAAAATCATATCTCTGGAAGTATTAGTTTGTTAGAGTTGAGAATGATATCAGTGTATTCTTATGATGAAACTGCATCTGAATGAAAATTGAATTTGAAATTTGTAATGTTAAAAGAAATTTTTTTTCGTTAATCCGAAACCACCGATTATGCCCAATAACAAACTCAACCGAGATATTTATATCCAAAACCAACTCTGAAAATTTCAACTATCTAGCTCATTCCATTCAAGAGTTATCAAGGGTAGAAAAATATATAATTCGCTTTCTTTACTTTCCAAAAGGGCCCCAAATTATTGTGTGCCCAAGGGCCCCAGCATAGTTTAAGACGGCCTTGAGCACGAGTGGATCTATATTGTTGGAGATCTGAGTAGCATTGAGTGAGTTCGGTAGCTGGATGGTTGACCGTCACCCCGATAACTTTTGAATGGAGGGAGATAGCGACTTTTCAGAATAGGTTGCGCATCACAACTGGACAGTTATGTTCATTGTTGGGTATAATCGGCCAAACGGTTTCAGAGTTATGCCCATCTGGAATATTGTATCGATAACCCAAAAAATATAGTTCCGATCGAATTTAACCTTGGTAATTAGTTGTAGGATACCGACGCAAAGAACTTTGTGGAATATTGTTAGGCGCGTATTACTAGAAAAATTCAAAAAAATCATCAAAAAATATTATTTATTCAGGATTAATTTGAAAACGAAAGACATATTGACTCGCAATCTTTAGGGTAGGTTGTGCATCCCAATGCGACATTTGAGTTCGTTAAAAGGTATAATCGATCATACGGTTTAGGAGTTATATCAATCTGACTTTCGTGAAGATCGTAGAACTAGATAATTTAAAAAAAAAATCATCGAAAAAGATTCTATATATTAGAAAGTATTTGTCTGACATCGCTGAAATTTTGTAAGAACCTTCAAAACCTATCTCTTCAATCAAGTTGCAAGTTTTAACTCGATCTCTGTTGTTGGAGATCGGAGCAGACTTGGGTGAGTTCAGATATTTTAAAAGGAATTTAAATCTAATACGCAGTTGAATAAATACGGCAAGAGGATTTTTGTAGTAGTTCTTCGTATATTATTTGATATTTAATGAATTTCAATTCTGATAGAATACATATGTCAGAATTAAAAATTCTTTGACCTTTAGACAATTTTCTCATTACCCAGGTCCTTAAAATGCTACCAAATATTCATATATTATAAAAGCTGGGAATACGGTCTATATCAATGGTAAATCGATTAAAAGTGTCCAATAGAGGTTAATGGACAATAGAACATAAGCGCAAAAGCTCTTGACTTCACATCAGTGCCTTGAACAATTTTATATAAAAGTTGTTTCCGTTGACTCTATATTTCGTGATTGAAAACCGTAAAAATGCTGGGGAAATATTTTTACGTTAGGGTATAAATTAATTTTTTTTCGGATAGGTACCTAGTGCTACATTATTTATAGCCTGCGAAGAAAAATTAATCAATTACATTGAATGTATTTGACGTTGAAATCATTGGGAGCCAACCAATTTCGAAACTTTCCTAAAAGTAGGACAAAGTTCAGGTCTCATTCAACAACGAGAGTGACAGAATTAACAAATTGCAACTTTGCACATTCTTCATTTCATGTTCAACAATGAGCAGAAATAAATATAATTTGAAACGTATACAAGGTTGAATCGTCAAATAATGAGGCTAACTGAGAGCGATCGATATATTATTTTTAATTTTCAGTTGAGTGAATATACAGGCTCACCGATATGTACGGAAATTACATTCAATAAAATTTCTTTAAAAGCACTGCTGCGAAGTCAGGGGCTTTTTAGCACATATTCTTTTTGCGCGTATGTTCTGGGGAACAAGGCGTTATAGTTTTGCCCAAATGTCTGTAACTTTCAAATTTTTTGACGAAAATGGTCTCAAACGATTTAGTTCAACTCCCCAATGAAGAATTCGAGGTCAAATTTGATTCTGTCCGTCCAGCCGTCCGGCCATTGCCACGATAACTTGAGAACGAAAAGAGCTAGCGACTTGAAATTTTCAGGGTGGGTGGCGCATCTCAATACGACGGACAAGTTCGTTAATGGGCATAATCAGCCCAATGGTTTCCGAGTAATAATTTTGTTTTCAACCAAAATAAATTCTATCGAATTGAAACTTGGTGAGTAGTTGTAGAATATGAACCTAAAAACGTTTGTGAATTTTTGTGCGAGTCGTATGGCTAGAAAATAAAAAAAAAATTATTAAAAAATATTTTTGTTGTCACGATAACATGAGAACGGAAAGAGATAGCGGCTTGAAGTTTCCAGGTTTTGATGTGCACCAGAACGCGACATTTCAGTTTGTTTATGAGCATAATCGGCCAATCGGTTTTAGAGTTATAGCCATCTGAAATTTGGTTGTTTTTTGTTCCTCATTAACTCGAAAAATGCTGAACCGATTGAATTCAAACATGGTAGTTAGTTGTAGAATGCCAACGCGAAAATTCTTGCAAAATTTCGTGAGGATAGTATTTGTACAAAATTTTCAAAAAATCATTGAAAATTGAAAAAAAAAATTATATATATCAGTAACTATTCGTTTGAAATTGCTGAAATTTTGCAAGAGCCTTCATAACCTAACTCTACTGCCAAGTTTCAAGTTTAAACACGATCGGTTGAATATTGTTGGAGATTCGAGCATTCTTGTGTGAGTTCAGTAGATGGGTGACCGTTGCCTCGATAACTTTCGAACGAAAGGAGATAGGGACTTGCAATTTTCAGGGTGGGTTGCGGATCCGAAAGGAAGAGTTGAGTTCGTTTTTGGGCATAATCGGTAGAACGGTTTCCGAGTTATACCCACCTGGAATATTATTTCCTTGGTAACTCAAAAAATAAATATTCGATCGAATTGAAGCTTGGTAACTAGTAGTAGAAAATCATCATAAAGACGTGTTTAAAATTTTGTAAGAACCGTACCCCTAGAAAATTTGAAAATAATGACGAAAAAAAAATTTAAGAACCGCACCCCTAGAAAATTTCAAAGGAATCACGAAAAAAAAAATTGGTTCAAGCACTGACGTGAAGTCAGAAGCTTTTGCGCGTATGTTCTATTGTCCATTCTTCTGTATTGGACACCCTTAATCGAATTCACCATGGTAAATTCGAATTAAGTGTCCAATACAGGAGAATGGACAACATAATTTACCATGGTAAATTCGATTAAGGATGTCCAATACAGAAGAATGGACAATAGAACATACGCGCAAAAGCTTCTGACTTCACGTCAGTGCTTGAACCAATTTTTTCTCTTCACAACTCACACACACTCTCGAAATACTGCATGAAGAGTATGATTATAGAATATTTGATGAAAAAACATTTTTTTTCTACGGACACGATCCTAAGGAAATTCCGCAAAAATAAGTGCGTCGACATTCTATAAGTAATCACTGAGTTTAAATTTGATCGTATTTGAATTTTTTGAGATATTTTGGAAATAACAAAAAAATTCAGAGGGGTATGACTCCGACACCGTTTGATTAATTATGCCCATTAATGAACTGTCACACTCGGATGCGCAACCAGTCTTGAAAATTGCAGGTCACTAGTTTCTAAGACACAGAATTTTTTTAACCATTTTTTTAAATTTTATAGTGATACGATCATCATTAGTATTCCACAACTAAATACCAAGTTTAAATTGAATCAAATCTGTATTTTTCGAGTTTTTGAGGATGAAACAATAATAAAATTTCAGAAAGGTATAACTCCAAAACCGTTTGGCCAATTATGTCTACTAACAAACTTAATTGTCTCTACCCTGAAATTTGTAAGTTGCTACCTTCTTCCGTTTGAAATTTACCGTGGTAACGACCACCCATGCAGATACTGATCTCGTTCAACGCTGCACGGTTTCGCTTATCCGTTCTGCTTATCAATTTGCCCAAATATCTGTATTTTCGAATTTTTGACTGAAAATGGTCTAAAACGATTTGGTTCGACTGAATGATCAAGAATTCGTGGTCGAAATTGATTCTGTCCGGCCGGCTGTCCGTTAATACGATAACTCTCGATCTAAAGGAGCTAGAGGATTGAAATTTGCAGGGTAGGTTTGGAACGTGAATATCTCGGACAAGTTTGTGAACGGGCGAACCAAGCGATTTCAGAGTTATGGCCGTTTTTAGTAAAAATATTCTTTATGAATATTTCCCAAACCGATCACTCGATCTATCTGAAATTTGGCATCAAATTGTAGAATAATGGCTTTTATAAGCATGCAGAGTTTTGTATTGATCGGGTTGCCGTAAAGTGTCAAAAAAATTCTTTTTTAATTTTGAATTTTTTTTTCTGCAATAACTCCCGAAGTGAATGAGCTGGGCAGTTGAAATTTTCATGGTAGGTTTGGGACATAAATATCTCGGTCAATTTCGTTATTGGGAAAAATAGGCCAAACGGTTTCGGCGTATCGAATAAAATTTTTTTTTCACTTACCAATTTCAAATTCAATTTTTCTTAAGATGCACTTTCACTACGAAGATACATTGATATTATTTTAACTCTCACAAGTTAATACTTTCGGAGATATGATTTTTCGAAATTTCAATAATGAATCGTACTTCTATGTTTTCACAGAATGCTTTAATTATTCTATCTATGAATTATTATATGATCTGTGTTCATACTCGTACATGTCATATTGTTCTATGAGAGAGAGTCAAATTCATTTCAGCGATTTTAATTTGATCTCTTCCATTATCAGATTGCTCATTTGATCTTGATAAATAAACTATTATTTGAATTGAATTTCCTTTATGATGCAGTTCTATCATAAGAATACATTGATATAATTCCCAACTCTGAGAAACGAATACTTTCGGAGATATAATTTGTCTGTTTGAACAAGAGCGCCAACAAGCTCCTGTCCACAGGGCTTGAACCAATTTTTTTTATCCTGACGAAATTCCGCATAAGTCTTTGTGTCGCCATTCTACAACTTGTTATCAAGTTTCAATTCGATCAGATCTGTATTTTTAGAGTTATTGGGAAAACAGAATTTCAACTACGAAACCCCGAAAATTTCAAGTTGTTATCTCTTTCCAATCGAAAGTGATCTTGGCAACCGGTAGCCGACCAGACAGAATCGAATTTGACTCGAATTCTTCATCAGTTAGTCGAATCTAATCGTTTGAGACCATTTTCGTCAAGAAATTCCAAAATTATAGGCGTTTGGGCAAAATTATAGCGCGTTTATTATTGCATATTTGAATTCTTCTCAAAATTCAAATCAAAATTGAAATGGCACATCATATTCTTTACTTAACCGTTTCCGAGATATCGAATTTTTGAAAATAACTTTTTAGTACTCTCAAATTTATTAATGGAAAGGTCCGAAATGATGGATATTTTATTATGAAAAGCACACAAGTTTGAGTAAACGGTTAGAGCTAAATTTTAATTATTATTTTCAGGTTAGGTTGTACATATGAATGTGACATTTGAGTTTGTTTATAAGCATAATCGGCCTAACGGTTTTGGATTCATAGCCATCTGAAATTTGGTTGTTTTTTTCTCCTCATTAACTCGAAAAATACTGAACCGATTGAATTGAAACATGGTTATTAGTTGTAGAATGCCAACACGAAAATTCTTGCAAAATTTCGTGAGGATAGTATTTGTAGAAAATTTTTGAGAAATCATTGAAAATAAAAAGAAAAAATCTATATATCAGTAACTATTCGTCTGAAATTGCTGAAATTTTGCGAAAGCCTTTAGAACCTAACTCTACTGCCAAGTTTTAAGTTTCAACACGATCGGTTAAATATTGTTGAATTTTCGAGCAGCCTTGTGGGAGTTCAGTAGATGGGTGACCGTTGCCTCGATAACTTTCGAATGAAAGGAGAGAGGGACTTGTAATTTTCAGGGTAGGTTGTGTATTCAAATGGGAGAGTTAAGTTCGTTTTTGGGCATAATCGGTTTAACGGTTTCCGAGTTATACCCACCTGGACTATTATTTCCTCGATAACTCAAAAAATAAAGATTCGATCGACTTGAAGCTTGGTAACTAGTTGTAGAAAATCAACATAAAGACGTGTTTAAAATTTTGTAAGAACCGTACCCTTAGAAAATTTGAAAAAAATTATGAAAAAAAAATTTTTGGAAGCACCGTACCTACCCCTAGAAAATTTAAAAAAAATTACGAAAAAAAAAATTGGTTCAAGCACTGACGTGAAGTCAGGAGCTTTTGCGAGTATGTTCTATTGTCCATTCTCCTGTATTGGACACCCTTAATGGAATTTACCATGGTGAATTCGATTAAGGGTTCTCCTGTATTACTCAATCGAATTTACCATGGTAAATTGAATATGAATTTTTCGTATAAATTCCATAAAAAGAATTATATGTCTTGCAGTTTGTTGATTGAATGTATTATTTGTGAAATGAATGTTATAAGGTGAAGATGGATCTTATAAATAATCACTCAAATTAGGAACCAGAATAATAATAATAAGTAGATCGTGAGGAGAAATATTGGAAGAAGTGGAGGTGATAAACTTACATATTCAGATTTATTACTACAGGAAAAGTTATTGAAAATATTAACATAAATACGAATGATATAAATATGATACAAAAACTGATTCGAATTTCAATTGACAAAAAATATAAATATCAACTCTTCTCATTTTTCTTCTCATCATGTTTATGTTTCGGGCTAGAAACCTTCATTACGTTATCGGAAATTGAAATCGGTGTCGTTACCTTTTCTGTTGAAAGTGAAGATTTGTCTGTGCACGGAGTTGTTTCTTTGGACACCTCATCTCCATCCTTCGTTGTTGATGGGAGATGTTGGGTTGTCGAAAGCTTCGATTCTTTTTCCTGGACATCGCTTACTTTTGTTTTGTGAATTTTTTTCGTAGTGACTGTGGTTTTTTTCGTAGTTGCAGTTGCAGTAGGTTCGGTCTTCTCCGTCGTTTTTTTTTCGATAGGCGTACAAACCTCTTCTTTCGGAGGTGATACAGGTGTAGGATCCACAACGGTTTTCTTGGATCCGATATTCTTTAAAATAACAGGTGTCAACTCCATATCTTCTTGTGGATGGGTATTATTGTCACTGTAAAGGTTGACGTCTTCATAATTCTGGTCATTGTCTATAGGATATTGAGGATAGAGCATGTAATCTGGATATTGCTGGTTGTTACCCACGTTGTCCATCATTTGCATGGTTTGATCGTAAAGAGGTCTTTCTCCAAATTCCGGGATTCGTATATTCCTGGCTTCCTCCGTTATCTCCGATCTTTCAACCGGCATCAGGTCCGATATTGGAGAAGGCTGATCGTTCTGATCAATATAAACATCCGGTAATTTCTTCACGGACACGTAGGGTGACTCCTTGGGAAGATGGTCAACGGCCCAAAAATTACTGAACAATCTGTTCAGTTCATCGTCTTCAGGAGTCTCGTCATCTTCGGCCTTGGATACAGGAATCTTCTTGGGGGGTAATCCCAACCGATCTTCCAATCTGCATTGTGTGATGTGGGGATGAGTTCCTGACCAAGTCTCGAAAACATAGTCAGTTGGTACAGCTTCTGAAATAATCACTAGCAAAAATACTACGGAGATCAGTATCAGTTTCATTTTAAATAGGTGAAATGTAGAAGAACCACTGAAGAAAATATTATAGGGATTGAATATTTGTATCAATCATTCTTTATATAAGTAATGAGCTCAGATTCCTTCATTTCTGAATTGTTTGATAAAGAAAACACGAACATTTTCTTTTCATACCAACTACATGACAAAATGGTATGTATTCAGATGTAAACTTTGCATATCGGACGTGACATAGGCCAAAGTCAAAAATCAAGGAGAAATTTCTTTCTGCATTTTCATATCCATTATTTCAAAAGGAAATTTCTTCCACTCCATCGGGAAATCATAATTTGTCGCATATTGTCAAATGTTGATCTAGTAAATATTAATTAAAATATAATTGTCTGCCAATTCTTGTTTACTGTTATGTAATATTTGACGATGCAAAAATTATCACGATTGCTTCGGTGAGAATATCCTGCTCTAGTCTGCGTTGACACTGTGACACTGATAATTTGTACGAGGGTATAGCGAAAATGCAGCAATAGGTATCGATTTTATATTGGACCTTAAATTATGTAAAACAGGAGTTTATTATCAAAGAGTTGAAAATTCAAGTTCTTAATATTTTTGCGCGTATGTTCTGGGGAACATCGCGTTATCATTTTGCCCAAATGTCTGTAACATTCGAATTTTTTGACGAAAATGGTCTCAAACGATTTGGTTCGACTCCCAAATGAAGAATTCGATGTCAAATTTGATTCTGTCCGGCTTGCGGATCCGAAAGGAAGAGTTGAGTTAGTTTTTGAGCATAATCGGTCTAACGGTTTCCGAGTTATACCCACCTGGAACATCATTTCCTCGATAACTCAAAAAATAAAGATTCGATCAAATTGAAGCTTGGTAACTAGTAGTAGAAAATAAACATAAAGACGTGTTTAAAATTTCGTAAGAACCGTACCCCTAGAAAATTTAAATAAAAATGACGAAAAAAAAATTTTGTAAGAACCTTACCTACCCCAAGAAAATTTGAAAAAATTACGGAAAAAAAAAATGGTTGTATTGGACACTTAATTCGAATTTACCATGGTAAATTCGAATTAAAAGTGTCCAATACAGGAGAATGGACAACATAATTTACCATGGTAAATTCGATAAAGGGTGGCCAATGCAGGTGAATGGACAAGAGAAGATACGCGCAAAAGCTCCTGACTTCACGTCAGTGCTTGAACCAATTTTTTTAAAGCACCTGTAGAACGCTGGGACGAACAAGTGAAAATGTATCCTTAGTGAAATAATCCTAAATTTTATCAATTTATGTTTCGCAGTGTGCATATTTCATTCTATCCAATATTGAAAAATCCGTCCATCCGTCATACGCCATCGAGAGCTTTTCTTTATAATTATTGATGCAAAATTCATAAAGTTTTGGACTCAAGTCGAGTAATATCCGAGGATAATCTCCCTAGCTTCTCAGCGGGATTTTTCACTTTTAGGGATGGAAGTTAGAAATTGAATTTTGAAAGAAATAATCCCCAGAAAATTATCAACAGATTCGCATAAAAATCGAAATATGAATTACAGTTGTAATGCTCGATTGAATTAACGTACTTTTATGTTCTACTTTATCTTTGATCCTTAGTTTTAACGCGTGCTATCATTGTGCCCATAGATGTCTTTGTTTTTGTAATGTTTGGCCGACAATGATCTGAAACGATTGGGGTCGACTCACTGATGAATAGTCCGAGGACTAATTCAATTATCTCCGTCTGGCCGTAGGCACGATAACTCTCGAAGGAAATGAGATAGAGAGTTGAAATTTGCAGAGTAGGTTTGGGACGTAAATATCTCGGCTATGTTCGTTAAAGTGTGAAATCCTCAGAGTGGTTTCAGAGTTATGGTCATTTTGAGCTAGAACGTTTTTGCGCGTATGTTCTAGGAAACATCACGTTATCGTTTTGCCCAAATGTCTGTAATTTTCGAATTTTTCGCCGAAAATGGTCTCAAACGATTGGGTTCGAATCCCTGATCAAGAATTCGAGCCGGCCTGTTGTTGCCACGATAACTTGAGAACGGAAAGAGGTACCGATTTCCAGGGTAGGTGGCGCATCCCAATACCACGGACAAGTTCGTTAATGGGCATAATCGGCCCAATGGTTTCCGAGTAATAATTTTGTCTAGAACCAATACTAATCCGATCAAATTGAAACTTGGTGAGTAGTTGTAGAATATAAACTTGAGTATGGTTGTGAAATTTTGTGAACATCGTATCGCTAGAAAATTAAAAAAAAATTATTAAAAATATTATTTACGTCACGATAACCCGAGAACGGAAAGAGATAGCAAGTTTAAATTTCAGGTTAGGGTGAGAATCTGAATGCGCCATTTGAGTTTGTTTATAGGTATAATCGGCAAAACGGTTTTGGAGTTATACCCATCTGAAACTTGGTTGTTATTTCCTGAATAACTCGATAAATACATAACCGATCCAATTCAAGCATGGTTATTAGTTGTAGAATGGCAACGCAAAAATTTCTACAAAATTTTGTGAGGATCGTACGTCTAGAAAATTTCAAAAAAATCATAGAAATTATGGAAAAAATTCTATATATCAGAAACTGTGCGTCCGACTTCGCTGAAATTTTGCGAGAGCCTTCAGAACCTAACTCTACTATCAAGTTCTAAGTTTGAACATGATCGGATCTATATTGTTGGAGATCCGAGCAGCCTGGTGTGAGTTCAGAAGCTGGATGGGTGATCGTTGCCTCGACAACTCTCGAACGAAAGGAGATAGTAACTTGCAATTTTCAGGATAGACTGTACATCTGAATGGGAGAGTTAAGTTCGCTGTTGGCCGTAATCGGCCCAACCGTTTCGGAGTTATACCCTTCTGGAATATTATTTCCTCGATAACTCAAAAAATATAGACTCGATCGAATTAAATCTTGGTAACTAGTTGTAGAATATCGACATGAAGATGTGTGTGAAATTTTGTGAGGACCGTACCACTAAAAAATTTTTAAGAAATTACGAAAAAATATTATGTATCTCATGATTCCTTGAGAACGGAAAGAAATAGCGACTTGCAGTTTTCAGAGAAGATTGCGCATTTAAATACAACATTTAAGTTCGTTAACTAGCACAATCGGCCAAATGGTTTTGGAGTTATATCAATCTGAAATTTGGATGTTATTTCCTCAATAACTCAAAAAATACAAATCCGATCCAATTCAAATATGTTTATTAGTTGTAGAATGCCAACGCAAAAATTCTTGAAAAATTTCGTAAGGATCGTAGCACTAGAACATTTTTAAAAAATCTTTGAAAAAAAAATTGGTTCAAGCACTGACGTGTAGACAGAAGCTTTTGCGCGTATGTTTTCTTGTCCATTCTCCTTTATTGGACACTCTTAATCGATTAAGAGGGCAAGAGTGCGAATATGTATGCAGTGGCGGATATACAGATTTGCCGCCGGTAGGCTATTCAACACAACACAAATATTTCAATTTCTTTCTAATTTTCGAAATTCGTATTTTATGTGCGTGTGTAATATTTGTTTTCAATATGTACCATACTACCTATTTGAAAAAAAGAGGTTTACATTTTTACGAAGAAGAATGACAATTCAAAATTTTTATTTGACGTGTATTTTCCATAAATATGTACAGTAACCAAGATAAGGAATTTATTTCATTTAGCTTTTGCACAATGTATGTATTTGAGTAGAAAATAATCGTTTGGGACCATTCTCTGCCAAAAATTGAAACAGTTTGTTTGGTACGCTTGTGTTTACAGTCGAATTTATATTCTTGGAAATATTGGGAATGTCATTTTTTTTCTGGAGCTAACCAGCTTTGGGCGAGTTGAGTACCTAGACGGGTGACCGTTCTGGCTATAAATTGGAACAAGCGCGCCAGAACAGGAGGCCTCAGTGTTTTTTCAACTTTTTGCGCGTATGTTCTGGGAAACATCGCGTTATAGTTTTGCCCAAATGTCTGTAACTTTCGAATTTTTTGACGAAAATGGTCTCAAACGATTTAGTTCGACTCCCCAATGAAGAATTCGAGGTCATATTTGATTCTGTCCGGCCGGCCGCCCAGTCGTTGCCACGATAACTTGAGACCGAAAAGAGCTAGCGACTTGAAATTTTCAGGGTGGGTGGCGTACTGGCGCATCCCAATACGACGGACAAGTTCATTAATGGGCATAATCGGCCCAATGGTTTCCGAGTAATAATTTTTTTTTCAACCAATATGAATCCGATCGAATTGGAACTTGGTGAGTGGTTGTAGAATAGGAACTTAAGCACGTTCGTGAAATTTTGTGCGAATCGTATGGCTAGAAAATTTTAAAAAAACTATTAAAAAATATTTTTGATCTCATGATAACTTGAGAATGGAAAGAGATAGCGGCTTGAAGTTTTTAGGTTAGGATGTGCACCAGAACGCGACATTTCAGTTTGTTTATGAGCATAATCGGCCAAACGGTTTTAGAGTTATAGCCATCTGAAATTTGGTTGTTTTTTGTTCTTCATTAACTCGAAAAATACTAAACCGATTGAATTCAAACATGGTAGTTAGTTGTAGAATGCCAACGCGAAAATTCTTGCACAATTTCGTTAGGATAGTATCTGTAAAAAATTTTTAAAAAATCATTGAAAATTGAAAAAAAAAATTCTATATATCAGTAACTATTCATCTTCATAACCTAACTCTACTGCTAAGTTTCAAGTTTTAATACGATCGGTTAAATATTGTTGGAGATTCGAGCATTCTTGTGTGAGTTCAGTAGATGGGTGACCGTTTCCTCGATAACTTTCGAACGAAAGCAGATAGGGACTTGAAATTTTGCAAGAGCCTTTATAACCAAACTCTACTGCCAAGTTGGAAGTTTTAACATGATCGGTGGAATATTGTTGGAGATTCGAGCATTCTTGTGTGAGTTCAGTAGATGGGTGACCGTTGCCTCGATAACTTTCGCACGAAAGGAGATAGGGACTTGCAATTTTCAGGGTAGGTTGCGTATCCGAAAGGGAGCGTTGATTTCGTTTTTGGGCATAATCAGTCAAACGGTTTCTGAGTTATACCCACCTGGAATATTATTTCCTTGATAACTCAAAAAATAAATATTTGATCGAGTTGAAGCTTGGTAACTAGTAGTAGAAAAATCATCATAAAGACGTGTTTAAAATTTTGTAGGAACCGTACCCCTAGAAAATTTGAAAAAAATGACGAAAAAAAAAATTTAAGAACCGCACCCCTAGATTATTTCAAAAAAATCACGAGAAAAAAATTGGTTCAAGCACTGACGTGAAGTCAGAAGCTTTTGCGCGTATGTTCTATTGTCCATTCTTCTGTATTTACCATGGTAAATTCGAATTAAGAGTGTCCAATACAGGAGAATGGACAACATAATTAACCATGGTAAATTCGATTAAGGGTGTCCAATACAGAAGAATGGACAATAGAACATACGCGCAAAAGCTTCTGACTTCACGTCAGTGCTTGAACCAATTTTTTGTTCAAAATTTGAGGAAATATTAGCATCCTTGTACGAACACTCTATGAATGACGGAAAGAATTTATATTAAGATAAACATGCATTCAGATCAGTATGATCAAACTTCTATCGCGATCTGTTTAGGAATTATTCATCGGATTCTTTCACTTCGGTAGTTTTTATCAATCTTTCTTTTTCCCATCTATTTCATTGGCGTCATGAAGATGGATGGTAAGTGGGTTGTTTTGGAAATTGCGTCCGTATCAGTAGCTTTCGAACTTTCCTTTCAAACTGTTTTCTTCCAGAATCGGCAGAATTTATGACCTGATTACTTTCGTGTGGTCGAACTTCTGTAATAAAGTTAATGTCTTCTCTAGATATCGACATGCGAACATATGAGTTACTTCGGGAATTTTTTCCTGATCGATACTAATTCCTCACCTATATCGTCAGTGAAAAGTGATAACCGGCCAAATCTATTTAACAAAATTTTACAGCGGAGCATTTTTACTGCGCCGAAATTCAAATCTCCAAATTTTTAACGAATATTGGTCTTAAAATGACAAGAAACCATTTTTTAGTTCTTTTTAACTATAAATAAATACACAAAATAAGTCGTATTAGCATTTAGCGAAATTTTCAGCAGTATTATTTGATGAAAATAAATGTTTACAAAATTTCTTTGTCTTTGTGAAAAATGTTAAAACTTAAGTATGAACATTACGTTATACTTAAGCATAAACATTGCCGTTGCCGGTGAAAAGGGTATAACCGATTCTTACTTGTTTTTATCTTTTCTTGAAGAATATATTTATGTTATTTTCAAGAATATGTTCATATTCGTTTTGGAGTTGCGCTACAGAATGTAATAAAGATCCTGGTGAAAAGGGTATTACCGATTCTATCTTGTTTTTATCTTTTCTTGTAGAATATATTTATGTTATTTTCAAGAATATGTTTGGATTCGTTTAAGAGGTTTGCTACATAATGTAATAAAGATCCCGGTGAAATGGGTATTACCGATTCTGGTTTGGTTTTATTTTTTCTTGTGGAATATGTTTATATTATTTTCGAGAATATGTTTGGATTCGTTATAGAGGTTTGCTACATTAAGTGATAAAGATCCCGGGGAAATGGGTATTACCGATTCTGTCTTGTTTTTATCGTTTCTTATAGAATATATTTATGTTATTTTCAAGAACACGTTTATATTCGTTTTAGATTTTTGCTGCAGAATGTGATAAAGATCCCGGTGAAATGGGTATTGCCGATTCTGTCTTGTTTTTGCGCGTATGTTCTGGGGAACATCGCGTTATCATTTTGTCCAAATGTCTGTAACTTTCGAATCTTCTTATGAAAATGGTCTCAAACGATTTGGTTTGCCTCCCCAATGAAGATTACGAGGTCAAATTTGATTCTGTCCGGCCGTTGCTACGATAACTTGAGAACGGAAAGAGCTAGTGACCTGAAATTTTCAGGGTAGGTGATGCATCCCAATAAGACGGACAAGTTCGTTAATGGGCATAATCGGCTCAATGATTTCCGAGTAATCATTCTGTTTTCAACCAATATAAATCCGATCGAATTGAAACTTTGTGAGTAGTTGTAGAATATGAAGCTTAGCACGTTTGTGAAATTTTCTGAGAATCGTTTCGCTAGAAAGTTATTAAAAAATTATTGAAAAATATTTTTGTTGTTACGATAACCTGAGAATGGAAAGAGATAATGGCTTGAAGTTTTCAGGTTAGGTTTTTCATGTGAACGTGACATTTGAGTTTGTTCATAAGCATAATCGGCCAAACGGTTTTAGAGTTATAGCCATCTGAAATTTGGTTGTTTTTTTCTCCTCATTAACTCGAAAAATGCTGAACGAATGATTGAATTGAAACATGGTTATTAGTTGAAGAATGCTAACGCAAAAATTTTTGCAAAATTTCGTGAGGATAGTATTTGTAGAAAATTTTTGAGAAATCATTGAAAATTTAAAAATAAAATTCTATATATCAGTAACTATTCGTCTGAAATTGCTGAAATTTTGCGAGATCCGTAAGAACCTAACTCTACTGCCAAGTTTTAAGTTTTAACACGATCGGTTAAATATTGTTGGAGATTCGAGCAGCCTTGTGTGAGTTCAGTAGATGGGTGACCGTTGCCTCGATAACTTTCTAACAAAAGGAGATAGATACTTGCAATTTTCAGGGTAGGTTGCGTATCCGAATGGAAGAGTTAAGTTCGTTTTTGGGCATAATCGGTTTAACGGTTTCCGAGTTATACCCACCTAAAATTTTATTTCCTCGATAACTCAAAAAATAAAGATTCAATCGAATTGAAGCTTGGTAACTAGTAGTAGAAAATCAACATAAAGACGTGTTTCAAATTTTGTAAGAACCGTACTCCTAGAAAATTTCAAAATTTAAATTTAATTACGAAAAAAAAATTGGTTCAAGCAGGAACTAATTTACCATGGTAAATTCGAATTAAGAGTGTCCAATACAGGAGAATGGACAACATAATTTACCATGGTGAATTCGATTAAGGGTGTCCAATCCAATACAGAAGAATGGACAATAGAACATACGCGCAAATGCTCCTGACTTCACGTCAGTGCTTGAACCAATTTATTATCTTTTCTTGTAGAATATATTAATGTTATTTTCAAGAATATGTTTATATTCGTTTTAGATTTTTGCTACAGAACGAAATAAAGATACATTGCATTCATTATAATGTTTATTAAGCATTTTGGTATTTTAGCACGCATTTTTTAGGCACCAGCGTGCTATCATTTAGTCCAATCGCCTGCCGGCCGTCCTTCGCCACAATAACTTTCGAACTGAAAGAGATAGCGACTTGCAATTTTCATGGTAGGTTTGCTCATCCGATTTCAACGTTGGCATACTCGGCCAAACGGGTTCGGAGTTATAGTGATCTGAAATGTTGTTGTTTTCCAACAACTCTCAAAATATAGATTATGCAAGGAAGACAGACTGGTCAATCTCGAGGAACTGTCAGAAAACTCCAATATTGCGGTTACCACTCTGAACAGAAAAGTTAGAAGACTCAGAATTCGATTTTGTGGTCGATTCTATGTGATTAATTTTCTTAAATGATTTTCAAAGAGTCTAACATGTGACATTCGTAAGAAAATAATCAGTTATCAAGTAACCCCAAAACGGGGTAAGTTGAAAAATGAATTTTTGGCGCTCTAGTTCCTCGGAACTGAGTGCTTATCAATTTGCCCAAATGTCTGTAATTTTCGAATTTTTCGATGAAAATGGTCTTAAACGATTTGGTTCGACTCACTGATCAAGAATCCGTGGTCGAAATTCATTCTGTCCGCCCGGCCGGTCCGCCCGGCCGGTCCGGCCGGCCGTCCGGCCGTAGGCACGATAACTCTCGAACAGAATGAGCTAGACAGTTGAAATTTTCAGAGTAGGTTTGGGAGATAAATATCTCGGCTAAGTTCGTTATTGGGCAAAATCGGACAGATGGTTTCGGAGTAACAAAAAAAAAAATTTTTTTTACAAGGCAAATTCCAAATTAAATTTTTTTCAATAAGCTGTTTTACCATAAGAATCCAATGATATTATTTTTAATTCTAACAAGCTAATACTTTCGGAGATATGATTTTTCAAAATCTCAATAATAAATCGTATTTCAACGTTGTCACAGAATGATATTATTCTATGTATGAATTGTCATAATGTCAAATGATGTTCCTGAGACATGACATTATTTAATCAATCGAAGAATTGTGAGCGAAGTGAGAAAAATCTCAGTTGTTTGCTCCGAAATTAGGTTTTCTCAGAAAATTCTTACATTTCGGAACGGAACATGAAGTAAGAGATCTGAGAGTAGTGAGACTGATTTTCATCCATAGACATAGATATAACTCTCGAACGGAATGAGGTAGGTAGTTGAAATTTTCAGAGTAGTTTAGGGAGATGAATATCTCGGTTAAGTTCGTTATTGGGCAAAATTGGCCAGATTTAATTTGATTTCTTCCATGGTGTAGTTCTCATTCTCATGATTGCTCATTTAATCTTGATAAATAAACTACTATTTGAATTGAATTTCCTTTAGGATGCAGTTCTATCATATGAATACATTGATATAATTCCCAACTCTGAGAAACCAATACTTTCGGAGATATAATTTGTCTGTTTGAACTAGAGCGCCAGAAAGCTCCTGTCCACAGGGCTTGAACCCATTCTTTTCTCAAAAACTGGGAAATCCTGGAATTTCTCCAACTATCAGGATCTATTCCTTAGAGTAAAAGGATAGATTCTCTCACAACAGACACTTTGAAATCAATTCAACAACTCCAGGACATAACGAAATATCACAATTTTTGATCAAGTTACGGTTTTACGGTATATTCTTAATAAAACGTATAGAAATTTTTTGACGATGAGACTTAATTTTCGAGATATTGGGCTTTAAAGTTTCTGTATGCAACCAATTTAATTTCATAAATTACAGTAAGCGTAGAAATAAAGAAGTGAGTTGACTGTCACCTGGTGACAGAACAAAGTCCGTTCCGTTTTTTTTTAGAAGATATAAGCATTTGAAAAAATATATTTTTCGTCAACCTCTATGAAAATTGGCATTTTCCGTAATAATTTGCGGCCATAAAATCAACTATTATTGAAGGCAAATTTACTTTTTCGTCCGCTGTGGTCACCATGAATACGGCATGAAACGGTTCAATACAAACATAAGTCTATCTGTCATTTGCTATTGTGAAATTATTTAAGAGGTCCGAAATTCATAAAAATATGAAGAGGTCGACGAAAAAATGTATTATGCACCTCGGTGAAAAGTGACATTTTACCTACTAATTTGTGGCCGTAAAATCGACTATTATTGATGGCAAGTATTAACTATGTTTTTCGAATGTTTGATAAAAGCTTCTAATTAATAACAATAATGTCACGAGGATGCATCTGCCTCCTAGTGATGACATGGTAAGTCTATTTTTCAGGGTTTTTCAATACTTTATTGATATTTTCAGTTAGTTTCTTAAAAAAAAAATGTATATCATCATTTTAGCTTCTCAAGCTATGGCTGCAGGAAATAGGACGATTGGAAATATTGGGTAAAGCGAAACAATCGATATACGAGAACCACCGTATCTCTCAAGTCCTTTCGTTCCTTCGCAATACAATAACAGACATGAGGAATCCAAAGGTTCTAAGAACTGGTGTAATTCCGTGTTTATTCTTAATTAATTCTTAAATCTACGATATTTTTTGTAATTTGAACCCTCAATATAGATAAAATATTGATAACTCATTAAATATTAATTTCATAGATCTACAAGGAAATATTCCTAGAATAATCAAAATGGATGTTCAAATCTCTATTCACTGAATTCTTGAAATTTCTTTCTAGGCAAAAAGAGAAGGCAGTAGGTTTTAGCTGTGGAAGAAGACTCCCCTCACAGACTAAGAAGATTTATAGTATCGCCTCAAAACTAAGACGAAACGTCACTAAAATATTTGAAAAGAATAAAGGCCCGTAACTGATAGACAAAGATATTCAGGACGAGATTCAGGATGCATGCCATTCTCTTGAACCTATCAGACACTTGATGAACACACCAAGCTTTAATTTTTTCCTCTCTCAAATAGGGTGACAAATCCCAAAATTTTTGCGGTGCCATCCTGTAGAACTACTACATTCACTCAATTTGAGTAGAGGTATCAATTCTAGCGTTACGGACTCAATTAAACTTAAACTTGAGGTGATGGATCAGAAGCAAAAGTTTTGTTCCCAGTTTTTTTTTTCCATCCTCTTTGATGAAATGTCAATATTTCAAATGAAACTTTTTCTATTGGATTCTTCTATTATCAAAATTTTTTCATAGCCTTCATAATTTTCTTAATTCTTTACAATTAAATGAAAATAAACATATTTAACATTTGATTTTGTCCTGAATGAATGTTGAAATCCTTTGATAATTTCATCACTCCTTTATGTTTGAAATTATAGATTGCAGATAATGTTGATGAAAAACGTAGGATCATTTTCATGTAGAAAATGGTTTTCCAAATAACGTTGTACACTTTGAAGTCCAATTTTCTTACATTTCACCGTTGATTTTGTCCTTATAAATGAATAATAATTATTGGAAATATTGTGATTCAAATACTCTTCTATATTTATAGATATATAGAGACAATTTTCATGTAGAAAAGGTTTCCCAGCTTATGTTGTACATTGTATATAATGAAATCCATTTTTCTTATACATATTCCACATTTGATTTCGTACTAAATGAATTTTTGAAATCCTTTCATAATTCCATTGGTGCTTCATATTTGTAGCTATAGGTTAATTAAAGATAATTTTCGTGAAAAACGTTTTTTCACATGCTATATACATAATTCTTTTTTTCAATAATGTCTCAGTAGATTTCATTTTTCATTCCAAATGTAATTTTTATTTTTGATATTAGTTTACATCGAATGTTAACTTCAAAGATATAATGAAATATATTAAATTAAATTTCTTTGATGTCACTTCTGTCTCATTTCGTTAACATAAAATTGTTCCAAAAAACATTGTCGAAGACCAAGTTGTCGAATTATCGACAAATTTGTTTTTAGCAATCTCGTGGAACAATTTTCTGATGGTATAATGAAATATGCAATCTTTATTTTAATATAGGACATCCATTTGAATTACGAGCGCTAATGAGTTTCAAAAGACACCCACCATGAGCCGCTAATGTTCCTCGTTCCCAAAAAGTCGCTCGAGATTCCCATCTATATTATATATGTTGTCTATGATTCTATTGAATTGAAAGCAGATAGATTGAATTAGAATTAATTTTTTTGTGAAATTACATAATATTTTATAATTTAATGGGACTAGATACACAGACTTTATATTGAATATTTGAACCATATTTCAATGAAGTTGTGACATAATTCAGATTGCTTGTGAATAACTATGTGCGGTTGCCCATGACAATCATGCATTGATAGAATAGAAATTGAGCGTTAATAGGGGTCATTATTGGATTATTTCGTGAAAGTTAAACATTGTTTTTATTGCGAGGTCGACGAAAATAGTAATTTACGTAACAAGTCCGGAAAATAGGGTTTTTTTGGACGAATAGACAAAATTCTAGGACGAGCGTAAGCGAGTCCTAGAAGTCTATGAGTCCAAAAAAACCTTTTTCGGGCGTGTTGCGTGCAATATTTTTTCGGCAACCGTGTAGAATAACAAATCAATGAGACGACACATTTCTTTTTTATATATTTTGATTCTTATTCAAATTAAACAGAACAGAAAATATCACATATCAAATTGTTGACAACTAATTTTATATGAACTGTCAGCCGTTTTCTCAGTGCTATGGTAACTTTATTTATCAAAAATATACCTACCAAGATTTTCATATTTACAATGACCAAAACGACGTGATTCTTCCGGCCTAGTCCGGGAAGTACGTACTTCCCGGACTAGGCCGGGAAATGTTTCTTTCTCAAAGAAAAAGCGTCCGGGAAGTGGGCACTTCCCGGACGGTTGCCGAAAAAATATATTATTCGTTTGCTTTGTTTCAACACATAGGAATATTTCAGGTGTGCCTGTGATTTCCATAGGAACCTCCATTTGGAAGAAGTCGATCTCATCTCAGAAAAATCACTCAGAGCAGTGGAAGAATTAGTTTTACTCCTCAAAGGATGTAATTTGATATGCATGCATGAGAAAAGAAAAAGAAAAAGTGGTGTTTTTTTTCAGATGTTCATAACCATTGGATTTTTCGACCTAGACCCCATATCAATAGTTTTTCCGTTGAGGAAAAAGTATGCAACGCTTTAAGGAAAGGAAAGAAACGCAGTTTACACAGATTGGTGACTAGGGATCGAGCTGAAGATGGCGTTAGTGGCTTGCAGATTTTCCTCACAAAACTGAAACAACCAATAATCCCTCCATTCATCCAAGCTCTAGCGGTTGGTATGTTCAGAATGATTGATTCATAGGACGGGCCTCATAATGTGAAATGTTTCCATTTAAATTAATCAACACTATTTGAGTCTATATCAAACTTCAAGAGGAGTCAATTGGTCAATTCCAATAAATGCTGCAAATTTCACAAGAGTGTTAACTAAGTATTTAATTAAAATCCACAAAATTTCTTGCTTCTGCTTATTTTGAATTCTCATCTAATAAACTCGTTAAACCACTAAACGAATAATATTATAAATTTAATGCTTGCGGCTTTTACTTGATGCAAATCCATATTAACTCAATGAAAAATTATATACGATTTACACTTATTTATTCAATATTGTGACGCGTTTCGTCGACACAGCGACTTCATCAGACTACATCATACATCAATTTGAATTGGTCCACGTGAACAAGCGTGCCAAAGAGAACTAACTTCACGTCAGTGCTTTAAAAATGTTTTAAATGGATTCAGTTCAGTTCAGTGAAGAAATCATTAATTATATGTTGATATAAAGATCTGAAATTATTCCAGATGAGAACAAGGGAATAACTGCGGACACAGTAGCTGTGGATATGTTGGGACTTATGCGACAGAATCTACTTCCTAGGCATCTCCGTCTCATAACTACCCTTTTCGACCTTCTTCATTGTGCTGTAAAAAACACACACACGGATGAACTCAAAGGAAGCGCTGTACCTTTGTCCATGCTGCCGATTTTCTTTCAATTAGAGGTAATTTTCTTACAGATTGTGTTGACAGATGTTTTAGTAGGGGAAATGCGTTAGACAAGATTCCCTTGAGGGAAAATAACAGTTATTCAATAGATACCTACTCAACGTACTCAGCATTCGCTAATACATTTATTTTACTTACTGTTTGGATATGCAGTTCAAGTCTCTAACTTGGAATACATTAAGTAAATCAAAGACAGTTTTTTTGTTGTAAATACCTAGCATATTTACAATAAAAATTGGATCAAGCCCTGTGGACAGGAGCTTTGGCGCTCTTGTTCAAACTTTAACAAATCATATCTCCAAAATTGGTTTCTCAGAGTTGAGAATTATATCAATGTATTCTTATGATAGAACTGCATCATAAAATAAAATTAATTAAATAAGAATCCACAGGGCTTTCCCACTTTTTCAATTTGGCTGTAAGTTTTCAAGAATTTTCGTAATTAAACTCAAAAAGTAGGTCTATGAATCATCTCGTATCGGGTTTACATACATCAGCAAATTATAATTAGTGTATATATACTATATGAAATCCTATAGAATTATGGAGAATAATTATTGAAAAATCATATCTCCGAAAGTGTTAGTTTGTTAGAGTTGAGAATGATGTCAATGGATTCTTATGATAAAACTGCAACTTAAAAAAAATTGAATTTAAAAATTGTAATGTAAAGAAATTATTTTTTTTGTTACTCTGAAACCACCGGGCCAATAACGAACTCAACTGAGATATTAATCTCCCAAACCTATATTGAAAATTTCAACTGTCTTCTGATCAAGATCGAGAGTTATCGTGTTAACGGCCGGACGGACGGTCGGACGGACATAATCTATTTTGACCATGGATTGTTGATCAGTGAGTCGAACCAAATCATTTAAGACCATTTTCAGCCGAAAATTCGAAAATTACAGAACTTTGGACAAATTGATAAGCACTCTGTTCCAAGGAACAAGAGCGCCAAAAAGGGCGATTTGATGTGAGAAAATTTTATACGGCGTGTCCGAAATTTGAGACATGGCATCATCGATAATTTTTTCAAATTGCAATAGTAATTTGTTTATGACTATTCCTAAAGATAATATCAAGTTACGCATGCGTACCAAACCACAAACTTTTATTTACTCACTGTTTGGTCAAAAATTAACAGTGTTGTAGGTACCCAAGGGGGCGTAAGGTCACAGTAACAACGCCCACATAGAACTCAACTGATTCTCCTAACTCGCACAAACTCTTAATAGCTATCGACTCTTATGAGGGGTCTCCTCGGAGGGTCAGTAGGTATAGGTTAACCATATGCCTAATCGTAAACGTAATCCGGTCCATTCGAATGTTTGCTGGCATGAGAGAGGACATAGCCCACGCAATTCGTATTCTCTCTATGTGTTTAATTTATTATCTGAAAGTTCAGGCTATTTTCGATAATATGTTACTATATAAAACTATAGAACATTTTCAGGCCCTCAATATTTCATGCTGGAGACGTTTAGTAGCAGTTCTCATGGAAATGATTCGATTAGCACCGACCCTGCTCAACATTGTTCAACATCCAGATGAGCAACAACAAATTGCCAGAATTGCAATTTAAGTAATAACTGAGAAGCGGAATTTATGAACTGTACTTAAACTGCTTCAATGTCACCCAACATAATATTCTATACAATTCGTTTTACTTTGAAACAAGTACATAGCAATCGTATGAAATATATAGAATAAATGAAATATTTCTTCAATTTGTCTCTTGAGTTGAGTGATGAGTCAGCAGTACGAAAAATTTTCGAACAACACTCTTAAGGCTGGTAACTTTAACTTATTCCCTAACTTAAAAATTGAAACATAGATTTCTAACGCTATGGTTGATACTGAGACTGAATAATCCGTTTACTTATTATTAACAATAATAATTAATAAGTTAACGGATTAAAGTCTGATTATAAAGCATAACACTAAAAATAAATGTCTATATATATTATATATATATGATTAAGTTACCAGCCAGCATAAACCAGCCTTTATGCCCCTGATCGATCATTGCAAAGCCGGCGGTATTGCATTGTTACAACGGCGAGCTTCATCGCGACGAGCCATAAAACCGCGGTTTTACTCGCCCCTCGATCAGGGGTATCAGGGAAAAGATTCATAAGACGATAAATGCAACAACGACTAGTGGTCTCGTCGTTCGTTTAGTCGTTCGAACGACACCGTTTTGTCGCTGGATTAATCTAGTTTTGCTCTGACCACAAAAATCAAAAAGACCTTATGTGCAAAGTAGATTTTTTTCAAGCAATTGAATCCGATCAAGAATTTTGTATATGTATATCAGCACCAACTAAATGCAATAAACTTTCTAATTGTGTTGCTGACATTCTTAAGTAATTATGGAATCTTAAATCTTCCGAGCAAACAGTTGGAAATACTGCGTTGAAATATCCACTGATACCTCTAATATTAAAAAAATTAAGTCGATCGAGATGAAATTTGGTACTCGATTGTAAAATGGTGACTCGAAGTTGGAATTGGTGGAATTTCATCTGATTCTGTCGCATAGTTTTTGCAATATATAATTTTTAAAAAAACAATTTTTTTTTCTAGCTATACGATATTCACAAAATTCCGTGAAAATTAGAGCGTCGGTGTTGTACAAGTAATTATCGATCGGTTTTGTATATTTCGAGTTATAGAGGAAATAACAACAACATTTCAGATCGGTATATAACTCCAAAACCATTAGGCCCATTATGCCTGTAAACGAACTTCAATGTCGCATTCGGATGCGCAACCTACCCCGAAAATTGCAAGTCGCTATCCCTTCCCGTTCTCAAGTTATCGTGAGATAAAAAATATTTTTTAATAATATTTTTGAAATTTTCTAGTGATGCGATCATCACAAAATTTCATGTATTTTTTGAGTTATCGAGAGAATAATTTTCCAGATGGATATACCGATACCGTTTGGCCGATTATGCCCAACAACGAACTGTTCCATTCGGAAGCGCAACCTACCGTGAAAATTGCAAGTCGATATCTCTTTCTTTTCGAAAATTAACGTGTTAACAGTCACCCATCCACCTACTGAACTCACACAAGGCTGCTCGGATCTCCACCAATATAGATCCTATATCGTGTTCAAATTCTGAGCTTGGATGTAAAGTTAGGTTTTGAAGGTTGTCGCGAAACTTAACGACATCGGACGGATGGTTCTGTGATTTAGTTTTTTTAAATAATTTGTGTTTAATCTTCGAGTGATCCTTGAAAAAAATGTTCTTTCTAGTGATACGAAATTACGCAAAAATTTGCGTGTCGGCATTCTACAAATAATTACCATTTTTGAATTGGATCGGATTAGTATTTTTTGAGTTATTAAGGCAATAACAACAATGAGATGAGATACCTATATAATATTTCTAAATGATAGTTTCAAAATTTTCTATTGATATGATCCAAACAAAATTTCACATACGTCTTTGTGTCGGTATTCTAGAACTAGTTACCAAGTTTCAATTCAATCGGATCTATATTGGTTGAAATCTAAGTTAGTGCTTGGAAACCGTTAAGCCGATTATGCCCATTAACGAACTTATCCCTTTCAAGTCGCTAAATATCTCGTTCCGTTCGAAAGTTATCGTGGTAACGGCCAGACTGAATCAAATTTGACCTCGAATTCTTCAACAGGGAGTCCAACCTAATCGTTTGAAACCATTTTCGACAATTACCGACATTTGGGCAAAATGATAGCACGCTGTTCCCCGGAAAGAAAAGATAGCAATTTTCAGGGTAGGTTGCACATCCGAATGCAACATTTAAGTTCGTTAATAGGCATGATCGGCCGAACGGTTTTGGATTTATACCCATCAGAAATGTTGTTGTTATGTCCTTTATAACTCAAAACATACAAAACCGATCCAATTAAAAGTCGGTAATTACTTGTAGAATGCCAACGCGCTAATTGTGGCGAAATTTTGTGAATATCGAATAACCAGAAAAAAAATCAAAAACTGTTCTCCTTCAAAAAATTTTCAGAAACTTCGTGCCACCATTTTACAATCGAGTACCGAAATTGAGCTTGACTGACTTCGTATCTAACGCAAGAGCGTAGCCAGGGGGGGGGGGGGTTGGGAGTTGAAACCCCCCCCGAAATGTTATTTTTCTCTTAAAAAAAATTTTGGCTGCAGAAAGTGACCCTTACACCCCCAAAACCAATTAATTCTTATTTCAATTAGAGATGTCAGTGGTTTTCCAACGCAGTATTTCCAAATTTTTTCTTAGAAGATTTCATTATTATTTAAGAACACAATTAGTGTAAAATGAAGATGTATTGCGAGCTCCTATTGTGAAATCTTCAAGATATCGCAAGTGTATCGAGAATAGGAAATTCCTTTTGCGGAGTTCCTCAAGATATCGCATATTTAACCAGAATAAGACATTTCTATTGAGAGCTCCTCAAGATATCACACAGATATCCAGAATAAGACGTTTCTACTGTGAGCTCCTCAAGTCATCACAAGTAAAACGAGAATAAGAAATTCCTATTGTGGAGTTCCTCAAGATATCACATGCGTAAAGAGAACATGACAATCGCATTGCGAGCTCATCAAGTCATCGCAAGTGCAACAAGAATAGGAAATTAAGGGGCGTGTTGCAGGGATCAACTCAATCCCTTTGAGAACTTCCCAATGTGATATATCTGAGATTTTTCTCGGCTCATCCCCTGTGGCGGATATTTGCAGGTGATAGGGAGCTCTTGGTGGCCTCCCTGCGATATCACAGCCATCCTCTCATAATTTTGCCCAGGGTGAACAGTTTGAGAACTCCCCCATGTGATATATCTGAGATGTTACTGGGCTCATCCACTGTGACGGATATTTGGAGGTGATGGGGAGCTCTTGGTGACCTCCCAGCGATATACCTGGGGTCAACAAAATTCTTGATATCGGATTCCATTGCTTGAAAAAAATCTGCTTTGTACATATATATACTTTTTGATTTTTCTGGCTGTCAGAGGAAAGTTAGAATAATCCACCAACACAACGGCTTCGTTCAAACGAATTATTATTATTACAAGTAGAGAAGGGTTGAGAAAAAATTTCTATAAACTCACAAAAACAAACTTTACAATGAATGAAATGTCACAGTATTGGATTAACAAAAAAGAAAAGAACAATTAAGGAGAAATTAACCGCGAACCATCGGTCCAGAGAATTCTTGAACCCATTCACCGACGCAGCGTTCACCACAGCATGTGGCAGTGCATTCCCCAAAGCCTAAATCCTGTTCGGCAAAAAGTGCTCCCTCCCAGCGGTCCTGAACCTCTTCTTCGCCAACTTCAGATTATGACCTCGCAAATGATTCAGCGGATTACGGCTGAATAGGTCTGACAAATCCACATCGAACAAACCGTGGAAGGCTCTGTATGCCGTAATCAGGTCCTCCCGCAAACGGCGAGCCTCGAATGACGTGAGGTGCATCACGGAAAGTCTTTCCTCGTAGGCAGCTCTCTCAAAGCCGTACGCCATCCTAGTAGCCCCCCAGGGACCGATTCAAGTAAACGGGCATCTCGGCGCAGAACAGGACCGGCATATTCGAGGATTGGTCGAATAAAAGTAGTTTATAAGATTCTGCAGGTCTGAGGGTCACATCGTCCAAAACTCTTCCGGATAATGTAAAGCATTCGTTTGGCTTTGTTGGTAATAGCCACAATATGCTCTGACCAAGACAGGTCCCCAGTGATATGATAACTACTTCAAGATCACGGTGGGAGGAGACAGATTCGAGGACATGATTGGATAAATGGTATATTTGTCGTGGGTTATCTTTACCCATGTGAAGAACTCTACACTTTTCTGTATTGAGAGGAATCATCCATGTGGTGGATCACCTTGCAATTGCGTCGAGATACGTGCAACTGAGTGAAGGGATTTCCGTAGATTTTGGCATCGTCGGCAAACAACGAGCAATCTGATTTTACTTCGGAAGGAAGATCTGATGTGAACAATAAGAAGAGGAGCGGGCCTAGAACGGAATCCTGCGGGAGGCCACTCACCACCCTCCTTGCAGAAGACAATGAGTTACCAACGCGGACCCGAAATCTTCTATCGTATAGAAAAGCCTCGATCCATCGGACCAAATCACCACGAATTCCGAGGCTCTCGAGTTTGAAGGGAAGACGTCGGTGGGGCACACGTTCAAAGGCCTTGGAGAAATCGAGATAAAGAACATCCACCGGGAGACGAGCATCGAGCATCCTGCTCCAATCGCTGGTACACGACAGCATGTTGCTGATCACTGAACGGCCCGTCAGAAACCCATGCTGGCTATCTGGTATAATTCCATTGGACAGGGAAAAGTCAAGAATCCTTTCGTGGATAATTTTCTCACAGATTTTTTATATTATCGGGACTAGGCTTATTGGTCTGTAGTTGTTTGGGTCGAGCTTGTCACCTTTTTTGAATATAGGAGTAATCAGAGCCTCCCTCCAGCTCTTTGCCAGGGAATGCGTAGCAAACGATCTCGTGAAAATCATCGATAGAGGGGGAGGCAGTAGTGGCTTAGGAGATCGGTATAAATAAGAAATAATATAATAATCATTTATGTATCCGCAAAGTTATACAGATGGTTGCATAAATATCGATTTCGAGCTTTTACGGGAAAAATATTGTTTCACATCCAACGAGATAAGGTCCACATCCACAGATTTAATATTAATAGAGATCCATATTTTTATTATTTACACTGGGAGATCTGTAGATGGACTCAGCTGCCAGGTACATATTATAAAGGAAAGAAAGAAGAAGAAGGTATTTATTATTTGTGTGATTTTCGATTTTATGGTTCTAACCTCATTGTAAAATCTCTGACATTAGCAAACAGAAAATCAGAGAACAGGAATTTCTTTTTAGATATAATTCGATATAATCACCCTACCTATTCAGATTGATAATAAATCGAACAAAATCAAGCAAACGTCACATACTGTTAAAATTATAATCCAACTTACAATAAAGCGGTGGACTAGCGAAAAACTACTTGAGGGTGAGTGAATTTTAGCACTTGATATTATTGTTGATAAATCCAAACAGGGGAGATGAGTGATAACAAAAATAGATTAGAGGCAATCCAAATATTGAATAAGCATAAAGGTAGAGTTTGGCATGTAAGTTGGCACCCGGAAGGAAAAATATTTGCTTCCTGCGGAGAGGACTGTACCATAAGAATATGGTCCATGGAAGGGAAGAACCAGTGGGTCAACAAGATAGTCCTAACCGAAGGTCACAAACGCACAGTCCGACAAGTTTCCTGGTCACCATGTGGAAATTACTTGGCATCAGCCAGTTTTGACGGCACCACATGTATATGGGATAAGAAATCTGGCCAATTCGAATGCAATGCTACATTGGAAGGACATGAAAACGAAGTTAAAAGTGTGGCATGGGCTCCAAATGGAAAACTACTTGCGACATGCAGTAGAGATAAATCAGTTTGGGTATGGGCGCTTATAGATGAAGAAGAATATGATTGTGCAGGAGTATTGAACGCCCACTCACAGGATGTAAAAAAGGTGTGTTATTGGAGTTTTAATTTACATTTGTGGCATTTTTTATTTGTTGAGCTGAAATAATTGTTGAATTTAAAACTGAAATCCTTCACTATCAATGAAATTTTTATTCAATTTATAGTATTATAACCTTGTACTACGAGTTGGTTGAATTGAAAGGATAATTCAATACTGACTCTATTCTGTAATCGAAACCTTTTGTGTAGGTTGCTTGGCATCCCAACAGCGAAATTCTAGCCTCGTGTTCTTACGACAATACAATAAAACTCTTCCAAGACGATCCAAGGGAAGGAGACTGGACATGTCAGAGCACCCTGGAAGGTCACCTTTCGACAGTATGGAGCATAGAATTCGATAAGTCCGGCGAACGATTGGCCTCTTGCAGTGACGATCTAATGCTGAAGATATGGACGCGACAAGAAGGGGAATGGAAGTGTCTCCATACCGTTGAAGGTTGCCACAATAGGACAGTGTACGATTTGAGCTGGAGTCCTGAAGGATATATTGCCACCGCCTCTGGGGACGATGGACTGAGGATATTCAAGGAAGAAACTGAGGAAGAGTCTGGAGAGAAAGTTTATAAATTGGTAGCTGAAAGTCGACAGGCGCACAGTCAAGATTTAAATTCTGTAGCTTGGAACCCTGTTGATCCCAGTTTGTTAGTTACTTGTAGTGACGATGGGGAGATCAAAGTATGGCACTTTGAATGACTGCGTTTTTGTTGATTTTTCCTAGTAAACTTTATGGGAGGTTATTTGAATATAGTGCAATTACAAGGCTTTGATGAGTACAGGTTTTAACAGAGAATTATTCTCATTTCATTGAACAGTTTTTTCATATATCCATTTTTGAAATTTTCTTCCGATATTAAGAGATACTTGTTTTGAATTGATCATGTAATGAAAATCAATTGCAAGTATTCGTTCCAATCATATTTTTCATATCTTCCTAATTACTCTTCTATGAAGGAAACGTGCTGTTGAGAAATAAATTAGACTCTTTTCAAAAATCAGATATTATATTTGATTGATTCATTATTGATGGAAATTCATTTTCTTTAAATAATGATTCAAATTTCCAAAAGCTTCTCTATTTAAGAACAACAATTGTTTCGCCACACTGGTTTCATCAGGTTTTACATATAAACTAATTAAACATAAGAAGCACTTACACAAGATCTTGGAAATGGGTATTGAAGAAATTAAGACATACTGAGGTATTTAATGTTATTGGAGATTGCCACTGGTATTTCAAAGATACTTGGATATATACAGTATAAACTGGTCATTGGTTAACATGTGTCAACTCGCATTTTTATGAGATGAATTTCTAGCGATTCTAAGGTTGTTAGCCTAAAACTTTTATTCGCGATATTTATGATTTCATTGTTATCGAAATTAGTTCAGACTCTTTTGTGAAATGTGACTATTGCTATACAAAAATAAATATTACATAGGACCTGTATATTTCTCTCAGAACCTAAACTAGAAAATGAGATAAATATGAGAAATTTGTATTTTTAGTGTTCTGAAGGGAATGCTAAAATATCTGTGGTGATCAAGGTTAATATTGCATTAATATTAGGAAGGAAGATTAGTTCCTTCTTTGTCAAAATTATTAAGGGTTAAAAAGATCAAACAAGGAAAATATGGTATCAGCTAATTAGTAGATGATTTCATTGTGAAAGAGAAAATGGAACGAAGCTGCAATTTTTTTCAAAATAGGGGCATCTAATTTGACTTCATAAGTATTATGAATGCTAACTGCTAAAACCAATATCTTCTTTGTCATATTTGCTGTTCCCCTCGAAACTTCAAATTACAAAAAGCTGTTGGTTCCAAAATAAAAAAATTGATTCCTAATCATATTTTTTTTTGTTTGAATGATTGAAATAACAAATTTTGCATCGTATGACGTTATTAATATTTGTTACTTGTATTTTAAGATGCTAATTCAAAATATTTATAGAAAAATAGTTGTCTATTGATTATTGACATATTTGGATTTTCTTTATTCTGAAAAGTTTTGTAATGCAACCTTTTAATAGTTTAATGATTGTATATTGTTGTAGGGGGTATCGTTGCACTGCGACCTTAAGGTCTATTGTGCCCCCCCTTCAGAACTGTCGATGTCATCAATGATTAGGAATGATCGTTATTAAAATTGTTGGTGTTGAAACAAATATTTTTTTATCGTCCTTGAATCAATTCATCTCCCCTGTAAAATTTAAGGTTATTTTAAATTATTTTATCTTCTAAATTTGTATATGCTTCCAAGAAATATTTGAATATGTACATTTTCGTTAATCCATTCCCCGATTTTCTAACTCGTATCTTATGCTTGAATTAATTCGAATGAGTTAGTATTTTATTACTTAGTATGTATTAAAATGTGAATTTAACTTATTTTCATATTTGAGGAGGATGAAAACTGCAAGGCAACATACAAAATGCTTTCTTTCAAATTGATATTCACCATCACTATAAAATGAAAGTTACCTCAATATAATTAGTTAATCATGCTAATTTTTAGCATTAAACTAAGCGTTTCATAAACGGTTTCCTGTCGCAGCTAAATGATACATACAGGTTTGTCCAGGTTCCTAAGGCTTCCTCTGGGAAATCAGTCCAGAAACTGGTGCAAGATGGCGATGGGCGATCAAAAGGGTGACCTGTCCGGTCTTATGATTGATGATGTAATCGGTAGGCTGGAGAAATGGGCTCCATTATCTCTGGCTGAACAATGGGACAATGTAGGTCTGTTGATCGAACCCAGTCAGGATATGCCGGTCAAAAGCGTGATGCTCACAAATGACCTTACCGAAGATGTTGTACAAGAAGCAGCAGACAATGGGGCCAATTTGGTGATCACTTATCATCCCAATATTTTCCAGGGCATGAAGAACGTCACGATGAGGTAATTTTCTTATTCATTATGATTCTCTTCTGCTACAAACATTTCAAATGGCTTTCATTCCGAGAACCTCGGCGTATTTTGCCCAATTATTAACTAAACTGAGATATTGATGCGCCAGTCTTACCTTGCGAATTTCAATTCTCTTAACTCATTTCGTTCGAGAGTTATCGTGCTCATAGAAGGACAGAATTAAGTTTGACCTCTGATTCTTCTTCAGTTGAAACTAAACGTATAAGATCATTTACGTCCAAAAATTCGAAAATTACAAACATTTGGGCCAAATGATTGGCTCGTTCGCTTTCATCTCTCGAGAAGATTGTTCACACTTTTCTCATCCTAACCAAATCAAACAGACCGTGAGGAATTGAAGAACATCACCCTCTGGACATCCTACAATAATCAGAATACCAGATAGTAAATTATAGATTATGTACAAGAATTGATGTAAACCTGAGATAATAAACATTATTATTATTATATTATTACGATCTAAAACCTATTTCGATTAACGATAATATCACATTCCATCATTCTTGTGTTAAGTCAACATTTTGGTCCTTCGGGCCGGATTGAATTCGAAACGCCGCAATTGTAACCAAAACACATGAACAGCCTGATAGGGAAGTCTGAATGTTCATTACTGTTGTAATGCTCTATTTTAAAACAAATTCCAGAAGCATCGTCTGTGCCTCTATTTTTATTCATTTTTGCACGCATTTTCTAGGGAACGGCGTGCTATCATTTCACCCATAAGTCTGTCATTTTCGTATTTTTTGCCGAAAATGGTCTCAAACGGTTATGTTTGACTCACTGATGAAGAATTCGAAGCTGTACTACTAGGGCTGTCCGGCAGTCCGTTTCCACGATAACTTTCGAACGGAAAGAGATAGCTGGGTGAAATTTTCAGGCTAGGTTGCGCATCGTACGGTTTCAGAGAAATTTTACGAAAGCCTTCAACGACTAATTATACAGCCTAGTTCCAAATTTGGACATTATCGGATCTATTTTGTTGGAGTTATTGAAAAATATAAGAAAATTCGGAGTTATACCCATCTGTAATTTTGTTATTGTCTCAATAACTAAAAAAAATCAGATTCGATCCAACTAAAACTTGCCAATATACCTATAAGTCTCTTGCATGTAACACGAAATACCATATGTTTATATTTTTCGGAATCTACTTAAATACCAGATCATGTATACCCTCATCCACTTCTATAGTTTATGAAATTTGAATACATATTTCGGTTTTGAAAATCGGTAAATCAAGAAGCAAATTCAAATGAAGAGAAAGGCTTCTGAATCGTTGCTATAACGGCTGACGTAATCAAAATTCACCATCTGCTTGTTACAGCCAATGCCGACTACGAGCCCTTTATAGGGAGCTTACACTGGAATAAAGAGTGAAACGGGCACGAGAAGAGAGTGAGAGTAGATATGACGGGTTACGTCACGGACAGGCTATTTTGAATGATCGTTTTCTCGTTGATAATTGAAATTTTTGACGGCGGTTGAACTTTTTCAGTATTCTTATGGATATAATAATCGATTCCAATAATAAAAAATAAATCATGCAAGAGACATATTACTTGTAGAATGCCGACTCACTCATTTTTGGGAAATTTCGTGAGTATCGAAAAAATTTATCTTCAAAATTTTATATTTCAGAAACTATTCGTCAGAATCCGCTTTATTCCACGCATACCTTCGAGCCGCCATTTTACAATCGGGTACCGAATTCCAGCTCCTGAATTTTTTCTATGAAATCATTAAGAGCGATGAAAAGGGTTCAAAGGGAGGGTTTCTTTATGGACTAGAGCAGGGCTTCCCAAACTTATTTTTACTGTGACGTCCTTGGGACTTTGCCATTTTTGGACGACGCCCGTAAACTCAGTCCCCAGAAATATTTACCAATTTTAGTACTAGCCTAGTAATACGTTATCAGCTCACTAGACTCGGTCGCATCAGACATGCGACGCCCCTGGGACAATCTCGCGACACCCCAGGGTGTCGCGACGCACAGTTTGGGAAGACCTGGACTAGAGGAAATATTTCAGTGAAATGTTACATCAATTTAGATATCCATTGTGTTGGATACTTATTGCCTGGTATAACTGAATTTTAATTGTCCTCAATTGAAGAACATAAGTATACCAAAATGGTATTTGATATTTTTCAGCTACCGTTTTCTATTAATTCGTCATCCTCATTATGTCGTTTAATAAATGATGAAACTAGATCAAAATAAGAAATTAAGTATGCCTTTCTTTTTCCCCGGCGTGCAATCGAATATTTCATAATAATACATAGGTACCTACTTCAGATGTTACAACAGTTGCAACACTAATAGAATAGTTACAACACTGTTTACTACCTTCTCTTATCATTTTTGCCCCAAGACATTTCCTTTATTGTTTCTAGCTTAAATACATGTATGCAAATATACGATATTTCTCAGGAGCTGGAAGGAGCGCGTTGTACTTGGCTGCATCAAGAATAATATTGCCGTGTTCTCTCCTCATACCTCTTGGGATAACGTTGAAGGCGGTGTGAATGATTGGTTAGCAGATGCCTTCGAGTTCGTCAGCTCTGAACCCATCCAGCCGAAAGCTTCAAATCCCAAACTAGGGGCAGGCAGATCGCTCGTCCTGAAGAACGAAATCACCGTCTCTCAAGCAGTGGAATCTATCAAAAAACATACCACTCTGCCGCATGTGAGGCTGGCGATGGCCAGAGGAAGAGATCTTGGTAAAAAAATTAATTATTAACATGCGTTTATTACTGCTGGCTATTCATTGGAGATATGAGGTTTTTAATATTGGGGATATCTTATTGAATTCTTTGAGAATCTACCAGTGTCAAAAAAGTACCGGGAATTGGTCAATGACACACAAAATATATATTATTCGTCTAAATGTATTGTATCGCCTTCAAAGTAGCCACTTACGAAATAATACACATAATGATGTGTTGTGTCGGGCGGGCAAACCCCGCCCCGCCACTGCGACTAGTTGGTCTATTGTGGCACACCTAAATCTATACTTCACCCACAAACTCAAGCCTTCTGATAGTTCTGATAAGTGATATGAGTCTGGTGGGTGAGAAATTGTCCAGTTCCCTCAGTCTCAGTTTGTGGATTTCTAGGTCCTCAAATCTGATCCTGTCCTGCGGGGTAGTCACACATGTTGTGTTCGATATACTCGTCGTCCTCCAGGCATAGTCTGCACTCAGAGTACTCCACCAACCCGAACTCGCTTAGGTGTTTTCTGAGGGCACATTGACCCGTGTACACATTTGTTAAAACTCTCAGGTCTAATCTGGATAATTTGAGCCATCGTCTGGCTGTTTCAGCTGACGGGCCAGTAATTGTTGAGCGAGCATGTCTGAGATCAGATATGCTGCTCAAGAGTTGCTGGACCTTTTGGTCCAGCAATCTGTTGTTCTCCCACCCTGCTGCCTTGAGAGAGATGCCACAGGCTGATTCAGGTCCAATGAGCCCCGTGGAAGCGCTTTGCTTCGCCAATTAGTCTGCCACCTCATTACCTTCTGTGGCCGAGTGGCCCGGAACCCAATTAGCTACAGCCTGCAGCGCTCTTTCAGTTCAGCAAATGTGGTCCGACAGTCCTGTATATGGTGTAAGAATACAAGGTGTGTTCTTGCGTATCTCTATACCCACATATGCTCCCAGGTTGACGTCACAGTGAGCGACAAGGCTCATCATTGATGTTTAAATTCCACTGCTTTTATCCCAAATTGACGTCATATTTGAATCCACGGATTCTTCGAAATCGATTCTGTCCGGCCGGCCGTCCGCCCGTTAACACGATAACTCTCGAACGAAAGGAGTTAGAGGATTAACATTTGCAGGGTAGGTTTGGAGCGTAAATATCTCGGACGAGTTCGTTAACGGCCGAAATCCAACAAGCGGTTTCGGAGTTATGGACGTTTTTAGTAAAAACATTTTTTATGGATATTTCCGAAACCGATCATCCGATCTATCTGAAATTTAGCATCAAATTGTAGAATCATAACCTTTAGACGCATGTGAAGTTTTGTATCGATCGGGTTACCGTAAAGTGTCAAAAAAAATTGAAAATTTTTAAATTTTGTTTCTACAATAACTCTCTAACGGAATGAGCTAGGCATTTGAAATTTTCAGAGTAGGTTAGGGAGATAAATACCTCGGTTAGGTTCGCTATTGGGCAAAATAGGCCAGATGGTTTCGGAGTAACGAAAAAAAAATTTTTTTTAACTTACAAATTTCAAAATAATTTTTTTTTAAGACGCAGTTTCACCATAAAAATCCATTGTATCATTTTCAACTCCAACAAGCTAATACGTTCGGAGGTATGATTTTCCGAAATTTCAATAATGAATCGTACTTCTATGTTTTAACAGAATGCTATAATTATTCTATCTATGATTTATTATATGATCTGTGTTCATACTCGTACATGTCATCCTGTTCTAAGAGGGAGTCAAATTCATTTCACCTATTTTAATTTGATTTCTTCCATGGTGCAGTTCTATTTCTCAGATTGCTCATTTAATCTTGACAAATAAACTATTATTTGAATTGAATTTCCTTTATGATGCAGTTATATCATAAGAATACATTGACATAATTCTCAACTCTGAGAAACCAATACTTTCGGAGATATAATTTGTGTGTTTGAACAAGAGCGCCAGAAAGCTCCTGTCCACAGGGCTTGAACCAATTTTTATTAATCCAAAAGAGTAAATGTAGAATAATTATCCACTAGACAACAAGACAACGATTGAAATCCTACATATATTTAGATATTATACATAACGCTCTCTAGTTTCTAATTGAAACACTCAATGTGTTGTTATCTGTTTCTGAAATTTATGTTTAATGCCCTTCAAATTGAGAATAAGTTTACGAAAATCGGTTCTTGCATACGGAAGTTACAGTGTTTTTTCTGTACACAATAGTATATTTCCCCCACGACTTAAAAATAGATAGGTAATATGGAAAAATAACTTAAATAAATGTTGTAAAATAGAAGCATTAGTTTCTTGTGTTGATATGTTCATCAACCTTAATCAGTGTATATTTTATAAAAAACGCAATTATATTAAGGGCCGATATATTCACCTATCTGTAAACTGTCAAGTAGCCTTACCGAAAGGAAAGTATTCTGTAAATGTTTATTCACCTCTCAGTTATACAAAGTGATCTGCAAATATGAGAAACATCTGTGAAAAATGAATAGGTTTTATTACTTTAAAGAGGGGTAGTAAATTTAACGAGCACGTAGTTAACGAATACTTTACGGAGAGGTTGAATAAATCGGCCCTAAGTGATAGATTGCGCCATCTGGCGTAAAACTACGAACACATTCATATTGAGAACACTTTTTTCGGGCTGAGTTTATATCAAGAATTTTTGTCTTCAAGTTATTAAAAGTTTTTTTAGGACATACGGTTTCTGAGATTCACCCTGTACAAGTGGTTCAATTCGCCCGCTTTAGTTTGAAGAAGAATAAAACATTCAATACATAGTAAACAAAAAAAGTAATCATAAAAGGATACTGTGGGAGGTATACTCATTATTGAAAGGTTTTTTTCTGGGTTTTCTCTCCCAAACAAAAATATCTATAAAATAAAATTTAATTATTTTGTGATTTGCTTCTGCGTAACAAACACAAGATATTTGTCAGAAGCAATCAATTGAACAATGTTGCCCAACAAACAACAACGAAACAACATCAACGAAAAAACTATATCGTAACGTTTTGGAGTCTATATCAGACTCCTTCGTCAGACGCTTAATGAAAATCTTTAGAATTATTTTGTTGATAGTTATGATAGCTATGATTTTCAAATACTGTTAATATGTCAATTCACAATAACTATCAGCAAAATAATTCTAAAGATCTTCATTAAACGTCTGACGAAGGAGTCTGATACAGACTCCGAAACGTTACTATATAGTTTTTTCGTTGATGTTGTTTGTTAGGCAACATTGTTCAATTGATTGCTCCTGATAAATATCTTGTGTTTCTTAGCAGAAGCAAATCACAAAATAATTAATTTTTATTTTATAGATATTTTTCAGAGTTTGGGAGAGAAAACCTAGAAAAAAACCTTTCAATAATAGTAAACAAAGTTTAAAGAAATAAATGTCGGCTGTCTCAAGATATGAAGCTATTACTTGTCCTTGTCATTTCACATTTTGTGCAACCTTTCTTATCTCCCTCAGAGTCTAAAATAAAGACTGTCGCCCTCTGTGCTGGTTCTGGAGTATCTGTGTTGAGGGGAGTGCCTGCAGATCTGTACTTCACTGGAGAGATGCTGCACCACGATTTGCTGGAAGCATGTCAGAGCGGAACAAGTGTTATTCTCACTAATCACAGCGATTCCGAGAGGGGATTTCTGTGCGATTTTCAGGAACATCTGGAAAAAGTTGTCTTGGACAGTAAAGTTAAGGTTTTGGTTTCCAAAACTGATAAAGACCCATTAATTACTCTATAAATCGTTTACATTGATGTATTTTTATATTGAATCAAATGTTGTTTGGTGGTGATTTTAAATAAAATTGTGTTTTAGTTTGAATTTGTTTCTTCTTTCCATCTTGAAAATAAATAAGTTATAAAGATAATAACTATCAATACTTAAGTTCAGAACTATCAAGGATAATTTAGAAAAGTATCTATAGATAATATACTTTTTGAAAGAGTATCTAAAGATACTTTGGTTATCTAGTTACTATTCACAAATAGGAATTCAAATACTTATATCTTATGATACTCGATAGGATGCTTTTTTTTAGTTCTAAAATATTTTCGTGTTTTTGTTACTTTCTAACTTTTCTAGAAAGCTAGCACTTCAAATTTCTGCAACATTTCGCGAGGATCGTATCACTAAAAAAAATTGTTCTTCAAAAATGTTATATTTCAGAAGCTATATATCTGTCAGATCCGCTGAAATTCCGCACAAACCTTCAATCCATCGTTCTACAATCGAGTACCGGATTTCAGATCGATAGGCTTTGTAGTTTAGCAATTACTGTGTAAATAAAATTCTGAACTATCTGCTTCTAAAATTTCAAATTATGTTAGTCTACCGGGTTCGAATCTTTGCTGAGTAAGTTCACTATTTTATTTATTTTAATATATATGTAATCGGTTGATGATGACTAATACATTTTTTACACCTGTCAACGCTAAAAAGACAGCTTGAAGGTTAATTTTTCAATACAGGCATTGCTGCTCCAGTTTTATATATTTTTTTTTAATTTTTGATGCACCAACTTTTTGTAAGAAAAGCTATTCGGAAATATTAATAGAAAAGAAAAGTGTCTCTTGGAGCGGAGTTTAGAAGCACTGTATAACTTTGGAGATATGCCAATGGAAAGTTTTAGAAAAATCACCCTGTGTATTCCCGAAGTGAAACAGCGACTTTAGAGGTAAAGGTATAGGTATAATTAAAATCAAGAGATATTCTACTCTTTCGTTTTCGACAATGATAATGAAATAGGTATCACTTGATTATTTGGAATATCAGTTTGTTATAAGTATATGAATGGATCATAACATTATGTTAATTTCGCTAATGAGACGCTCATGTAATCACGCTCAAGACTATTATAGATAGAGAATCTAGATTTTTCAGGAATTATAACGTCATTGAGTATAGTTATATTTCTATATAGAGTGATATATATCACTCCCAATAAGGCTGTTTCGATATCAAATCTTATTTATGAAAAAATCATCGGCTCCAAATTAATTAATTTTTGGCGCTCTAGTTCCACGGAACTGAGTGCTTATCAATTTGCCCAAATGCCTGTAATTTTCGAATTTTTGGCTGAAAATGGTCTCAAGCGATTTGGTTCGACTCACTGATCAAGAATCCGAGGTCGAAATCGATTCTGTCCGGCCGGCCGGTCCAGCTGGCCGGCCGTAGGCACGATAACTCTCGAACGAAAGGAGTTAGAGGATCGAAATTTGCAAGGTGGATTTGGAGCGTAAATATCTCGGACAAGCGGTTTTGTAGTTATGGCCGATTTTAGTAAAACACATTTTTTATGAATATTTCCGAAACCGATCACTCGATCTAAATTCGTTATTGGGCAAAATAGGCCAGATGGTTTCGGAGTAACGAAAAAAAAATTTTTTTTAAGCAACAAATTTCAAATTCAATTTTTATTTAAGATGCAGTTTCAACATTGAAATCCATCGATATCATTTTGAACTCCAACCAGCTAATACTTTCGGAGATATGATTTTTCTAAATTTCAATAATGAATCGTACTTCTATGTTTTCACAGAATGCTATAATTATTCTATCTAAGCTTTATTATATGATCTGTGTTCATACTCGTACATTTCATCCAGTTCTATAAGAGAGAGTCAAATTCAGTTCAGCTATTTTAATTTGATTTCTCCAATGGTGCAGTTCTCATTCTCAGATTGCTCATTTAATCTTGATAAATAAACTATTATTTGAAATGAATTTCCTTTATGATGCAGTTCTATCATAAGAATACATTGATATAATTCCCAACTTTGAGAAACCAATACTTTCGGAGATATAATTTGTCTGTTATTATTTATCAAGATTAAATGAACAATCTAAAAATGAGAACTGCACCATGGAAGAAATCAAATTAAAATAGCTGAAATGAATTTGACTCTCTCTTATAGAACAGGATGACATGTACGAGTAGGAACACAGATCATATTATAAATCATAGATAGAATAATTATAGCATTCTGTGAAAACATAGAAGTACGATTCATTATTGAAATTTCGGAAAATCATACCTCCGAACGTATTAGCTTGTTGGAGTTGAAAATGATACAATGGATTTTTATGGTGAAACTGCGTCTTAAAAAAAAATTATTTTGAAATTTGTAAGTTAAAAAAAATTTTTTTTTTGTTACTCCGAAACCATCTGGCCTATTTTGCCCACTAGCGAACTTAACCGAGATATTTATCTCCCTAACCTACTCTGAAAATTTCAACTGCCTTTATCATTCCGTTCGAGAGTTATTGTAGAAACAAAATTTTCAAATTTTTTTTTCGACACTTTACGGTAACCCCATCAATAAAAAACATCACATGCGTCTAAAGGTCATGATTCTACAATTTGATGCTAAATTTCAGATAGATCGAGTGTTCGGTTTCGGAAATATTCATAAAAAATGATTTTACTAAAAACGGCCATAACTCCGAAACCGCTTGATGGACTTCGCCCGTTAACGAACTCGTCCGAGATATTTACGCTCCAAACCTACCCTGCACATTTCACCTCCTTTCGTTCGAGAGTTATCGTGTTAACGGACGGACGGCTGGACAGAATCGATTTCGACCACGGCTTCTTGATCAGTGAATCGAACCAAATCGTTTGATACCATTTTCAGCCAAAAATTCGAAAATTACAGACATCAGACATTTGGGCAAATTGATAAGCACTCTGCTCTGTCGAACAATAACGCCAAAAATTACTCCTATCAAGTCCTCTAGAACAGTACACATACATAAACTGCAAATCTTCTATTCACAACAACTCTGCAAATTATTCAGCTATTCCACAGTAGTCACTATGAATCTATACTGACAATTGTTTAAAAAAAAAGTCTTAAAACATTAATTTCAGTTAATAATCGTTCTCAAAGATGAACTAAAATGCACTTCACCCCTTTATAAAATTGTTTTTTTTTATTTAACCCCATATATATTTAACCCCCTTTCCTATCAGCTGGTTCCTTTGCGGACTATATAGTGCTGTCAGTGTTCTATTAGTTCATTCTTATTTTGTTTTACGCAATCTGTACAAACTAATCGTTTTAGCCCTCAATTCTTATTTTCTTTTAATTCGTTTCTTATTTTATTTGCTGTGTAAGCCCGCGTTAAAAATTTGACGATTTCGAAAATTCGAATAATATTTGTTGATTATCTTCGATTCTTAGCCTTAATTTCGTTCAACTAACTGGTCGTTAGTATTAGCTATCATTTGGCGTCAAACAATTAGCTAGTGTTTGCAAATGCAATCGATAGTTGACGTCTTGTTTTGATTTTCGTGATATTTTGACAAACTTTGCACATGCGTAGTATAGTTGTTGGGGTCATCACCTCGAATTGCGAATTATTCAAAATGTATGGAAATTTTATGTTCTGGCGTTAGCAGTATATCTATTATTAGGTATATGGTTAAAAACCGCCTCGCAATAAAGCGGTGGAATAGTGAATATCTACTTGACGGTGAGTGAACTTTACCACTTGATATTATGATTTATAATTCCAAAGCAGGGGAGATGAGTTTTTAAAAAAGATTGGTTCAAGCACTGACGTGAAGTCAGGAGCTTTTGCACGTATGTTCTATTGTCCATTCTCCTGTATTGGACACTCTTAATCGAATTTACCATGGTAACGCGTAATGCAAGACGTAATGTAAGGCGAATTCTCCGTGTGGACGGTACTACGAGTATTTCATAGTACGGTGCTACGAGTGTCTCATAGTACCGTCCACACGCAGAGTTCGCCTTACATTACGCATTGCATTACGCGTTACATTACACCCGTCTGGACCCGGCTTTACAGTACACCCGTCTGAACTTGGCTTAATAGGAACACCCGCTTCACAGCCGTTTCTATATATTTATAGTGCCTGGTTTTGTTGGACAAGAATTCAACCCCTCTATATTGTTCTCGCGGCGAAAAAAATCGTTCTTGAAAATGCATTTACTTCGGATTTTTTTCTTCTGAATATATGCTGCTTATACTGCTCTTCAAAACCTATTTAACCCCTGATTTTGTCGGGCAAGAATTCACCCCGTACAACCCCTCCCCCCCCCAATTTCACTTGGGAAAAAAATCGTAAGTTCCTACAAATGCAGATATTTCGGATTTTTTTCTTGTGAATAATTGCTGCTTAGACTAATCTTCAAAAACTGTATGACCCCTGATTTTGTTGGTCACGAATTCACCCCCTACGAGTCCCTTTATTGTACTCGCGAAAATAATCGTAATTTCCTACGAATGTAAATATTTCACAATTTTTTCATGTGAATAATTGCTGCTTGGCCTGGTTTTCAAAATCTATATGACTCCGGATTTTATCGGTCACGAATTCACCCTCCGACAACCCCCATTATTTTTCTCCTAATTTCCTACAATTGCATATGTTGCTGTTGCGGTATTTTTGCGCGCGTGTTCCGCAAGGAATAGCGTGATATCATTTTGTCACATTGTCTGTATTTTTCTATTTTTTTTTCGAAAATGGTCTCTAACGATTGGGGTCGACTCCTTGATGAAGAATTCGAGGTCAAATTCAATTCTGTCCGTCCGGTCCGGCCGGCCGTCGGCCGTTAGCACGATAACTCTCGAACGGAAGAAGTTAGAGCGTTGAAATTTGCAGGGTAGTTTTGTAGCGTAAATACCTCGGACAAGTTCGTTAATGGGCGACATCCACCAAGCGGTTTCGGAGTTATAAGGCCGTTTTTAGTAAACACGTTTTTTATGAATATTTCTGGAACCGATCACTCGATCTATCTGAAATTTGGCATAAAATTGTAGAATCATGACGTTTATATGCCTGCGAAGTTTTGTACCGACCGGATTTCCATAAAGTGGCAACAAAATTTTTTGAAATTTTGTTTCTACGTAAACTCGAAATTATTTGAATTGAAACTCAGTAGTTAGATGCAAAAGACCAAAGCAAACACTTTCGCAAAATTTCGTGAAGATCAAGTGTCATGAAAAAATTCAACAAATTACTACTATTTTGCGGAATATTTTGCGGGATATTTTGCTTGAAATTCCGATAACCATTCTTGAACGTGTTTTCCGCAAGGAACAGCAAGTGCTATGTGTGCTATGATTTCGTCACAATGTCTGTATTTTTCGATTTTTTTTGCGAAAATGGTCTCAAAAGATTGGGTTCGACTCCTTGATGAAGAATTCGAGGTCAAATTCAATTCTGTCCGGCCGGCCGTAAACACGATAACTCTCGAACGAAACGAGTTGGAGCGTTCAAATTTGCAGGGTAGTTTTGTAGCGTAAATCTCTCGGTCAAGTTCGTTAACGGGTGAAATCCACCAAGCGGTTTCGGATTTATTAAGGCCGATTTTAGTAAAAACGTTTTTTATAAATATTTCCGGAACCGATCACTCGATCTATCTGAAATTTGGCATCAAATTGTAGAATCATAACCTTTATACGCCTGCGAAGTTTTGTACTGATCGGATGGGCATAAAGTGGCAAAAAAAATTTCAAACATTTTGAAATTTTGTTTCCACGATAACTCGAAAAATACTGATCTGATTTAATTGAAACTCAGTAGTTAGATGCAAAAAACCAAAGCAAACACTTTCGCAAAATTTCGTGAAGATCACGTGACATGAAAAAATTAAAAAAATTACTACTATTTTGCGGAATGCTTTGCTTGAAATGCCGAAACCTATTTTTTTTAAGTTCATGCTGCCCTTTCCGGGCATTTTTTGTTATGCGCATGCACAGATGAGAAGTCATTTAACTGCTGTAGTTTTCGTCAGAGGATTGAGGTTTTGGAGTGGCGGATTCTATTCCTCCATAGAAGCCAGACCCCTGATGAGGGTCTGCGCATGCGTGGATTAAAGATTCAATATCTCCCGAACCACTAGTGTTGGAGAATCGGAGTTTTTTGTAAGGTATTTGATTTTGAGAGGTTTTTCGGCCGCGAGTAGATTGCGCATGTGCAGAAGAGAAGTGACTGTTTTCGGGTTGTATGGGTTATGTTGGGACTGCTGAGCCGATATTGTGAGGTTTTAAAGAATATTCATGGCAATTCAGTGCAAGGACAAGTCAGTTTAGGGGATGTGGCATTGTTTCAGAGTTGAAGTGTCCGTACAGTGGCCCTGGGGCTAATTTTGAAATTGATGATACCCCTTTCAGGCATTTTTCGTTATGCCCATGAGCAGACCATCAGCGATTTAACCGCTGTTGTTTTCGTCAGAGAGGATTGGGGTTTTGGGGTGGCGGATGCTATTCCTCTATAGAATCCCCTGGTGAGGGCCTGCGCATGCGTGGATTCAAGATGCGATATCTCCTGAACCACTAGTGTTGGAGAATCGGAGTTTTTTGTAAGGTGTGTGATTTTGGGAGGACTTGCAGCCGCGAGTAGATTGCGCATGCGCAGAAGAGAAGTGACTGTTTTTGGGTTGTATGGGTTATGTTGGGAGTAATGAGCCGATATTGCGAGGTTTTAAAAGAATATTCATGTCAATTCAGTGCACGGACACAAGTCAGTTTGGGGGAAATAGCGTCGTTTCCGAGTTGAAGTGTGCATACCGTGGCCCTGGGGCTAACTTTGAAATTGATGTTACCCCTTACGGGCATTTTTCGTTATGCGCATGAGCATAAGTGAGTTAATTGCTGGAGTTTTCGTCTGAGAGGATTTGATATTTGAGGTGCAGGATGCTATTCATCCATAGAATCCCTTTGAAAGTGTCTGCGCATGCGTGGATTGGAGCCGTGATATCTCCTGAACCAATGGTGTTGAAGAATCGGAATTTTATGTGAAGTTTTACTTTTGATATAATAATCGATCCCGATAATAAAAAAAACACATGCAAGAGACCCCAATATCCATTTCCAGATGCTCTAAATCATCTTATGCTCAATTAAATTCAAACGAATTAATATTTCAATACTAAATATGTATTGAAACGTGAACTAAATTTCATATTTGATGTCGATGAAAACTTCATGAATACATACAAATGCTTTCATTGAAATTAATATTCACCACCACCTTAAAAAGAAACTCAACTCAAAATAATTAGTGAATCATGCTAATGTTTAGCACTAACTTTAGCGTTTCCTGTCGCAGCAAAATGATACCTACAGGTTTGTCCAGGATGTTAAGGCTTCCCCTGGGAAATCTATCCAGAAACTGCTGCAAGATGGCGATGGGCGATCAGAAGGTTGACCCCTCCGGTCTTACGATTGATGACGTAATCAGTAGGTTGGAGAAATGGGCTCCATTATCTCTGGCTGATGAAGGAGATAATGTAGGTCTGTTGATCGAACCCAGTCAAGACATGCCGGTCAAAATCGTCATGCTCACAAATGACCTGACTGAAGATGTTGTACAAGAAGCAGCAGACAATAAGGCCAATTTGGTGATAACTTATCATCCCAATATTGTCCCCGCCATGAAGAACGTCACGATGAGGTAATTTTTGTATTCAATATCTTCATTCTTTTCGGAAATTTTTTTTAACATCTCATCCCTAAAGCCCAAAGGTATTTCCTTCCTAGTATCAATAATAATACGTACTTAGTATTAAAAATGTCTGCAACATCAATGTCGAGCATGTATTGGAAGTCTGGCCAAGTTATACAAGTTCTGGCTTTAAAAAAAATCTATATCATTTAATATGTCGAAAATCAATCTCAATTTTGATATCAATTAACGTCAATAGGAGGCCTACTGCTTCAATGCCATAGCCCGGTATATCATATATTTGGATTTTGGAATTTAATTCCTTGGAAACCCTGAAGAATAAACGATATGAGACTACGTGTATATTATTGTAGGGGTTAACGTAGCACTGCGACCTTAAGGTCTATTGTGCCCCCCATCAGATCTATCGATGTCACCACCATCTACAGCTCGCCTTCTATTTCCAGAGTTCTGATGAACTCCAGTATCTGGGATGGCTTCAAGAAGGGTACGTCTTCGCTCCTGCAGATTTCTTACCCACAGCATTCCTTGCGTTGTTTTGAGATGGCGAGGCATTCCGTAATCAGGTGATCAGGAGTTTAATTCCCGCCCAACATAATCTGCACTCGTCAGTTTCTACTAGCCCTAATCTCATCATATTATGCTTCCTGGGACACCATTGCCTTGTGGGGAAATCAGTTAGGAGGTGCAGCTTGTTTTTACTCCGATCCATATGCTTCTTGGATCTGATAGTGTCAAAGTTTCGGAGGAACTTTTTGGAGTTACACATTCCTGGGAGAGATCTCCAGAGTATACCTCTTTCAGTTTCTACTTTCATCCGGAATTCACTTTTGTAGGTGTATCTACCCAGGTAACATAGGGACCTCCCAGAGATGTCTCGGCGAGCTCTTGCCGGGATATTGTGACGCCTATTGCGATATCGCTGCGATGACTTAAGGAGCTCGCAACAGGAATGTCTTAGTCTGGTTATCTGTGGGATATCTCTAGGAGCTCGTAATAGGAACATCTTATTCTGGTTACATATGTGATATCTTGAGAATCTCGCAACAGGAACATCTTGTTCTGGTTATCTGTGGGATATCTTTAGGAGCTCGCAATAGGAATATCTTATTCTGATTATCTGTGTGATATCTTTAGGAGTCCGCAATGGGAATGTCTTATTCTGGTTACATATGTGATATCTTGAGGATCTCGTAACATAATGTCTTAGTATGGTTATCTGTGGGATATCTTTAGGAGCTCGCAATAGGAATATCTCATTCTGATTATCTGTGTGATATCTTTTGAGGATCTCACATTGGGAGCTCGCATTTGCATCCACATTGTAACCTCACCGAGACCTCTATGGGAGGTCTGTGTTACCTGGATCCTACCCCACAGTAGGGTTCCGGGCCAATAAAAGGGGTTTATGCTCCTTTTTTGACAAGTGTGGTGGCCTCCTCATTGCCTTTAATTCCCGAGTGACCAGGAACCCAGACCAAGGAGAACCTGTTGTTATTGCCTACTTTATTAAGTTTTCTTCGGCACTCCCATATTAGCTTAAAATCGATGACATGGAAGCTCAGAGCTTTAATAGCAGCTAGACTGTCAGAATCGATTGCTTTATCCCATCACACCTCTGATAATTTCTTTCTAGGTTCATTTCCACGCATTTTTTGATTCCAAGTATTTCTGCCTGAAAGACGCTCGAATAGGAGCCTAGCCATAGTGAGCATTTGGTGCCATATACTCCAGCTCCTACATTGCTTTTTGAACCGCCTGTGTACCATTTAATGGCATTTTATTACGAACTTGGGTGGTAGATTCCCTGTCCCACTCTTTCTTCCTACCTAGCATCGTAGTGAAGTTCTTTTCTATGCTTACTTTCTTAATCATTCCGTCGCTAGGAAGATTGGCTGATGAAATGTACCTGATAAGAGAGGACCAGGCTTTCTGGTTTTTAATATTCTCCTTACCTGTTCCTTCCCTAGATATTATGAGAATGGCTTCATGGTCCATTTTGTCTATCACTAGATGAAGTGGTGTGAGATTTGTGATCATCAGGACAGGTTCCCATAGCTCCAGTGATGCACACACAGTCAAGCCTTTGTACTTTGTCGAGGATTTTTCTCGTACTATTCTGGTTTGTTTTTGTGTACCAGGCTATTGCTCCATACGTGATTATAGGTCTTACATCATGACGTACATCCATCGCATTATCTTGGGGTTGCAGCCCCAAGTCTTACCGGCTAGATTTATGCACTCCATTAAATCCTTTATTGCTTTATTACCAGTTATTTCAACATACTTATTCCACAGAAGTTCTTCTGACTTCCATTCTATAATATTTCCGTTCAAAAGGAGGGATCTCAGAGCTGGAATTTTTCTTCTCCGAGTAAACAGAATCACTGAGGTCTTGTGCGGGTTTGTGCTCAGCCCTACTGCTTGATAATTCTAATTCTATCGGCATTGCCTATACACCCGAAGCCGATCTTCGTGAGCCTGTGGAGGAGCTCATCCACTATACTAGACTCCAAAGATGGGGAGATGTTACTCCCTCTTGAGTTGTTCCACGAGTAGCTTTGATAGAAGTGGTCTCATTTACCCACCTGTGTCTTGGCTATCCTCGTCGACAATTCTGCCGTCCTAAGCAAAAAGGCAGTATCTCCAATTTCTACTATTTTCGAATTTCCTCTTTCTATAGACCACTTATACAACTATGAGTATACCCTACAAAGCTAGAGAGCAGTAAGAGTTCATCAATCGGTCTGGTAGACTATAAAAATTGCAGTAACTCAACTTGTTATTAGGTATTCCTTAGCTTAAAGGCAGTAACTACCTTATACAAGTCTTTAAAGCAGCATCTCCTTCAGAAAATGGAGAGACTGATTTTTAATCTAGCTACATGCCCCACCACAATTCTTATTTCCTGGGTTTAAACTAAGCTAATGAAATGAAACTGGAGGATTTTTTTGTTTGACCTGACAACTCGTCAATATATACAAAATAAACCATACAACACCCCGGTCCTACTTGAAAGACATGGTTGTAGTTGTTGCTGAGCGAGGTAGCTTCAATTTATTTTGTAAAACTAGTTTCCTGTCAAATGAACCAAGGGAATTGAATTTTTGGCGCTTTTGTTCCTCGGAACTGAGTGCTTATCAATTTGCCCAAATGTCTGTAATTTTGGAATATTTCGATGAAAATGGTCTTAAACGATTTGGTTCGACTCACTGATCAAGAATCCGTGGTCGAAATTCATTCTGTCCGGCCGGCCGGCCGGCCGTAGGCACGATAACTCTCGAACGGAATGAGCTGGAGAGTTGAAATTTTGAGAGTAGGTTTGGGGGATGAATATCTCGGCTAAGTTCGTTATTGGGCAAAATCGGACAGATGGTTTCGGAGTAACGAAAAAAAAATTTTTTTTTACGAAACAAATTCCAAATTAAATTTTTTTTAATAAGCAGTTTTATCATAAGAATCCATTCATATCATTTTCAACTCTAACAAACTAATACCTTCGGAGATATGATTTTTTAAAATTTCAATGTAAATCGTATTTCACAAAATGATATAATTATTTTTCTATGTATGAATTCTCATAATGTCAACTTGACAGAAGGGAATATTGTAACTTCAAAAATATTGGGGTTGAAATACTCGTATTTTAGCGATGCAACGGGGACCTCACCCGAAAATGTTTGAAAATATTACGTAAATATTGAAAGCATAATTCTGTAGTTTGGTGAACGTAGATCAGGAAATTTTTGATCGATTACAAGGTAATTTTTTATTATTACTTATCTTCTTTCATATTTGTTTTATGGAATACCTACTATTTGTAGGTACTTTAAACCTGTTTTGGGCAATTGTCATACGAAACTTGTTTTTTTGGCGCTCTAGTTCCTCGGAACAGTGTGCTTATCAATTTGCCCAAGTGTCTGTAATTTAAAAATTTTTGGCTGAAAATGGTCTCAAACGATTTGGTTCGACTCACTGATCAAGAATCCGAGTGCGAAATCGATTCTGTCCGGCCGGCCGACCGGCCGTAGGCACGATAACTCTCGAACGAAAGGAGTTAGCGGATTGAAAATTGCAAGGTGGTTTTGGAGCGTAAATATCTCGGACAAGTTGGTTCGATCTATCTGAAATTTAGCATCAAATTGTAGAATCATGACCTTTATACGCATGTGAAGTTTTGTATTGACCAGATTACCGCAAAGTGTAAAAAAAATTTGAAAATTTAAGAAAAGTTTTTCCACAATAACTCTCGAACGGAATGAGCTAGGTAGTTGAAATTTTCAGAGTAGGTTAGGGAGATGAATATCTCGGTTAAGTTCGTTATTGGGCAAAATTGGCCAGATTTAATTCGATTTCTTCCATGGTGCAGTTCTCATTCTCATGATTGCTCATTTAATCTTGATAAATAATCTATTATTTGAATTGAATTTTTTAAAATTGAAAGTAACCAAGGGTGGTTTTAAAGAACCTGCCAGCATTTCAAAACCAAGAGGAATTGTAGAAGAAAGGAAGCAAGCGATTCTACAAAATTTGGTTAAATTAATACCTGAAAATCGAAGACAATTTTGGCAGAATCTTCCCATCAATGATGCTGCTGTTGATTTAAGATCGGATTTTGATGATATTTAATACCTAATTGATTTTATGTCTAAATATTTGTTTTTGTTTGTGTATTATGTATAATTGAGTTAATGGTGTGATAAAAGAATTCTTAACTGATAAAGTAAAAAAAATGCTTTTTGCTTTTTGTTGTCACCGTGCTTTCCACTTGAGAAATACTACACTTAAAAGCAGTTACCGCCAAACAATTGAATTTACTGCTTTTTTATGCAGTTCATTTTTACCGATTGTAATGCCTTGATATGCCTTGCTTAAAAGCAGTAACCGCCATTTCAATTAAAATTTATAGAAATATGGCATAAAAATATGAACATATTCGATGATAAGCGGAAGAACAACAACCCAGTAGAACAATTCCAGAATCTATAAATATTTAAATGGTGGCACAGCTTCATTTAATAAAATTTGCATTATCTCGAAACTAACATTTGTGGAGATACTGCCTTCTTTCTTTGGAGGGCAGAATAGCTCATACATCCCTTTTATAATGGTTTTATTCACTCCTCGCTTTTCAAGTGCTTCTTTAACAAGACTCTACTTAGTCAGATACATATCTTCTGCACAATAATCTTGAAATTGTTGTTATTTAATTAATTGTTCAGAAGAACCAGAAGAAGGCGATGTCAGTACTCTTTGGCGCGCGTGTTGACGTTGGCTGATTTGAATTGAATGATGAGTGTTTCGAGCTCAGTGGATATAGTGAGCCGGAAATCTACTCGGAGGGTATTTGATGTCATTCACTATTGGGTTAAATATTAAGAATGCTGTGTCAAGGCTGGCGTAAGGTTAGAGTAACAAAGTCAACAAAGAACACAACTGACTCTCCTTGGTCGCACAAACTCCTAGGAGCTTCTGAGGGATCTCCTTGGGAAAAGCTAGGAGGGTCAGTATAATCATAATCACATCTAAATCACGCGCGCCAAAGCAGATTTTTCTTTCATAATGAAGTTAATCTGCATGTGCGCGCGTGCTTTAGACATGATTATGATTATACTGACCCACCTAGGTCTCCCGAAGGAGATCCCTCAGAAGCTCCTAGGACCTTGTGCGACTAAGAAGTGTGAAACAGGCCTGTTTCACCACTGTTAAATACGTTTACTGAGGTTACCATTCAAATTTATCCTTGAGTACGGACCTCATTTAGGACTTAATGGAGATGGAATGCTTTGTGAATACGGCTGTTTGATTTTGATATTTGTATGCAAATGAAGGATTTTTTCCCAGGAACTGGAGGGAGCGCGTTGTACTTGGCTGCATCAAGAATAATATTGCCGTGTTCTCTCCACATAGCTCTTGGCATAACGTCGAAGGAGGTTTGAATGAATGGTTTGCAAAAGCTTTCGAGTTCACCAGCTCTGAACCCATAGATCCGATAGCTGGAAATCCCAAAGTGGGGACTGGCAGATCGCTAGTCTTGAAAAACGAAATCACCCTCTCTGAAGCTGTGGAATCTATCAAAAAACATACCACTTTGCCACATGTGAGGCTGGCAATGGCCAGAGGAGGAGACCTTGGTAAAAAAATTAATTAGTAACATAAGTTTATAACTGCTTATAACATAGAATTAGGTGAACTGTAGTTAAATTCTAATAACTAAAAGACACACGGTGATATATTCATGGTTAAAATCAATTAATATTTCTCCGTGTGTCTTTTAGTGTTCAGCAATTAGCCACAGTTCAGTTTATTCAATGTTCACTGGTTTGTGGTCTTCTCTAACCACACTAAGCCAAACGTTTACATGTCGCAATGGGGTCATACAGTTAGTCTGCATTGAATTCCCCGATTCCCTCTTGTGACAAAAGAATGAACGTCACTGATCATCGTTAAAGGTTTCCGCATCACGGAGGGTTGGAGTTCGTAAGAATTACTCTAGGTGGCACTGGTGAGATTTTTCTCTCCAATAGTTCGCAACAATGAGGCTTAATTTTCCTAGAGCTCCTTCGTTTGTCATTCAGTGAGCTAAGTTACGATGATGATTGTTAACAACCATGAAACTAGTACGCATCTACCCTGAATGACGCTTTCCTCTTAAGAGGAACAATGATGAGGTGACCTGCCCGGATCACGAGGGAAAATTTGTTGATGGTTGAAATCGATGAATATTTCACCGTCTTTTATTCATTAGGGGATAGTAGTACAAAATGATCCCGCGGGGTAAAATGATTACCCCCTATTTCTAAAAAACTAGTAGCGCCATCTCTCAATTAAATACTTAAACTTATATATATCATGCCGCTCATTGGCCTGACGAAGTGTCATGACGTCGTGATCTCTCCATGTTGTTTTGTGAGGAAAATATTGAAATTGACGTGTTCTATCTTAAATAAACCTATTTGTAACAGAGATTTTTTTTTGTATGTCGATATTTATGTTCTAGTTGTTTGCTTCCGCAAAATTAATGATTAATAGCGGTTGATCTTATCATATTTTGATTTCCAGTTAGGAATGTTTGTGAACAATAATTCGAATTTTTCCAGAATGGAGGCACTTGGAGTAAATTGATCCTTAGCAAGGTGTACTAAATGATCCCGCGAGCTCATTTCACCAACATGTTAAAGGATCTAGGGATTACCACCAATGTTCATTTTCAAAAGAATTAGAATGAAAATGGAATTAATGGACCGGATACCTCCTGATTCATCTTATGTCTGTAATACATCAGGGTAGATGAAACTGGAAAGTTTCCTCAATGGTTTGGTCATTTCCTGAATCATGCAAAACCTACTGCAGAAGATCCCGCTCTTTCAATTTTAGACGGCCATCTATCGCACACAAAAAATTCTGATGTGATACTGAAAGCAAGGGAACATTACACTACAATTTTGTGTCTACCCACCCACTGTTCACATAAATTGCAACCCCTTGATGTTGTAATATCTCCACTAAGCGTATATGCATTCGCAACATGTGGCATACATACTTTTAACTCAGATGTTCTTCAAGATAGCAATTTTATTGCGGGAGAAACAACAGAAACAGAGCACAATACCGAAATATCTTCATCGCAGGTTCAAAGATAATCGCCTAATGCTGATCCTGAGGAAAGAAGTAGATCACCAAGTATTCTCAACTGCCAAAACATTGTCATTGCTGCACATATAGAAAAGCTGCAAACAACAACGCAATCTTTTGCGCAAACTAATTCGAGATCGGCAGCACTTTCTCCTCCTCAAACTATATGATCCCCGGGATCATTTTCCCCCTCACCGTGTGATCACTTAGGACACAGTGGTGTCCAAAATGATCCTTTAGCCGTTTTTTTTTTAAATGCCAAGAAATATATTCGTTTATCAGAAAATGGTGAAATTGATGCATAAATAGTTTAGCAGATAAATTTTCTTAACAAAACGTGTTTTATTACTTTTCATGCATCCATTGTATCGAATCTGATAAGATTTTTTCTTAGAGGGATCATTTTGGACTACTTTCCCCTATACCTGTCGACAATCAACAATATTTGACAAATAGTGTTGCCATGCCACTTTGGCCAAAGCCGACTATCTGCACAACCTATTTTATGCATTATACTATTGTCTTAGAATGTTACAAAAATGAAATATATTTGAATTATGAAAAATAATAAATTCCGGATACTTTCTTAACATACTATAGTAAACAATGTTGTAGAAATATGAGTTGGCTGTCTCAAGATGTGTAGTTATTATTTTTTCTCGTCATTGAACATTTTGTACAACCTTTCTGATCTTCCTCAGAGTCTAAAATAAAGACAGTCGCCATCTGTACTGGTTCTGGATTCCCAGTGTTTACGGGAGTGCGACGAGTGCGTGCAGATCTGTACTGCACAGGAGAGATGCTGCACCGCGATTTGCTGGAAGCATGTCAGAGCGGAACCAGTGTCATTCTCACCAATCACAGCGATTCCGAGAGAGGATTCCTGTGCGATTTTCAGGAACATCTGGAAAAAGTTGTCTTGGACAGTAAAGTTAAGGTTTTGGTTTCCAAAACGGATAAAGACCCATTAATTACTCTATGAGTCGTTCACATTGATGTATTTTTATATTGCTTCAAATGTTGTTCGGTTGTTCTCAATGAAATTTGTTTTAGTTTGAATTTGTTTCTCCTTTCCATCTTGAAAATAAATAAGTTATAAAGATAATAACTATCAATACTTGAGTTCTGAGCTCAAGGACCATTTTGAGAAGTAACTAGAATATCTAGATCATTTTCTTTTTGAAAGAGTATCTAAAGATGCTTTGGTTATCTACTTACTCTTCACAAATAGGAACTTATATACTTATACAGGGTGTGTCTTTGACCACTGCATTAATTAAACCAAAGATTCCTCTCATCAAATGAAACACTTTTTGGCGCTCTAGTTCCTCGAAACTGAGTGCTTATCAATTTGCCCAAGTGTCTGTAATTTTCGAATTTTTCGATGAAAATGGTCTTAAACGATTTGGTTCGACTCACTGATCAAGAATCCTTGGTCGAAATTCATTCTGTCCGATAACTCTCGGACGGAATGAGCTAGACAGTTGAAATATTCAGAGTAGGTTTGGGAGATAAATATCTCGGCTAAGTGTTTATTGGGCGAAATCAGACAGATGGTTTCGGAGTAACAAAAAAAAAAAAATTTTTTAAAATAAAAATTCCAAATTGAATTTTTTTCAATACCTATGCAGTTTTTATTTTGTAGCTTTGACATCCTTTTTTCGAGTAAAATGAATGTTGGCGTAAAGTTTCCTATAAATATTATACATATTTTCCAAATATTAGTTATTTTATACTTCTACTTGTTTTCTAGTTATGGACTCGTGGATTCATAAAACTAAACGAAATTAGCATAAAGAAAGCATATAAAGTTTTTCTTGAGTCATTTCAAGAATATTCCATCGTTTTAGAACACTATATTATTCTTCATCATTTCTCCTTAAACGCACCGTTTTCGAGATATTCTTCATTGAATGTTTTAAAATGGAAAACTTCAGAAATTTCACTACTTTTATGGATCCGTCCCTGAGCGTTGGAATCCCGAATCAAGCTGTAAACCACGTTACCATGCCTTATTCTCGTCCGCCAACAATGTCATAGATAATTTATATGCGGGAGTGTATTAGCACATTGTGAAATCTTTAAACGCTTGGAACTTTTTACCTGAGCCAAATGGTAAAGGAAAAAAGTGTTTCATTTGATGAAAGGAATCTTTGGTTAAAATTAATGCAGTGGTCAAAGACTCACCCTGTATATTATCGTTCCTCATAGAATTGAGGAATGAATATCTCGGATGAGTTCGTTGTTGGGTAGAATTCGTCTATTGGTTTTGGATTGATAATTTTTGGCACTCTTGTGGAATGTAAATTCTTCTATGATGTTTGAATTCAATTTCTGCTAAGATCAAGTTCTTTCATAATAATCCATTGATATAATTCCCAACTCTGAGTAACCAATTCTGTCGGTGATATAATTTGTCTGTTTTTAACTCCAACAAGCTTATACTTTCGGAGATATGATTTTTCGAAATTTCAATAATGTATAGTACTTCTATGTTTTCACAGAATGCTATAATTATTCTATCTAAGCTTTATTATATGCTCTGTGTTCATACTCGTACATGTCATCCTGTTCTATTAGAGAGAGAGTCAGATTCATTTCAGCTATTTTAATTTGATTTCTTCCATGGTGCAGTTCTCATTCTCAGATTTCTCATTTAATCTTGATAAATAAACTATTATTTGAATTGAATTTCCTTTATGATGCAGTTCTATCATATGAATACATTGATATAATTCCCAACTCTGAGAAACCAATAATTTCGGAGATATAATTTGTCTTTTTGAACTAGAGCGCCAGAAAGCCCCTGTCCACAGGGCTTGAACCCATTTTTCATTTAACATTTTTCCAAATTCACCTCAGGTAAAAAGATACAGGCTGTTGAAATTAAAAAAAAAAAATCAGTTTTTTTTTGTAGCTTTGACATTCTTTTTTCGAATAAAATGAATGTTGGCGTAAAGTTCCTATAACTATGATACATATTTTCCAAATATTAGTTATTTTCTACTTCTACTGGAGTTCTAGTTATGGACTCGTGGATCCATAAAACTAAACGATATTAGCATAAAGAAAGCATATAAAGTTTTTCTTGAGTTATTCCAAGAATATTCCATCGTTTTAGAACATTATATTATTCTTCATCATTTCTCCTTAAACGCTCCGTTTTCGAGATATTCTGCATTGAATGTTTTAAAATGGAAAACTACAGAAATTTCACTACTTTTATGGATCCGTCCCTGAGCGTTGGAATCCCAAATCAAGCTGTAAACCACGTTACCATGCCTTATTCTCGTCCGCCAACAATGTCATAGATAATTTATATGCGGGAGTGTATTAGCACATTAACGCTTGTAACTTTTTACCTGAGCCGAATCTGGAAAAATGGTAAATGAAAAAAGTGTTTCATTTGATGAGAGGAATCTTTGGTTAAAATTAATGCAGTGGTCAAAGACTCACCCTGTATATCCCCGAATGAAGTTTGTGCCCCTAATCCATGATTTCAAGGCGGCTTGGAATTTTCTATGAACTACATGAGTCTGTTAATCATTAATTTCACACCTTGTATATCCCCGAAGTGAAAAAGCGATTTTAGAGGTAAGTAGGTACAATTAACATCAACATATATTCTACTCTTTCGTTTTCAACAATTTCCACAATCAGATAACAAAGTAGGTATCAGTTGATTATTTTGATTATCAGTTTATTAGGTATATGAATAGATCATTATACTTATGTTGATTGGCGAATGAGACAAGCATGTAATCACGCTCAAGATCATATTTTGATAGAGAATCGCAAAAATTATTGGTATTTCGTTTACTTACAAGAGAAAATGAGTGTCGATAGATTCACAAGGGATGAAGAGATGAATCTCATTGAATTAATTTCGCTAAATAGATGCATATAATATGATGCATCTCATTATAATTATAAAACTAATTATGTTAAAGATCTTCTTCTTTTAGTGCCGTGCAGATTCCTGCGTAGGCTTTCATCCTTATCTATTCCCATCATATGTTTCTATTGTACGCAGCATTCTGCAATGTTTGGAAGTCCTTTATCCCCGTCCACTGACGGATGTTTCTAAGTTATGATAACTTTCTTCTGCCTATTCCTCTTCTTCCTCCCTCAATTTTACCCTGAAGAATGAAGCATTGAAAGTGGTGGCGTTCTCCACGCAGTATGTGTCCGAGGTAACCGAGGTATGTTAAAGATAACATATGGAAAATGATCGCGACAGAAATGGAGGGAAAAACAGGTAAATGAAGTTATATTTTTAAAAATTTTTATTTCGTATCCTACTATACAGTTTTGTACAATTTTATGTTCATGATTTCGAGCTCTACGTTCTTGTTAGAATTTTTCTTCATAATCTAGAAGATGTCTGTCGTTGATGAGATTCTTGAAGGTACCTTCATCATCCCTGTTTTTTACGTTAAATGCACAGTTAAATGCACCTTTTCAATTTTTTTGCTTTAGATATTTCAAAATCAATTCATCCTGCTCTTCTTCCAAAATATGAAGCGCAAGTATATACTCCATTGCTAACGAATTATCACTGACGACTCACAGAACACAAATAATAAAGCCGACTGCAGTAGTTTCGATGCACCTAATGAAACCACTCAGACGACGCAGCGGACGCAAGCATTCGCTGCACGCTGTCACTGCATGCATCCGACGCACTAGTGAAACCAGGCCTTAACCTGAAAATTTCAAGTCAAATCCCAGATTACCTCAAAGAAAACATTCATGTTTTCTAACAATGCTCCTATAATCGCTTTATAAACTTAAATACATGAGATAATGCAAGAGATCGACTGCTTTGAAATTCTAAAAGTATTTATGAATCTCACGTTTCCAAATATCTTGGTATCGGAGCCAAACTTGGGGTGAAATTGCAGGTCTCATTATACTATCTTGTCTCAATATTTTGGATTCAATCTTTGATAGGAAATCCGAGTAAATTTTTTATATTGGCCACTTACTTGCTGAGATTTTAGTTCCACAAGTAATGAAGATCTTCTCTTATACAAGTTATTATTCCACCATCTATTTTCGTGAGAATCGGACCACAAAAATAAATTGTGCGTGGAGTTCCTCCGCACGAAAGAAGTGAACCTTCATAATGTAGAAATGACAATAGGAAGGTGTAGAAAACTACGAGCATGTGTTCGAGTGCCACGCATTCACTCTCGCTATGTCTATTTCTATTCTCCTTCCCCAGGAGCGTTGAACGTTTAACGCAACAGTGCTTTCATACCCCCCCTGGTAGCGTTTAACGTTTAACGCAACCTTGTTGGAAGTCACATTAGAAGTTTCACTTAAAAAAAAAACAAGTAAATGAAATAATGAATATTATAAATTGAAATAGAACAAAAAGTACGTATTTCAGCTAATTTCCCGACGCTCACACTGTTTACTTAGCTGCATAGCAAGCACACCACGCGCATGTGCTTGGGAACTACCGACTCACTCTCTTTCTCTCTCCTACTTCCTACCTTTGTGTACCTTTCTTTCTCTCTCCCTCTTACGTTGGAGTATTGGACACTAATCGTTGCTAACGCTCGCGCTAGCCTGTAAGAGGTATACTACGCGCAAGCGTTCGAGTGCCACGCATTCACTCTCGCTCTGTCTCTTTCTATTCCCCCTCCCCAGGAGCGTTGAACGTTTAACGCAACAGTGTTTTCATATCCCCTCCATGATAGCGTTAAACGTTTAACGCAACCTTCTTGGAAGTCGCATTAGAAGTTTCACTTAAAAAAAACAAGTAAATGAAATAATGAATATTATAAATTGAAATAGAATAACAAGTACGTAGTTCAGGTAATTTCACGATGCTCACACTGTTTACTTAGCTGCATAGCAAGAAAACCACGCGCATGTGCTTGGGATCTACCGACTCACTCTCTTTCTCTCTCCTACTTTCTACCTTTGTGTACCTTTCTTTCTCTCTCCCTCTTACGTTGGAATATTGGACACTACTCGTTGCTAACGCCTATAACAGGTATACTTCGGGCACTCTAGCTCTGTCTCTTTCTAATCCCCCTCCCCAGGAGCGTTGAACGTTTAACGCAACAGTGCTTTCATACCCCCCTCCCATGGTAGCGTTAAACGTTCAACGCAACCTTGTTGGAAGCAGCATTAGAAGTTTCACTTAAAAAAAAATTTCATCTTAACTCTGAACTACTATCGTTGGGTGAAATTTGACCCCACTCTCTAAATTTCACTGAATAATTTCGCGCAGCTTTGATCTCAAGCACTGGCGTTCTATGTATTCCTACACTTCAGTGCATCGTTTCGTTTAGTGTTTTAGTTTCATTCTAATTGATCAGAAGATATTTGAATTTGGGGTCAGATCTGACCCCACGATAGTAGTTGTGTAATTTTTTTTTTGGTAATTACATCAAAATGAATAATGATTTCGCGAGCATTGACGGTGTAGGGGTGACATCCGACAATGTTTTCGAGTATTTACATCTAGAAGGGATGCACCAGACGTTGTTGAGGCTAGCCTTGACCATATTGACCTAAATAGTATTGACATTGACATCGCGAATGAACACTATCATGATACAGCGTTTGTAATTAGTAAGGGGTATCTAATATCGGACTTATCGGAAGAGAAAGTTGATTCTACAGCAGACCATGAAGTTTCTACGAACTATTACTACAGACCGAGCCGAATACATTAATGGGCTCAAAACCTTCTTGCAACCTCAAAAGTGCCATTTCACTAAATATATTAGGTCAAAAACATGGTCATTATTTTTTTTGTAATAAATTTTTTGATCCAAATTTTCTGTCACAGACGAAGGCCATATGATTTTCAATTAGACAAACTAGAAAAATCATTGCAATTTCTTATTTTCTTTATAATGGATCAATCGAAAAGTTATATTAATTTTTGGTCGGAAATCAAAGCATATTTTTATTTTATTCGTACACTAGCTGCCCGCCCCGGCTTCGCACAGTTGAAATGCTGATACTATATATTCTACAGAATTTCTTTATATACAACTTTCACAGCATTCTTGTCGTTAGACAATACAAACATGTTATCTTCAGAGGTTACTCTTGAAAGAGCGACATATAATTGGCTCAAATATAAGCCTGTAGCGTTGAAAGTTGGACCCTGCGATTTATTCATGGTCATTGAAAAATATATCATTAGCGGAAATTGTAGGCGTTTAAATTGGATCAGTACATCATATGGATCAGAGGAATTCGGGGAATCAATACATCTATCCTGGCTGAGGCGAGCCTCACGCTCTACAGATGATCCCTATCCTGGCAGTGCCGGCACCCCGGTCGGTACCACCGCAACCACTATGTCCCTTCATTTTAAATCTGCAATATCTTCGAAAATATTCATTTAAATTACATGCTGTAAATGGCCATATTGATCAATATTAAATGCACAATGCATTTAAGGTACTTAATTGAATAAGGATCAATGCTGTATCGCTTAAAATAGCTTCGTAATCAAGCCATTATTTCTCGCAGAATGTAAAGGATAAAAAATGGTTATTGTGGGTTATCCTTAAGAGACAGACATATACCATCGCGGACTTTTTTGTAGACCATTGTGAGGTGTACCATACTGTACTACATTATTTTGATCTATCTCGTAGGGTTCAGCCAGCGTTTGCAATGTAAGCGCAAAAAATGTGTTTATTTACGACATCACATTAGTAACCTCTAAAATTATCAGTGTTTCTTTAATATATTATGCATGTATTATACATGTAAACCTTCCTATTGATTCACTCTATCTTTTAAAAAAAAACCGCATCAAAATCCGTCACTTAGTTTCAAAGATCTAAGCATACATAGGAACAAACAGACAGCGGGAAGCGACTTTACTTTATAATATGTAAGGATGTCAAATAAATCAGAAATAACTTTTTCAAACCACATGGTTGTGTTCTTTAAACTTATTGAAGTATTCGAAGTAAAAATGGGTTCAAGCCCTGTGGACAGGAGCTTTCTGGCGCTCTAGTTCAAACAGACAAATTATATCTCCGAAAGTATTGGTTTCTCAGAGTTGGGAATTATATCAATGTATTCATAGGATAGAACTGCATCATAAAGGAAGTTCAATTCAAATGATAGTTTATTTATCAAGATTAAATGAGTAATCATGAGAATGATAACTGCACCATGGAAGAAATCAAATTAAATCTGGCCAATTTTGCCATATAACGAACTTAACCGAGATATTCATCTCCCTAACCTACTCTGAAAATTTCAACTACCTAGCTCATTCCGTTCGAGAGTTATATCTATGTCTATGGATGAAAAGCAGTCTCACTACTCTCAGATCTCTTACTTCATGTTCCGTTCCGAAATGTAAGACTATTCTGAGAAAAACTAATTTCGGAGCAAACAACTGAGATTTTTCTCACTTCGCTCACAATTCTTCGATTGATTAGATAATGACATGTCTCAGGAAAATAAATTGACATTATGACAATTCATACATAGAATAATTATATCATTGAGTGACAACGTTGAAATACGATTTATTATTAAAATTTTGAAAAATCATATCTCCGAAAGTATTAGCTTGTTAGAGTTAAAAATGATTGGATCTTATGGTAAAACAGCTTATTGAAAAAAATTTAATTTTGAATTTGTTTGGAAAAAAAAAATTTTTTTTTCGTTACTCCGAAACCATCCGTCCGATTTTGCCCAATAACGAACTTAGCCGAGATATTTATCTCCCAAACCTACTCTGAAAATTTCAACTGTCTAGCTCATTCGGTTCGAGAGTTATCGTGCCTACGGCCAGCCGGCCGGACCGGCCGGACAGAATGATTTTAGACCACGGATTCTAGATCAGTGAGTCGAACCAAATCGTTTAAGACCATTTTCATCGAAAAATTCGAAAATTACAGACATTTGGGCAAATTGATAAGCACTCAGTTCCGAGGAACTAGAACGCCAAAAATAACACAATATCAAGCACTATAATTCATTTATGACTAATTAGTTAATGGGGTCATTGGAGACCCCACGATACTAGTTATATTAGTGTGAATAAGCCATAGTAGTTGGCGGTTGGAAAATGTTTTCCCGTGTTATTATTAATATTCAACTTCATGCAGTATCTCGTGAGGGTGTGTGTGAGGCATGAATAGACAACTAGCACATGCGCGCTAAAGTTCCTGACTTTACGTCAGTGCTTTTTAAGAATTCTTCATATGATCGAAACGGAAAAACAAGGTTAGTTTAAAATTGTATATGGTTCACAAAGTCTATAGTCTGAGGTGTTTGCCGAATAACTCAAATAAGAACGTTATGCAAATACCTACAACATTACTGCTATTTACCTATGTCGGAGTTATACACACCATATATCTCTCTATTGTTGACGTTATAGTTTTCTCACGTAAGTACGAACGTAAACAGAAAAGTTTTATATTTGAGTTATTAGAACAGATAAATATGCAGGAAATCCGCGAAAAATGTATGTATTACGCTTAATTTAAGATAACTTTTATCGTTCATTATATTTTCCTTCTTGAGATAACGGTTCTCAAATAACTAGGGCTTCACATAAGACGAGAGTAGGCGAGAGTATAAAAAATCTAGTCTCGGTCTCGCCAGTTCCCAAAAAATTAAGTCTCGTTTAAGTCTCGGTCTCGTCTCGTTATCAGTTGCCTCGTCGCGATTCTGAATAACGATAATAAATATTATAATATATAAACGAAATGGTAGATAACATTGAATAATTTTGTAAAGCTATATTTATTACCTACGCTCTCATACAAAAATATTTCTGCTTGTACATATTTTTTTAAATTTTAAACACTGTCGATATCATCTTTTATATTACTCGATGACCAAGAATTCAAACATAATCTTTCAACAGGTACGGATGTAGCCATTAATAAATCATCGGCCATCTTGGAAAGTGTTGGAACTTTTTCATGTACTTTCCTCCATTCTAAAATACAATTTTCATTCCTATTTGCTCTTTCTAACAGCAAATCGTCGGCGACACCGCAAAACCAAGTAACTGATAAAAATTCAAAAATGAGATTTGGGCGGTAATTATTTAATTGTGTTTATAAGGACAGGTGTGGAAATTCTTTTCAAAGAGTAAACAGACCCCGAGATTATCAATATCAAGTGGTTTGTAACTATTTTGAATTTAAACTAATTCATCAATCCAAAATTATGAAGTTTTTAGTGCCTTCTAAAAATGTTGGGTTTTGCAGTTACTTGGTTTTGCGGTGTCGCCGACGAAATCTTATTCAAACTCATATTGACAATCTCCGAAATTATTGGTTTCTCAGAGTTGGGAATTATATCAATCTATTATTATGATAGAACTGTATCATAAAAGAAATTGAATTCAAATAATAGTTTATTTATCAAGATTAAATGAGCAATCTGAGAATGAGAACTGCACCATGGAAGAAATCAAATTAAAATACCTGAAATGAATTTGACTCTTTCTTATAAAACAGGATGAAATGTACGAGTATGAACACAGATCATATAATAAAGCTTAGATAGAATAATTATAGCATTCTTTGAAAACATAGAAGTACGTACGATTCATTATTGAAATTTAGAAAAATCATATCTCCGAAAGTATTAGCTTGTTGGAGTTGAAAATGATATCGATGAATTTTAATGGTAAAACTGCATCTTAAATAAAAATTACAGACATTTGGGCAAATTGATAAGCACTCAGTTCCGAGGAACAAGAGCGCCAAAAAGTGTAATTCCCTTTCTGGGATTTGAGCTCGCCTTCTCTCGTTCCGAAACCGAAAACCCGACTGACTAGACGAAACGACTATCGGGCTCCTCGTACGATCTTGTCGATCTCCGGTATTAGAATAAAACGTCGGTACTTACCTGGGATATATATTCTTAATTTTCACTTTTCGACATAAAATCGCCACATGGGGGTTTATTTGACGGTTTTTTACTCTTATCTCTCTAAGTCGATTTTGACGTTTCTCAAACCAACTATTAGCAAGGAATTAGACAATGTCATGTCTCAGGAAAATAAGTTGACATTATGACAATTCATACATAGAATAATTATATAATTCTGTGAAAACGTAGAAATACGATTTTTTATTGAAATTTTGAAAAATCAATTCTCCGAAAGTATTAGCTTCTTAGAGTTAAAAATTATATCATTGGATTCTTATGGTAAAACTGCTTATTGAAATAATTTTATTTGGAATTTGTTATGTAAAAAAAAATTTTTTTTGTTACTCCGAAACCATCTGTCCGATTTTGCCCAATAACGAACTTAGCCGAGATATTTATCTGCCAAAACTACACTGGAAATTTCAACTCTCCTGCTCATTCCGTTCGAGAGTTATCGTGCCTACGGCCGGCCGGACAAAATGAATTTCGACCACGGATTCTTGATCAGTGAGTCGAACCAAATCGTTTGAGACCATTTTCATCGAAAAATTCGAAAATTACAGACATTTGGGCAAATTGATAAGCACTCAGTTCCGAGGAACTAGAGCGCCAATAAAAACGGTTAAATGTTTCCAAGCTTTCACGTTCCATCCGAAAACAAACAACAACTCAAGTATATTTTCAAAGTTCAATATAAAACTGGCTCTCAAATGTTCCACGAAAATTAAGCAACTTCTAGGAAATACATTCGATAAAACTCCGGATATGTTAAAATGGGAACTGGCTTTCAAATCTTCCATGAAAATTAAGCAACTTCTAGAAAATACATTTGATAAAACTCCGGATATGTTAAAATCGGGTATACCTATATGAAATTAAATGTTTAAATTGCAGCAAGTGCTACGTCGGATAAACAACCAGAAACATTCTCACACAGTATAAAGAGCATTCGGGGGGACACATTCGGAACATCATTCAATTTAAGAAAATTCCGTCAAATTGTTGAAAAATTGCAATAAATTGTACTTAAGAACTCTTGAAGGGATCGAAATGTATAAGAGTATTTTACTCAATTATGATCTGTTAACAACCTATTAACAAGTCATTATTCTCACTAATAGGTGTAGACTAAGGGAATCACGTCAATCCATACTTGAGTGTTGAAATAGATAGCATGCTTTAGTAACGCTTCGTCTTTGAAGTGTTGAAATAAATTAATAATGAATTAATATTTGCTCGATTATTCATGTTTGAAACTATTGTCCACCCACCTCTATTGGACACTCTTAATCAAATTTGGCATCGATAGTTACTTTTTTCTCAGCTTTTATAATATATAGGTAATACATTTTAATACCATTTTAATGACGTACGTAATATTCCAGATGGGTATAACTTCGAAACCGATGCAATGGTCACCCATCCAGCTACTGAATTCACCCAAGGCTGCTCGGTTCTCCAACAATATAGATTCGATCGTGTTCGAACTTGGAATTCGGCTTTTGGTTAGGTTTTAAAGGCTCTCGCAAAATTTCAGCGATCTCGGACGGATAGTTCCTGATATATAGAATTTTTTTCAATGATCTTTTTAAAATCTTCTAGTGATACGATCCTCACGAAATTTTGCAAGAACTCTCGAGTCGGCACTCTACAACTAATTCCCATGTTTGAATTGGATCAGATTCGTATTTTTCGAGTTTTGGAGGAAATAACAACCAAATTTCGAATGGGTATAACTCCAAAACCGATTATGCCTATTAACAAACTCAAATTTCGCATTCAGATGCACAACCCACCCTAAAAAGTGCAAGTCGTTATCTCTTCCTGTTCTTAGGTTATCGGGGCATAAATAGTATTTTTTGGCGCTCTAGTTCCTCGGAACTGAGTGCTTATCAATTTGCCCAAATGTCTGTAATTTTCGAATTTTTCGATGAAAATGGTCTTAAGCGATTTGGATCGGCTCACTGATCAAGAATCCGTGGTCGAAATTCATTCTGGCCGGCCGGCCGTAGGCACGATAACTCTTGAACAGAATGAGCTAGAGAGTTGAAATTTTCAGAATAGGTTTGGCAGATAAATATCTCGGCTAAGTTCGTTATTGGGCAAAATCGGACAGATGGTTTCGGAGTAACAAAAAAAAAATTTTTTTGTTACAGAACAAATTCCAAATTAAATTTTTTTCAATAAGCAGTTTTATCATAAGAATCCAATGATATCATTTTTAACTCTAACAAGCTAATACTTTCGGAGATATGATTTTTCAAAATTTCAATCTAAAATCGTATTTTTACGTTTTCACAGAATGATATAATAATTCTATGTATGAATTGTCATAATGTCAACTTATTTTCCTGAGATATGACATAGTCTCTTGCTAATAGTTGGTTCGAGAAACGTCAAAATCGACTTAGAGAGACAAGGGTAAAAAACTGTCAAATAAACCCCCATGTGGCGATTTTATGCCGAAAAGTGAAAATCAAGAATATATATCCAGGTAAGTACCGACGTTTTATTCTAATACCGGAGATCGACAAGATCGTACGAGGAGCCCGATAGCCCGGGGGTCTTATCCGTCGAGTTTTCGGTTTCGGAACGAGAGAAGGCGGGACTTTTTGGCGCTCTAGTTCCTCGGAACTGAGTGCTTATCAATTTGCCCAAATGTCTGTAATTTTTGGCGCTCTAGTTCCTCGGAACTGAGTGCTTATCAATTTGCCCAAATGTCTGTAATTTTCGAATTTTTCGATGAAAATGGTCTTAAACGATTTGGTTCGACTCACTGATCAAGAATCCGTGGTGGAAATTCATTCTGTCCGGCCAGCCGGTCCGGCCGGTCCGGCCGTAGGCACGATAACTCTTGAACGAAAGGAGTCAGAGGATTGATATTTGCAAGGTGGGTTTGGAGCGTAAAAATCTCGGCTAAGTTCGTTAATGGGCAAAATCCATCAAGCGGTTTCGGAGTTATGGCCGATTTTAATAAAACACATTTTTTATGAATATTTCCTAAACCGATCACTCGATCTATCTGAAATTTAGCATCAAATTGTAGAATCATCACCTTCATACGTATGTGAAGTTTTGTACTGACCAGGTTACTGCAAAGTGTCAAAAAAAAATTTTGAAAATTTAAATTTTTTTTCTTAAGATAATTCTCCAACGGGATGAGCTAGGCAGTTGAAATTTAGAGAGTAGGTTAGGGAGATTAATATCTCAGTTGAGTTCGTTATTGGGCAAAATAGGCCAGATGGTTTTGGAGTAACGAAAAATAATTTTTTTTACAAGTAACAAATTTCAAATTGAATTTTTATTTAAGATGCAGTTTCACCATAAAAATCCATTGATATCATTCTCAACTCCAACAAGCTAATACTTTCGGAGATATGATTTTTCGAAATTTCAATAATGAATCGTACTTCTATGTTTTCACAGAATGTTATAATTGTTCTATCTAAGCTTTATTATATGATCTGTGTTCATACTCGTACATGTCATCCTGTTCTATAAGAGAGAGTCAAATTCATTTCAGCTATTTTAATTTGATTTCTTCCATGTTGCAGTTCTCATTCTCAGATTGCTCATTTAGTCTTGATAAATAAACTATTATTTGAATTGACGAAAGGAGTTAGCGGATTGAAAATTGCAAGGTGGTTTTGGAACGTGAATATCTCGGACAAGTTCGTTAATGGGCGAAATCCATCAAGGGGATTCGGAGTTATGGGCGATTTTAGTAAAAATATTTTTTATGAATATTTCCGAAACCGATCACTCGATCTATCTGAAATTTAGCATCAAATTGTAGAATCATGACCTTTATACGCATGTGAAGTTTTGTATTGACCAGAGTACCGCAAAGTGTCAAAAACAAAATTTGAAAATGTGGTGCACTTCTCATTCTCATGATTGCTCATTTAATCTTGATAAATAAACTATTATTTGAATTGAATTTCTTTTATGATGCAGTTCTATCATAAGAATACATTGATATAATTCCCAACTCTGAGAAACCAATACTTTCGGAGATATAATTTGTCTGTTTGAACTAGAGCGCCAGAAAGCTCCTGTCCACAGGGCTTGAACCCATTTTTATTTAAGATGCAGTTTCATCATTAAAATCCATCGATATCATTTTCAACTCCAACAAGCTAATACTTTCGGAAATATGATTTTTCTAAATTTCAATAATGAATCGTACGTACTTCTATGTTTTCACAGAATGCTATAATTATTCTATGTAAGCTTTATTATATGATCTGTGTTCATACTCGTACATTTCATCCTGTTCTATAAGAAGGAGTCAAATTCATTTCTGCTATTTTAATTTGATTTCTTCCATGGTGCAGTTCTCATTCTCAGATTGCTCATTTAATCTTGATAAATAAACTATTATTTGAATTTAATTTCCTTTATGATGCAGTTCTATCATATGAATACATTGATATAATTCCCAACTCTGAGAAACCAATACTTTCGGAGATATAATTTGTCTGTTTGAACTAGAGCGCCAGAAAGCTCCTGTCCACAGGGCTTGAACCCATTTTTATTTAAGATGCAGTTTCATCATTAAAATCCATCGATATCATTTTCAACTCCAACAAGCTAATACTTTCGGAAATATGATTTTTCTAAATTTCAATAATGAATCGTACGTACTTCTATGTTTTCACAGAATGCTATAATTATTCTATGTAAGCTTTATTATATGATCTGTGTTCATACTCGTACATTTCATCCTGTTCTATAAGAAGGAGTCAAATTCATTTCTGCTATTTTAATTTGATTTCTTCCATGGTGCAGTTCTCATTCTCAGATTGATCATTTAATCTTGATAAATAAACTATTATTTGAATTTAATTTCCTTTATGATGCAGTTCTATCATATGAATACATTGATATAATTCCCAACTCTGAGAAACCAATACTTTCGGATATATAATTTGTCTGTTTGAAGTAGAGCGCCTGAAAGCTCCTGTCCACAGGGCTTGAACCAATTTTTTAATGATTTTTTTTAAATTTTCTAGTGATACGATTCTCACAAAATTTCACAAACGTCTTTGCGTTAGCATTGTACAACTAGTATTGGTTGATGACAAAATTATTACCCGGAAACCGTCAGGCCGATTATGCCCATCAACGAACTTTGCCGACGTATTTAGACGGTTATCGTCGTTGTCTTTTTCCGCTTTCAAGTTATCGTGAAAACGGCCGGCTGCAGAGAATCAAATTTGACCTCTACTTCTTGATCAGTGAGTCGAATTTAATTGTTTGGGCAAAATGATAACGCGATGTAACCCAGAACATGCGCGCAAAAATCTCCATTTGAACATAACTCACATCACATAACCCAATATTTCCAAGATAACATTAACTATCGTTATCTGCAAGGTTGTCAGATTGTTCCTTGTTACCGAGATTTTGAGATATTGCGTCCAAATAGTGGAAACTTATCGTGAGAGATGCGCATAAACACAGTTAAAGGCAATGGGTGCCCAACATCCCAACTCGCACTTAAGCCGGTTCAATCAAATGGGCGGGAACTATCAAACAAGTGAGCAGTTTTAAGTCCGCACTCCGCATGTGCCCTTAAGAATTCCAGACTTCCTATCTGTAGTACAATAGTGACAATAGTGTTGAAGCGGTTAGCAGAGTGACTAGTGAGCATTTCTAGCTTAACATTCCACTAGGCCTTGTTGCCTTTGACTGAGGCTTGTTGAATCTTCCGGGAAGGCCAGGAATCATATATAGCGTCAATTAGATGAACTGACATTCATTGAAACTTCCAATTACTTTTAGTATAGGTGAGTCGATCCCTCTTTATGTTATAGGAACTTATCCTACTTATCTCTTTCCTCTCTTATTTACTGATTTTCTATTTGTTTATCCTTGTTAACGAGTGTTAGTGGAGCTCGTAGGCGCTTGTTTTACGACTCTCCGACTCTCTCAATTCTTACTTGTTTTTTCGAAGAAATACTGTCACGAAATTCGTCTCAGATGACATCGCTCCAGAATCCTTAAAAAAAGATCTGTAAGTGTGTTTTTGTGTATGTTAGTCTAGTCAACAATTATTGCTTAGGTCAAAATTTTTGCGTATTCTCCGGAAATTATGATTTTGGTGTCATTCGATTCGGAATGGCATGTAGATAGTTTTTGGTAAAATGCTAAGGCCGCCCGCGAAAATTGCAATAGTTATAAACAATTAAGTGAAAAAAAAGAAGGAGGTTAAGGTTTTCGCCAATATCTCTAAAACTATTTGAGATAATTCAAATTTGAAAAAAGATTCAAATAGAAGAAATTTAAAAAAAAAACATCCTTTCTGTTGGAACTATATAGGACCAATAATTATAATTTTCCTAGAGGGTTGAAAATACGCCCGAAAACGGCTTCTCCAGCTTGCGCAGGCCTCGCCCCCTTCGTACCTTTGATGAATAAATATTGTTTAAACTTACTGAATATGAAAAAAAAAATGGAAAAATTCAGGCGCCTGCAATAATCCGTGATCGAAAAATGTTTATCGCGATTTTTCAATTATCCATTAGTTAATTAACAATTTTTTGTTGCACGAGCATTAACATTGCAAGTACGATAATTATTAAACTATTGATATGAGAATGTTCTTCTTTCGTGGAGAAATTTTTAAAAGGTCTTAGAATAGATTTCTCTTCGAAAATTTTAAAAATTGTTAATTTTCGTTTTGTTATGAACAATTTACTCAAGTGAAAAATTATAAACCTTCCATTTATAATATTACTATTGATCCGTTTTATTATGATCCGAAACTACTTAAAAATGATTTTTAATAATTTTTATCTCCTATTGTTTAAAACATTGTTATAAACCAATGCGTTGTTTATGAGATAACTTAAAGTTTTATTTTGAAAACATAATTGAAGTTTTTTAATTTTTCACTTAAGTAAATTGTTAATAACAAAACGAAAAATAACAATTTTTCAAATTTTCCAACGGGAATATATTCCAAGATCTTTGAAAAATAGCTCCACGAATGGAAAAAATTCTCAGATTAATAGTTTAACAATTATCTCACTTGCAATTTTGTCTGTAATTTTCGGATTTTTTGCCGAAAATGGTCTCAAATGATTGGGGTCGACCCCCTGATGAAGAATTCGAGGTCAAATTTGATTCCGTCCAGCCGGCCGTCAGTTGGCACGATAACTTAAGAACGGAAAGAGATAGCGACTTAAAATTTTCAGGGTAGGTGGTGCATCCCAATACGACGGACAAGTTCGTTAATAGGCATTATCGGACCAATGGTTTGTTTTCAACTCCGATAGAACTGAAAGTTGGTGAGTAGTTGTGGAAACAACCCTAGGGACGTTTGTGGAATTCTGTGCGAATCAAATCACTAGAAAATTAAAATAGAATATATTAAAAAATATTAGTTATGTCACGATAACCTGAGAACGGAAAGAGATAGCGACTTGACATTTTCAGGTTAGTTTGTGCATCTGAATGCGACATTTGAGTTGGTTTATAGGCAAAATCGGCCAAACGGTTTTGGAGTTATACCCATCTGAAATTTGATTGTTTTTTCCCAATTTTCTCAATAACTCAAAAAATACAAAACCGATTCAATTCAATGGATTTGCGTATTTGTCCAAATGCATATTATCAACAATTTCCCCAATAAACTTAATTGAAATTTTATTTTCTCAATAAAGTCCATTTATTATGATTATTGTTTAACGGATATCCAATTTCCATAATTTTCATTGGTGTTACTAATAAGTGAAATATATTTATCATGAAATTACTTTATGTGAGTGCTTTCAAAATTTTATTAATTCAAATTATTCTGTTTAAATATATGAATATACAAGCCATTTAAAATATGCTTTGATAAACTTGAAAATTATCATATTTGTCCATCACGTTCAGTGATTTCCTGGAAGTTTAATATACGAATGTGGTAAGACGTGATAAGTTTATAAAATATATATCCTTTTAGTCGAAGTTGAAGTTGCCGCACTGGAGAGATTTCCTTTTATTACACCCATAGGAGATTAAGTTCCAATTTCCCGTATAACAATTCGTTATCGTCCGAATATTTCGTTATCCGATCGTAACGACTGAATAACTTTCTTAAAGTTAAAGCAAAACTCTATCGAATCTATATCCAAACTTTAAAGATAATCTGTATACATCATAGCCATCCCTAATATATAAATTCGACAAAGACTAGGTAAAGATCTTACAAACAATATCTGTATCGATAATCGATATCTATTCGCTACGCATTCAGTAAGAAAATCGCTAACGGTTATCTTTAATCCCTCTGTAAAGAATATATAACGATATTCGGAGATATTCCTATATCAAAAAACTTTGTAGGTTCTATACTATTCCGTGATTAAATTCTTTATCGAAAATTCACGATGAATCGATAGACAATAGATACAGTTTTCAGAGAAAAATAATATACTTCTACTACTTCTAGATATATACTCTGCTTCTACTCTACTGTACTATCTGCTTTCCTTTCAATAATGAAATGTAAATATCACATGCCAAACGCATACAACGCGTTGTCGCGTTGAAATTCAATGATATTACAATATTTAATACTTTTTAATTTAATGCACACTACACAGGAACAGATCTTTGTTAAAATCGGGATTGTCCTACTGTTCATAGGTTTCCTATATATGTAGTGTTATGTTGGCATTCATTACAGTAAGTTCATTTTTAATTCCACAACAAGGACATATTTTGTTGTCTTTCCGTCCATTGGATCGAAAATGGTCAGGCAAGTTTATTCGAATAAAGCTCATGATAATATAAATATTGATCACTAGCAATATAGGTATTGTATCATCAGTAATCAGCTAATCACTTACAGGTCATGTGTGAACTCTTATGTATCACAGCTTAGTACTGTCATCACTGGAGGGAATGTTATTGTTGATGTTTATGCCTTCAATAACTGTGGTAACAAATCAAAATAAATTATGATACGTAGTATTGATTATAGCGTATGAGTAAAAAATGTAAAATAAAGTGATGAAGTTCTTACACTGATATTCCTTCCACAGCATTCCTTCATCGTATCATTAATATTACGGTTAAGTACCATTATTTCTACGAATTTTATTATGCGGGGCTACCATTTTCTTTTTTTGTCTAAGATTTAATGGTGAATATTCAGTCTCCGATCGACAGTTATATCGCATGATTTTATTATGTGTATCCATTGCACCAATCCGTCGTTAATATACACGCACTTGTGATACCCTACAACAAGGTTAGTGGATGGATGGATAGGTAAGGTGGTGGTCAGATCGAATATTGGAGCTAAGGTATGCAGGTTCGAATCCAAATGAGGGACGAAAATTTAATTTAATACGTTAATACAATATGTGGTATAATAGGGGTAAAATGAGAGGGATGATTGAGATATTCGAACGATGAAACGCAGAATTATTAGAAAAACATTTAAAATTATGTTTTTCCACCGTAATTGTTATTAATTCTTGCTCCCAAAATAGGTATCTGTTCGATAAAGAATTTCTGTATTAAAACTTTACCGTTTGGATGATAGTTTTTCGTTATTTGATCTGTATCAAAGGAGTAGAGGTTTTTGATAACGTTTTGTTGCTGGTTCAGATAGCGATTTTTCGTTAGCGTACCGGACATTCAGATATTCTACCTCTAACGAATCGATAACGAATTGTTATACGGGTTCGAAGTCATAAACTGATATTTTCGCACTCATTTTTGGGAATCTTTTTCCTTGAAACAGAGTGCTTATCGATTTGCCCAAATGTCTGTAATTTTCGAATTTTTGGCTGAAAATGGTCTTAAACGATTTGGTTCGACTCACTGATCAAGAATACGTGGTCGAAATCGATTCTGTCCGGCCGGTTCGGCTGGCCCTCCGTTAACACGATAACTCTCGAACGAAAGGAGTTAGAGGATTGAAATTTGCAGGGTAGGTTTGGAGCATAAATATCTCGGACAAGTTCGTTAACGGACGAACTCCACCGAACGGTTTCTGAGTTATGGCCGTTTTTAGTGAAAATATTTTTTATGAATATTTCCGAAACCGATCACTTGATCTATCTGAAATTTAGCATCGAATTGTAGAATAATGATCTTTATATGCATGCAAAGTTTTGCATTGATCGGGTTGCCGTAAAGTGTCAAAAAGAAATTTAAAAATTTTCAAATTTTGTTTCTACAATAACTCTCAAACAGATATAGCTAGGCAGTTGAAATTTTCATAGTAGATTTGGGTGATAAATATCTCGGTTGTATTATTGGGCAGAATCGGTCTGATGGTTTCGGAGTAAAGGAAACAACATTTTATTTTACATCACAAATTTCTAATTAATTTTTTTTTGAGATGCAGTTTTATCATAAGAATCCATCAAAATCATTTTCAACTCTAACAAGCTAATACTTTCGGAGATATGATTTTTCAAAATTTCAATAATAAATCGTACTTCTATATTTTCACAGAATGCTCTAATTATTTTATCTATGAATTATCGTATGATCTGTATTCACACATGTCATCTTGGACTTGCTTCCAACTTTTTCGTAAGAGTGACAACAGGTGTCAGAAAATATGGTACAAAAGAGTGGGAAAGCCCTGTGGACAGGAGCTTTGACGCTCTTGATCAAATTTTGACGAATTATATCTCCGAAACTATTGGTTTCTCAGAGTTGGGAATGATATCGATGGATTCTTATGATCGAACTGGATCATAAAATGAAATAAATTAAATGAGAATCCATTGATATCATTCCCAACTCTGATAAACCAATAGTTTCGGAGATATGATTCGTCAAAATTTGATCAAGAGCGTCAAAGCTCCTGTCCACAGGGCTTTCCCACTTTTTTGTACCATATTTTCTGACACCTGTTGTCACTCTTACGAAACCAATAATTTCGGAGATGAATTGTTGAGTTTCAACAAGAGCGCCAAAGCTCCTGTCCACAGGGTTTTCCTCTTTTTCTAGTGAGTAAAAATAATTCATTAATGGGGATACTGGAAAAATTAAACTACTTTCATACAATAAACTGATAAAAATATTTTAAATGATAACATTTTGTCTGCGGCCTTGGCGACAATTAACCGAAGCCCAAGCTTAATCAAATTCATTCGTAACAGTTTCCTTCAACAGAAAACTCACCATTGTTACCATAAAATATTAAGAACTTCCTTGAAACGCGTATATGAATAGGACATTGTGACCCAGAGAGAAATTGGAGACCGACTTCTCCGAAGATCAAGTGAAATATTACCTGCTAGCAGGGTTGCCATGTAGCTTTATTGAATATACCCCAGATGATGCCAAGTTTTTCCTCAAAGTTGTCATATTTTTCTCAATGTTTATAAAACACGATTTTTTGCGCGTATGTTCTGGGGAACATCGCGTTATAGTTTTGCCCAAATGTTTGTAACTTTCGAATTTTTTGACGAAAATGGTGTCAAACGATTTAGCTCGACTGCCCAATGAAGAATTCAAGGTCAAATTTGATTCTGTCCGGCCGGCCGTCCGGCCGTTGCCACGATAACTTGAGAACGAAAAGAGCTAGCGACTTGAAATTTTCAGAATGGGTGACGCATCCCAATACGACGGACGAGTTCGTTAATGGGCATAATCGGCCCAGTGGTTTCCGAGTAATAATTTTGTTTTCAACTAATATAAATCCGATCGAATTGAAACTTGGTGAGTAGGTGTAGAATATGATCCTAAGCACGTTTGTGAAATTTTGTGTGAATGGTATGGCTACCAAATTTTAAAAAAATTATTAGAAAATATTTTTGTTGTCACGATAACTTGAGAACGGAAAGAGATAGCGGCTTGAAGTTTTCAGGTTAGGATGTGCACCATAACGCGACATTTCAGTTCGTTTATGAGCATAATCGGTCGAACGGTTTCATAGTTATAGCCATCTGAAATTTGGTTGTTTTTTGTTCCTCATTAACTCGAAAAATACTGAACCGATTGAATTCAAACATGGTAATTAGTAATTTTGTAAGAACCGTACACCTAGAAAATTCGAAAAAAATTACGAAAAAAAATTTTTAAGAACCGCCCCTATAAAATTTCAAAAAAAATTGGTTCAAGAAGAATGGACAATAAAAGATACGAGCAAAAGCTTCTGACTTCACGTCAGCGCTTGTTAATGTATTCAATCTGAATATCGTATTAAATTTAACTCGAAGAATTGGTTCAGGTACTGACGTGAAGTCAGGATCTTTTACGCATATGTTCTATTGTCTACTCACCTCTATTGGACACTATCTATCGAATGTAGCATCCGTTTATACCGTTTTCTCAGCTTTTATAATATTTGAATTCATTTAATACTATTTTAATGACATATGTCAGTAACGACATAATTTTTAATTCTCTCATATTATGTATTCTATTGAAACTGAAATACGAACAAACTTACGATACGATTTCCACGAAATTCCACGATAATTAGTGGGTCGGCATTCTACAAGTAATCACCGAGTTTTAATTTGGTCAGATTTGTATATTTTCAGTTATAGAGGAAATAACAACAAAATTCCAGATAAGTATAACTCCAAAACCATTTGGCCAATTATGCCAATTGAAGAACTAAAATGTCACATTTAGATGCGCAACCTACCCTGAATATTGCAAGTCGCTATCTCTTTCCATTCTCAAGTTATCTTCAGATGCATAATATTTTTTCGTGATGTTTTCAAAACTTTCGGTAATACGATTCTCACAAAGTTTCACACACGCCTTTGTCGATTTTACAAAGGCGATACAAAGTTTCAATTCGATCAGGTCTGTATTTTTAAGTTAACCCAACAACGAACGTGTCTCTCCCATTCGGATGCGCAACCTACCCTGAAAATTTCAAGTACCTTTCTATTTTTGTTCGAAAGTTATTGAGGCAACGGTCACCCATCCAACTACTGAACTCATATGAGGCTACTCCGCTCCAACAATATAGATCATATTTAAACTTGGAACTTGTCAGTGTGGAGATAGGTTTTGAAGGCTCTCGCAGAATTTCAGCGATGTAGAAAGAATAGTTCCTGATATATAGAATTTTTTCCAAAGAGTTGCAATGATTTTTTGAAAATGTTCTAGTAATACGATCCTCACGAAACTTTGCAAGAATTTTCGCGTCGACATTCTACAACTAATAACCATGTGTGAATTGTTCGGTTTCGTATTTTTCGAACTATAGAGGAAATCACAACCAAATTTCAGATGTGTAGAACTTCAAAACCGTTAGGTTGATTTTGCCTATTAACAAACTCAAAGGTCGCATTCACATGCTCAACATACCTCAAAAGTTACCATTCGCTATCTATTTCCATTCTCATGATATCTTCTAGTGATACGATTCTCACAAAACTTCACAATCGTCTTTGTGTCAGTATTCTACAACTAGCTTCCAAGTTTCAATTCGATCAAATCTGTATTGGTTGATGACAAAATTATCACTCGGAAACTGTTGGGCCGATTATGCTCATCAAGGAACTTGTTCGTTGTATTTGGACGCGCCACCTACCCTCGAAATTTCAAGACGCTATCTCTATTCGTTCTCGAGATATCGTGGCAACGGCCGGCCCAACAGAAACAAATTTGACCTCGAATTCTTCATCAGTGAGTCGAACCTTATCGTTTGAGACCATTTTCGGTAAAAAATTCAAATTTTACAGACATTTGGGCAAAATGATAACGCGATGTTCCCCAGAACATGCTCGTAAAAAGTGGGAAAGCCCTCAGGACAGGAGCTTTGGCGCTCTTGCTCAAAACTTTGACAAATCATAACCCCGAAAGTATTGGTTTCTCAGAGTTGGGAATGATATCAATGGAATCTTATGATAGAACAGCATCATAAAAGAAATTGAATTAAAAAAAGTGTCATTAAAAAAAAACCAACAGGGCCAAAAACTAAAAACTATCAATTCGAAACCACCAGACCTATTGTACCCAATAACGGACTTATCCGAGATATTCGTTCCTCATATCTGCTCTGAAAATTATATTATATCAATCGAAACTCAGCCTATATTGCCGTTTTGATTTTACTGGAGATATTCTGAACCCAATTTGATTAACTAACCGAAGTATTATTTCCATCATCATATGGATTAATCAGGGGCATAATTATTACAAAAAAAATATAATATCCTATAATCCTCATAATTTTACGATAGCTGAGTTTATTTTATTGGTTAATTAAGCATTCAATAATATTTTGTTTTCTAGAACAGGAATTTTATGTCAAGAGTTAGGAATTTTGAATAGAACCAGAAATAAATATGACATGTCTCATTTATCGGTGGACTTTCTATAATCATTAAAGGATACGATGATATGCATGAACACATATTATCATGAAATTCAAAGATAAAAATACGGACGTTATTTTTCGATTACAGCATTCTGCAAAATCATAATTTTAGGATTTATTATTGAAATGAAAAAAAATTATATCTCCGAAAGTATTAGCTCTGAAAATTTCAACTGTCTAGCTATTTCCGTTCGAGAGTTATCGTGCTTACGGCCGGACGAACAGAATCGATTCTGACTTTGACTACGGATTTTTGATCAGTGAGTCGAACCGAAATGTTCGAGATCATATTCAGACAAACATTTGAAAATTACACACAATTGATAAGCACTCTGTTCAGAGGAACAAGAGCGCCAAATGCTGAAATTCACATCCAATTTTCATTAAATGAAATCCAACTATCAAAATAGCTTCTATGCGTAGAAATTGATAATCGATTTCTTAGTATACAGGGTGAGTCTTTGACCACTGCATTAATTTTAACCAAAGATTCCTCTCATCAAATGAAACACTTTTTTCATTTACCATTTTTCCAGATTCGGCTCAGGTAAAAAGTTACAAGCGTTTAAAGATTTCACAATGTGCTAATACAATCCCGCATATAAATTATCTATGACATTGTTGGCGGACGAGAATAAGGCATGGTAACATGGTTTACAGCTTGATTCGGTATTCCAACGCTCAGGGACGGATCTATAAAAGTAGTGAAATTTCCGGAGTTTTCCATTTTAAAACATTCAATGCAGAATATCTCGAAAACGGTGCGTTTAAGGAGAAATGATGAAGAATAATATAATGTTCTAAAACGATGGGATATTCTTGAAATTACTCAAGAAAAACTTTATATGCTTTCTTGATGCTAATTTCGTTTAGTTTTATGAATCCACGAGTCCATAACTAGAAAACCAGTAGAAGTAGAAAATAACTATTATTTGGAAAATATGTATCATAGTTATAGGAAAGTTTACGCCAACATTCATTTTATGCGAAAAAAGGATGTCAAAGCTACAAAATAAAAACTGATTTATTTTCAAAATTTCAACAGCCTGTATTTTTTTACCTGAGCTGAATTTGGAAAAATGTCAAATGAAAAAAGTGTTTCATTTGATGAGAGGAATCTTTGGTTAAAATTAATGCAGTGGTCAAAGACTCACCCTGTATACTTAATAATATTGACTAAGGAAAAAGCATTCTCAGCAAGTGGCATTCAAGAGAAGTAGGGATAAAAGCGCACCCATTGTATCAAAATAAAAGTACCTGAAGAAAGGAACACCGTAGCAAAGCAATAAACAGAATGGGAAAGACTGGAAATTCTCAAGATTCTCGGAATTATCAGAAATGTGGCAAACGATTACTGTTGGCACGAAGGGGAATTGTTGTCATATCAGGGTATCAAGAATATGACATAGGACTTGGACATTCGCAATAGTTTTGAGAAATATATTGAATCGATCGAAATTATGGTACAATTATTACCTAATGATATGAATTTGAGGTATAAATTATGGTACAATTCTATAATTATGGTACAGGGCTATACTGTCTCTTGATGACCAACAATTATTGTTCATTAACTAAATTATCCGTATGTTTTTCTTTATTTATTTTCTCAATTTTTTTGGCGCTCTTGTTCCTCGAAAATTTTCGAAGATTTGCATGAAATTGGTCTTAAGCGATTTGGTTCGATTCAATGATAAAGAATCCGTGGTCAAAATCGTTTATATCCGGCAGGCCGTTGCCACGATAATTCTCGAACATAGTGAGCAACTAGGCAGTTGAAATTTTCAGAGTAGGTTTGGGACATAAATATATCGGTTATTCGTTATTGGGCAAAATCGGCCGGATGGTTTCGAAGTAACGAAAAAAACATTTTTTTTTACATTACAAATTTCGGAATCAATTTTTTTTAAGATGCAGATTCATCCTCGGTTTCATCATTGATATAATATTCTACCCTAACAAGCTAATAGTTCTGGATATATGATTTTTAAATATTTCAATAATAAATCTTAATTCTATGAATTCACAGAATGCTATAAACGAAAATTAACGTCCATATTTGTATCTATGAATTTCATGATCTGTATTCATATATGTCATCTTATCTACAGATAAGAGACATGTCCTATTTATTTCTAGCTTTATTCCTCATGATATAAAATGCCTGCTGTTCTAGAAAACTAAGTATGATTTGAATACAAAATGACATATGAAATAACCTCAGTGAATTATGTGCAGTCGACTCTCGATAAATTGACACTCGTTAATTTGAATCTCTCGATAATTTGAAAACTTTTTCCAGCCCCTTGAAAAATACTCGCTTAATTGAAAAAAATCAATATTAATCGGTCCCTTCGGTAATTTGAAGTTGAAGGAATGATATCTTGCCCGCCAACATTCAATAATTCGAAGTCCAAACATTAATTTTTGATTTGTGTTAATAAAATGATTTCAAGAAATAAGTGTCTTTCCATAACTGAAAAAAGCGAGTGATTGAAGCTGTGGAGGATGGACAAATATTCGAAATAATGCATAAATCACGGATTTTGATCGAACTCTTGATTATTTGAATTTCATCAGAACACCCTCTTGATTATTTGAACACTTATTATTTTGAACTGTCGATAATTTGAACTTTTTTGATGGTCCCTAGAGTTTCAAGTTATCGAGAGTCGACTGTATATACTTTGGTAAGTTGATCAAATTGGGTTCAGAATAGCTGCAGTAAAAACAAAACTGGAATATTGGCCAAGCTTCAATTGATATAATATAATTTTCAGAGTAGACTTGTTGAATGAATATCGGATAGGTTCGTTATTGGGTAGAATTGGTCTGCTGGTTTTGGATTGATAATTGTTGGCACCCTTGTGGAATTTATTTTTTTTATGAGTTCTATCATAAAAATCAATTGATATCATTCCCAACTCTGAGAAACTAATACTTTCGGAGATATGATTTGTCAAAGTTTGAACAAGAGCTCCAAAGATCCTGTCCACAGGGCTTTCCCACTTTTATAATTTAGTTGCGCACCTTTATGCAAATTGTGTAGAATTTTGAAATGCGTGTTAAACTTAAGCCCTTCTGCTAATAAATTATAGTTAATTTTTTTGTTTTGATAGCTCTTACGGTGTTCCATTTTCACATCTACGATAATAGACATGACGATCTTTCATTTATTCCTAGGCACAACATAACTAAATACACCTCATCACCAACTTACTTTTACTGGAATAAAACTGTACAATAATTTGCCTAGACGGTACAAATTAATGAATGGTAAACGTTTCAAAAGGGAAATCAAGTCAATGCTAAATAATTAGTTTTATTATAGTGTTGAGGAATTTTTATCTGACAGAATTTGTTGATATTTCCTTTATATTCTAATATAGGGTTTATTAAATATCAATTTTGTTTGATTCAATTATTTACTATATTTTCTTTCTGATTTAACAGTTTTCTTTATCTTCGATAACGGCATGAATATTCTTTTTGAGGTGCTGAATTTACCAAGGTGCATCAGCATAAACCTTACGTAACACCAAAGAATCTCTTGAAACAACAGAGCCATTTAACACAAAAACTGAATTTATAAGACTGAATTGTGTATTCCTTCATGGCAATAACGACATTTCTCAAATTGATGTAATATAGATATCGAAGTTTGAAAGCAAAACCTTGATATTTTGAGTACTGCCCTGAAAAAAATCAAATTACATGAGTCGTTCTGAAGAATTGTTGAAAGTGAACAACACCACTAAATTTAATCAAAATCGGACCATTGATTCCCAATTTATGGATATCGGAAATTCGGGCCAACATTCATGAATCACCCGGTATCTCCGAAATTAACTGCCTTTGGATACAAAAGAAGCCATTTTTCTGAAAGGCCTGGATGACCATTTACCACTAGGCTATTGCCAACCACTTATGTAACACCCTGTATAAGTTCGTTACTAGGCCTAATTGGAGTTACAACCATCTGAGATTATGTTGTTATTACCTCTATAACTCAAAATATACAAATCTGATCCAATTAAAACTCGATAATTAGGTAGGTACTTGTAGAATGCCGACGTGCTAATTTTCGCGGAATTTCGTGAATATCGTACCCTGAAATTACTTGGGACGTAAGCTTTTTCGTATATTATTGGATATTTTTTTAATTTCAATTCCGATAGAATACATATATGTCAGGATTAAAAATTCTGTGATCTTAGACGATTCTCTCATTACTCAAGTCTGTCATTAATATGGTAGAAAATATCTTATAAAATATGAGAAAACGGTTTATATCTATGATAAATTCGATCAAGAGTGTCCACTAGAGATGAATAGACCTCCTGACTCCACGTCAGTGCTTGTTATTAGACGGGGAGCTAGCTACATAAAACAGGGTCGATAAGGTGCGTGCAGTTTTAGTCTATAAACTGGGGGGCCCAACTTAGTACGTCACCAAACGCCACTTCTTAAGGTCAGCACAGGTCGGATATGAAAATGCCAGCCGGTTTTCCAGGACGAAAAAATTGAGTGAAAAACCTCATAACGTGCGCGCGTGAAACTTCTTGTAACGTGATGTTCGATCCTCAAATAAGAGCGGTGTAATAGTGTAAGAAGTTTTGCAGGCCGGAAAATCCTCGTAAGAAGTGATCGAAAGTGCCGGAAAACTCAGCTGAAAAACCTCATAACGTGCGCGCGTGGAACCTTTTGTAAAGTCAAGTTCGAACCTCAAATAAGAGCGGTGTAATAGTGTAAGAAGTTTTGCAGGCCGGAAAACCCTCGTAAGAAGTGATCGAAAGTGCCGGAAAACCCAGCTGAAAAACCTCATAGCGTGCGCGCGTAAAAATTTTTTTATTTGATTTTTGGGTTCTCAACTAAGAACGCTGTAATAGTGTAAGAAGTTTTGCAGGCCGGAAAACCTTCGAAAAAAATTAAAGAAAATCGGCGTATATTAGAAATGAAAATTTTTCGCATTCGGCTTAATGGAAAATTAGTTTTGATGATTCCATTCAAAATATCTCTTCGTGCTATCCAAAATTAAAAAAAAAATCGTCAGGATACGATGGAAACTCGCTAAAATATAATAATTTTTTATCGCGCGCGCGATTTTATAGCGCTTACTCATTTTCCGTCTATTCGAGCCGCCGCCGGTAACGCCAACGTCGCAAAAAACGGGCTACTGACTTTTTTTTTTATAAACTCATTTACTGCGCTAATTATCAACCGATTTTGTTCAAATTTTTTTTAAAAGTTCTGGGAATAGTTGCACTTTTTGATACAGTTGCTCAATAATGAGTACCGGATCTGGCACTCCAAGAAACATTGATGAACGTCGAGAGAAGATGGTGATTTTGCCGCTCGTTTCTCGCAGCGCAAAAATGCGCGTACGTATTTATTCATCCAACGCGCGGTCTTATATTTCAATTGAATTTTATGCTTTTTACATGCAGTTTTATAATTAAAGGAGTAGAACGCCGCCGTTACCGGCGGCGGCTCGAATAGACGGAAAATGAGTAAGCGCTATAAAATCGCGCGCGCGATAAAAAATTATTATATTTTAGCGAGTTTCCATCGTATCCTGACGATTTTTTTTTTAATTTTGGATAGCACGAAGAGATATTTTGAATGGAATCATCAAAACTAATTTTCCATTAAGCCGAATGCGAAAAATTTTCATTTCTAATTTACGCCGATTTTCTTTAATTTTTTTCGAAGGTTTTCCGGCCTGCAAAACTTCTTACACTATTACATCGTTCTTAGTTGAGAACCCAAAAATCAAATAAAAAAATTTTTATGCGCGCACGCTATGAGGTTTTTCAGCTGGGTTTTCCGGCACTTTCGATCACTTCTTACGAGGGTTTTCCGGCCTGCAAAACTTCTTACACTATTACACCGCTCTTATTTGAGGTTCGAACTTGACTTTACAAAAGGTTCCACGCGCGCACGTTATGAGGTTTTTCAGCTGAGTTTTCCGGCACTTTCGATCACTTCTTACGAGGGTTTTCCGGCCTGCAAAACTTCTTACACTATTACACCGCTCTTATTTGAGGATCGAACATCACGTTACAAGAAGTTTCACGCGCGCACGTTATGAGGTTTTTCACTCAATTTTTTCGTCCTGGAAAACCGGCTGGCATTTTCATATCCGACCTGTGCTGACCTTAAGAAGTGGCGTTTGGTGACGTACTAAGTTGGGCCCCCCAGTTTATAGACTAAAACTGCACGCACCTTATCGACCCTGTTTTATGTAGCTAGCTCTTGGACTATATTAATGGCATAGATTTTAGCTGTCGAAAATTGACAACTCTTTATATGACGGCGCCAAAATAGCGGACTATATTCAAAATGAAATCTCTGTAAAACACAAACAAGTGAAGTTGAAGGAGAGCTCGTAAAATCCAAAGCTGCCGTAAAACACAAATCTTTGGATTTTATGAGTTTTTGTTTTGGCCTTCCAGAATTGACCTAGAATGTGAGTAATTATTAAACATATCCTCTTTCATCACAGCATGGAGTTGATACCCATCGAAGATGTGCCATCCGGCTGTTTGGATTTCTACAGGAAACAGTCAACATTCGACTGGAAAAAGATGAAGATGCTTTTAGAGGAGAACTCCGAGTACCTGTCAATAAAGGTCAGTAGTTTTATTCACGTAAGTAGGGCTTCACACGAGATGAGAGTAGGCGAGAATATAAAAAATCTCGTCTCGGTCTCGCCAAATCCCAAAAAATTAAGTCTCGTTTAATTCTCAGTCTCTTCTCGTTATCAGTTGTCTCGTCTCCTCTCGCTTAATTCTGAATAACAGTAATAAATATTATAATATACAAACGAAATGGTAGACAACAATGAATAATTTTGAAAAGCTATATTTATTACGCTCTTACACAAAAATATTTGTAAATGTACATAATTTTTTAAACACTGTTAATTTCAACTTATAAATTACTAGATGACCAAGAATTCAAACACAATCACGCTTGAAACATCATCTTTCAATGATGTACCTACGTGTTTTTGCCATGATCATAATATACAGGGTGATTTTTTTAAGTGTTTCATTAGAAGTTTTCGAGGAAGGAATTGTAATGCAGATTCAAGATTTTGGATTTTCGTTTTAGAGTACATGAACTTTAATTGTAAAATATTTTCAAGAGGAATCTACTTCCGGTTTAACCGGAAACGAATGTAACTTCGCTATTTCAAATGCAACACCCTGAATATTTTTACGTATTCGAATTCTTCGTTTAATTCTACACTGATTTGATGTATGATATGTGCAACCATTCAAGCGGTTTTTGAATTATAGCCTGATTATCAAATTTTTCGAAAAAAAGGTTGTCACAGATTAGTGTCCATATCTTAAAAATCCCTCATTACAAGAATTTCTTTTTGCGAAAGTGGAACAAAAGAAAGTACGTTGATACTGTTTCTTGTATAACTTATGAGGAAATATTATACAGGGTGTCTGAAAAAGGGCCCCAAAGTGAGCCTCAATAAAACTATGAAATCTCACTTTTTTCAAATGGCAACCCTATAATTTTGTAATTCCAATCGATTGCTCGTCAAAAACCAGTTATGGTGTCCCGAACATTTCATGCCTCTAAAATCAGTATTTTTGCCGTTATTCAATAAAATTCGAATTTCACGATTAAAGACAGGTTTCGCACAGTTTGTAAGCTTGCATTTTTGAAGTATGCTATGTCATTCTTACTTTTTATTACAGATCAAGCACTAAGCAAAACATGCAATAATAATTTCAGTGGAATGATATATCAAGGGTATGTTCTTTATTTGCGGCAAATGAAACAAATTCCTAGAAAAGGTAATTAGAAATTCAACGAACGAAATTCACATTTACTGACTTTAACGAAATCAAAGTTCAGGAGGTATCAAAACAATGTTCTCGGTACTGGAAGCCTTAACCCTAAACGGACTCGAGTGAATACAGTAATAGATAATGAATGATCTCTTAGTTTAAAACTATCACAAAAATTTGTATCCGCCCAAAAATGTTTATTTCTTGAATTGAACACTCCATCCTGTGAAAATTTGGCATCATCTGTCCAGATAATTTTTTTTAAAATTTGGGGATTAGCGTTCAGCATTCCAGTAAGGTTCTCGCAAAATACAGTTCTTCTCTGATGATCTCCATTTACCAGGGCCTGACCTTTATGGAATTTATAATTATGCATATTGGCATTTTTGAGCACTTTTTGACATGACGAATATGAGACTTCTAATTCCTGTGCAACCTGTCTGATGGAACCTCTTGGATTTGCGTGAATATGTCCTAGAATATTTATTTGATTTTCTTCATTATCTGTTACTGTATTCACACGATTCCGTTTTGGGTTAATGCTTCCACTACAGAGAAAATTGTTTTGATACTTCCTGAACTTCGATTTTGTTAAAGGTGGTAAATGTGGATTTCTTTCGTTAAAAGTTCTGACTGCTCTTTCTAATATTTTGTTACATTCACCATAAATGAAGAACATATTCAATACATCACTGTTACTGTAATTCATATTTTGCATATTGCCCGATTAATCAAAAAAGTATAAATGACAGTTCTCTAAAATGCATTATAAATCAACAGACATAGCCTTCTTGAAAACTTCTATCCTAATAAATCTATGGTTAGACTAAGAAACCTTGATTCAATCCTGAAATTCGAATTTTATTCAATAACGGCAAAACTACTGATTTTAGAGGCATGAAATGTTCGGGATACCATAACTGGTTTTTGACGAGCAATCGATTGGAATTACAAAATTATAGGGTTGCCATTTGAAAAAAGTGAGATTTCATAGTTTTATCGAGGCTCATTTTGGGGCCGTTTTTCAGACACCCTGTATAATATTTCCTCATAAGTTATACGAGAAACAGTATCAGCGTACTTTCTTTAGTTCCACTTTCGCAAAAAGAAATTCTTGTAATGAGGGATTTTGAAGATATGGACACTAATTTGAGACAACCTTTTTTTCAAAAAATTTGATAATCAGGCTATAATTCAAGAACCGCTTGAGTGGTTGCACATATCATATATCAAATCTGTGTAGAATTAAACGAAGCATTCGAATACGTAAAAATATACAGGGTGTTGCATTTGAAATAGCGAAGTTACATTCGTTTCCGGTGAAACCGGAAGTAGATTCCTATTGAAAATATTTTACAATTAAAGTTCACGTACTCTAAAACGAAAATCCAAAATCTTGAATCTGCATTACAATTCCTTCCTCGAAAACTTCTAATGAAACACTTAAAAAAATCACCCTGTATATGCTGTGGAAAATAATCTTCCAACAGGTACGGATATAGCCATTAATAAATCATCGGCCATCTTGAAAAGTGTAGGAACTTTTTCATGCACTTTCCACCACTCTAAAATACCATTTGGATTCCTATTGGCTCTTTCTAACAACAAATGTTCTTCAAACTCAGCTTTCCAATGATTCGAAGGTTCTGTTGATGTTTTAAATAGGCTATCGATGTCGATACATTTTTTTTTTTTGGGTGTAAGGGTTACTTTCTGCAGGAATTTTTTTTTAAGAGAAAACTAACATTTCAGGGGGGGTGGTTGAACCCCCAACCCCCCCCCCCCCCTGGCTACGCCCTTGTCCTAGGGCATTATATCATCACACAAAAATCATAATATCCTATAATTCTACGATAGCTGAGGTTATTTCATTGGTCATTTTGCATTCATCATACTCTTTTTTCTAGAACAGGAGGTATTTTGAGTCTATAGGTCGTTCCATTCGAGAGTTATCGTGTAAACGGACGTCCGGACAGAATCGATTAAGACCACGGATTCTTGATCAGTGAGTCGAACCAAAACGTAGACCAAAACCAAGACCAAAAATTCGAAAATTACAAACATTCGGGCAAATGATAATCCCTCGGTTCCAAGGAACAAGAGCGCCAAAGAATATCCGACAACGAACCTCCCGCTGAGGATGACCTCGGTATAAATTTTGTGAGTCTGCCCTTTCAACAACCTTTGACTTATCACTGGATGCACCCAATACTGTTTTTTGCGCCGTTTCCTTGATTTGCCTCGTAATAGTAGAGCTACCACACAAGCGGTTTCAGTAAAATTCATGTTGTTACTGAATATAGTTTCGATTAAGTTGTCGAAAGTGCGGGCGTCAAACATTTAGAAATTGCTTTCTTTGCGATTCCAATTATTTAGTCGCACGACAAGAAATCGAATGTGCGCGCCTAGCCTAAATATTTATGACAGGGCCGTAGCTAAGAGCTTTTTCGAAGGGGGGAGAAACGGCTTGCGCCCCTAATTTGAAAAAATATACAAAAATCGAAAAACGAAAAGATATGGATAAAGTGTACATATATTGACAAATAATACATAGTTTCTTAACAAAGAATGAATTATAAATTAATATTACTATGAATGAAAACTATTTTACAAACAAGAATGCGTTCTGAATTTGTGTTTTTGAGTGAAAAAAATTGTTTGCATCTGTCAAAAGATCCAGGACCAAAAAAGAATTGTATTTGGCAAAAATAAATATATACATCAAGCTTTCGAGATGATAAGAATATTCTGAAGAGTTCACAAATATTAAAAAGAAAACTTTCGAAAAATGATACAGCAATAATGTCATGTAACCCTGCTATCTACAGTGTAATGTTCCAACAATTCTAAAATATCTGATATTTGGAATATTGAATGAGTTTCTTGTAATTCCTGAATTAAAGCAATATTTTTGTACTCATCGTCCTGAAAATTTTTGTAGTATGTATATAGAAAATTAAATCGTCGATGTCACTCAATCGAAAATTTTACCGAAATATCACGAAAAAAAAGTCATATCAAGTCTTATAGACACTGAAGTTCAACCTTTGTTTGCTTGTTATTTCCTCAATAACTCGAAAATTTCAAAACCGATCCAATTCAAACGTGGTTATTAGTTGTATAACGCGAAATCTTGCGAAATTTCGTGAGGATCGTATCACTAGAAAACGTTTGAAAAATCATTGGAAACAATTCTATATATCAGGAACTATTCGTTCCACATCGCTGAATTTTATTGCTAGAGTCTTCAGAACTTAACTCTACTGCCAAATTCCAAGTTTGAACAAAATCGGATCTATAGTGTTGGAGATCAGAGCAGCCTTGTGTGAGCTCGGTAGCTGAATGGGTGACCGTTGGCTCGATAACTTTCGAACGAAAGGGGATAAGATAAGGACTTACAATTTTCAGGGTAGGTTGCGCATCTGAATGGGGGAGCAAAGTTCGTTTTTGGGCATAATCGGCCCAACGGTTTCGGAGTTATACCCACCTGCTATATTAATTCCTAGATAACTCAAAAAATATAGACTCGATCGAATTGAAGCTTTTTAACTAGTTGTAGATTATCGACATAAAGATCTATATATGTAGAATTTAGTGAAAACAGTACCCTTAGAAAATAAAAAAAAATTATGAAAAAAAAAATTGGTTCTTAATCGGTAAATTCGATTGAGAGTGTCGAATACAGAAGAATAGACAATGGAACATGCGCGCAAAAGCTACTGACTTCAGTTCAGTGCTTGAACCAATTTTTTTAACAACTCGCCTTTAGCCATGTATTCATGACATTTGCAGCTTTTTCCGTTTCAATTTTTCTTTTCTGTGCTCTCCTTCTGAATTCCTCTTCAGACGGTTTGAACTTTTTTTGCGAGGATCCATAATCCGTATTCGGTTTTCGATTTTAAATTTCAATCAATATTCAGATTCACTAATTCACTATTCACGAATAATTTATACAGGGTGAGTCTTTGACCACTGCATTAATTTTAACCAAAGATTTCTCTCTTCAAATGAAACACTTTTTTCATTTAACATTTTTCCAACTTCAGCTCAGGTAAAAAGATACAGGCTGTTGAAATTTTGAAAAAAAATCAGTTATTATTTTGTAGCTTTGACATCCTTTTTTCGAATAAAATGAATGTTGGCGTAAAGTTTCCTATATCTATGATACGTATTTTCCAAATATTAGTTATTTTCTACTTCTACTGGTTTTCTAGTTATGGACTCGTGGGTTCATAAAACTAAACGAAATAAGCATAAAGAAAGCATATAAAGTTTTTTTTGTGTCATTTCAAGAATATTCCATCGTTTTAGAACATTATATTAGTCTTCATCATTTCTCCTTAAATGCACCGTTTTCGAGATATTCTTCATTGAATGTTTTAAAATGGAAAACTCCAGAAATTTCACTACTTTTATGGATCCGTCCCTGAGCGTTGGAATCCCGAATCAAGCTGTAAACCACGTTACCATGCCTTATTCTCGTCCGCCAACAATGTCATAGATAATCTATATGCGGGAGTGTATTAGCACATTGTGAAATCTTTACCTGAGCCGAATCTGGAAAAATGGTAAATGAAAAAAGTGTTTCATTTGATGAGAGGAATCTTTGGTTAAAATTAATGCAGTGGTCAAAGACTCACCCTGTATAAGAATTATAAGAAGTACAATGTTATGTATCTTTCTATCGAACGATTTTGATGTATAGCCGGGGAATGCCGGGAATTCCCCACTCCTGCCATGTAGTCTCAAGCAGCAACAAAGCTTTCTACAATGCTCACTGTTTTATGATAAGAGATACGCTATAAGAGCAGTTAACAATTTGAAATGTGAAAAAATTATACTAATTTACAATAAAATATTTCACAGATAGTCACAAGAGTTGATATTTTGTAAAATATATTGATCTCTATGTAGACCTTTTCTAATTTTTCGGATAAAAACATCATAAAAAAAATGACGCCTATAATATTTTTCAAAACGTCTCGTCTCGTTACGTCCCTTTTTTCCGAGACGAGAACGAGACGAGACGAGAAAAATTCGTCATCGTGTGAAGCCCTACACGTAAGGGCCAAGAATAGTGGTACCTACGTTATTTTACAGTATTTTCATCAATCCAGATGCTTCCTTGGGGTAATACCCGAATAATTGAACCAAAATATTCCCATATAGATGAAATTGTGGAAATCGTTGAGCAAGGATCCAATATTTTCATCACCGAGGACAACTCCTACAACGGAGGAAATAAAGAGAATTGCAGCTAAGAGACTACATCGCTATTTGCAGTTCAACTTTTTTCCCACGAATGTATCGACTCTACCTTACACGAAAAGACTAAGGCTAATGTTGGCTGTCAATGAGGCCTTGGCAGTCGCTTTTCCTGACGTTTCGGTGAAACATGCCATTGGGGTTGGTCTGGTCAAGAATGCTTTGGCTACACTAGGAACTGAGAGGCATAAGCACTTCTTGGATGCATTATGGAATGCAAAGGTGAATATAAGATATTTTCATTTTTAAAATTAGTTTTTTTTCCAAATAAAGCTGCAGTCAATCTTATTAATCAAAATTACTATACAGCAAGTGAGTTGTATGTATATTAATTTTAAACATAGACTCTCGTCAAAACCCTTATTGCATTTGTCATTTTTCCAGATTCAGCTCGGGTAAAAGTTAGAAGCGTTTAAAGATTTCACAAAGTCCTAATACACACTTTCTTTACATACTAAAGCACACTCTTTCTGGGTTTTTTCTCCCAAACTCTGAAAAATATCTTGATTGGATAATTATCGAAAAGCTTTATCATCTGATACTAGACATTGAATGAAATTGTTTCAGAAAACATATTTAATCACCCAATTTTTTTGAAATTTTTCGTGATAATCTTAATGCAGCATTCATAAAAGTACTGATCCACTATTCCTGAATAAAAAAAAATAACTGAACTTCAACTTGATATTCATTCAATATCCATTATACTATAACATTATACACAATTTTGTCATCGCCTATTCTCACAAAACTCATCAAATATTCACATCATATTAATTATGTAATACAATTATATCGTATAATATCTAATCAAATTGATTAAACTCTTTGAATCTATGCTCTAACTTTATACATAGCATAGAGATATTATATTAGCGATGGGTTTCACGAAAAACGTTTAGGTCCGGTTTTCCGATTGCGGGTTAACTGAAGGTTGCATGTAACCCGAGTGTGACGCGTTCATGATTATAGCTAAACGCTTACGCTACTAGAAACCTTGATAACTCGCAATTGAAAAACCGGATCTTAATCCGTAGATAACCAATTCCTCTGTCCAATTTAACAAGCCGATGGACGGAATTCGGGCTTCACAAAGCATTTCGAATATTTCGTGCTATCAAAACCCCAGATTCTTAGATAAGAGAAACCTTGATCAAAACCGTCGAGTACTCAATCGAAGATAGCAATATGACAACCTGGCATTTACTTCAATTTAACCGAGGCAGGTACAGAAATATTATAATTATTAGGTTATATTCTATTTAATCTAGTATTTCTATGTCGATGCTTCCGTTTATTTAGTTCAGTATTATCTATTATTATTATGGGTATTATGCCCATTAACGAACCTGTCCGTCGTATTCGGATACGCCCCCTACTCTGGAAATTTATAGTCGCTATCTTTTTCCGTTCTCAAGTTATCGGGACAACGGCCGGCCGGACAGAATCAAATTTGACCACGAATTCTTCATAAGTGAGTTGAACCTAACCTTTTGAGACCATTCTCAGTAAACAAATTTAAAATTACAAACATTTGGGCAAAATGAAAACGCGATGTTCACAAAGAACAAACGCGCAAACACAAATATAGAACTGTTATGAAGGAAAATAGATTACTGTTCCCAAGAATACTTCGATCAAAAGTGATATAACGAAAATTCAAAATTATGATAATGCAATAAAAGAACTTTGCTCATATGAAAATAAGAAATAAGTAAAAATATACTCTAGTTATATTATTTTTTTTGTATTTTATGTATTGATATTATTCTTGATTCATATCATCATTAAGTTCCTTGTTTCAGTAGAGTGAAATTTTATTTTTCATTTTGTACCTCATTCACGAAGTTGAGATTTTTATCCCTAGAAGATCACACCCCTTCAATTATCTATAGTCCATACCTCTTTGAACAAATATTTCTAGTTATCATTTAAAACAGAACAAATGTATTGTGAGAATTATGATTAACTTACCTACTTTTAATAGAAACCAGCGATATTAAAACAATTTACCCCAATCCTTTGACATGAAAATTCATCTCCATTATATTTTGTGATATGTTAATTGAAAGAAACGGAAGATTAATCGAAAATATTTTGTCCAGGTTATAGCTTGCGTTATGCTGACTGAAGTCGCACATGGAAGTAATACAAAACAAATGAAAACAACAGCAACTTTCGACAAACAGTCTCAAGAATATGTAATTAACACTCCTGACTTTCTAGCTGCAAAGTGTTGGAGTGGTAATTTGGGAAAAACTGCTACAATGGGCATTGTTTTTGCCCAGCTCATCACGAACGGTCAAAATTACGGTCTCCATGCATTTGTTGTACCATTGAGGGATCCAAAGACACTTTTGCCGTACCCCGGATTGACGATTGGCGATATGGGGGAGAAAATTGGACTACACGGAATAGACAATGGGTAGGATAATTGAATATTTATTTACTTGAAGTGAGTGGCTAATACAGATCATAAATCAACAAGTTCTGCCAATAGGGTCTCAATAATCGATCATTATTATGCATAGAGTTCATAAATCAAATTAACACCTCCGGGGTATTTCAACGATTTGCCTAGATCAAGAACAGACGCCTTTCAGACTACTTAGTCTTCATCAGACTTCCGTAGCTCTCGACAAATTCAGCTAACCTGAGCCGTGTTAACCTTCCCATAGCTGACCTGAAACGTTATGTATAAACGCTCTCACAACATATGGGAGAAAACAAGGAACTCAGCCTTTCCCCTGTTGTAATTCACACACAGTATCTTCCTATGGTCATTAACGCTATTTAGATTTATCAAAATTGCAAAAAACAGTTGGGAAGTCCTGTGGACAGGAGCTTTGGCGCTCTTGTTCAAACTTTGACAAATCATATCTCCGAAAGTATTGGTTTCTTAGAGTTGGGAATGATATCAATGAAAATTTAAAAAATCATAAAATTACGATTAATTGAAATTTGAAAGAAATATATCTCCCAAAGAATTAGTTTGTTAGAGTTGAGAATGATATCAATGGATTCTTATGATAAAACTGTATATTAAAAAAAATTGATTTGAAATGTAAAAAAAAATATTTTTTTCGTTACTCCGAAACCATCAAGCCGATTCCGCCTAATAACGAACTTAAACTCATTCCGTTCGAAAGTTATCGTGTTAACGGATGGCCGGACAGAATCGATTTGACCACGGATTCTTGATCAGTGAGTCGAATCAAAACGTTTGAGACCATTTTCAGCGAAATATTCGAAAATTACAGACAGTTGGGCAAATTGATAAGTACTCTGTTCCGAGCAACAAGAGCGCCAAAACTTTGATTTTTACCCTGTAGCTACGAAACTAGAAGAGATGTCAAACTTCTGTTTTCGGCATCATTCGTTTCATACAAAATCAGCACAGGGTTCACAAAACCACATCGTCATATATCTTGAGAATCTTAAGATGGCATGTACAGGGTGGGCCAAGTTGGACACTTGGCCCACCCTTGGGAAAGTCCTATTTCTGTACCAGATGGACGAAAACTGATGGCCAATTTTCATGAGAAACTCATAGGTGAAAACCGCATGTCACCGTTACATATACTCCATTCACTTTTAAAGAGTCTCCCGGTTGGCCATGATTTAAGTCTATCACGTTTTTGTAACTAAATAAAGGCAGGTTGGCACTTCTGAAACATCATCAATGTCAAAACAATTCTCTGAGACGTTGCCAATTTCTACTCTAAACAATCAACATAATGATTAGGGTGATTCAAAAAAAAAGAATATTTTATTTTTCGTTTGGTACTCTGAAAAATAGGTTCCTAGACACCTCTAAGAAAGCCTCTCCAAGCATGAGTTCTTAATTGTTACGGGAAGGTCCTCCTTCTTACAGTTTTCTATTTTTTCTTATTATCAGATAGAAAAATTTATATCTCGCTTCCAACTACTTGAAAAAATATCTTGTTCCTTAGATTTTGTAGGAAATTGAATGCTCTACAAAAAAGTTCTCTTACGATTTTTTCTTAAACCCAACCGTTTAAAAGATATTAACGTTTAAAGTTTGATTATTTTTGGGAAAATTTTTTATTTCTTATGAATTTTATAACTCAATGAAAAAAAATCATTATGAATGACGAAACTCATAGTTTTGTAGGAAATTTACTGCTCTATAAAAATGGTCTCTTATGATTTTTCGATCAAGTTGAGCGTTTACGAGATATTCATCGTCAAACATCAATGCATATCAATTTTTCTAGTTTTTGATCAATAATTCGAAAAATTTCAATTTATTCTGTGAGTTTCAAGGAAATTTAGACAAATTTGAGTTTCTATGAATAGAAATATGTTACGAACTATTTTTTTAATTAGTTTTTTTAGTCTTGGGCATGTTTGATTACATTAAAACAAAAAATTAGTGCATTTTTTTAAATATATAATTCAATTTAGTGTGTTTCACATGTGTTTCACTTTTTTATCGAAGAATTTATTTATTTAATTATCAACTGCCATATAATTTTCAATATTTTATTACGTATTCAAGATGATCAGTTTTAGGAACACTGAAAATACGGTATTAAATGGGTAGATACTGAAGATAGTTGAGAGTAAAAAACATAGATGGCGTTAGTTTCAGAAGACAAACAGAAGAAGAAATGGAATTCGAAACAAAAATCCCCTCGAACGAAAATTTTATGTATATTTTGTGAAAAACAATTTAAAAATACGCACTGAACAAATTTCATAATGATAAATGACAACGCGATTAAGATTTTAAATTATTAAAGATAAAATTAAAAAAAAATATTATTAGAATAAAAACTTTCAAATGAATTTTTGAACAGAAAACATCTATAGGAGTTGCTTTTATAATAAAAACTCAAATTTGTCTAAATTTCCTTGAAACTCACAGAATAAATTGAAATTTTTCGAATTATTGATCAAAAACTAGAAAAATTGATATGCATTGATGTTTGACGATGAATATCTCGTAAACGCTCAACTTGATCGAAAACCATTTTTATAGAGCAGTAAATTTCCTACAAAACTATGAATTTCATCATTCATAATGATTTTTTTTCATTGAGTTATAAAATTCATAAGAAATAAAAAATTTTCCCAAAAATAATCAAACTTTAACCGTTAATATCTTTTAAACGGTTGGGTTTACGAAAAAATCGTAAGAGACCTTTTTTGTAGAGCATTCAATTTCCTACAAAATCTAAGGAACAAGATATTTTTTCAAGTAGTTGGAAGCGAGATATAAATTTTTCTATCTGATAATAAGAAAAAATAGAAAACTGTAAGAAGGAGGACCTTCCCGTTACAATTAAGAACTCATGCTTGGAGAGGCTTTCTTAGAGGTGTCTAGGAACCTATTTTTCAGAGTACCAAACGAAAAAAAAAATATTCTTTTTTTTTGAATCACCCTAATAATGATCCTTCTTAGACAAGATATTATCACAGATCATTACTTCGAATAATAAAGAACTGTTTGCTTTGAAAGTGAAAATGCCTAAAGCAGTTTTGTAGAAGCAGAGACAAAGTATGAGGAAGTGATATACAGGACTGAAATCTGCAATAGGAAAACTTACTTCTGTCTTAGGACATGTTGAACTCTCTAATGAAATTACTTAGTTTCCTATCCTATCACTTTATTTTATTAAGGTTCAACAGTGACTCGGGTTTCGTAGTACTACTACATTTTGATACTGGTGTATTTCAAGTTGTGCAACAAGGTAAATGTTTTCTGTAGGCTTATTTCTTGAGAATTTCGAAAAGTGGGGAATTACATAGGTACGTCCGTTTGTTTACAAGTTTTCCTGCCGGGTTTTTCAGGTACTTTTATTCTTTTTTCAAATGAAATATCACGAAGTAACGGACTACTGTATCCATTTTTTTTCATTAAAATCTCAACACTTGATTCTTGATTTCCGTACAAGAAAATAGCATAACTGAACCTTCCAATCAGTTTATACGTGAAATATTTCCATAGTAACAACGGATGAAAAATTTTCTTCAACAGTCGCCAGGTCCTTGGAATTGTTCAATTCACTTTTATCTTCTCATATTCATTATTTTTCCCAAGAAAATTCACATTGTGAAAAATACGTAATTACTACGACTTCTATGTAGAGATGACAACGTTGCGTAGTTATCTGACAGGAAAATGAGCATAATCTAACATTTTCAAAATATAAACTGTGAAATGTGTCAAAATTTCGTGGCCAACCGGGAGACTTTATAAATGTGAATGGAGTATAGTTACAGGATATTTTTCGAAAATGTGCATTTTCGAAATATTGCTGTGACTTTTCTTCTGTTGAAAATTTTCAATTTCTGAAAAAATAATATTGTAGTCACTTTTTACGTGGAATTCAATGAGGTGAATAATTTTCTGGAAACCTATATTTTATCTGATCTCGGCATGAAAATATTTTTTCAAATGGGACACCCCATATATTTTGCATATTTCGATAGGACTTGAAATTAAAATATCAAAAATATAGCATACTTGATATTTTCTATAATTTCCGAATTTCATTGCAGATTCGAAAATTGAACAGAACGATGTAAATGGAGCTTTTAGTGTTTGAGAAAACGTTTGACTATAATTCGCATTATTTAATTAATCATAGCATCCTCCTAATATAAGCATACTTATCTAAAGGTTGAAATTTGTTTGACTATAATTCGCATTATTTAATTAATCATAGCATCCTCCAAATATAAGCATACTTATCTAAAGGTTGAAATTTGTTTTCTTCAGAAGAATATCAACTGTTATATATCTTTGCAATTGATATTTCAAGCTCTTCGAAATATGCAAAAAAAATACGGGGTGTCCCATTTGAAAAAAATATTTTCATGCCGAGATCAGATGAAATAACAGTTTCCAGAAAATTTAATTAATCTCTCAGGAGAGTTACAGGAATATTTTGAAAATGCACATTTTCGAAAAACATTCTATAACTATGTAACTATGTAACGGTGATGCTATGATTAATTAAATAATGCGAATTATAGTCAAACAAATTTCAACCTTTAGATAAGTATGCTTATGTATATCGACATGCGGTTTTCACCCATGAGTTTATCACCCACATCAGTTTTCATCTATCTAGTACAGAAACAGTGCAGAATAGCATTTATTCGTGATATTTCAATAGGTACTGGCCAACGAATAAATTATTTTAAAAATATTAGGATTCACGTTGAAAACATCTCAAATATTTTGCCCAGTTTTAGGAGCTCTAAATTGTAACATTTTTTTTAAGCTCCTACGGGTCTGTTTTTAATGGAATTTTGCCCCAAGAGGTCATTATTGGTTACCTTTATTCCAAAATTATATATTACTCCGCATGATCCATATTTCTATATTATACTCCATCAGATATGTGGTTTCGAAAGTTCAAGTAAAATAGTTGAATATTTTCTCTTGTCATGCGATCGTCATGAAATAAGTTTCGTATTTTTCGAGTATCGGAGTTACTGATCAAAAGAAAACTTTGCATGTATATAAGAGTCGTAATTCCACAATTTAGTGATCTGAAACCACTCGGTGGATTTCGCCCATTAACGAACTTAACCGAGATATTTATGCCCCAAACCTACCATACACATTGATTCATTTCGTTCGAGAGTTATCGTACTTACGGCCTTATGGACAAAACTAATAATTGGATTTGACCCCGGATTCATCAGTGTGTAGAATCTAATCGTTAAAGACAGTCTTTGGCCAAATATTCCAATAATACAGACATCTAGGCACGCTGTTTCTGGCGGAATCATTTCTGATTAACAACTATATGATATCTGCCATTGATAAAATTCCCGACATTTCAAATATCTCGATCAAGAAGGGGTGGTCCCAGCCTTGATATTTCACCTAGCTGCCTCACAGGAGATAGAAATTTGGCCACTCTACAATAGATATATCCGATAACTCTACAATAGGATATCCAATACCTCAACCCTAGATTCAATATTCTGCGCTGCCGAACTATAAATCAATTCCCTCCTTGTCTAAGATGAAAACTATCCTTCTTGTGGTATGTTGATGTAGTTTTCCAACTTTCTCCATCAGAAAATTCATTTTTGAGAAGGCAGTTCATTTGATATTTCGCTACTTCCATGGGCGTACGCATTAAGCAACTAGAGCTGAAAACAATATTGTCGTGGATGTATTGATTTCTGCTGTCGATTCTTTCAAATAGCTCTTGTTGTCGCATCACTGAAAATATACTCATAATCTGTAATATTAGTGTGTTATAATTTGATCATTCTATGTTTGTGAATCTACTCGCATGAAATATTGATAACTTTTCTTGTATGTCCATTGTCAAATATACAATTATAACTAGAGACACGCTTCTGTTATTATTCCATGTCTCCACTGTTTGTAGACTGAATTCGGGCAACTCAGCAACTCACAAGAGATAATCATGCTTACCAGATGTTTACAATTTTTATCATTGAACGAGACCAAATTTAAATTACGGTCTACTCGATTCGTAAGCGTGCCGTATTATACCGGGTATAATTAAAAAGAACTGTAACGAAATAAATTCCTTGTCCTTTAATGAATCGCTGGAAACTTGGGCAAACCTTGTATATTTGATATATTTCGGAGTTTGTGAAAGATATATACTGTACCTATATATAACTTGAGAACGGAAAGAGATAGCGACTTAAAAATTTCAGGGTAGTTGGCGTGCCCCAATACGACAGTTCGTTAATGGGCATAATCGGCCCAATGGTTTCCGAGTAATAATTTTGTTTTCAACCAATACTAATCCGATGTGATTGAAACTTGGTGAATAGTTGCAGAATACAAACTTAGATACTTTTGTGAAATTTTGTGAGAATCGTACTACTAAAAAATTTTAAAAAAAGTTAGTAAAAAATATCATTTACGTCACGATGACCTGAGAACGGAAAGAGATATCGACATGCAATTTTTAGGTTAGATTGTGCATTTGAATGCGAGATTTGAGTTTGTTCATAGGCACCATCGGGCAAACGGTTTTGGAGTTATACCCTTCTGAAATTAGGTTGATATTTCCTCAATAACTCGAAAAATACGAAACCGATCCAATTCAAACATGGTTATTAGTTGTAAAAAGTGGACGCAAAAATTCTTGCAAAATTTCATAAGCATCGTATCACTAAAAATATCTTAAAAATCATTGAAGAGTATTGAACAAAATTCTATATATCAGAAACTATTCGTACGACATCGCTGAAATTTTGCGAGAGCCTTCAAAACCTAACTCTACTGCCAAGTTCCAAGTTTGTATACTTATACAAGTATAGGTATATATACTGTTAACTGCCAAACGTTTAGGTGCAACGTTTGAAGGCTGTCGTGCCTAATAACAACGTCCTCATTTGATTGCTTGTGTTATCATTTTTGTGCGCAATTCTGGGAACAGCGTGCTATCATTTTGCCCATATGTCTGTAATTTTTTTGCCGAAAATGGTCTCAGAGGATTAGGTTCAACTCACTGATGAACAATTCGAGGTCAAAATGGCCACGATAACATTTCGAACGGAAAGAGATAGCGACTTGAAATTTTCAGGGTAGATGGCGCATCCAAATGCGTGAAGTTCGTGAATCGGCCAAACGGTTTTCGAGTAATTTTGTTTGCACACAATCTAGATCGGATCGAATTGAAACTTGGTAACTAGTTGTACAATACCAACACTAAACCTCACAAAAAATTTGTGAGGATCGTAGCGCTACAAAATTAAAAAAAATCATTCGAAAAAAATTCTGTATCTCAGAACCTATCCTTCCGTTCTAGTTGAGATTTTGCGTGGGCCTTCAGAACCTAACTATAGGTTGCGAATCCGAATGCGACATTCAAGTTCGTTAATAGGCATAATCGGGCAAACGGTTTCGGAGTAATACCCATCTGAAATTTGGCGGTTATTTCCTCAATAACTCAAAAAATACAAAACCGATCCAATTCAATTTTACTACATTACTAGGAAATAAAAATAAAAATAATTGACTATAAATTTATGATATATCAGAAAGATTTTGTTGTTTGTTCCTCTATATAATTCAAAATATACAAAACTGACCCAATCAAAACTTGGTAAGTACTTGTAGAATGCCTACCCACTAATTTTCGCCAAATTTCGTATCACTAGAAAAACATTTTCTTTTTTCTTAAAAAGTTTGAAATTTCAGAAACTGCGGTATAAAACATGTCGTCAAAACGCTATACCTAGTATAAACCTACACTTAGAGATTTTTCCTCAGTTATGTATTCGGCAAAAAATATGACTTTTTTACGAGATTTCATTTATCAAAGTTCATCAAATATTTATATTTGGTTAGATGATGCGACGGTAATTTATTGAGTCATCTGGATCAACACAACAGATATAAGATAGTTTTTACAAGACCCAGTCGAATATTCTTAGGAATTTGCCAAATATATTTTTTGCAATATTTGAACGAAGGTATCAATAAATGTCGTTTATTCTGTCGAGATAAGGAACATCAACTTTGGTATCACCCTGTACAAATATCGCACTTATTCGTTAACGAGTTTTTACCAATTTCAGCTTCATATTCTTCAAGGACTTCAGAATACCAAGGGAAAACCTGCTAAACAGAACTGCGGATGTTACTCCTGAAGGAGATTACGAGAGCAGTTTCTCGGAACCGGGTAAAATCCTGGGGGCCGTCCTGGAGAACTTATCCCTGGGCCGACTGGGAATAATGCAAGGAAGTGTGAACACATTGATTAATGCCGTTACGATTGCAGTCCGATATGCGGCAGTACGCAAACAATTTTCCGACAACGGAAATGATTCGGAAAATTCGATCATCGAATACCAATTGCACGTAAGTGATGCATTTACTGCGTATTTGAATTTAACTTTCATGGGGGAGAAATGGAAAGGGACTCGAAAGGCCAAGTCATCATAGTTATAAGAAAAATATAAAAAATATAAAAAAGTACTGACGTGAGGTACTCTTTGGCGCGCGTTCACGTTGGCTAATTTGAATTACATTATGAGTGTTTCAAGCTCAGTGGATAGAACGAGCCAGAGATCTACCCAGATGGTAGTGGACATCATTCACTGTCGGGTCAAAAATTAAGAGTGCTTTGTCTAAGCTGGCATAAGCAAAGAGTAACGAAATCATTAAAGGATACTGTGGGAGGTATACTCATTATTGAAAGGTTTTTTTTTTTGATTTTCTCTACCAAACTCTGAAAAATATCTATGAAATAAAAATTAATTAATTCTTCTAATTTTTTCAGAAAGGCCACGAACATAAGGGATCACATTCAACAGATTGGGTTGCTGTTCTTGTTGATTATTTTGTTGTTCTTCATTATTTGTTCTTCTATCATGAATTTAGATAGAAGAACAAATAATCAAGAACAACAAAATAATCAACAAGAACAGCAACCCACTCTGTTGAATGTGATCCCTTATGTTCGTGGCCTTCCTGAAAATATTAGAAGAATCGGTTCTAAGTTCAATATAAGAACCGTCTTCAAAACACAGAATGATCTTAGGTCTTTATTAACGAAAACAAAACCCATAAATGAAAAACAAAAATCAAAAAATTGGTTCAAGCACTGACCTGAATTCAGAAGCTTTTGCCCGTATGTTCTATTGTCCATTCTTCTGTATTGGACACCCTTAATCGAATTTACCATGGTAAATTATGTTGTCCATTCTCCTGTATTGGACACTCTTAATTCGAATTTACCATGGTAAATTCGAATTAAGTGGCCAATACAAGAGAATGGACAATATAATTTACCATGGTAAATTCGATTAAGGGTGTCCAATACAGAAGAATGGACAATAGAACATACGCGCAAAAGCTTCTGACTTCACGTCAGTGCTTGAACCAATTTTTTTTTTCGTGATTTTTTTTAAATTTTCTAGGGGTACGGTTCTTAAAATTTTTTTTTTCGTCGTTTTTTTCAAATTTTCTAGGGGTACGGTTCTTACAAAATTTTAAACACGTCTTTATGTTGATTTTCTACTACTAGTTACCAAGCACCAATGCGATCGAATATTTATTTTTTGAGTTATTAAGGAAATAATATTCCAGGTAGGTATAACTCAGAAACCGTTAGACCGATTATGCCCAAAAATGAACTCAACTCTCCCTTTCGGATACGCAACCTACCCTGATAATTGCAAGTCCCTATCTCCTTTCGTTCGAAAGTTATCGAGGCAACGGTCACCCATCTACTGAACTCACACAAGAATGCTCGAATCTCCAACAATATTTAACCGATCGTATTAAAACTTGAAAGTTGGCAGTAGAGTTAGGTGATGAAGGCTCTTGCAAAATTTCAGCAATTTCAAACGAATAGTTACTGATATATAGAATTTTTTTTTTATTTTCAATGATTTATTAAAAATTTTCTGCAAATGCTATCCTCACCAAATTTTGCAAACATTTTTGCGTTGGCATTCTACAACTAATAACCATGTTTGAATTCAATCGGTTCAGTATTTTTCGAGTTAATGAGGAACAAAAAACCACCAAATTTCAGAAAATTTCAGATGGCTATAACTCTAAAACCGTTTGGCCGATTATGCTCATAAACAAACTGAAATGTCGCGTTCTGGTGTACATCCTAACCTGAAAATTTCAAGCCGCTATCTCATTCCGTTCTCAAGTTATCGTGACAACAAAAATATTTTTTAATAATTTTTTTAAAATTTTCTAGCCATACGATTCGCACAAAATTTCACAAACGTGCTAAGGTTCATATTCTACAACTACTCACCAAGTTTCAATTCGATCGGATTCATATTGGTTGAAAACAAAATTATTACTCGGAAACCGCTGGGCCGATTATGCCCATTAACGAACTTGTCCGTCGTATGGGGATGCGCCACCTACCCTGAAAATTTCAAGTCGCTAGCTCTTTTCGTTCTCAAGTTATCGTGGCAACGGCCGGCCGGACAGAATCAAATTTGACCTCGAATTCTTCATTGGGGAGTCGAACTTAATCGTTTGAGACCATTTTTTTCAAAAAATTCGAAAGTTACAGACATTTGGGCAAAACTATAACGCGATGTTCCCCAGAACATACGCGCAAAAACTGTGTATATAATATTTCTTGTATTTGTGGTAAATCATACACAGGAGAAACATCAAGACCACTAGAAGTAAGAAAGTCAGAGCATAAGAATAACTTGAGAAATAGAGACATACAGAAATCAAAAATAGCAGAACATGTATGTACAATCCAAGGAGATCACATGATAGATTGGAGTAATACAAGGATTCTAATGACAGAACCTGATTTTATGAAAAGGAAACTTAACGAGTCAACTTGTATTTTATTGAACAGAGAATGCAATGTTTCAAATTGCTCAATTGGTATTGACCATATTTGGCTAAATTTATTGAAAAAGGAGTTGGAACTTGGAAATTTCTATGCGAAGTAAAACTATGTTAGCTATGATTTTTAAATACTGTCAATGTGACAATTCTTGAATTTCACAAAATAACTATCAACAAAATAATTCTAACGATTTTCATTAAGCGTCTGACGAAGGAGTCTGATATAGACTCCGAAACGTTACGATATAGTTGTTTCTTCGTTGATGTTGTTTCGTTGTTGTTTGTTAGGCAACATTGTTCAATTGATTGCTTCTGACAAATATCCTGTGTTTCTTACGCAGAAGCAAATCACAAAATAATTAATTTTTATTTTATAGATATTTTTCAGAGTTTGGGAGAGAAAACCCAAAAAAAAACTTTCAACAAAGAGTAACGAAATTGACAAAGAACACAACTGACTTTCCTTAGTTGCACAAGCTCCTAGGAGCTTCTAAGGGACCTCCTTGGGAAAGACTTGGGAAGATCAGTATAGTCGACATAATAATGTTTATAGCACATGCGCCACTTGCAGATTGATTTCATAATGAAAGAAAAGGGCTAAAAGAGCATTGACGTGGGGTTAATCTGCTTTGGCACCCCTGCTATAAACATAAATATGACTATACTGACCCTCCCAAGTCTTCCTCAAGGAGATACCACAGAAGCTCCCAGGAGCTTGTGCGACTAAGGAAAGTCAGTTGTGTTCTTTGTCAACTTTGTTACTCTATCCTTATGCCAGCTTAGACAAAGCACTCTTAATTTATAACCCGACAGTGAATGGTGTTCACTACCCTCTGGGTAGATCTCCGGCTCGTTCTATCCACTGAGGTCGAAATACTCATAATTCAATTCAAATTAGCCAACGTGAACACGCGTGCCAAAGAGTACTGACCTCACCTCAGTGCTTTTTTATATTTTTTATATTTTTCTTATAACTATTATGACTTGGCTTATCACCCGCTTCCAGCTTAACGACACATTCTGGGTCTCCCTGTATATAAATTGTATTTGCATTCAGAGTAAACAGTCTTTCCCTATCTATAATTTGCATACCTATAGTCTTCTTACTATACCTAATGAATGCATTACATTTTTAGCAATGGAGATTATTTCCATATGTGGCGACTGCTGCTGTTTTCAAAATATTCATAAATTCATTCACGAACGACTATCTGGATGCCGTAGACAAATCTAACAACTCCGACAGATTAGAAGAAGTTGTAAGTATAAAATCATTACTATACAAGTTGTGGCTGAGTATATAAACCAAAAATTCGCGCGCATGTTCTATTGTCTATTCACGCCTCACAAACCATCACAAAATATTGGAAGAACCTTCAAGCCGTCTCTTTTCAACCGTTTACTTGATTTCAATTCGATCAGATCTGTATTTTTGAAAAAACCCAAAATCGCTAACATCACAGCCAACGAAGTGTTACAATTCTGAGATTTAGATGATTTGAAATTTCAGAAGAAGTTATGAAAATAAATTCTACATCTCAGTAACTAACTGTCAGATATCGCTGACAATCCCCTTCGATATATATCCATAATCATAATAAAGGGTTATTCCAATAAGAGGTGTTATTTTGAATAGCCCTCTATTTCTGTAGATGTCACTTTGAAGCTGTCATTTTTGACATTTGGCAAGTAGACACTACGTCATTAATTAAAAAATGGAACGATACACGCTTCAAGAACGCATTAAAAGGATATGGTCCTGTAAGCGTGGTCGTGGTGGTCATTTGCCTGATGTTATTTTCCACTATTAACTAATAACTTTATAAATGAAATAAACATCCGATCATTTATATTGAAAAATGGCATTTTTCTTTGAATATCAAAATAACACCTCTTATTGGAAAACCCTTTATATAACCAATCATAACCAATTATTGGTTATGATAGAAATGAATTGGTCTTCAGGTCAAAGCGTTTGCAAGATCTACATGGCTTAACCGCCCCTCCTATAATCTAATCTAAGGTATCCAATTCTTGAGGTCTGTGTACTAACATTCACATTTGAATAGCGTGGTTTCAACTCAAAGTGGAACCTCCTTAGGGCCCCCATGTTAAAAAATTGGAATATGGATCTCTCGCCAACAGAATGATTCTAAACTTACTAATACGGTGAATAGCAATTAGTAATGTATGTTTCCATTTCACAGAATAACTTGATATCGGAGATACATTCGATAATCAGTGGAGCTAAAGCTCTTTTAACTTGGACTACAAGAGATGCCATACAAGAATGCCGAGAAGCTTGTGGTGGACACGGATATCTGAAAGCTTCTGGACTTGGTGATCTGAGAAACGACCATGATCCCACAGTTACCTATGAAGGCGACAACAATGTTCTTCAACAACAATCCTCGAATTGGCTGTTGAAACAATGGGCTAGTTCAATTGATGAAGGGAAGACATATTCTCCCTTGTCTACTGCCGAATTCCTCAATAACTATTCTCGAATAAGGAATAATAAATATAGGTGTAAAGCCAGTATCAAAAACCTAAAATGTAAATAAATAACCTCTTCGTCTATTTTAAACGACCCTAAATAATTAATTTTTTCAGACATCATCGAGTGTTATGAATGGTTGATCACTTATTTGGTCGACGATATTTCGAAATCAATGGAACATCTTCAGCAGCAGGGATATTCTAGATTTCAAGCCAAGAATCTTGTTCAGGTAGGAATTTTTTTATTGTTATTCAGAAATAACACTACAAATCTGGTATATGTTTCGGAAACGTTGCCATCTTCTGGGATGAAACGTTACTAAAGCATGCTATCTATTACTTTACCCAAAAAATTCGAGAAAAGCACTGACGTGAAATCAGGAGCTTTTGCGCGCGTTCCATTGCATTCACGCCTCATACGATCTGCTGAAATTCTCGATAGTAAAATGGCGGCTCGAAGGTATGGGCGGAGTTTCAAGAGATTATGACTGAGTATTTCTCAAATATAAAATTTTTGGAAGAACAAAATTTAATTCTTGGTGCTCTTGTTCCTCGGAACAGAGTGTTGATCAATTTGACCAAGTGTCTGTAATTTTCGAATTTTTGGATGGAAATTGTCTCAAACGATTTTGTTCGACTCACTGATCAAGAATCCGTGGACGAAATCGATTCTGTCCAGCCGTCCGTCCGTTAACACGATAACTCTCGAACGAAAGGAGTTAGAGGATTGAAATTTGCAGGGTAGGTTTGGAGCGTAGATATCTCAGACGAGTTCGTTAACGGGGGCGAAATTCACCAAGCGGTTTCGGAGTTATGGCCGTTTTTAGTAAAAATATTTCTTATGAATATTTCCGAAACCGATCACTCGATCTATCTGAAATTTTGCATCAAATTGTAGAATAATAACCTTTATACGCATGCGAAGTTTTGTAATGATCAGGTTGCCGTAAAGTGCAAAAAAAATCAAATTTTTAAATTTTGTTTCTACAATAACTCTTGAACATAATGAGCTAGGCAGTTGAAATTTTCAGAGTAGATTTGGGAGATAAATATCTCGGTTTAATTCATTATTAGACAAAATAGGGCAGATGGTTTCGGAGTAACGAAAAAAAATGTTTGTTTTAAATTACAAATTTCAAATTCAATTTTTTTTAAGATGCAGTTTCACCATAAAAATCCACTGATATCATTTTCAACTCTAACAAGCTAATACTTTCGGAGATATGAATTCTCGAAATTTCAATAATGAATCGTACTTATTATAAAAGCTGAGAAAACAGTCTATATCGATGGTATATTCGATTAAGAGTATCCAATAGATGTGAATAGATAATAGAACATATGCAAATAAGCTCCTGACTTCAGTTCAGTGCTTGAAACAATTTTTTTCATATTGATTCGAAAGTTTCCAACGAAATTTCTTTACTTTTCGTTGGGCATGTACTAATAGTGCTAATAGCAGAGTGCTAATAGTAGAGTCGTCATGAAATATCAAAGAAACTGTTAGATTTTTTGAATTATCGCAAAAATGCCACTTGGCTCGAATCTAACGAAACTGAATATCTTTTTGGAAAAGAACGGAGCACAAATTGACATTTTTTCTTTAAGATCGTAATAAAATGTCTTTCTTTTAGCTCTGCTCATCCAGACACAAAATCCTCCGAAACTTTTCACTTCCCACCGTTGATTTTTTGAAATATATGATTTTTTTGAGAATAGAGAAAAATTGGAGATCTGAAATTTGTACATTTCTCTTTCTGCAGAATTTCTGCTACCTTGCTCCCAAAATATTTTTTGGGTGCAATATTGTTCGCTCAATATACAGGGTGAGTCTTTGACCACTGCATTAATTTCAACCAAAGATTCCTCTCATCAAATGAAACACTTTTTTAATTTAACATTTTTCCAAATTCAGCTCAGGTAAAAAGATACAGGCTGTTGAAATTTTGAAAAAAAATCAGTTTTTATTTTGTAGCTTTGACATCCTTTTTTCGAATAAAATGAATGTAGACGTAAAGTTTCCTATAACTATGATACATATTTTCCAAATATTAGTTATTTTCTACTTCTACTGGTTTTCTAGTTATGGACTCGTGGATTCATAAAACTAAACGAAATTAGCATAAAGAAAGCATATAAAGTTTTTCTTGAGTCATTTCAAGAATATTCCATCGTTTTAGAACATTATATTATTCTTCATCATTTCTCCTTAAACGCACCGTTTTTGAGATATTCTTCATTGAATGTTTTAAAATGGAAAACTCCAGAAATTTCACTACTTTTATGGATCCGTCCCTGAGTGTTGGAATCCCGAATCAAGCTGTAAACCACGTTACCATGCCTTATTCTCGTCCGCCAACAATGTCATAGATAATTTATATGCGGGAGTGTATTAGCACATTGTGAAATCTTTAAACGTTTGTAACTTTTTACCTTAGCCGAATCTGGTACAATGGTAAATGAAAAAATTGGTTCAAGCCCTGTGGACAGGAGCTATTGGGCGCATGTTCATCTTCCTTGTGGCCCGTATTGACCAGTAAAGAAAAAAAGCAGTATCATGTTGAATACCTTAATATTATTCTGGAACACAAATTTTCCATTACAATAATCTTCATCTAGCTTCTATTTAGTATCAATTCCTGTAGAACGTGATCATAATAAGTGTTTTCCATATAATAAAATGTGTTTGAACTTGGTATGTAGGAAATCTGACATCAATTATTGGAATTAATTGATTTGACAAACAGCCGTCAAATGAGGTAAATAGATTTTTGTGACGATTTTCTGTGACCATAGAACGTCAAAACACGCTGGAATGTGAATTTTAAGCAATATCTTCTGGAATTGAGATCGTATCGAACTGAAATTTTGCACACTCGTGTAGAATGCTTTATTTAAGCATTTCATTATTGCATTTCTTGAAATAGGTACCTTTTCAAGTCGATCAACATCGTCCTTCTTTCGACGTCTAAACTATGACTTGATTCTTTATGTTTATGTCTTTGAATTTGTTTTCGGTGGAATTCAAAGAGTTCATAGAATAATCGATGAAAATACTGAGAGAGACCCAGGAAATTTGACACATTTTGTCTTATATCTCCAGAAATTGAAATCGTATAGAGCCAAAATTTTGCACAATGTTGCAAAATACTACAATTGACGTTAGTACAAGTTTTTGTTGCAATCTGATGAATAGTTCACGAAAAAAAAATTTTTTTTTCGAAAAAATTAAAAGAAATATTTTTTTAAAAATTATCAACATTTCGATCATAACAGAATTTTGCCAAAAGTTGCGCGTTTATATCCTCGAACTGACTACCAAGTTTTGATTCAACATCTTCTTTAGTTCCTGAAATATCAGGGAAATAACCTCAAAATTTTAAATGTCTATAACTCCTAAACCGTCCGGCCGATTTTGCCCGTTAACGAACTTAACCGTCGCATTTTGATCAGAAACCTACCCTGAAAGTTTGAAGTCGATAGGACCTTCGGTGCTCCTGTTATCGTGCCTACGGCCGGAAGTACGGCCGGCCGGCCGGCCGGCCGGTTGGACGGCCGGACGGCACCCAAAAATCTGACACCGGATTCGTGATCAGGGAGTCCAAATTAGTCTATTAGCCAATTTTCAGCTCGAAATTCGAAAATTACAGACATTTGGACGAAATGATAGGACGATGTTCCCCTAGAACATGCGCCCAAAAAGTGTTTCATTCGATGAGAGGAATCTTTGGTTAAAATTAATGCAGTGGTCAAAGACTCACCCTGTATAATAACCATACGGAATTCTAATATCAAATATTCCATTTCAGGTTTACCGTAGCAGTGTGTTATCACGTGCATATGCAGAACTCAACGCCATCAGATATTTCAGTACAAAGATCCAATCTCAAGAGCAACACATCCAAAATGTCCTTCTCCAGTTAGGAATCCTGTACGGTCTTTTTAATCTGGACAAACACATCGCTTACTTCTATCAAGGCGGATTTTGCGAAGGTCCCAGCATGGCACGTGACGTGAAAGATGCAATCCTTGAACTCTGCAAAGTGTTGAAGCCAAATATTTTGTCCATGGTGGATGCATTGGCTCCTCCAGATTTAGTGTTAAATTCAATTTTGGGAAAAGCTGATGGCAAAGTAAGTTGAGGGTGGAAACACACTATTGGTTTGAGAGAAATATTATATGCATTATATTTCAGATTTATGAACATCTTCAAGAGAGCTTTTTCAATAGTTTCGGATGTTTCGATAGGCCTGAATGGTGGAAAGAGGTCATTATAGGAGATAGTCCAGATTTCACCAAACTCAAGAGTAAACTATAAAATGGAAAATTAGATGCTTTTGATGACATACCAAAGTTTATTGAATTACTATTAAGAATTTTCATCGACCTGATTCTGTTATGATTTTGTTGTTTTTTCTATTAGTTTTGTTTCGAGAAATAAATTTTTTTATATAATTTCATATTGACCTTATCTTCTATTTCGTATATTATATTTCTTTCTGTACTGCTACCAATCAGATCTAACATGCTAAAGAGAAGCTGAGGATTTTTCTTCAATAGTTCGATAGAAAAAAGTGTGAAAACCCTGTGGACTGCAGCTTTGGCACTTTTGTTCAAACTTTGACAAATCATATCTTCGAAAGTATTGGTTTCTCAGGGTTGGGAATAATATCAATGGATTCTTATGATAGAACTTCATCATAAAATAAATTAAACCAAACATCATGAAAGAATTTAAATTCAACAAGCGAGTGCCAAAAATTATTAATCCAAAACCAACAAACCAATTCTAACGAATAACGAACTTATCCGAGATATTCATTCCTCAAATCTACTATGAAAATTATATTACATCAATTGGCACCTAGTCAATATTCCAGTTTTGTTTTTACTGGAGATATTCTCGAATTTTCTTACCAAAATATATATATCCATAATCATATGGATTATCCACGGGCATTATATTATTATCACCTTAACAGTATAATATCATATCATCCTCATAATTGTACGATAGCTGAGGTTATTTCATTGGTCATTTTGCATTCAATCATACCTTGTTTTCTAGAACAAGACGGGTATTTTATATCAAGAATAACGGACCAGAAATAAATTTGACATGTTCCTTATAGAAGAATAAGATGGCATGAATGAACACAGGTCATATAATAATTCATAGATAGATTAATTAAGTACAGCATTCTGTCAAAACATAGAAGTACAATTTATTATTGAAATTTTGTAAAATCATATCTCCGAAAGTATTAGCTATTGTTTTGATTACTCCCAAAACGAAATTAACCGAGAGATTTATCTCCAAAACCTACTCCGAAAATTTCAACTGTCTATCATTTCGTTCGACAGATTGTGTTAACGGAGATTTGGGAGGGTCAGTATAATCCTAATCATGTTTATAGCACGCGCACCAAAGCAGATTGACCCCACGTCTATGCTTTTTTACACTTTTTCTTTCATTGTTAAGTCAATCTACTTTTGCGCGCGTGCTATAAACATGATTAGGATTATACTGACCCTCCCAAATCTTCTAGGAGCTTGTGCGACTAAGGAGAGTCAGTTGTGTTCTTTTCCAACTTTGTTACTCTATCCTGATGGCAGCTTAGATACAGCACTGTTAATTTTTGAACCGACAGTGAATGGACATCAAGGGCTAGTCAGTTTGGGGGAACCAAACTGACTAGTCCTTGCACTGAATTGCGATAAATATTATTTTAAAACCTCACAATATCGCTCAGCACTCTCAACATAACCCATACAACCCAAAAACAGCCACTCCTCTTCTGCGCATGCGCAATCTTCTCGCGGCTGCAAGTCCTCTCAAAATCACACACCTTGAAAAAAAACTCCGATTCTCCAACACTAGTGGTTCAGGAGATATCGCATCTTTAAGCCACGCATGCGCAGACCCTCACCAGGGGATTCTATGGAGAAATAGCATCCGCCATCCCAAAACCCCAATACTCTCTGACGAAAACTACAGCAGTTAAATGACTTCTCATCTGCTCATGCGCATAACGAAAAATGCCCGGAAAGGGCAGCATGAACTTAAAAAAAATAGGTTTCGGAATTTCAAGCAAAATATTCCACAAAATAGAAGTAATTTTTTGAATGTTTTCATGTCACGTGATCTTCACGAAATTTTGCAAAAGTGTTTGCTTTGGTCTTTTGCATCTAACTACTGAGTTTCTATTCAATCAGATCAGTATTTTTCGAGTTATCGTGGAAACAAAATTTTAAATTTTTGTCACTTTATGGCCATCTGGTCAGTCACAAAAAACTCCGATTCTCCAACACTAGTGGTTCATGAGATATCGCATCTTGAATCCACGCATGCGCAGACCCGCACCGGGGGATTCTATGGAGGAATAGCATCCTCCACCCCAAAACCCCAATCTTCTCAGAAGAAAACTCGAGCAGTTAATTTATTTCTCGTCTGCTTGTCCGAATAACAAAAAATCCCAAAAGAGGCAGTAACTGGGTGTGTTACTGCGTTCACCGTTCAGACAAATTTTGAAAACCAATTTAAAATTCCACACATCGTTTACGCATTAATTCATTTGCCATGCTAGTAAGTGGTCCATATTTTAATCAGGTGCCCTCGTACATATCGACTTGATTCAGATAAACGCGCAAAAAATACTTCGGAACGAAATCTGATCTCCAGATGTTACCGATATTCCATGTAGAAATTCGAAATGAAAGAATTTGTCGAGTTTGGGAGTTGAAAATTATAATTATTTTTTTTAAGGCTCCTAGTGGTCTGTTCTCAGTGAAATTTTGCACACCCCAAGAGGTCATAATTCGTCACCGAAGTGCCAAAACTGAACTCATTCCGATATTTTGTTTCGGAATTTCAAGCAATTTATTCCGCTAATAGTTAAAACTTTTTAAATTTTTTCTACTCATGCTATCCCCACGAAATATTGCACAAGTGTTTCCATTGGTACTTCGCATCTAGCTACTGAGTTTCAATTCAATCGGATGAGTATTTTTCGATTATACTGAAAACAAAATTTCAATTTAATTTTCAAATATTAAACATTTTTTTTTCTAGTTTAGAGCCATCCGATCAATACAAAACTTCGCAGGCATATTTAAATGTTCTATAATTACTCCAATTCATAAAGGGGGAGAAAGATCAAAAATATCAAATTATAGACCAATAAGTGTGATTAATAATTTTGGAAAAATCTTTAAAAAGTGTTTGAAAATTAGAGTTGTTAAATTTTTGGACCAGAATAGTATATTAAATTAAATGAGAAGCAATTCGGCTTTCGTGCTGGCAAATCAACGAGTGATGCTATGTGCTCAGTTATTGGGGACATTACAGAGGGACTTGATAAAGATAAAAAGTGTATAGCGGTTTTTCTGGATTTGGCTAGAGCATTTGACACTGTCAGTCATGAGAAGCTGCTGGACATTCTGGAATGTTATGGTGTACGTGGCATAGTTTTGGATGTTTTTAAGAGTTACCTCTCAAATCGTGATCAGTTTGTTAGGGTTAATGATGCAGTAAGTCGACCCCTGATTGTAAAAATGGGTGTGCCCCAGGGTACTGTTCTTGACCCTGTGTTATTTCTGGCTTACATAAATTCTCTCTTGTCCTTGGTAACAGGTGCAACGATTGTGTCCTATGCAGATGATACTGTCGTGATATTTCGTGAGGACACTTGGGCGGAGGCCAGAGAGGCTGTTCAACTCGAGCTTCACAAAATTACAAAATGGCTAAGTGTATACCATCTTTCACTAAATGTTAAGAAAACTAATTATTTAGCCTTCAGTATAACAGAAACGAATAGACCTGATTTTTCTAGTATAAAAGTCCCTGATATGCAAGATGAAATTAAGGAGACTAATGAAGTCAAGTACTTGGGTATAGTTATCGATAAACATCTAAGATGGAGTAATCATGTAGATTATTTGACAAAAAAAGTGAGGAAGCTAATCTACAAGTTCTATCAGTTAAGAGAATTTCTTTCACGTAACTTACTAATACTGATTTACAAGTCTCTAGCCGAATCACTTTTTCGATATGGTATCTTTGTATGGGGGGGAATGTACAAGAATTCATTACAAAAACTAATTATTACGCAAAACTATATACTGAAGGTTATATTTAGAAAACAAAGGAGATATCACACAAGTCTGCTTTATAGTGAGGATATTTGCAATATCCGAACTCTATATTTTCATAGTTTATGTTTACATGCTTTCAGAAACAAATTTTTCAATAATTGTATGCCTTCGATATATCAAACCCGTGGTGCTGCTAGGGGGTTCTTGTCGACCCAAAGATTCAAGAAGGGTATTTGCCACCGATTTTTTGTTTATACCTTGCCCAAAACGTGCAATCTCTTGCCAAGAGATGTTACGCTTATCACTGAGTTCAAGTGTTTTTCGGTTGAAGCTAGGAGATTTATTTTTCGAAATTACACAAATTTTATAAATATATTGGAGTAGAATAGAAATGATAAATTGCTGAAACTTTTGCTCATACATGTTTGGAAATTGTCTACAATAGTGTTATGTGTTTTTGGAATTGCACAACACAAGTGTTTGGTCACTTAGGTGCATGATCTTTAACTACTTTCTGATTTTGTGATATAATGTGTGATGTAGTGTAATATTCTGATTCTGCTAAATAAATAAATAAATAAATAAATAAATGAATAAATAAATATAAAGGTTATGTCAATGAAAAATTATATACGATTTGCACTTATTTATTCATAAATAAGTGTAAATCGTATATAATTTTTCATTGAGTTAATATGGATTTGCATCAAGTAAAAGCCACAAGCATTAAATTAAAAAAAAAAAATAAAGGTTATGATTCTACAAATTAATGCTGATTTTCAGATAGATCGAGTGATCGGTTTCGGAAATATTCTTGAAAAACGTTTTAACTAAAAATGGCCGTAACTCCGAAACGGCTGGATGGATTTTGCCCATTAACGAACTTGTCCGAGATATATTTACACTGCAACCATGCCCTGCAAATTTCAACGCTCTAACTCGTTCCGTTCGAGAGTTATCGTGCTAGCGGCCGGACCGGCCGGACGGACGCACATAATTGAATTTGACCTCGAATTCTTCATGAGGGAGTCGAACCCAATCGTTTGAGACCATTTTCGTAAAAAAATTGGAAAAATACAGACATTGTGACGAAATGATAGCACGCTGTTCCTTGCGGAACACGCGCGCAAAAATGAAAGGATATCAACGATAACAGCATTATTTATACTTAGGTACATGTGTCAATTACGTTAATCAATATCAAATTTCCTAAGAACTCTTCTTTTCATAAATAATATAGATTAGATTAGATTCAGAACCGGGGTCGTTTGGCTAATATGGCGAATTTCATCAATATCACCCGTGAGAAATGCTATTTCGCAATTCCGCCTCTCCAGCTGGAATAAAAGAAAACCACACGTGTTTGAATCACAATAACAAACTGCCAAATGATTTCAAACAATTGATTCAAGCAACGATCAGCAGGAAAGTGAAATTTTCGCTCCTGATAAAAAATGGGTTCAAGCCATGTGGACATGAGCTTTCTGGCGCTCTAGTTCAAACAGACAAATTATATCTCCGAAAGTATTGGTTTCTCAGAGTTGGGAATTATATCAATGTATTCATATGATAGAACTGCATCCTAAAGGAAATTCAATTCAAATAATAGTTTATTTATCAAGATTAAATGAGCAATCATGAGAATGAGAACTGCACCATGGAAGTAATCAAATTAAATCTGGCCAATTTTGCCCAATAACGAACTTAACCGAGATATTCATCTCCCTAACCTACTCTGAAAATTTCAACTACCTAGCTCATTCCGTTCGAGAGTTATATCTACATATGTCTATGGATGAAAAGCAGTCTCACTACTCTCAGATCTCTTACTTCATGTTCCGTTCCGAAATGTAAGAATTTTCTGAGAAAACCTAATTTCGGAGCAAACAACTGAGATTTTTCTCACTTCGCTCACAATTCTTCGATTGATTAGATAATGTCATGTCTCAGGAACATAATTCGACATTATGACAATTCATACATAGAATAATATCATTCTGTGACAACGTTGAAATACGATTTATTATTGAAATTTTGAAAAATCATATCTCCAAAAGTTTTAGCTTGTTAGAGTTAAAAATGATATCATTGGATTCTTATGGTAAAACAGCTTATTGAAAAAAATTTAATTTGGAATTTGCCTTGAAAAAAAAAATTTTTTTTTGTTACTCCGAAACCATCTGTCCGATTTTGCCCAATAACGAACTTAGCCGAGATATTTATCTCCCAAACCTACTCTGAAAATTTCAACTGTCTAGCTCATTCCGTTCGAGAGTTATCGTGCCTACGGCTGGCCGGACAGAATGAATTTCGACCACGGATTCTTGATCAGTGAGTCGAACCAAATCGTTTAAGACCATTTTCATCGAAAAATTCGAAAATTACAGACATTTGGGCAAATTGATAAGCACTCAGTTCCGAGGAACTAGAGCGCCAAAAACCAAAGCCTATTCTTTTATTTTTCACGTAATTGTTTATAACTATTGCATTTTTTACGAGCAGCCTCAGCATTTTCTCAAAAACTATCTACTTTCCATTCCAAATCGAATGACACCTCAATCAAAATTTTCGGAAAATACGCAAAAATTTTTACCGTAAAAGCACTTGTTGACTAGACTATAATAAATTATAGCTGAACGAGTATTGGAATATTCGTCTATTCAAATACTTTTATCTTAAAATTTCCCAGCCTTAGTCTCAGCAGTCTTCTGCAGAGTTGAAGGTTCCAGAGATCGTCATCTAGACGATCCATTGAATAGTTGAGAAAACTTGTAATCATATTTTTCCCTTCATACGCAACGATTCCTTCAGATCAGACTGTGGTCGTAAAACTTCCTCAAACCAGACATTTCCCATAACGAAAATTATTCATAGTTGCTGAACTAAACTTCGCAATTGTCACCATTTCATTTGCGCTATTTGAATCCTCTGAGTTTCATCGTTAGATCCAGAAAAAGGTGAAATTTTCGCTCCCTCGTCGGTTGGACATTTTCATCTCGCATTTTCTGCGCATCGACAGTTTTCTTAACGCCCCCGGCTGCTCATGAACTCCAGTTGTGGACTTCGTTTTGGTCGACCAACAGGATCCTGCTTCCGGTCAGGAAAAGTGCGCGTATTTGAGCGTCGAATAATTTACGTATTCAGAAAAATCGAAAGTAAGTAGATATTTCAGGACTGAAAAGTTATTTGATGCCTAACATTAATTTTTCTTTTTTTTGGCGCTGTTCCTCGGAACAGAGTGCTTATCAATTTGCCCAAATGTCTGTAATTTTCGAATTTTTGGCTGAAAATGGTATCAAACGATTTGGTTCGACTCACTGATCAAGAATCCGTGGTCGAAATCGATTCTGTCCGGCCGGCCGTCCGTTAACACGATAACTCTCGAACGAAAGGAGTTAGAGGATTGCAGGGTAGGTTTGGAGCGTGAATATCTCGGAAGAGTTCGTTAACGGGCGAAATCCATCAAGCGGTTCCGGGGTTACGGCCGTTTTTACTAAAAACGTTTTTTATGAATTTTTCCGGAACCAATCACTCGATCTATCTGAAATTTAGCAACAAATTGAAGAACCATGACCTTTAGACGCATGTGAAGTTTTGTATTGATCGGGTTACCGTAAAGTGTAAAAAAAATGTTTGAAAATTTTTAAATTTTTTTTTTTATCATAAACACCCGAACGGAATGAGCTAGGCAGTTGAAATTTTCAGAGTAGGTTAGAGAGATAAATATTTCGGTTGAGTTCGCTATTGGCCAAAATTTTTTTTCAACTTACAAATTTCAAAATAAATTTCTGTTTAAGATGCATTTTCACCCTAAAAATCCATTGATATCCTTTTCAACTCCAACAAGGTAATACTTTCGGAGATACGATTTTTCGAAATTTCAATAATGAATCGTACTTCTATGTTTTCATACAGAATGCTATAATTATTATATCTATGATTTATTATATGATCTGTGTTCATACTCGTACATGTCATCCTATTCTATAAGAAAGAGTCAAATTCATTTCAGGTATTTTAATTTGATTTCTTCCATGGTGCAGTTCTCATTCTCAGATTGCTCATTTAATCTCGATAAATAAACTATTATTTGAATTGAATTTCCTTTATGATGCAGTTCTATCACAAAAATACATTGATATAAATCTCAACTCTGAGAAGCCAATACTTTCGGAGATATAGTTTGTCTGTTTGAACAAAAACGCCAGAAAGCTCCTGTCCTCAGGGCTTGAACCTCTTTTTTAATTATTTTCAATTAAAATGTTCTTCCGAAACTTCAACCTAATAATACATCATTGAATTGTTTTTTTCTGGTTTTTCTCACCCAAGCACTGAAAAATATCTATAGTGCTTCCCAGTAACTCCTAGGGGAACTTTTCCGTTCTATTAATATTTCCGAATATTATTTTTTACAAAAAACTGGTGCATCAAAATTGATATAAAAAAAATGTGGAAAAGCCCTGTGGGCAGGAGCTTTGGCGTTCTTGTTCAAACTTTGACAAATCATATCTTCGAAAGTACTGGTAAGAGTTGGGAATTATATCAATGGATTCTAATGATAGAACTTCATCACAACAGAAATTAAATTCAAACATCATAATAGAATTTCAATTCAATAAGAGTGCCAAAAATTATTATTCCAAAACCAATAGACCAATTCTACCCAACAACGAACTCATCCGAGATATTCATTCCTCTATTCTATGATGAATCATATCAGAATAATTATAGTATTCTGTGAAAATAGAGAAGTATGATTTATTATTGATATTTCGAAAAATCACCTCTGAAAGTATTAGCTTTTTAGAGTTAAAAATGATATAAATGTATTCTTATGATGAAACTGCATCTGAAAAATTTAATTTGAAATTTGTTATGGAAAAAAAACATATTTTTGTTTTTCTCCGAAACCATCTGGCCCATTTTGCCCAATAACGAACTTAGCCGAGATATTCATCTCCCAAACGTACTCTGAAAATTCCAACTGTCTAGCAAGAGTTATCGTGCCTACGGCCGGTCGGACAGAATAAATTTCGACCACGGATTCTTGATCAGTGAGTCGAACCAAATCGTTTAAGGCCATTTTCATCAAATAATTTGAATATTACAGACCTTTGGGCAAACTGATGAGCACTCTTTTCCGAGGAACAAGAGCGCCAAATATGTGGGAAAACCCTGTCAACAGAAGCTTTGGCGCTCTTGTTCAAACTTGTTCAAATCATTTCTCCGAAAGTATTGGTTTCTCAGAGTTGGGAATAATATCAATGGATTCGTATGATAGAACTTTAGCATAAAAATAATTAAATTCAACAAGAGTGCCAAAAATTATTAATCAGAACCCACCAGACCGATTCTACTCACTAACGAATTTATCCGAGATTTAGCGAATAATCCAGTTATGGTTTTACTGAAGATATTCTGAACCCAGTTTGATTAACAGTTCCATCATCATATGGCTTATCCAAGAGCTATCTATGATAACTGAGGTTATTTCATTGGTCATATGCATTGAATCATTCTTTGTTTGACATATCTCTTCAGATGAGGTGACAATGATTACGTGTATGAGTACAGATCTTGAAATTCATAGATGTGCACGTTAATTTCCGTTTACATCAGCATTCTGTGAAATCATATAGAGTTACGATTTGATATTGAAATTTAAAAAATTGGTTCAAGCCCTGTGGACAGGAGCTTTTGGGCGCATGTTCATCTTCCTTGTGGCCCGTACTGACCAGTAAAGAATAAAAGAAAAAAAGCAGTATCATGTTGAATACCTTAATATTATTGATTATTATATAATTATCGATGAAAATAATGAGAGAGACCCAGGAAATTTGACACATTTTGTCTTATATCTCCAGAAATTGAAATCGTATAGAGCCAAAATTTTGCACAATGTTGCAAAATACTACAATTGACGTTAGTACAAGTTTTTGTTGCAATCTGATGAATAGTTCACGAAAAAAAAATTTTTTTTTCGAAAAAATTAAAAGAAATATTTTTTTAAAAATTACCAACATTTCGATCATAACAGAATTTTGCCAAAAGTTGCGCGTTTATATCCTCGAACTGACTACCGAGTTTCGATTCAACATCTTCTTTAGTTCCTGAAATATCAGGGAAATAACCTCAAAATTTCAAATGTCTATAACTCCTAAACCGTCCGGCCGATTTTGTCCGTTAACGAACTTAACCGTCGCATTTTGATCAGAAGCCTACCCTGAAAGTTTGAAGTCGATAGGACCTTCGGTGCTCCTGTTATCGTGCCTACGGCCGGAAGTACGGCCGGCCGGCCGGCCGTCCGGCTGGCCGGCCGGACGGCACCCAAAAATCTGACACCGGATTCGTGATCAGGGAGTCCGAATTAGTCTATTAGCCAATTTTCAGCTCGAAATTCGAAAATTACAGACATTTGGACGAAATGATAGGACGATGTTCCCCTAGAACATGCGCCCAAAAAATCATATCTCCGAAAGTATTGATTTGTTGGAGTTGAAAATGATATCAATGGATTTTTATGAATAAACTTCATCTTAAAAAAAAATTATATTGAAATTTGTGATGTAATAAAATTTTTTTCTGTTACTCCCAAACCACCAGGATTTTGCCCAATAACGAACTTAACCGAAATATTTACCTCCCAATCCTACTTTGAAAATTTCAACTATCTAGCTCATTCCGTTTGAGAACTTTCGTATTGACGGACGGCCGGCCTGAAGAAACGAATCGCACCGTTTTCAGCCAAAAATTGATAAGCACTTTGTTCCAAGGAGCAAGAGCGCCAATGATATAAAACTCGGTTAAATGTGACTTTGGTTCGAGTAAAAGTCGCAATTTAAAAAAAAAAATCGATTAAAATTTCAACTCTCTAGCTCATTCCGTTCGAGAGTTATCGTGTTAACGGACGGCCGGACAAAATCGATTTTGACCACGGATTCTTTATCAGTGCATCGAACCAAAACGTTTGAGACCATTTTCAACCAAAAATTCGAAAATTACAGCCATTTGGGCAAATTGATAAGCACTTTGTTCCGAGGAACAATAGCGTCAAACATTTTACTGCGTTAGAAATAGAAGATATTTGTTAGAAGCAATTTATGGAATAATGTTGCCTAATAAACAGTAACCAAGCGACACCAATGATAAAATAACTTTTTCTTACGTTTCCGAGCCTGAAACAGACTCCTCCATCAAAATCTTCAGAATTATTTGTTGTTGAAAACTTGTTGTGGAATTTGTCACACTGACATTTTTTTTCAAAAAAATAAAAGTTGACTCCTTAAGGTTTCTTTTAATGTCATAAGACTCTGTTATCAGAATCTTTGTTTTATTCCAATCTTTCATGTAATCTCCATTGATTGTACATACATATTCTGCTATTTTTGCGCGTGTTGCGATGGGGAACATCGCGTTATCATTTTGCCCAAATGTCTGTAATTTTCGAATTTTCTGCCGAAAATGTTCTCAAATGATTAGGTTCGACACCCTGATAAAGTATTCAGGGTTAAATTTGATTCTGTCCGTCCGGCCGTTGCCACGATAACTTGAGAACGAAAAGATATAGCGAATTTTCAGGATAGGTGGCGCGTCCCAATACGACGGACAAGTTCGTTAATGGGCATAATCGGCCCAACCGTTGCCGAGTGATAATTTTGTTTTGAACCGATACAACAAGGTTTAGTTCCGATATTTTAAAAGGAATTTAAATCTAATACTCGGCTGAATAAATACGGCAGGAGGATTTATGCTGTCCCGTAGAGCGGTGTTACTTTGCACTACTTTTCATAGTTTTGTTGTTGTAACTCTTTTATTTTTACGTAAAATGAGTCCTTTGTAAACTATGTATAATATCCACATTTTAGCTATCTACTGCTGTTGTTAGAAATATAAGAAAAGGTGCGCAACGTTTGTGTTTAATTTTTAAAAATTTGGCAAAGTCACCCGCACATCGGTGCAAGTTTGCCAATGCCTTTAAAATCCGTTTGTTGGCAATTTTATTCAGTGTTTTCCACAAAAAAATTGTTTAAAAATGTATTATAGACAAGGTTGCTATTAGATACGAATAAAACAACAAATTATGGAAAAATTTAATTTATTTTTCTTTATAAAACACAAAATTCGTCTCTTTGTAAATAAAAAATATATAAACTCAAAATTAAAATTGGTTCAAGCACTGACGTGAAGTCAGAAGCTTTTGCGCGTATGTTCTATTGTCCATTCTCCTGTATTGGACACTCTTCTTAATCGAATTTACCATGATGAATTCTATTGTCTATTCTCCTGTATTGGACACTCTTCTCAATCGAATTCACCATGATGATTTTTATTGTCTATTCTCCTGTATTGGAGACTCTTCTTAATCGAATTTGCCATGATGAATTCTATTGTCCATTCTGGACAATAGAATTCATCATGGCAAATTCGATTAAGAAGAGTCTCCAATACAGGAGAATGGACAATAGAATTCATCATGGTGAATTCGATTGAGAAGAGTGTCCAATACAGGAGAATAGACAATAGAATTCATCATGGTAAATTCGATTAAGAAGAGTGTCCAATACAGGAGAATGGACAATAGAACATACGCGCAAAAGCTTCTGACTTCACGTCAGTGCTTGAACCAATTTTTTTTTTCGTGATTTTTTTAAAATTTTCTAGGGGTACGATTCTTAAAATTTTTTTTTCGTAATTTTTTTTTTCTAGGGGTACGGTTCTTACAAAATTTTAAACACGTCATTATGTTGATTTTCTACTACTAGTTACAAAGCGCCATTTCGATCGAATATTTATGTTTTGAGTTATTAAGGAAATAATATTCCAGGTGGGTATAACTCGGAAACCGTTAGACCGATTATGCCCAAAAACGAACTCAACTCTCCCTTTCGGATACGCAACCTACCCTGAAAATTGCAAGTCCCTATCTCCTTTCGTTCGAAAGTTATCGAGGCAACGGCCACCCATCTACTGAACTCACACAAGAATGCTCGAATCTCCAACAATATTTAACCGATCGTATTAAAACTTGAAACTTGGCAGAAGAGTTAGGTTATGTAGGCTCTTGCAAAATTTCAGCAATTTCGAACGAATAGTTACTGATATATAAAATTTTTTTTTTTTATTTTCTATGATTTATTAAAAATTTTCTACAAATGCTATCCTCACCAAATGTTGCAGACATTTTCGCGTTGGCATTCTACAACTAATAACCATGTTTGAATTCAATCGGTTCAGTATTTTTCGAGTTAATGAGGAACAAAAAACCACCAAATTCCAGAGAATTTCAGATGGCTATAACTCTAAAACCGTTTGGCCGATTATGCTCATAAACAAACTGAAATGTCGCGTTCTGGTGCACATCCTAACCTGAAAATTTCAAGCCGCTATCTCATTCCGTTCTCAAGTTATCGTGACAACAAAAATATTTTTTAATAATTTTTTTAAAATTTTCTAGCCATACGATTCGCACAAAATTTCACAAACGTGCTTAGGTTCATATTCTACAACTACCCACCAAGTTTCAATTCGATCGGATTTATATTGGTTGAAAACAAAATTATTACTCGGAAACCACTGGGCCGATTATGCCCATTAACGAACTTGTCCGTCGTATTGCGATGCGCAACCCACCCTGAAAATTTCAAGTCGCTGGCTTTTTTCGTTCTCAAGTTATCGTGGCAACGGCCGGCCGGCCGGCCGGCCGGACGGCCGGCCGGACAGAATCAAATTTGACCTCAAATTCTTCATTGGGGAGTCGAACTTAATCGTTTGAGACCATTTTTTTCAAAAAATTCGAAAGTTACAGACATTTGGGCAAAACTATAACGCGATGTTCCCCAGAACATACGCGCAAAAACGGCTATGTGAGATCAAATATTCTAGAAACATTTACAAATGCATCCGAAAAACGCAAGCTAATTAATATTATACGACGTTAAGTCTCTATGGAAATAAATTCTTATTTCCATAGAGACTCCCCTGGAAGACGTTGTTTTTCCAGTGTTGTAACATCTATTTCCTTGACGTATGATGTGTCCTCCACATTGGAATAGACAAATCCATTTTTCTTTTTCCTTTAAATTTTTACTACAACCCCATCATCATCTGTTTCTATAACTTCTCCAACATAATGTTTAACAATTTTCTTAGCAGGGAACGCAACTATCGGTTTAGTGTTTTCTCCGTATATTTCCTCCGATATTTCCTCAACCCATAGATTAGAGTACTCTAATCTATGCTCGCAGCCACCTTCTTCTTGTATCGATGACCCATAGTTGTGTGTAAAAATAAAATAAAAAAAATTTTGGTATATGGCAAAGTCCCCCGCAAAAGTGCAACAATAGAAAAATTTCCAGAAATATAGAAACCCTCTAAACCAAATGCTTAAAGTTTTTGTTTACGTGACCCTAAATACATGTAAAGTAAGCTGCTAAATGTATTTTGATGTACCACTTGTCCTATTTTCTACACAACCCTTAGAATTTCGCGGTTATAAATAACCTGAAAACTTACCCACTCACATAACACAGCGTAGCATTCCATTCAACGCACGCCAGACGAGTGCGACCGTCGCAACAGGTGGAGATATATCGTGGTTAACAGTTCCCATTCGTGCTGTCGGTGACATATAGCCAACTTCACAAAAATAAAATAAAACTTAAAATATTAGGCAGTTTGGCAAAGACAACTCCATTGGCAAAGCCACACCTCTCTACCGTACTTTATTTTGCGTATTTTATTAGATATTTCATGAATTTCAATTTTGATAGGACACATGTCAGAAATAAAAATTATTTGAGTTACACGATTCTCTCATTATTCAAGGCCTTAAAATGGTACGAAATATAATCGTATCTTATAAAAGCTGGGAAAACGGTCTATATCGATGGTAAATTCGATTAAGAGTATCTAATAGAGGTGATTGGACAATAAAACAGCGCACAAAACCTTTTTGTTTTTCATTAAAAAAAATACAAATCTGATCCAATTAAAACTTGCTAATTACTTGTAGAATGCCGAAGCATACATTTTTGCGTAAATTCGTGAATATTGAAATAGGAAAAAAAAATGAATCCACTTTGTATGGGATAATGGAACATGCGCGCAAAAGTTCATGACTTCACGTCAGTGCTTTTTAAGTTTTCTTGCATAATATTTCTAACTGAATCTTTTTGGATTTTGATAGTGTAGTTGTAGTTCAAAATAATACAATGATGATGACAATTTAACCACAAATCAAAACAGTTCTTGACGGAGAAACGTCAATAATTATTCACAGTTTCAAGGAACTTTTCTACAGTTTAACCCTACCCTCAGGATGGATTGAAATTTTCGATGGCTTAAACTATTCCTCATTGAACAGTTGCAATTGATCTCCCCAAAGAATTTAAACTCTCCTATTCGGTTTAAACCACGATCGATCCTATAAAACGAATAAGAAATAACAATACAAATGGCAAATAACCTTTGAATTTTTTATTTTTCTTTGAGTTTTGCATGCAATTAAATAACTATTATAATTGTTATTTAATTGCATGCAAAAACTCAAAGAAAAATACGAATTTCACTGTTTATTTGCTAATTGTAATTGTTATTTCTTATTCGACACTCGTTATTTTGGGCTGCGTGAATCCACCTTTAGTGTGAATTCATGCAGCCTAAATTAAGGAGTATCGAGTAACAATTAACAATTACAAATAGTGAGTAAAAGTTGAACTTCATATATCTCAATAAGAGTGTTCATGCAGCCAAGTAACAATTATCAATTAACAAATAACAAGTAGGAGTTCGCCAACTTTTAACTTTCTACTTTAATTGAACGAGATTTTGTACTTGTACGCAACTCGTGCGCAGCTGAACGCAGATTAGACAGTCCGATGACATAAATGACCTCACTTCGTGAAATATTTGTGTTTTTTCTTGTGTTCTTTCTTTTGGTACCTCAATATTGCTTTTGAAAATGGAATTTTAAACACTTCTTTTCGATTATCAAGGGAAAATAGGTTATTTCGGAAGTCATTTAATATTATTATTAGCGCCGATGAAATTGATCATCCTTTGGAAATACTCGATGAATGATGCATAAACTTATCTGCGATACTTGAGGAGAGAAGTTATAGACGTATTGAAATATATAACTGAGAGCCTTTGTGGACCAAAAATCCAGATCCAGCACCACGATATTTCACCACGGACACGAGGAATTTTACATGTTATTTACATGATACGGGGCTATCTAGCCTGTTGTAACCTGAGCGATTTTACATGAATGTACAGGGATATATTTAGTTCACCCTTTCATATCTCCAGAGTAATGGACCGGAAACTATTGCAACGAAAAGTTTTGTAGCATAACAAATATTTCTACCCCTTAATAGTAAATTACGTAACAGGAGTTGTAAGTAGCCCATTATTCACGAAGTGAAAAAGTTTACGCACGAAGGCGTGCAACCGCGAGTGCTTAAATTTAACGGGTGCGTAAAGGCTGGTTTATGCTGGCTGGTAACTTTAACTTAACCCTAAACTTAAAAATTGGTTCAAGCCCTGTGGACAGGAGCTATTGGGCGCATGTTCATCTTCCTTGTGGCCCGTACTGACCAGTAAAGAAAAAAAGCAGTATCATGTTGAATACCTTAATATTATTCTGGAACACAAATTTTCCATTACAATAATCTTCATCTAGCTTCTATTTAGTATCAATTCCTGTAGAACGTGATCATAATAAGTGTTTTCCATATAATAAAATGTGTTTGAACTTGGTATGTAGGAAATCTGACATCAATTATTGGAATTAATTGATTTGACAAACAGCCGTCAAATGAGGTAAATAGATTTTTGTGACGATTTTCTGTGACCATAGAACGTCAAAACACGCTGGAATGTGAATTTTAAGCAATATCTTCTGGAGTTGAGATCGTATCGAACTGAAATTTTGCACACTCGTGTAGAATGCTTGATTTAACGTCGGTACAAATTTTTTTATTAAAAAATTTTCCAACTGCCCGATCCCAACAATACTTAGATAATATTATATCCATAAATTAAGCATTTCATTATTGCATTTCTTGAAATAGGTACCTTTTCAAGTCGATCAACATCGTCCTTCTTTCGACGTCTAAACTATGACTTGATTCTTTATGTTTATGTCTTTGAATTTGTTTTCGGTGGAATTCAAAGAGTTCATAGAATAATCGATGAAAATAATGAGAGAGACCCAGGAAATTTGACACATTTTGTCTTATATCTCCAGAAATTGAAATCGTATAGAGCCAAAATTTTGCACAATGTTGCAAAATACTACAATTGACGTTAGTACAAGTTTTTGTTGCAATCTGATGAATAGTTCACGAAAAAAAAATTTTTTTTTCGAAAAAATTAAAAGAAATATTTTTTTAAAAATTACCAACATTTCGATCATAACAGAATTTTGCCAAAAGTTGCGCGTTTATATCCTCGAACTGACTACCAAGTTTCGATTCAACATCTTCTTTAGTTCCTGAAATATCAGGGAAATAACCTCAAAATTTTAAATGTCTATAACTCCTAAACCGTCCGGCCGATTTTGCCCGTTAACGAACTTAACCGTCGCATTTTGATCAGAAGCCTACCCTGAAAGTTTGAAGTCGATAGGACCTTCGGTGCTCCTGTTATCGTGCCTACGGCCGGAAGTACGGCCGGCCGGCCGGCCGGCCATACGGCACCCAAAATTCTGACACCGGATTCGTGATCAGGGAGTCCGAATTAGTCTATTAGCCAATTTTCAGCTCGAAATTCGAAAGTTACAGACATTTGGACGAAATGATAGGACGATGTTCCCCTAGAACATGCGCCCAAAAATTGAAACATAGATTTCTAGTGCTAGAGTTTATATTGAGACTAAAGGAACCGTTTTCTTATTAATATTAATAATAATGAATAAATAAACGGATTATTTAGTCTGAGTATAAACCATAACACTAAAAATCTATGTCTATATATATTATATAACGGGTCCGCCAAATAACTTTTTTTTTTTGAAAATGCAATAAAAATAACTACTGAATATTTTCTCAAATTTCTTTTTTTATTTGAAAGTACAATCCTTCCGGTTAATAATGGGAAATAATTTCATTCAAATGGCTGCCTCGTCTGGCCATGCGGTAGCCTATACGATCGGTTCAATTTTTAAGCACATTATCGATTGTGTGCAGCTGTATTTCACCAATAGCATCACGAATATTGTCCTTTAAAGCGTCAATTGTCTCTGACTTGTTGGCGAAACACTTATCTTTGACGGCACCCCACAAATAATAGTCCAACGGTGTCAAATGGCAGCTCCGAGGTGGCCAAACGACATCAGCTCTGCGGCTGATAATGCGATTTTCAAAAACAGGGTAACTCCTGAACCAATTGGACATTGTATGGCGTCATACCAAGGTCTGTATGCAAAATTCGTCTCAATGATGTCTACGAAATGTTCAATTCTTGAGAACGACGGTGAATTAATGTTGATGGCGCTTCACGCACACTTTCTGCCACAGCAGCAATATTCTCGGGTGTACGCACTGTTTTTGGCTTTTCACGCTTTGGTTATCGATGAGGATGCCAGTTTCTATCACTTTTTTCACAAGATAACGAACATACGGAGCTGACGGTGCTTCTCTTCTTCCAAAATCCGTGTGCAATTTTCGCACACATTCTGCAACATTACCATGATTGTCAAAGTAATGTCGCAATATTTCCCAGCAATGTTCAAGCGTATACACAAACATATTCGTTCAGAGGAAGGATAAAACTAATTATATGTCAAATCAGACATGAGCTAAGTGTTACCATTCACGAAATAAGCACTACAGGAAAAAAAACGTTAGATGGCGGACCCTTTATACATAGGATTAAGTTAAAGTTACCAGTCAGCATAAACCAGCCTTAATGGGCTTACAACTCGTTTATCGTACTAAAGTTTTTCTACGCCCAACCATTTTCTTTTATTAAATAAAGGAACTCATTATCCGATAGAGAAAATGTTTGGATACTTTTTGTAAAAATTTGTTCAAGCCCTGTGGACAGGAGCTTTGGCGCCCTTGTTCAAACTTTGACAATTCATATCTCCGAAAGTATTGCTTTCTCAGAGTTGGGAATGATATCAATGGATACTTATGATAGAACTACATCATAAATATATTTGCAGAGTTAGAGGAAGAAATATTGTTTAAGGCCATACCACACTGAATATGCTAGATACCGTCCGAACACTGAAGCAAAGCAGAATCGGGCGCGGTTAGTACTTGGATGGGTGACCTCTTGGGAACATCGCGTGCTGGAATCTTTTTTCAATTTAGCTTCTGTGCGTCAATTTTCAACAATTTTAGTAATTAATTTCAAAACGTAGGTCTATGACTCACCTAATGTTGGATTTACATACATCAGCAAATTATAATTATGTAGATTATTCTATGAAATCATATATAATTAAAAATAGTTATTGAAAGTTTGAAAATCATATCTCCGAAAGTATTAGTTTGTTAGAGAGAAAATGATATCAGCGGATTCTTATGATGAATTGGCATCTAAAAAAATTGAAAATAGAATTTGTATTGTAAAAAAAAAATGTTTTTTTTTGTTAATCTGGAACCACCTGGCCGATTTTGCCCAATAGCGAACTTAACTGAGATATTTATCTCCCAACCTCATTCCGTTCGAGAGTTATCGTGGTTACGGCCGGCCGGATAGAATCGATTTTGACCACGGATTCTTGATCAGTGAGTCGAATCAAATCGTTTAAGACCATTTTCAGCCAAAAATTCGAAAATTACAGACATTTGGGCAAATTGGTATAAGCACTCTGTTCCGAGGAACAAGAGCGCCAAAAATTGACATCATAAATGACATGACGTTTATTTCCATAGTATACCAAGAAAACGGGACTTAATTTATGAGAACTGTATAATGTGTTGCCGACATTTGGGGCCATCCGGCCATCACTATTTTAATCCAAAATGTGTCTCGCTAATGCTAAAAGCTTTTATGTTTATCAATTGACAAAATTTATATAAATAGAACAAATAAAGTCGAACTTAGATAAAAATTTATTTAAACCCATAAATTTAAGTTATCTTGTGAAAAGCACGTGTATGTTATGAGATATCATTACGTGCATGTTATTGTTCACTTACAAGGAATGGCGACAGTGCGATTTTTTACGTTTACTGACATGGGCGTAGAAAAAATGAATTAATCGGACTGAAACTTTCATTTTCATAACCGCCACTAATCCAGAAGAGAATACAGGTACGCTCTTCGAATCCAGATATTTCATTTTTGGTGTCCGATTTCAAAGTTTCATTATACTGGGTCTTCAAGTTGTACGTCAATTTCAACCATATATTCCTCTCATGTCTGAACACTTTTCAGTTCTCTTGTTTCCAAATTCGGTAAAAGATACGGGTTGTTGGAAGTTAGAAAAGAATAAGTTTTCATTTTGTAGCTTTGACATGGTTTTTCCGAATGGAGTGAATGCTAGTGTGAAGTTTCCAATAACTAAACTACGCTTTCTTCAATTATACTTGTTTTCTGCATCCACTAGTTTACTAATTAACCACTCGAAGACTCATAAAACTAAATAAAATTGGCATAAGCAAAGCATATGAATTTAATCTTGAGTCATTTCCAAAATCCTAATTATTTTAGAAAATTAATCTTCATCATCTCCTTAAACGCACCCTTTTTGAGATGTTCTCCATTGAAAGTTATGCAATCTGAAATTCTAGAAATTTCAATACTTCTATCGATCCGCACCTGATGTTTGAAATACTGGAATCAAGCTGTAAGCCTCGTTGCCAGACTTTTTCTCGTTCAACATAAAATATACTGATAATTTATATGCAGGAGTGTATTTGCACATTGTGAAATAGTTAAACGCTTGTAACTTCTTACCGTAGCTGAATCGCGAAAAATGGTGAATCGAATAATATCTCAAAAAAAAACGATATTTTCTGTGAAATATTTTGATAAGTATCAAAAAATATAAACGCTAGAAAATCAAGGTAAAAACATATTCCATAATTTTTTTTTATCTAACTGGAAAGCTTTCAACTAAATTTGTTTGCGTTTCGTTTTATTTTGAGATGATAATTCCAGCTAGGGTTGTCACCTTTCACGAATAAATTGAGTATTTTTGGCGCTCATGTTCCTCGGAACAGAGTGCTAATCAACTTGCCCAAATGCCTGCAATTTTCAAATTTTTCATCGTTTACACGATGACTCTCGAACGGAATTAGCTAGACAGTTGAAATTTACAGAGTAGATTTGTGAGATAAATATCTCGATTGAGTTCGTTATCGGGCTTAATCGGCCTGATGGTTTGGGAGTAAAGAAAAAAAACACTTTTTTACAGCACAAATTTCAGATTCAATTTGTTTTGAGATACAGTTTCACCATAAAAATCTATTGATATTATCATTTTTAACTCTAACAAGCAAATACTTTCGGAGATATGATTTTTCAAAATTTCAATAAGAAATCGAAAATTACAATATAAGACAAATAGCTATATTGGATTCTGAATTCATAAGTTTTTTGCAATGAACTGAAAATTTAAGCGGATAAAAACACTTTTTCGGATTCTTTCTTTCGATTACGATGGTTTGTTGTTCAGAAATAATTATCCAATAAAAAAATATATTCCCTCCTATATCATTATCATTCAGACATAAATTCTCAGTTCATTTACCCAGATAAAAGTAAAATTAACAAATTATTCTCATGTTAACGATAATTTTTATCTGTTCTACTACACGGTCATTTGAATTAAAAGTTATGCGGGCATCGAAAATGGGTGATGCGACGTAATGAATTTTAACTACAGAGGCGGCAACTTGATTTGCACCTTTCCAGTTTCGCATATTAAACGAAAATTTACCCATTTCCTCATAATGGCATACAGGATATTACTAGATTAACTTGATTTTTCTTGTTAGTTGATAGAGTTCATAATGAAACTAGAATCCTAGGTGAAGCAACGGTGGTTCAGTATTTCCAGATGTCGATTGAAATAGAACACTTCATAGTTGAATTGAAATTGCAACTTTTCCTTCCGGCGAAGGAAAAGGGAAAAGTAAAACTGCCACAGGGGAAATTTTCTCGCCTGTATAGATTTTTGGAATTTTGGTTTTCGGGAAAAATGATGCTCAAGAAATGATGATTTTTGACATATATGTCATTGATCCTGTTACTCAGCAAACCTGTCAAAATTGACATTTTTTTTTAGAAAAATAACCCAAAGAGTAGAAATCAAAACAATATCAAAACGTTTCTGAAAGAAATGTTGCTCAGAATTTCATTTTATACCAAACTGTCAAATTTCATAGTGAAATTCCGAAATTTTTTGACATTAATATTTTGATGACAGTACGCTAGAGGCAGCTTTGGGCTTTGTGGAAATCTGAAAAATTATTTGGAATGTAATTCCAATGAAACTGACATTATCACAATTCAAATAAAGTTTATATTAATTCATAGTGTTTCTCATAATTTATGATTACTATCGTGAAAACACCACATTCTTGGTGCAAACCGAATTATACTTGAGAAATGAAATGCGCAAAGAGCTAATATCTTGCTAATTATTCTGGGAACATCAAAAGAAATTAAATTCTTCGATTTCACTTCTGAAGAAGAATTCTCCAATCCTCTGAAATACCTTGTGAATTTATTCACTGAAATACCACTAAACACATAATAGAGACCTCATCTAAAACTAAGATACCTTTGAAAATAATAAAATGAAATCGATTCGACAGGCGCATAGAATTATATACTCACAAATTATTTATTTATTTAATGCGCCTGTCAACTCGATTTCATTTTCACAGGTAACTTTGTTTTAGATGATGTCTGTATTGCGTTTTTAGTGGTATTTGAGTTAATAAATTCACAAGGGGTTTCAGAGGATTGGAGAATTCTTTTTCAGATGTGAAATCGAAGAATTTAATTTCTTATGATGTTCCAGGAATAATTAGCAAGATATTAGCTCTTTGCGCATTTCATTTCTCAAGTATAATTCGGTTTGCACCAAGATTGTGGTGTTTTCACGATAGTAATCATAATTTATGAGCAACACTGAATTAATATTAACTTTATTTGAATTGTGATAATGTCAGTTTCATTGGAATTACATTCCGAATAATTTTTCAGATTTCCACAAAGCTCAAAGCTCAAAATTTCAATAAGAAATCGAAAATTACAATATATGACAAATAGCTATATTGGATTCTGAATTCATAAGTTTTTTGCAATGAACTGAAATTTTAATTTCTTGTGATGTTCCAAGAATAATTAGCAAGATATTAGCTCTTTGCGTATTTAATTTCTCTAGTATAATTCGGTTTGCACCAATATTGCGAAGTTTTCACTATAGTAATCATAATTTATTAGGAACATTGAATTAATATAAACTTTATTTGAATTGTGATAATGTCAGTTTCATTGGAATTACATTCCGAATAGATTTTCAAATTTCCGTAAAGTCCAAAGCTCCCTCTAGCGTGCTGTCATCAAAATATTAATATCGAAAAATTTCGGAATTGCACTATGAAATTTGGCAGTTTGGTATAAAATGAAACTCTGAGCAACATTTCTCTCAGAAACTTTTTGATATTGTTCTGATTTGTACGTCTTTTGGTCATTTTTTTCTAAAAAAATGTCAATTTTGATAGGTTTGCAGAGTAATAGGATCAATGACATATAGGTCAAAAATCATCATTTCTTGAGCACCAACCTTCCCCAATACCAAAATTTCAAGAAACTATACAGGCCAGAAAATTTCCCCTTTGAAACGCACTGTATAACTTTTCTGTCAATCGAAATATGACATTGTTATTTTACCTTATGTCTTCTATGTAAATGGTGTTTGGTATATTATGTGAAAGTTTGGTTGTTATTACTATAGGAATTCTGTTAGTCACTCTCACTCATCCTGGTTTCAAAAGCTTTATCTGTTTGACCAACGTTTGGCCAACATGGGCATGGGCATGGACTACAGGTTAAACTATAAACAGTGTGTAAAAACCAAATGGAATAAATTCATTATCTTTGTTACTGTACATATTTATGGAAAATCCAGAAACATGTCGAATTTACATTTTAAATTACAATCTTCTTCGTAAAACGAACCCTACCTTCAACTCTCTTCGAAAGATAGGTACAACCCCCAATTTTTCAAATAGGAAGCATGGGCTTGTGATTGAAATATCTCGTCATTATACAGGGTGAGTCTTTGACCACTGCATTAATTTTAACCAAAGATTCCTCTCATCAAATGAAACAGTTTTTTCATTTACCTTTTTTCCAGATTCGGCTCAGGTAAAAAGTTACAACCGTTTAAAGATTTCACAATGTGCAAATACACTCCCGCATATAAATTATCTATGACATTGTTGGCGGACGAGAATGAGGCATGGTAACGTGGTTTACAGCTTGATTCGGGATTCCGACGCTCAGGGACGGATCCATAAAAGTAGTGAAATTTCTGGAGTTTTCCATTTTGAAACATTCAATGAAGAATATCTCGAAAACGGTGCCTTTAAGGAGAAATGATGAAGAATAATATAATTTTCTAAAACGATGGAATATTCTTGAAATGACTCAAGAAAAACTTTATATGCTTTCTTTATGCTTATTTCGTTTAGTTTTATGAATCCACGAGTCCATAGCTAGAAAACCAGTAGAACTAGAAAATCACTAATATTTGGAAAATATGTATCATAGTTATAGGAAACTTTACGCCAACATTCATTTTATTCGAAAAAAGGATGTCAAAGCTACAAAATAAAAACTGATTTTTTTTCAAAATTTCAACAGCCTGTATCTTTTTACCTGAGCTGAATTTGGAAAAATGTTAAATGAAAAAAGTGTTTCATTTGATGAGAGGAATCTTTGGTTGAATTTAATGCAGTGGTCAAAGACTGTATATTCAGAAATGTTATCACTTTCATGTTTATTGCAAAAATTAAATTAGAAAAAATCGAATCAAGTAATTAGCGAAATTTATTACAATATCAAAAACTAAAATGTAATACAAAATGTAGCAAACCAATAATAATATAATTATGAATTTTTATGAAGTAGATGTTCAAAGTGTTTAAAAATTTATTGCTTGTGGCTTTTACTTGATGCAAATCCATATTAACTCAATGAAAAATTATATACGATTTACACTTATTTATTCAATATTGTGACGCGTTTCGTCGACACAGCGACTTCATCAGACTACATCATACAGTATGATGTAGTCTGATGAAGTCGCTGTGTCGACGAAACGCGTCACAATATTGAATAAATAAGTGTAAATCGTATATAATTTTTCATTGAGTTCAAAGTGTTTACCGCGAACGCCTTGGCAACATCCTGACCTCAAATAAAAACTGCTTCCAACATTATTCAACATCTCAGGAGTGATCGACCTAATCGCAAGCGGTATTCGATCTTTTAGGTCAATCAAATCAAGGAGTTAAGTTTTTTACACAATCCACTTCACATATCTCCATGAAAAAAAATGTAATGGGTTAAGATCAGGGAATCGCGCTGGTCATTCGATCGTTCCTCGCCTTCCTATCCACCGATTTGGAAATATTGCGTCGAGGTACAGCTAGACATTGCGTTGGTAATGTGGTGGTGCTGCAGCCTGTTGGAACTATATCGTATTCCGTGGAACTTGATGATTTCCTTGATCAGGATATAAATTTGATGTTGGAACGACATCATTTTGAAGTAGTGCTAAATAATTATCGCCATTCAAATTGCCCTTAATCAATCATCATTTTATAGGGATGGATGCATTTTATTTTATTTCAATACGTTTCGAATCGATGTATGGCTGACATTGAATTTCTGAATATCTCGAAAATAGTATCTTTCAGGAGAAATGATGAAGAATAATTTAATTTTTTGAAATGATTGTGGTGAATTCTTATAATAACTTATTATTATTTATGATAATTTCCGATAGTAATTCGAACTGGTGAATCTATAACTAAAAAACCATTGGAAGAAGGAAAAAGCTGTTAATTGGAGAATATGTATCATTGTATAGGAAAATTCTCCCCAAAATTCATTTCCTTCAGGATATCCATGTCAAAGCTACAAAGGAAAAACTTTTTTTTTTTAATTTCAACAGCCTGTATCTCTTTACCTGAACCGAACACCTTCTAGAGAGAGTACGTGTTTTTGACCATAATTTCAGCATTCTTCATAATTATTGAAAACAAATCCAATATATTGAACCTTCATGAAGCACTATAAATAAACAAGCACAATAAACACACATTTTGCTAAATGACCAGACAGACCTGAACAGAACCCCGCTACTTAACATTTATGAAGAAAACTCTGGAATTCCCAAAACAGTTTTTCCTAACTGATTTGTATTTAAGGAACCGATAAGAAATTACCATATTCACTCGATGAAGTCTTAATGAATTTAACATAATAATTGTTGCGCATTTTTATAAATATTAATAGAAATAAAGCTAAGTAAAGTACTAATTCAATCGATATTAAGAGGAATGTCCGTCATATAAAGATCAAAATAATCAGACATTCATTTCCGATTAATATACGTTTGGATTCGAGCGTCGAAACAACTTTTTAATATCGGGGCAATTTTCACAGTTCACGTTTCAGATAACGTAGAATAACCAAATTGGATAGATAATTTATTAAAGCCCTGACGTGGCGCCATGAACCAGACCAGCTCGTCCATTCAATAATAAATAGATTTCCCTGATTTGAAACACCTTTAACTACTGAAATTCAAGGATATCAAGGAAACATAATTTCAAATGGCAATATTCGGAAATTTTTCAAATATACATCTGCATAGCTTGTTCCTAAATTGGAGACAGGGCCGTAGCTAAGAGCTTTTCCGTGGGATGGCGGAGAAACGGATTTTGGCACCCCTAATTTGAAAAATATACAAAAATTGAAAAACACAAAAATATGGATTAAGTGTACATATACATATTGATAAATACTACATAGTTTCTCAATAAAGAATGGATTATAAATTAATATAACTATGAATGAAAATTATTTTACAAACAAGACCACATTCTGAATTTGTGTTTTTGAGTTAAAAAAAACGTTCGCATCTCTCAAAACATCCAGGACTAAAAAAGAATTGTATTTGACGAAAATAAATATACATATACATCAAGCTTTCGAGACGATAAGAATAATCTGAACAGTTCACAAAATATAAAAACATACGCGCAAAAACTTTCGAAAAATGATATAGCAATAATGTCATGTTAATCTGCTATCTAGAGTTTATCTTCGAAAATATCTGCTATTTGGAATATTGAATTGAGTTTTTTGTAATTCCTGAATTGAAGCAATATTTTTGTACTCATCACCTTGAAAATTTTTGTGGTATGTGAATAGAAAATTAAATCGTCGATGTCACTCAATCGAAAATTTTACCCAAATATCACGAGAAAAACAGTCATGTCAAGTTATGTCAAGATATTTGAGTTTGTTTATAGTTATAATCGGCCAAACGGTTTTGGGGTTATAACCATTTTGCGAAATTTCGTGAGGATCGTATCACTAGAAAATGTTTAAAAAACCATTGAAAAAAATTCTATATACAAGAAACTATTCGTTCGACATCGCTGAAATTTTTCGGAAGCCTTCAGGACTTAACTCTTCTGCCAAATTTCAAGTTTGAACGCGATCGGATCTATAGTGTTGTAGATCCGAGGAGCCTTGTGTGAGTGTAGTAGCTGGATGGGTGACCTTTGCCTCTATAACTTTCCAACGAAAAGGGGTAGGGACTTTCAATTTTCAGGGTTGGTTGCACATCCGAATGGGAGAGTTAAGTTCGTTTTTGGGGACAATCGGCCTAAAATGCTGTCAGTCTGGATCAGGGCTTCCCAAACTGTGAGTCGCAACGCCAAGTCCAAAGTCCCAAGGGCGTCACAGTAAAAGTAAGTTTGGGATGCCCTGGACTAGATGGCAGGGCAGGCAATCATTCGATACAGTCACTGTACTTACGTATAATATTAATCATCTCATGCAAGAAGTAGTTCAAAAAAATCCGTTTTTATTATCTCATTTTTCTATAGTTTTCCAACAATCCGCAGTCAATTTGGCGCCCTTCGAGATATGATTCGGAGGGGGAAGCTCCCCTCCCTCCCTCCCGGTAGCGACGGCCCTGATTGGAGATACATCAGAAGAAAAGGCATGATTATTTGTATCAAGACAGAATATCTTATAAACATGGGTCCGCTTCGTTTTCGAGATATGGGTGTCTATCAAATATTCAGCTGAAATTTGGCAAAGATATTAAACTGTAAGGTTTACATTACACTAGTAACTACACTCTTATCCACTACCTACAAATTTCATATGATATATGGCTACTGACTTCGTCAGTGCTTTTCTCAATTTTTGGCGCTCTAGTGTCAAAAAAAATTTTTGAAAATTAAAAATTTTTTTTTACAATAACTCTCGAACGGAATGAGCTAGGCAGTTGAAATTTTCAGAGTAGGTTAGGGAGATGAATATCTCGGTTGAGTTTGTTATTGGGTGAAATAGGCCAGATGGTTTCGGAGTAACGAAAAAAAATTTTTTTTTAAGTAACAAATTTCAAATTCAATTTTTATTTAAGATGCAGTTTCACCATAAAAATTCATTGATATCATTTTCAACTACAACAAGCTAATACTTTCGGAGATATGATTTTTCGAAATTTCAATAATGAATCGTACTTCTATGTTTTCACAGAATGTTATCATTATTCTATCTAAGCTTTATTATATAATCTGTGTTCCTAATCGTACATATCATCCTGTTCTATAAGAGAGAGTCAAATTCATTTCAGCTATTTTAATTTGGTTTCTTCCATGGTGCAGTTCTCATTCTCAGATTGCTCATTTAATCTTGATAAATAAACTATTATTTGGATTGAATTTCCTTTATGATGCAGTTCTATCATATGAATACATTGATATAATTCCGAACTCTGAGAAACCAATACTTTCGGAGATATAATTTGTCTGTTTGAACTAGAGCGCCAGAAAGCTCCTGTCCACAGGGCTTGAACCCATTTTTTTTGAGTTCATTTTGGGTACACAGTAGGTAAAGTAATCAATATCCTGCATGAATCCTGACAATAATTTGTAGTTCTGCTATGGCTGTATGATGTTTTCCCTAATTTCTGAGTATGCAACTGGAGAATTTCACAATATGATTTCTTATTATTAAAGTGAAGAAAATAACTTGTCCTACGCTTCACAAGCTAATGATGTGTTGTTTACATATCAGTATTGTCGGACAAAAAGGAGAATAGTCCATTTTCGCACTTGTTGAGATATATACGAATAATTATAACAAAATATTCATACAAATCTTCAGAGCAAAACGAGTTAAGTTTCCACTAGGACTATTTGCTATATTTATTTGTACATATCGCAGAAAATGCTTGGACTTGTCTCCATTTTCCCCGACATCTCTGATATATGTTTCGGGCTTCGTCCCAATTTCCTAACTTCAATTTTGGAACACATAAAATGCCAACAGTAGAATAGTATGTTGTAAAATTTAAGATTTTACTTCTACTTATATTGAACAGAGAATTGGTTTCAAAAGCAATCGATCTTATGCAAATTACAGAAAATCCGTCTCTCACCTAAAGCCATAAAATTCCGATCATAAAAACTTTGGCCATCATGCGCATATGCATATATATACATTTATTCATGAATTTTCAGAAAATATCCTGTTTAATACGTTTAGCGTTTTCTTACATAATGCTATGAGTTTATTTGTTGCGGTCCCAATATTATCTAAAATAATAATACATGGTGTATCTCTGTATCTAGTATAGTAAAAGCTATACTTTCCCGTACGACAATGTAAATTGTCGATTTCGATAACAATCTCATTGCCTATGAAATCGTTTACTTGACAATCGTTAATCATTATTTATTTCGGTTTAATATCTACTTATCTTCCAAAAATATATGAAATTAACAGTGATGATGATGTTCAGATGTAGGGGACACTACCAGAGTTGGTAAATCCTGCTGAAAATATCATCGAATTTTTTGCCGAATAAATTACCTATGAATACAAGGAAAAATATGAATAGGCTTAGAAACCTTTCATAGATTATTGCCAAGAAAAAAAGGCGATCTCCCAATCTGAAAATTTGATTGTATACTTCCCTCATTTATCTACGAAGTTGAAAGCACCTACATTATGGTCAATGTACTCCATGCTGAAAGCTACACTCAGTACAAAAGAAGATGTTGATATTTCAGAAATTCTAAATAATTACGTGTCTTTTTAAAACGCCAGAATGATAAATATAAATCAAAAAAATGGGTTCAAGCCCTGTGGACAGGAGCTTTCTGGCGCTCTAGTTCAAACAGACAAATTATATCTCCGAAAGTATTGGTTTCTCAGAGTTGGGAATTATATATCCACTGAATCTGACCTGGACAGGCTAAATTAATATTAATTCTTGCTCTACGTAAAGTTGAATTGCTGTATTTTTTTATGGGGGTATTGTCTTTTCTGTATCAGAATGTACGGGGATTGAAATCAAAATTGTCCAAAATTTACAATAGTTCTTTGGTTTGCAGTTGTGATATTGTGTGCCTTGCAGAAACGTGGCTTACTGATTCAGTAGTCGATGGTGAGGTGTTTTGTAATTTGTTCGAGGTATTTCGTCGCGATAGAAATGTGTGCAGTTCGGGTAAAAAGGACGGTGGTGGTGTCTTGATCGCACTAAACAAGAATTTGTGTGCTACTTTGAGACCTGAATGGATGTCAGACGCCGAGGATCTTTGGGTCACGATAACTTATGGCTCGTCTCAACTTCACATTTGTTGTGTTTATATTCCGCCAGGTAACTCCCATCAACTACAGACTTTTTGTTCCGAATTGGAAAAAATTACTAGTAATCATCCAAGTGATGATTTTATTATTTGCGGTGACTTTAATTTACCATCAATCAATTGGAAATATGACAGTGTAAATAAAAATTGTATTCCACTCGATTTCACTGATGTTCATACAAATTTATTTGTTGATTCTATTTCTTACTGTGGTCTTTCGCAATTTAATCGATTTGTTAATACCTCTGGGAACACACTTGATTTAATATTGAATAATAATTTTTCGGTTAGGGATGTTAATATTTCAGAGTCACCCCTGGTGGCTGAGGATAAATTCCATAACACTCTGGAATTCGAATATGTAACTCAGACTCGTTTCAATGCTGCTGGAGGGAAGGTTAACGGTAGTTTCAACTATTCTAAAGCTAATTATAGGGAAATAGGTAGGGAATTGGGTGGGGTCGACTGGGATGACGTTTTTAAGAATAAAAATATTGAACAGTGTACAGGAGTTTTTTATGGAAATATTTACAGAATAATTGAGAAATATGTCCCCAAATCATTTAATAAATCACCAAATTTTCCAAGTTGGTTGAATTCAGCAACAATAAGGGTAATAAATGAGAAAAAGAGGGTTCACCGCAAGTGGAAACGGTATAAAAGTTTGTTAGACTACCAAGAATTCAAAATCCTGAGAGGCCGGTCGAAGTTCCTGATCGAGTCTGACTACAGTAATTATATAGACTCAGTGGAATCCTCGGTGATTTCCAATCCGAAAACCTTGTGGCAGTTTGCAAAAAGTAAAAGAGGAAATCCGGTGGTAGTGTCGATCAGAGATAGGAGCTCTGGTAGTGTTTTGACGGATCGTCAGAGCATTGCAGAACAGTTTTCGAATCACTTCATCTCCGTGTTCAATCCACCTCATTCTGTCAATAATGCCGTGCCGATGAACGGTAAATATAGTTCACACCCTATAAACTTGAACAGTATCCACTCTGAGGTTGTTATGAAGAAGATCAGCGAGTTACCCAACAAACCCCCTGGACCAGATATGCTGCCAACATGCCTGCTGAAAAATTGTGTGCATGACCTCGTCAAGCCACTACACAAGTTGTTCAATATGTCTTTGAGAGAGGGTTGCTTGCCACAAATATGGAAAACTGCATTGATTGTTCCAATACATAAATCAGGCAATAAACAACTGTTAGAGAACTACAGACCTATATCTAAACTGTGCATTATTGCCAAAGTTTTTGAATCGATTATTTTCGATTTTTTATACAATGAGGTTAAAGGCATTTTGAACGTTGAGCAGCATGGGTTCATGAAGGGGCGATCAGTTGAAACGAATTTATTTTTGTTTACTCAATTTCTGCTTCAGCAGATGGACGGGGGTTCTCAGGTTGATGCCGTTTACGCCGATTTCAGCAAGGCTTTTGACAAAATTGATCATGCTATCTTGATGCGGAAGCTTGCTGGTGTTGGCGTGCACGGTGCTCTGCTTGATTGGTTTGCTTCTTATCTGGTGGGCCGACGACAGTCAGTCGTGATCGGTGGATGTTACTCCTCTTATGAGGATCTCACTTCTGGTGTGCCGCAAGGGTCACATTTGGGTCCCCTGCTTTTCAACATCTATGTTAATGATATCGCAGGCTGCTTCACATTTGCCAAATTTTTAATGTACGCTGATGATCTGAAGATCTTTGCTGTTGTTTCTTGCCTACGAGATATGACCGAGTTTCAGGAGGATTTGAATAGACTCCATGAATATTGTCACAAAAACTTTCTTTATCTCAATCTCAGTAAATGTCACCACATAACTTTTTCACGAAATAAAAACATTTTTAGTACTCAACTTAACATCAACAGCTGTGTTCTGACCAAGGTTTCGCTAGTGAAAGATTTGGGAATCATTTATGACTCAAAACTTATTTTTGATCACCACATCGATCATATCTCGAAAAAGGCCCACTCTATGTTGGGATTCATCATCAGACTTTGTAAGCCTTTTCGTAATCATCAATCCCTTAGAACATTATACATGGCTTATGTCCAAAGCGTGTTGAGCTTCGGATCGGTAATTTGGAACCCTAATTACAATATTTATATTGATCGACTAGAAAACATTCAGAAAAAGTTTATTAATCATGTCAACAAAAAATGTTACAAACATATCACTGATGATCAGGGACGAGTAATGAGGGAGCTAGGGTTAACTACGTTGGCTGACCAGAGAATGTTGAGAGATGCAAGGTTTATTTACAAGACTATTAATTCCCTCGATTCCACTGAAATTGTGAATATGCTCAGTTTCAATGTACCTAAATATTGCACGAGAAATAAGTTCTTATTACATATAAATAGGAGTTCTTCCAATTACCATATGAATTCACCATTGATAAGATGCTGCAAAACTTACAATTCTCTGTCTAATCTCGCTGCCGTTGACGTTTTTTCTGATTCTTTGTTGACCTTCTCTGGCACTTTGAAACGGTTTCTGAGAAATAACTGAATTTTGTTCTGTTTTTGTATTTTTTGTTCATGGTTCGGATGAGCGCACAGTTTTTTTTGTTGTTATTGGTTTTATAGTAACATTGTAATTAGATTATTAGTGAATACATAATTTTGGGTTCGTCCCGTCTTGTATTCCTTCAAATAAATAAATAAAATAAATAAATAAAAATAAATATCAATGTATTCATATAATAGAACTGCATCCTAAAGGAAATTCAATTCAAATAATAGTTTATTTATCAAGATTAAATGAGCAATCATGAGAATGAGAAAAGCACCATGGAAGAAATCAAATTAAATCTGGCCAATTTTGCCCAATAACGAACTTAACCGAGATATTCATCTCCCTAAACTACTCTGAAAATTTCAACTACCTACCTCATTCCGTTCGAGAGTTATATCTATGTCTATGGATGAAAAGCAGTCTCACTACTCTCAGATCTCTTACTTCATGTTCAGTTCCGAAATGTAAGAATTTTCTGAGAAAAACTAATATCGGAGCAAACAACTGAGATTTAACTCACTTCGCTCACAATTCTTCGATTGATTAGTCTCAGGAACATCATTTGACATTATGACAATTCATATTCATACATAGAATAATATCATTCTGTGACAACGTTGAAATACGATTCATTATTGAAATTTTGAAAAATCATATCTGAGATTTTTCTCACTTCGCTCACAATTCTTCGATTGATTAGTCTCAGGAACATCATTTGACATTATGACAATTCATATTCATACATAGAATAATATTATTCTGTGACAACGTTGAAATACGATTTATTATTGAAATTTTGAAAAATCATATCTCCGAAAGAATTAGCTTGTTAGAGTTAAAAACAGACAAATTATATCTCCGAAAGTATTGGTTCCTCAGAGTTGGGAATTATATCAATGTATTCATATAATAGAACTGCATCCTAAAGGAAATTCAATTCAAATAATAGTTTATTTATCAAGATTAAATGAGCAATCATGAGAATGAGAAAAGCACCATGGAAGAAATCAAATTAAATCTGGCCAATTTTGCCCAATAACGAACTTAACCGAGATATTCATCTCCCTAAACTACTCTGAAAATTTCAACTACCTACCTCATTCCGTTCGAGAGTTATATCTATGTCTATGGATGAAAAGCAGTCTCACTACTCTCAGATCTCTTACTTCATGTTCAGTTCCGAAATGTAAGAATTTTCTGAGAAAAACTAATATCGGAGCAAACAACTGAGATTTAACTCACTTCGCTCACATTTCTTCGATTGATTAGTCTCAGGAACATCATTTGACATTATGACAATTCATATTCATACATAGAATAATATCATCCTGTGACAACGTTGAAATACGATTTATTATTGAAATTTTGAAAAATCATATCTGAGATTTTTCTCACTTCGCTCACAATTCTTCGATTGATTAGCATAGACAAGATATACTATGATTGATTAGTCTCAGGAACATCATTTGACATTATGACAATTCATATTCATACATAGAATAATATTATTCTGTGACAACGTTGAAATACGATTTATTATTGAAATTTTGAAAAATCATATCTCCGAAAGTATTAGCTTGTTAGAGTTAAAAATGATATGATTGGATTCTCATGATAAAATTTTTTATTAAAAAAAATTTAATTTGGAATTTGTTTCGTAAAAAAAAAAAATTTTTTTTTGTTACTCCGAAACCATTTGTCCGATTTTGTCCAATAACGAACTTAGCCGAGATATTTATCCCCCAAACCTACTCTGAAAATTTCAACTCTCTAGCTCATTCCGTTCGAGAGTTATCGTGCCTACGGCCGGCCGGCCGGCCGGACCGGCCGGACAGAATGAATTTCGACCACGGATTCTTGATCAGTGAGTCGAACCAAATCGTTTAAGACCATTTTCATCGAAATATTCGAAAATTACAGACATTTGGGCAAATTGATAAGCACTCAGTTCCGAGGAACTAGAGCGCCAAAAATTAAAGATTGTCTCATGACAAAACCAAGGTATTTATTACGCAAGCACCCGATCACATATATAGTTCGCATCAAAATTATGGAACAAATTCATTTTCTCTTCTTTTTTGAAAAATATTTTTCAAAAATGAGAATTTTTTTCTTGAAAATTTCTGCACGCCTGTAAAGAAGATAGAAAGACCTTGGCAAAAAATGGGTCAAGCCCTGTGGACAGGAGCTTTCTGGCACTCTAGTTCAAACAGACAAATTATATCTCCGAAAGGATTGGTTTCTCAGAGTTGGGAATTAAATCAATGTATTCTAATGAAAGAACTGCATCATAAAGGAAATTGAATTCAAATAATAGTTTATTTATCAAGATTAAATGAGCAATCTGAGAATGAGAACTGAACCATGGAAGAACTCAAATTAAAATAATTGAAATGAATTTGACTCTTTCTTATAGAAGAGGATGAAAATACGAGTATGAACACAGATCATATAATAAAGCTTAGATAGAATAATTATAGCATTCTGTGAAAACATAGAAGTACGTACGATTCATTATTGAAATTTAGAAAAATCATATCTCCGAAAGTATTAGCTTGTTGGAGTTGAAAATGATATCGATGGATTTTAATGGTGAAACAGCATCTTAAATAACAATTACAGACATTTGGGCAAATTGATAAGCACTCAGTTCCTAGAACTAGAGCGCCAAAAAGTGTAATTCCCTTTCCGGAACCGGTAACCAAATCAAAAACCGAAACCGAAAACCCGACGGCCTAGACCAACCGGCTATCGGGCTCCTCGTACGATCTTGTCGATCTCCGGTATTAGAATAAAACATCGGTACTTACCTGGGATATATATTCTTAATTTTCACTTTTCGACATAAAATCGCCACATGGGGGTTTATTTGACGGTTTTTTACCCTTGTCTCTCTAAGTCGATTTTGACGTTTCTCGAACCAACTATTAGCAAGGAACTAGACAATGTCATGTCTCAGGAAAATAAGTTGACATTATGACAATTCATACATAGAATAATTATATAATTCTGTGAAAACGTAAAAATACGATTTATTATTGAAATTTTGAAAAATCATATCTCCGAAAGTATTAGTTTGTTAGAGTTAAAAATGATATCATTGGATTCTTATGTTAAAACTTCTTATTGGTAGAAACTTAATTTGGAATTTGTTTTGTAAAAAACAAAATTTTTTTTTTACTCCGAACCATCTGTCCGATTTTGCCCAATAACGAACTTAGCCGAGATATTTATCTCCCAAACCTACTCTGAAAATTTCAACTGTCTAGCTCATTCCGTTCGAGAGTTATCGTGCCTACGGCCGGCCGGACGGCCGGCCGGACTGAATGAATTTCGACCACAGATTCTTGATCAGTGAGTCGAACCAAATCGTTTAAGACCATTTTCATCGAAAAATTCGAAAATCACAGACATTTGGGCAAATTGATAAGCACTCAGTTCCGAGGAACTAGAGCGCCAAAAAGTACCACATGACCCACTTTCCCTATTCAAAAAATATAGCGGGCTGATGGGGATGGCACAGGGTGCAACAAAAATCCTTCAAAAATGCATAAAAATTTGGTAAAAGTGAAACAAAAATTGACCTGTTTCAGGATTATGTTGCCAAATATTTTCCTTCTGAGAAAATGAATTTGTTCCATAATTTTGACGCGCACTGTATACTTAATTAATAAGATACGTTTAGCATCTAAGAATTCACCTAGATAATTAAGTAGGGTTTACTTCGGGCCACCATTTTACAAACGAATACCGAATTTCAGGTCGATCGACTTCATGCTTTTCTCAAATATTTGGACGGCTGATTTGCCACACAAGAATATCCTAAATGCGAATATATGGTATAAATTCAGAAGATGATAAATTATTATAGGCAAAAAGGTATTATTGTCTTCAATTTCCTTCTTCGAATTCCTTCTCGGGTAATATAATCAATTTCAGCGATATCTAACTGATGTCAGATTCGGAATATATTGCACATTTCTGAGCACAATAGATTTCGATATATTATATCCCGAATAGCTACGTCACGTAGTATTTAAATAAATTCTGAGACTAAACAACGTATAGGTCACATGAGAACATTCCCTAGCAGGAATTTTCAATAAAGAATCTTCGATTCGATGTATACATTTATTCGGATCCCCCCCCCGGCAATATTAGAGTTCGCTGGATGAAACTCCCTCCTCGTGTCCCCAGAAAACAATTTTTCAATATCATCGATTGTGCAAGACTTGAACCAGGCTATGAATTCATTCTAAATCCTTAATTTTATTCAACTGGGATCTCTTTGTGCAGAATATTACGAATTTTACGGATTCACTTGTCTCTGCGTTTACTTTTCGAATTGAATCTAGCTAATACCAGCAGCTCATTTCACTCTCTACAAATTACTATTGGAATCGTCAATGGGTACTGTTATGTTCATGACTGTACTTTGAACTAATCGTTAAAGAATACTTTGGGGGGTAGATTCATCTTTCAATGGTTTTTTTTTGGGTACTCTCTTCCCCAAACTCCGAAAAATATATCGATAATATAAAAATTTTAATTGTTTTGAAATTGCTCCTGCGTTAGAAACACTAGATATTTGTCAGAAGCAATATACTGGGTGTCCCAGTATACATGTTCCAATGGATTATCTCTGCCATTTCAATAGATAAAAATTTGAAAATTTTATGATTTTTAACTCGTTCAAGGAACCTTCAACTGAAAAAAACAAAAATTGAAAGTCACTTCCGGTTTGTCCTGACTTTTTATCTCAAATAGCACCATATATATTTTTTGCAATTTTTTAATTCTACTCAAAATTACCTTACCAACGATGTATCATACTCTCTATTTTACATTTGATTTGATGGAGAAAACGACAAGTGATATTTCAAATTGAAAGAATTGCAGTAGGCTACGATATTTTGTATAATCTTGATTTTGACTTCAATAATCGAGATCAATGAAAAAAATCTTCCTCAAGTTGAAATCAACTATGTATTGTACCGAATGTTTAAAACAAAAATGAATAGTAAAAGAAATACAAAATTACAAAAAAGGGGACAAAAAAATACCTATAAAAACTAAAGCATATGTTCGAAATGTTGACCATCTGCTTCTGATAGGATATGATATACAGGGTGCTGAATTTGGAGAAAATAATTGTTTTTTTGCAAGACTTCAACTGAAAATATTCCAATACTAATCAGAGCAGCCATAGTTCTCGTTTAAAGTTAACTTAAAATATTCCTGACATGTTTCAAACATTTTCAGTTGCGTAGATAGGAGTTAATTCGATATTAGAACTGCCCCAACTCGAACGCCACAGACATGTTTGCAAATTTTTTGACTGGTTTGAAATTCTTGAAGAATTTTCTTCAAAATTGCTAATTATGATCGAAGGCTCTAAACCCCACCATCTTCGAGAAAATTGGCTTCGAACATTTCAAGAATTGATTTTTTGAGCGATTGTTTCATGGAAACACTGTGAACATGAGCTTTGGCGGTCTTGTTCAAACTTTGCCAGATCATATCTCCGAAAGTATTGGCTTCTTAGAGTTGGGAATTATATCAATGGATTCTTATAATAGAACTGTATCATAAAAGAAATGAAATTTAACAAGTTTACACAAAATTATTAATCCTATACCACCAGACCGATTCTACCTAATAACGAACTTATCAGAGATGTCCAATCTTCTATGAAAATAGTTATATTATATAAATTGAAACGTAGCCGATATTCCGGTCTTGTTTTTACTGGAGATATTCTGAACCCAATTTAATTAACTTACCAAAGTCGATATTTACGATAGCTGAGGTTATTTCATTGTTCATTTCGCATTCAATCATACTTTGTTTCACATGTCTCTTATCTGTAGATGAGATGAAAATGATGACATGTATGAACACAGATCATGAAATTCATAGATACGGACGTTATTTTCGATTACAGCATTCTGTGAAATCAAAGAGTTACGATTTGATATTGAACTTTTGAAATATCATATCTTCGAAAGTATTAAACTTAACAAATTAATACTAATATTATTTTCAACTTGTTAGAGTGAATTCTCATGATTAAACTGCATCTTAAAAAAAATTGAATTTGATATTTTTATTGCTAAAAAAATTTTTTTTCGATACTCCGAAACCATCACGATTTTGCCCAATAGCGAGATATTCATCTCCCAAACCTACTTTGAAAATTTCAAGTGTCAAGCTCATTCCGTTCGAGAGTTATTGTGTCAATCAGGTTCTATACTCACTGATTCCAAAAATATGAGCTGAATTCCGGTAATCTATTGTAGAATGACTGCTTGGAGGTTTAAGCACAATTCCATATCGGAATCTTTAAGATATTTTCTACAATATAAAATTTTTAATTTTCATTTTCTTATAGTTATCAAGTCCTCAGGAGAAATTTTTATTTGTGGGTCGGCATTCTACAACTAACTACCAAATCTTTGATTGTATGGTCTTTACTTGACGGAAATTCATCTTGAATTATGAATAAAATCAATTTTTTGGACTTAACCGTCACAAAAATTGATAACAAACATGATTTTTCAATATACCGGAAACCTACCCATACTGATAGCACAATTCATTTCACTTCTAATCATCCATTTTCCCAAAAATTAGTAGCTTATAATAGTATGTTATATAGATTATTCAACATACCTATGACATATGAGAATTATGACAGAGAGTACAATACTATTAAACAGATAGCATTGAACAACGGTTTCAATGTTACTATTATAGAAAATCTTTTAACAAAAATACAATTTAAACTAGCTTTGTCATTAGTATACCCAAAGAACAATAATTTAATAGAAAATAAATATATTTCATTAACATACATAGGATCAAGAACAGAAAAAGTAGCTAGATATTTAAAGATGAATCATAACTACAAAATTTCTTATAAAACCAATAATTCGTTACGAAAATTAATAAAAAACAATAAAGACAGAATAGAAAAGAACAAGAAATCAGGCGTTTATAAGTTGACTTGTGGTACTTGCCAGTATGTAAATGTTGGTCAAACAGGAAGGTCCTTCCAAACAAAATTATAATAAGGGAACATAAAAAATGTTTTTACGACAATAAGAGGACTTCAACCTACGCAGTACACCTATTGGAATCAGGACATATTTTTGATAATAATTTAGAAATTTTACATGTTGAAAATAAAAGCCACCATTTTAACCTATTGGAAACTCTAGAAATGAATAGATATCATAGGAAACAAATCTTATTGAATGAGCAAACAGAATTAAGCAGAGCCCCCTTATTGAACCTTTTTTTTTTAATATTTCGAACTTCCCAAAGACTTGTTAAACTTTCTTTATCCCCTCTACTTTCTCATCATACCTGTACCTACTATATATTGATGTTTCTTACATTGTACAGTCAGTATCTAGTAATACTCACCTGATCATCATAACAATTGTTGTTATATAAAATATTAGCGGAAATAAAATATTGCTCTATTCATAACTAACTACCAAGTTTCAATTTGATCGGATATGTATTTTTTGAGTTGTTTAGTAATTACCAAAAAAAAACTACAGATGGGAGAAAATTGCATGTAACTTTCTCTTTCCCTTAGAATGTTATCGAGGCAAAGAACGGCCAAAATCGATTTTCATCTTTAATTCTTCCTCAGTGAGTCGAACCTAATAGCGTGAGGCCATTTCCGGCAAAAAATTCGAAAGTTACAGACAGTGGGGCAAAATGATAGTACGCTGTTTCCTAGAACATACGCGCAAAAATTTATGGTTGAAATTAATGAACAACTTAAAGACTCAGCCTTAATAACTCGTTTGGATAATAACTTATTTCTGGAAAGGGTAGAAATACATTTTGAAATTCAGGAACAATCAAAACAGAATTCATAGATAATTTAGAGTCTGGAATCCGGGATTATCAGTTAGTAATTATTATATCGGCCGGTTTTATAATAAGTTTTAAAGTCCCTTTAAATTAGTATCCTAAATATCTAAGTATCCTTTATATTGACATTTTGGTAAAACATATCCAACTAAAGGATGCATTTAAAGAGACTTTAGAACCTATTATGCAACCGACCGTAAGTATTATGGAGCTTCATGAGTTTAATATAGTCTGGATATTTTGTTTCAAAAAATTGGTTCAAGCCCTGTGGACAGGAGCTTTTTGGCACTCTTGTTCAAACAGACAAATTATATCTCCGAAAGTATTGGTTTCTCAGAGTTGGGAATTATATCAATGGATTTTTATGATAAAAAAGAGCAATCTGCAATGCTTCAAAAATGTTCACTCGATGCATAGTTTTCACAACTCGCACCTAAGGAAAGTATCATCAAAATGTCTAGAGCAAGCCTGGAGACAATCATAGCAGATTGTTCATTTATTCCTGATATTTGAGTAGGTAGAGGCTGAAAAACAAAATATTTTAATAGTTCAGAATACATTAATAAAATACTATCCTCTTTTCATAAGATAAAATTTAATAGTTCATACCACTTACACATTCTTTTCTGTATTATGGACCTTAACTCAAGAAAAAATGTTTGATATACAAATGTCGATCCAAATTTCTGCAATTTTTTGCTAGCAACATTATGAAAATACTATATATAGGAACATGTCTCACAACTTAAGGAAGTAAAAGGTAATATTAACCTCAGTGGTCAACGAACAGTAATTTCTTTTCATGATTCCATTAAGTTCTCCTTTCCTATTGCCTTAAAACTACATCTTTAAAATGATCCAATTCTAAATCTTCTGAAACATCATACCCAATATTTATACATAAATTATTCAATATGTAATCAGTCATAATGATTTTCGGTTTCAAAAAGTCTTGGATATATTCACAAATTCAAGAATCGTATACTTGTTTTCCAACAGACATTTATGACATTTATGAACAGTGAACACAGAGTGATTCTGTGTTCACATTCTGTGAATACATAGAACTACGATGTATTATTGAAATTTTGAAACATCATAGCTCCGAAAGTATTTGCTTGTTATAGTTGAAAATGATATCGATGGATTCTTATGATGCATCTGAAAAAAAAATACGAAATTTGTAATGTCGTTGCTCCGAAACCATCAGACCGATTCTGCTCAATACGTACTTAACCGAACTATTTATCCCCCAAACCTACTCTGAATTTCAACTGCCTAGCTCATTCCGTTCAAGAGTTATCGTGTTAACGGAGGGCCGGCCGGACAGACGCGATTTTAACCACGGATTCTTGATTAGTCACTCAAACCAAATCGTTCAAGACCATTTTCATCGAAAAATTCGAAAATTACAGACATTTGGGCAAATTGATAAGCACTCTGTTCCGAGGAACAAGAGCGCCAGAAAGGAGAAAATGGTGCATCTCAGATGAAAGTGCTATGAACGTCTATTCCCTGGCAAGAACGAAGAATGAAACGCTGCAATAAATTTACACTGTTGATATTCAGCATAAAAATTGTTAGTTCGAAAGTCATAGTAATGAAAATGAATGACTCCCTGGAACGGTGAAGTATAATGAAGACGACTATGGAATATAATGTATAAACGTTTTTTCATCCGACCATTCCTTCTAGATGCAAATTTATTCCTGATTTCCTGAGTATGATGGGATTCTGGAAGGGGAAAGTGAAAATCTGAGAGGGAAAATTCGAAATAATCAGGTCATTTAGATGTGGTCGTATATTCGGCATTTTGTTAATGTAAACATAAAAGTAGGTATCGAGAATTTGGCGAAACGAGGTCGATGGCAGTGCAACAACCCATTGCCCCCCGTTTGGAGGCAGCGGGTCGCCACTCAGCGGGCTCATAGGTGACCAACACTGTCGACACACCATGGGGGCCGCAGTCATCTATTTTATTCTTTAATGAAAAACAAATATAAAACGTTGAACTATTTATTAATGCGTGGAATCTTGTTATTCATTCTATATGGCTAGATTAAGACTTCAATATGAGGCAAATGTTGAGTATTAATTACACAGTGAGCATTGAATGGTTTCTTTCTGGGTTTTCTATCCAAAACTCTGAAAAATATCTATAAAATAAAAAATTTTGTGATTTGCTTCTGAGTAAGAGACACGAAATATTTGTCAGAAGCAATCAATTGAACAATGTTGCCTAACAAATAACAACGAAACAACATCAACGAAGAAACAACTATGTATATCGTAACGCTTCGGAGTCTATATCAGACTCGTTCTTCAGACGCTTAACGAAAAAAACTTCAGAACTATTTTGTTGATTGTTATTCAATATAATATAATATAATATTCCTTGTATTTGTGGTAAATCATACACAGGAGAAACATCAAGACCACTAGAAGTAAGAAAGTCAGAGCATGAGAATAACTTGAGAAATAGAGACATACAGAAATCAAAAATCGCAGGACATGTATGTACAATCCAAGGAGATCACATGATGGATTAGAGTAATACAAGGATACTGATGACAGAAACTGATTATATATTAAAAGGAAACTTAAGGAATCAACTTGTATTTTATTGAATAGAGAATGCACTTTTGCAAACTGCTCAATTGGTATTGACCATATTTGACTGAATTTATTGAAAAAGGAGGTGGAACTTGGAAATTTCTATACAAAGTAAGACTATGTTAGCTATGATTTTCAAATAATGTCAATGTGACAATTCTCGAATCTCAGAATAACAATCAATAAAATAGTTCTAGAAGATTTTTTCGTTAAGCGTCTGAAGAAGGAGTCTGATATAGACTCCGAAACGTTACGATATAGTTGTTTCTTCGTTGATGCTGTTTCGTTGTTATTTGTTAGGCAACATTGTTCAATTGATTGCTTCTGACAAATATCTTGTGTCTCTTACGCAGAAGCAAATCACAAAATAATTAATTTTTTATTTTATAGATATTTTTCAGAGTTTGGGAGAGAAAACCCAGAAAGAAACCATTCAAGGATGAATATACCTCCCACAGTATCCTTTAATGTTTACTTACACAGTGAGCGTCAAAAGTATGGAATAATGGATTTAATTTTTCCCTTTTCAGGAATATCGAAAAATTGTTTTATAGGTCAAACTAATTTATTTTCAAGTAGGTAACATTTTCCCAAATTCTTATTTTGGATCACTGGATCTTATTCAGATCATTGAATTGGAAAACTTGTCAGTTGCATAGATCGAAATATTTGTATTTTAACAAATTATTTCTAGCATTCCTGAAAAAATATGAATTTTGAATAATTTATCCAAAATTATCAACGGTGAAATAATACATAAACAAATAAATGAACAAGTAAAACAGTTGAAAGTTGCTCACAAGTACCACCGTTCTGTTCGATGCACATTCTTACTCTTTTCACATTATGTCGACAGAATTCGAGGTCAAATTTGATTCTGTCCGGCCGGCTGTTGCCACGATAACTTGAGAATTGAAAATCTTGAAATCTTCAGGGTAGGTGGCGCATCCTAATACGACGGACAAGTTCGTTAATCGACATAATTGGCCCAATGGTTTCCGAGTAATAATTTCGTTTTTAACCAATATGAATCCGATCGAATTAAAGCTTGGTGAATAGTTGTATAATATAAACCTAAGCACGTTTGTGAAGTTTTGTGAGGACCGTATTACTAGAAAATAAATAAAAATATCAACAAATATTTTTTATGTCACGATGACCTGGGAACGGAAATAGATAGCGATTTGAAATGTTCAGGTTAGGTTGTGCATCTAAATGCGACGAGTTCGTTTATAAGAATAATCGGCCAAACGATTTTGATCTAAGAATTGATTGTTATTTACTCAATAATTCGAAAAATATAAAACCTATCCAATTCGAACATAGTTATTAGTTGTAGAATGAGAAAGCGAAAGTTCCTGCAAAATTCCGTGAGGATGCTAAAATTTTGCGAGAGGCTTCAAAACCTAACTTTACAGCCATGTTCTAAATTTGAACACTATCGGATCAATATTGTTGCAGATCCGAGCATCCTCGAGTGAGTTCAGTAGCTGAATGGGTGACGGTTGCCACGATAATTTTCGAACAGAGAGAGATAGCGACTTGCAATTTTCAGGGTAGGTTGCATATGCAAATTGGACATTTGTGTTCGTTGTTGGGCATAATCGGCTCAATGGTTTTGGAGTAATCCCCATCTGGAATATTATTTTCTCGATAACTCAAAAATACAGATCCGATCATATTAAAACTTGGTAACTTGTTGTGGAATACCAACATAAAGACGTATGTTCAATTTTGTAAGGATCACATTACTAGGAAATTAAAAAAAAATTATGAAAACATATTATGTACCTCACGATAACTTGAGAACGAAAAGATTTAGGGACTTGTAATTTTCAGGGTAGGTTACTCATCTGAATGCTACATTTGAGTTTGTTAATAGGCATAATGTCCAAATGGTTTTGGATTGTTATTTCCTCTATAAACTAAAATATACAAATCTGGTCCAATTAAAACTCGGTCTTACTTGTAGAATGCTGTCGCACTAATTTTCGCGGAATTTTGTAAATATGCTATCCTGAAATTACTTGAGACGTAAATTTTTTCGTATGATATTGGATATTTGATGAATTTCATTTCGTATAGAATACATAAATGTCAAAATTTCTGTGATCTTAGACGATTCCATCATTACCCAAGTTTGTAATTGAAAGGGTACGAAATGTATTAATATCTTATAAAACCTGAGAGAACGGTTTATATTGATGGTAAACTCGATTGATAGTGTCCAATAGAGGTGAATAGACAACAGAAGATGTGCGCAAAAGCTCCTGATTTGACGTCAGGATTTGAACCGATTTTAATTCTTTTTCATGAATTTTTTCTATAATTTATCAGTTATTCTGCTATTCGGGGCGTAGACAAATATCGTGTATAAATGATGCAACTGACTTTCTTTTATATAAAAGAAAAATTGGTTCAAGCTCTGTGAACAGGGGCTTTTTGGCGCTCTTGTTCGAACAGACAAATTATATCTCCGAAAGTATTGGTTTTTCAGAGTTGGGAATTATATCAATGGATTCTTATGATAGAACTGCATCATGAAAGAAATTAAATTTAAAAAAAATGCTTAAAAATTTATCATTTAAAAAAATAGAACGATGTGCAATGCTTAAATGCTTCAAAAATTGTCATTAAATTTATTTATCAAGATTAAATGAGCAATCTGCCATGATTCAACCTCGTGGAATGGGTTGTTGCAACTCTCGAGTTGTATCGAGTTTTCACAACTCGAAATACCTAATATTTAAATTTTTAAAATAATATTTGAGTAGGTAGTGGATCACGAACAAATTATTTTAATGGTTCAAAATATATCAATAAAATACTATCCTTTCTTCATTATTTTAAAATTTAATAGTTCACACCACTTACACATTCTTTTCTGTATTATGGACCTTAACTCAAGAAAAAATGATTGATACACAAATGTAGATCCATAATTCTGCATTTTTTTTTGCTAGCACTATTATGACAATACTGTATATATAGGAACATGTCTCCCAACTTGGAAGTAAAAGGTAATATTAACCTCAGTCCCTCAGTGGTCAACGAACAGTAATTTCTTTTGATGATTCCATTATGTTCTTCTTTCCTTTTGCTTTCATAAACTACATCATTAAATTGATCCAATTCTAAATCTTCTGAAACATCATCCCCAATATTTATACATAAATCATTCAATCAGTCAATATCATTTTTGGTCTTCTGTCTTGTATATATGTATTCACAAATTCAAGAATCGGATACTTGTTTTCCGACATAAACTATTTTCAAACTACAAATTGACACGTCTCTAATAGCTAGATAACATGACATTTATGAACAGTGAACACAGACAGATTGTGTGGTCACATTCTGTGAATACATATAACTACGATATATTATTGATATTTTGAAAAATCATATCTTCGAAAGTATTAGCTTGTTAGAGTTGAAAATGATAACAATGGATTCTTATGAGGAAAGTGCATATTAAAAAAATTGAATTTGAAATTTGTAATGTAAAAAAAATTTTTTTTTCGTTACCCTGAAACCATCATGCCGATTGTACCCCATAATAACCAAGATATTTATCACCCAAACCTACTCTGAAAATTTCAACTGCCTAATTCTATCTGTTCGAGAGTAATTGTAGAAACAAAATTTAAAAATTTAAAAAATTTTTTTTTACACTTCACGGCAACCTGATCACAACAAGATTTCGCATACATATAAAGGTCATTATTCTACAATTTGATGCTAAATTTCAGATAGATCGAGTGATCGGTTTCGGAAATATTCATAATAAATGTTTTTATGGCCAAAACTCTGAAACCGCTTGGTGGATTTCGTCCGTTAACGAACTCGTCCGAGATATTTACGCTCCAAACCTGCCCTGCAAGTTTCAATCCTCTAACTCCTTTCATTCGAGAGTTATCGTGTTAACGGAGGGCCGGCCGGACAGAATCGGTTTCGACCACGGATTCTTGATCAGTGAGTCGAACCAAATCTGTTCCGAGGAACAAGAGCGCCAAAAATATGGTACTAGCCATATTTATATTTTGAGTCATTCGTTTAGTTGATACAAATCTTTCCGTTTTCCTTCAGAATGCTCAACTGTGGAACCATCCTGATATTGATCATTCGATGTACATCAGCAGAGATATTCACCGTCGGATACATAACAGGATCTCAAAGACATCCAGGTGACTTCGAATACCCAAAACCAGGCAGAACTATATCTGGGGCCATCTCCTTGGCCGTTGGAGAGGTGAATAACGGCACACTTGGTAAAATGGGTCATTATCTGAGATATATTATTGCGGAGACGTTCGGCAAAGAGGTGATTAGCGTCCAGAAAACCGCCGACTTATGGAAGATGAACGTCACAGGATATATAGGTCCTCAGGAAACATGCGAGCATGAGGCTTTTCTTGCTGCCGCTTTCAACCTGCCAATGATTTCGTATGTAAGTATATGATTGATGCCCTCATGTTTGAAGTGAATTTCCAGGATATATTGTCTATGGGAACTCAATAATTATTGCAATCATGTTGTAAAGGAAATGCACTCATATGGGAGCATAGCCAAACTACGATCAGCTTCATTATACTGTCATCGTCAAAACTATGGAATAATGTTTCCTTTCAGGAATATAAAAAAAAATTGATAGATCAAAGTAATTTATTAATATATATGTTATTTCTTCATGCTTAAAATCTATGAATTTTCTCACAGTGTGTCTTTTACTGCGTAATGAAATCTGAAGAATTGTTTGCCATTCACTGTTTAATTTTAATATAATATCAATGAAAATTCTCAGGGTAGATTCTACTTTCATTAAAAAAAATGGTTCAAGCACTGACGTTAAGTCAGAAGCTTTTGCGCGTATGTTCTATTGTCCATTCTTCTGTATTGGACACCCTTAATCGAATTTACCATGGTAAATTATGTTGTCCATTCTCCTGTATTGGACACTTAATTCGCCGAGATATTTACCAGACCTACCTCCAGACCTACCGTGCAAATTTCAATCCTCTAATTCTTTCGTTCGAGAGTTATCGTGCCTACGGCCGGACGGACAGAATTGATTTTGACCACGGACTCTTGATCAGTGAGTCGAACCAAATCATTTAAGATCATTTTCATCCAAATATTCTAAAATTACAGACATTTGTGCAAATTGATAAGCACTCTGTTCCGAGGAACAAGAGCGCCAAAAAACTAAAATTCCTATTTCTTTTTGGCACTCTTGTTCCTCAGAACAGAATGCATATTAATTTGCCGAAATGTCTGTAATTTTCGAATTTTTTGGTTGAAAATGGTATTAAACGATTTGGTTCAACTCACTGATCAAGAATCCATGGTCAGAATCGATTCTGTCCAGCAGTATCGTAGACACGATAACTCTGGAACGGAATGAGCTAAACAACTGCAATTTTCAGTGTAGGTTCTGGAGATAAATATCTCGGTTAAGTTCGTTATTGGGCGAAATCGGCCAGATGGTTTCGGAGTAACGAAAAACAATTTTTTGTTTACATTACAACTTTTGAGTACAATTTTTTTTCAAGATACAGATTCATAATAAAATCCACTGATATCATTTTCAACTCTAACGAATCAATACTTTCGGAGATATGATTTTTCAAAATTTCAATATTAAATCTTAACTCTATGATAACACAGAACGCAGTATCGAAAATTAACGTCCGTATCTATGAATGTCATCTATGTTCGTACATTTCATCATTGTCATCTCATCTACAGATAGGAGATTATTATGTCAAACAAAGTATGATTGAATGCAAAATGACCAACTGAATAACCTCAGCTATCGTAGATAGCTCTTGTATAATCCATATGATGATGGTTATGATAGAAATATATACTTTGGTGAGTTAAACAAATTAGGTCTGTTGGTTTTGGATTAATAATATTGGGCACTCTTGTTGAATTTAATTTTTTTTTGATGTTCTATCATGAGAATCCATTGATATCATTTCCAACTCTGAGAAGCCATTACTTTCAGAAATATTATTTGTCACAATTTGAACAAGAGCGCTAAAGCTCCTGTCCACATGGCTTTCCCACTTTTAATTTTAACAAACAACTTATGATAAACAAAACTTAATAAAATTATAATTATATAACTAACCTATCATTTTCATCTCTTTTCCTTAATCCTAAGACACCTCTTCGTACTATTTCTAGTTTACTTTTCTATTATTTTCTTCTGGACAATCTACCCTTCATCTTGATTCGCAATTTCAATACTAATTTATTTAAGAGCCTTGATATATTTTTTTCTCCGCTCTTCACTCAAGTCTGTCTTTTCTCAAGAATAATGTTTTTCTCTCCTCTTCACTTATTCTCGTTTCCATAGTTCTCCATTCCATAAACTAGTGCGTTACTTAAATTTTTGAAATGATGCCTGTCTTCATGACAAATTAAATTTTGATCTATCAACTTTCTACAAAATTATACTTCTATGTTTCAAACTCTAAACATGATTCAATATAAACAAACCTAAATATACATATACAGGGTGAGTCTTTGACCACTGCATTAATTTTAACCAAAGATTCCTCTCATCAAATGAAACACATTTTTCATTTAACATTTTTCCAAATTCAGCTCAGGTAAAAAGATACAGGCTGTTGAAATTTTGAAAAAAAAATCAGTTTTTATTTTGTAGCTTTGACATCCTTTTTTCGAATAAAATGAATGTTGGCGTAAAGTTTCCTATAACTATGATACATATTTTCCAAATATTAGTTATTTTCTACTTCTACTGGTTTTCTAGTTATGGACTCGTGGATTCATAAAACTAAACGAAATTAGCATAAAGAAAGCATATAAAGTTTTTCTTGAGTCATTTCAAAAATATTCCATCGTTTTAGAACATTATATTATTCTTCATCATTTCTCCTTAAATGCACCGTTTTCGATATTCTTCATTGAATGTTTTAAAATGGAAAACTCCAGAAATTTCACTACTTTTATGGATCCGTCCCTGAGCATTGGAATCCCGAATCAAGCTGTAAACCACGTTACCATACCTTATTCTCGTCCGCCAACAATGTCATAAATAATTTATATGCGGGAGTGTATTAGCACATTGTGAAATCTTTAAACGCTTGTAACTTTTTACCTGAGCCGAATCTGGAAAAATGGTAAATGAAAAAAGTGTTTCATTTAATGAGAGGAATCTTTGGTTTAAATTAATGCAGTGGTCAAAGACTCACCCTGTATATTCTTCCTCCAAAATTTTTGGAATTTCACCCTTTGACAATTTCAAAACAATGCTATAAGATCATAATTTTGTATTCCCTTGATATTTGTAGCTGCCTTCAGTATTCATGAACGTTTCTATAACGATGCAAATGATTTATTTAATTGTACAAATTGTAAGGAACAAAAAAACCTCAACAGTACATTCGACTTTTGAGAAATAATTTCCACTATATTCTGTCAACTGAAAGGAACAATTGAAAACTCAATTAATTAGACAACTGGAGCATCATGCCGCGTATTCCAAATAATTGCTCATAAGAAGAAACCTTCCGAAGACAAGGAAACGATAAATGAGGCCTCGTAACAGGCATTCTCAGAAAATGCAGATTCAATATTTGCCAACTTTAAAAAAAAATTGGTTCAAGCACTGACGTGAAGTCAGGAGGTTTTGCAAGAATATTATATTGTCTACTCACCTCTATTGGACATTCTTAGTCGGATGTAGCATACATATATACCGATTTCTCAGCTTTTATAATATATGAATACATTTTATACTATTTTAATGACATACTGCAGTAACGAGGGAATCCTCTTTGACCACAGAATTTTTAATTCTGACATAAATGTATTCTATTGGAATTGAAATACAAAAATCTTGCGCTTCAAGTAAGTTCAGGATACGATATTCACGCGAAAATTAGTAGGGCAGTTATAGTGGAAATATCAACAAAATTTCAGATCAGTATAATTCCATAACCATTTGGCAGTTTATCTTATTTAACGAAACTAAACGTCGCATTCAGATGCGCAATCTATCCTGAAAATTGCAAGTCACTATATCTTTCCGTTATCAAGAAGATAATAATCCAGATATAGGTATAACTCCGAAACCGTTTGGCCGATTATGCCCAATAACGAACTTAACTCTCCCATTCAGATGTGCAACCTACACCGAAAATTTCAAGTCCCTATCTATTTTCGTTCGAAAGGCTCTCGCAAAATTTCAGCGACGTCGGACGAATAGTTTCTGATATATGGAAGTTTTTACGATGATTTTTTGGGATTTTTTAAAATTTTCTAGTGATAAAATACGCATTAAATTTCACGCCGACATTCTACAACTAATTATAAATTTGGATTTGGATCGGATTTGTATTCTTCGAATTATTGAGGAAATAACAACAAAATTTCAGATGGGTATAACTTCAAAACCGTTTGGCCGATTATGTCTATTAATAAGCTCAATTTTGGCATTCAGATGCGCAACCTACTCTACAAATTACAAGTCGCTATCTCCATTGGTTCTCAGATTATAGTGACAGCTCTCTTGTTCCTCGGAACAAAGTGCTTATCAATTGGTCCAAATGTCTGCAATTTTCGAATTTTTGGATGAAAATGGTCTTAAACGATTTGGTTCGACTCACCGAACAAGAATCCATGGTCGAAATAATTTTTTTCTGTCCGGCCGTAGGCACGATAACTCTCGAACGAGAGGAGTTAGAGGATTGAAATTGGGGGAGTAGGTTTGGAGCGTAAATATCTCGGGCGAGTTCATTAACGGGTGAAATCAACCAAGCGGTTTCGGAGGTATGGCCGTTTTTACTAAAAATATTTTGTATGACAATCTTCGGAAACGATCACTCGATCTATCTGAAATTTAGCACAAAATAGTAGAATCATGACCTTTATATGCATGCAAAGTTTTGTATTGATCGGATTGCCGTAAAGTGGCAACAACAAATTTAAAAATTTTTTTACATTACAAACTTTAAATTAAATTTTTCTAAATATGTAGTTTCATTATAAAAATCTATTGATATCATTTTCAACTCTAATAAGCTAACACTTGCGGAGGTATATATTTTTCAAAATCGTACAGAATGCGAATTCTATCTGTCTGTGTTCACTATTCACTCATGTCAACATATCATCATATCTACCTATAAGATACGACATTTTTATTTTCAATCTATAGTTTATTTATATAATTCGTACTTTGAATATATTTTATGGTAGAAAATAAGGTTCCGCATCTCGAATTTGTGAATATAAACAAGGCTGTTTTGATACCAAAAAAGAACATCATAATGGAATCATCAAAAGAAATTACTGTTCGTTACCACCGAGGTTAAGATTACCTTTTACTTCCTTAAGTAGTGAGACATGTTCCTAAATACAGTATTTTAATAATTGTGCTAGCAAAAAAATGCTGAAATATTGATCTACATTTGTGTATCAAATATTCTTTCTTGAGTTAAGGTCCATAATACAGAATGAATGTGTTAGTGGTAAGAACTATTAAATTATGAAACAGGATTGTATTTTATTAATATGTTTTGAACTATTAAAATAATTTATTCGTTAGCCTATACCTACTCAAATATTAGGAATAAATGGACAATCTACTATGATTGTCTCCAGCCACGCTCTAGACATTTCGATGATGCACCGAGTGTGACCATTCCACGAGGTTAAATCATTGCAGATTGCTCATTTAATCTTGATAAATAAACTATTATTTGAATTTAATTTCTGTTGTGGTGCAGTTCTATTATAAGAATCCATTGATATCATTCCCAACTCTGAGAAACCAATACTTTCGGAGATATGGTTTGTCAAAAATTGAACAAGAGCGCCAAAGCTCCTACCACAATGCTTTTCCCCTTTTATATGTAAAGTTGTTCACTCTTAAACCTATATTTGCACTCGTTTACAAAATAAACCCTAAAAACCGTACACATAAAAACCGAACAAAAATCCTTAACCTAACTTCTTGATGTATTCTTTCCCTCCGCAACAGGCGTAGGACTCATATTATATTGTTTCCAAATTTCTTATACATCGCTTGTATTTGAGGAGGCTGTGGTTATACAATATAATTTCTTTGTCTACTGACGAAACGTTGCTCTCAGAATGAAATGATGAATTCTGTTCATCCTGAATTTCCGAATACTAATCAAGAAAGTTCTCAAGTAACCTAGTTTCCTCTATCTCCACATCCTATATCTTCGAACGTCCATGCCATAAATAATCTTTCAGGAGTGAAGTTATTCAAGACATAACCAAATAGCGATCGTGATGGGGCGCTCTGTTACATTTGTCAACGGGTCGAACTTTGAGAATTACCCATGACACTTAAGAAGTTTCTGTTCCAATGGACTGCATCAATCTAACTAACCTAATATCAGTTGAACTGAAGGGAGATTAGAACTTGGTGACTGAAAAATTGGTTCAAGAACTGACGTGAAGTCAGAAGCTTTTGCGCGTATGTTCTATTGTCCATTCTTCTGTATTGGACACCCTTAATCGAATTTACCATGGTAAATTATGTTGTCCATTCTCAGTGCTTGAACCAATTTTTTTTTTGAGTTATCAAGGAAATAATATTCCAGGTGGGTATAACTCGGAAAACATTAGGCCGATTATGCCCAAAATCGAACTCAACTCTCCCTTTCGGATACGAAACCTACCCTGAAAATTGCAAGTCCCTATCTCCTTTCGTTCGAAAGTTATCGAGGCAACGGTCACCCATCTACTGAACTCACACAAGAATGCTCGAATCTCCAACAATATTTAACCGATCGTATTAAAACTTGAAACTTGGTAGTAAAGTTAGGTTATGAAGGCTCTTGCAAAATTTCAGCAATTTCAAACTATTAGTTACTGATGTATAGAATTTTTTTTTTATTTTCAATGATTTATTAAAAATTTTCTACAAATGCTATCCCCACCAAATTTTGCAAACATTTCCGCGTTGGCATTCTACAACTAATAACCATGTTTGAATTCAATCGGTTCAGTATTTTTCGAGTTAATGAGGTACAAAAAACCACCAAATTTCAGAAAATTTCAGATGGCTATAACTCTAAAACCGTTTGACCGATTATGCTCATAATCAAACTGAAATGTCGCGTTCTAGTGCACATCCTAACCTAAAAACTTGAAGCCGCTATCTCTTTCCGTTCTCAAGTTATCGTGACAACAAAAATATTTTTCAATAATTTTTTAATAATTTTCTAGCCATACGATTCGCACAAAATTCCACAAACGTGCTCAAGTTTATATTCTACAACTACTCACCAAGTTTCAATTCGATCGGATTTATATTGGTTGAAAACAAAATTACTACTCGGGAACCATTGGACCGATTATGCCCATTAACGAACTTGTCCGTCGTATTGAGATGCGCCACCCACCCTGAAAATTTCAAATCGCTAGCTCTTTTCGTTCTCAAGTTATCGTGGCAACGCCGGCCGGCCGGCCGGACGGACAGAATCAAATTTGACATCGAATTCTTCATTGGGGAGTCGAACTTAATCGTTTGAGACCATTTTCGTCAAAAAATTCGAAAGTTACAGACATTTGGGCAAAATGATAACGTGATGTTCCCCAGAACATACGCGCAAAAATACCGGAGTTCAGGACAAAAGATATATTATTTGCGTTTAATATTCAGGTTGTCCCGAGAGGCATACGACAAACGGAAACCATAAACTAAGGTCATCAAGGTGGACTCATTTCTAGGGATTTGTCTTTTAATTGCAGGAGATTTTAGGATATTGAGTGAAATATCAAAGTTTAATAATCAACTGACTGATTTCAAAGTTTGCAGTTTTAACACCCTTCATTTATCATTTCTTACCACTAAAAATGTGGGAAAGCCCTACAGGGGCTTTAGCGCTCTTGTTCAAACCTTGACAAATCATATCTCCGATAGTATTGGGTTCTCAGAGTTGGGAATGATACATGTAAATGGATTCTCATGAAAAAAACTGCATCATGAAAGAAATTAAACTTTAAAAAAGTCTCATTTAAAAAAAACAAGAGTGCCGAAAATTATCAATCCGAAACTTACTGAGATATTTATTCCTCAAATCTATTCTGAAAATTATATTATATATAAATTCTAATTTTGTTTTTACTGAAGATTTTCACCCAATTTGATGAACTTACCCAAGAATATATTTTCATCATCATATGGATTTTACCAGGGCATTATATTATCACCTTAAAAGTATAATATCATATAATACTCATAATTCTACGATACCTGTGGTTATTTCATTGGTCATTTTGCAATCAATAATACTTTTCTAGAACAGAAGGGGTATTTTATATCAAGAATAACGCACCAGATATGAATTTGACATGTCTCTTATAGGAGAATAAGATTACATGTGTGAACAGAGATCATATAATAATTCATAGATAATAAATAATTAAGTACAGCATTCTGTGAAAACAAAGAAGAACGATTCATTATTGGAATTTTGAAAAAGCATATCTCCGAAAGTATTAGCTTGATAGAGTTGAAAATGATATCAATGGATTCTCATGGCGACACTGCATCTAAAAAAAATTTAATTTTAAATTTGTAGTGTAAAAACTAATTTTATTTTTCGTTACTCCGAGATTATTAGGCCGATTTTGCCCAATAACGAACTTTACCGAGATTTTATCTCCCAAAACTCCTCTGAAAATTTCAACTGTCTAGCTTATTCCGTTCGAGAGTTACCGTGTTAACGGACGGCCGGACAGAATCGATTTTGGCCACGGATTCTTGATCAGTGAGTCGGAGCAAATCATTTAAGACCATTTTCATCGAAAAATTCGAAAATTACAGACATTTGGGCAATTTGATGAGCACTCTGTTCCGAGAAAAAAGAGCGCCAAAAAATCTGGACCGGAGCACGATGTTTTTGAACCGTCTCTATACTGTTAATATAAGTTCACCCTGTACACAAACACTGAAAATTTTCTACACCTTTATCAGCGTGGAAAAGTAATTCAACAAAAAATCCAAAAAAATGATTTGGCAATAGCATAATTCATACACACGAATTCATTTCAGGGTTTTCCTTTTAGCTGGACTATTACAATTATATTATTTGTAGAACTAGTAAATATTTCGTTCTGAAATTTTTAGTAGTTCTTTGAGCAAACGGGAAGTCCCTTTGCAAAATATTTTCGAGTCGACAGTGTTGCCACATCTATCAGAAACGCATGTCTACTTTCTTATTTCAAATGGAACACACTATATTTTTATATATTCATCGATTCTATAAAGACTTGGCAGTACAAATTCATCAAATAATTTTCTCTGACACGAACTGTTGTCAAAGTTATGCACTTCTTGGAATTATTCACATCTGCATTAGCACGATAGGGATGATGGCTCTGAAGCCAAGGACACGGCCAAGGCCAAGTACACTGTCACACCGGTCAGATTCTTACAAGCTGACCTCTGTATATCTCCTTATCTAGATATTTTCCACACTCAGTTGAGTTTCCCGGACATTTCACTGTCCATTGACTTTTCTCGAGTCTCATGTGCCGTACAATTAGGGGAGGTTTCAAATTTCACGATTGTGAGTTTCATTACAGGTCTTCGTTGCGCACGTCTTCTTTAAACCTATTAATGAAGAGTTGTCTGTGAGAAATATACACAGGGGCTGAATAAGAGAGTTGTGTCCAATTGGATAATATTAACGGGGTTAATACCACGAGAGCTTCAAAATTATCGATCAATTCTAACGATTGCGTGTGTTGTATAATTTCACATAGGACGAGTGAAATTTGGAAAGAAAACACGCATAGGAGAAAAATAATTATAATTTTGGAGCTCGAACGGTATTTGAGGGACTAGCATTGTTTTTGTGCGCACGTTCTGGGGAACAGCGTGCTATTATTCTGCCCAAATGACTGTAAAGTTTGAATTTTTGTCCGAAAATGGTCTCAAAGGATAAGGTTCGATCCACTGATTAAGAATTCAGGCTTAAATTTGTTTATATCCGGCCGTCCTCCGGCCAGCCAACCGACCGGCCAGAACGGGAAGAGATATAGCGACATGGTTTCAGGGTAGGTGGCGTAATCGGCCCAAAGGTTTCCGAGTACTAATTTTATTTTCAACCAATACAAATCCGATCAAATTGAAACTTGACAACTAGTCTAAGAATACCGACATAAATACGTCTGTGAAATTTTGTGAGAATCGTATCACCAGAAAATTAAAAAAAATATATTTAAAAATATTATTCATCTCACGATAACTTGAGAACGGAAAGAGATTTACAATTTTTAGGGTAGGTTGGGCATCCGAATACGACATTCGAGTTTGTTAATAGGCATAATCGGCCTAACGGTTTTGGAGTCATACGTATCTGAAATGTTGTTGTTATTTCCTCAATTACTCAAAAAATACGAAACCGATATAACTCAAACACGGTAATTAGTTGTAGGATACGCAAATTTTTGTGAAATTTCATGAGGATCGTACTACTAGAACATTTTAAAAAAATCATTGAAAATCATTGAAATAAATCTATATATAAGAAACTATTCGTCCGACTAGTTGTAAAATTATTGAATGGTTCCTTTCTGGGTTTTCTCTCCCGAACAATGTTCGAATTGCAGATAACTATCATACAAAAAATAATTGTGAAGATTTTCGTTTATTATCTGACGAAGGAGTCTGAAATAGACTCTGAATCGTTAAGAAATACATAGTTATTCTATCGTTGATGTTGTTTCGATATTGTTTGTTAGCCAACATTGTTCGATATATTGCTTCTGATAAATATCTGGTCTTTCTAACGCAGGAGCAATTCACAAAATAATTTTTTTTTATTTTATACATATTTTTCAGAGTTTGGGAGAGAAAACCCAGAAAGGAACCATTTAATAATTAATATACTTCCCAAAGTATCCTTTAATGATTATTTACTTGTAAAATACCCACATAAGGACGTATGTAGAAATTATTGAGGATTATATCACTAGAAATTTTTAAATAAATTAAGAAAAAATATTATGTATCTCACGATAACTTGAGAACGGAAAGAGATTTCAACTTGCAATTTTCAGGGTAGGCGTATCCAACTGCGGCATTTGATTTCGTTAATAGGCTTAATCGGTCAAACGGTTTTGGATTTATACACATCTGAAATGTTGTTGTTATTTCCTCTATAGTTCAAAATAAACTAATCCCATTCAATTAAAACTCGTTAATTTACCATGGTAAATTCGATTAAGGGTGTCCAATATAGGAGAATGGACCATAGAACATGCGCGCAAAAACTCCTGACTTCACGTCAGTGCTTGGACCATTTTTTTGTGTGTATAAATTCTCATATTTTTGTAGTTGGCATTTTTTGCAGTTTTGTAGTCATGGAACATTTGAATTTGAGTTAAGAATTTTTTTTTGTGAAATTTTGTATGTAATGTAATGATAATAATCATAAATAAACATGTGCAATTCATACCGAATATTTTCCTCATATCAAATATTTCTCATAATAGTAATGTAATACCGAAATATTACAGTGCTAATTGCATCGTAGAGAGATAATTGCACTGCAAGGGGGTGTAAGGATCACTTTCTGCAGCAAAAATAACATTTCGGGAGGGGTATTGGACAGTTCCCCTCAAAAAATTTCAACTAATCATAACGCATGATACAAATCACTTAGCAACGAACCAATTTTTGAATATCAATGCACCGTGAAAATATCCGGGTATTTGTACGTGTGCTTTAGGTGAATATTTTTGTGACGTTTTAAAACATCCAAAAATTTCGGGATGATTGTCAAAATATTATATTTATTTAAATTACAGTTAGTTTTATTTCTAAAAGGTTTTTTTCTGGGTTTTCTCTCCCAAACTCTGAAAAATATGTATAAAATAAAAATTAATTATTTTATGATTTGCTTTTGCGTAAGAAACACAAGATATTTGTCAGAAGCAATCAATTGAACAATGTTGCCTAACAAACAACAACGAAACAACATCAACGTAGAAACAACTATATCGTAACGTTTCGGAGTCTATATGAGACTCCTTCGTCAGACGTTTAATGAAAATCTTTAGAATTATCTGACAATTCTTGAATTTCACAATAACTATCAACAAAATAATTCTAAAGTCTGACGAAGGAGTCTGATATAGACTCCGAAACGTTACGATATAGTTGTTTCTTCGTTGATGTTGTTTCGTTGTTGTTTGTTAGGCAACATTGTTCAATTGATTGCTTCTGACAAATATCTTGTGTTTCTTACGCAGAAGCAAATCACAAAATAATTAATTTTTATCTTATACATATTTTTCAGAGTTTGGGAGAGAAAACCCGGAAAAAAACCTTTTAATAATTAGTATACCTCCCACAGTATCCTGTAATGATTACTTAGTATTTTTTCTCCACACAATTAAAATTGAGTGAAAGTTTTTTCGGAAAATAGTTCTCGATATACCCGTCGCCAAATAATCGAATATTTCCCCTCCTGCATTGGTGCAGCGAGAAAATATTCGAGTATATGGCGTACACTCGGGACAAAACTGCTGAATATTTCCCGAATAAATTAGATCAGTCAAAATGACGTTAAATATACATAATAATCAGTTATAATATCACAAGAGCATAGACAATATTCGATTATTTACTGATTCACGTGACGTTTTCGCGAAACATTACGAGAGCGTAGCTCGAGTGATGTTTCGCGAAATACGTCTAGTGAAGAGGTGAATAATCGAAACATATTGTCTTTGCTCGAGTTGGTATTCGTTACGATTATATAAAGAGTAATATTTTAATTCTTTTATTGATTAATATTAATATTGAAAGTACAATTATTATAATACATATTTGATGTATTGTTATTTTCGGAATTTGTAGTGTTGGTACTATTGCTGACACTGGATGTGGAAGGATTAGGTATGTTTCTCATTTTCTCAATTATTTGTCTATGGTGTTCTGCAGTGAGTTTCAAATACGGTTTCAGAGATTCCGATGACGAGTGGCCTGTTATTTTGGTAATTTCTTGCAAGTTTGCCCCTGAGTGTGACAAGATACTCACAGCAGAGGAGCGATTCGAATGATTCGTAATTTTCCTTTTTTTCGTATCTAGTCCGATACTTTCAGCTGCTGTACGTGTCCATTTACTCAACTGATTTAAACCTACAGGGCAATTTTTATACCATTTTCCTGTTTTCTGCCAATCAATATTAGGTGTTAAAAAAAGACGATTGGTTGTGATATTTGGAGTCCTTTTGCTCAATAATTTATCCAAGAGACGTACTGGACACTGATTCGTGGACTCTTTATTCGTTACCAACCATTTAGAATTTGTGGTACGTTGTTCACCACCTTGAGCTGTTTTTGAAAATACTGGATTGTATTCGATTCGTCCCGTATTTTGACCGTAATTGTCGAACTCCTTTTTGAAATAGTCAGTTAAGCCAAAGGCTGCTTCATTACCACGCCATGCCAATTCCACAGCACAAATTTGATAAACATTTTTTTGCAAACCATCTGGTGTATTTTCATCGAAACTTGAAATAATTTTGAGTATTTCATTCTTATTAAGAGCGGCTGAGCTCTCTTTTTTCCTGTCGGGGATTGCTTGTAATTTTTTCCTCTTGGCTGTACGGGCCTTTCTCGCATTTTCGAAAATTAATCTTTAAATGGATTTATTTCTCTGTTGAAGTCTTCATGAAACGTTTTCTGTAAGAGTTTAGCAGAAATATTCCAAATGGTTTTAACTGTACTTTCTTTATATTCTTTTCCATCTGCACGTTTCATATTGAATGCCCAATCTTTCAAAATATTCGCTACTTCATCATTTGAAATATCAGCACGAAGTTTGTAATTTCGATGTTCACAAAACACCGTGAACTGTTTCCAAACATAATTATGTGTCTTCGTGGTATTTTCTGGTGTTAAATTAACAATTTCTTGGTCAATTTCACCACTTGAACTCAAACCAAAACGATGCATCTTCAAAAATGCACTGACATTTCATTGACATTTATCGTCACTATGGAAATTATTCCAATATGGCTGGAGGCGAATCACCAAAACGATTATATACCGTCGTCAAGCGGTATATTCAGTTATCTATACGACGTTACTAAGGGAAATTCAGGAATTCTATTGGTTCATTATAACATGAGTTATATCGGGTTTTCCAATGGGGACTTGACAACTTTAAATTTAATTTGTGAACGCACCCTTAGACCAATCATCGAACTGTCAACGTCAATTTATTCAGTAAAGTAAACATTTTCATCATGGTGAAGTACACGAACGAATAACGTTGGCAAGTTATAAAAATTTACTACCGAAATTCGGAGTCGGTGACCGCGACTTTAAGAGCCTTAACTCCAATTTTCGGGCGTAATTCGCGCCCTAGTAGACAGGCAATTACAAGTTTGGTGCAAAAATTTGAGTCTACATATTCGCTGTTGGATGTTGTCGTGCCAGTGAGACAAAGGACCGGTCGCAGTAATGAAACCATCGCTGCCGTTCGGGCCTCCGTAGCCACTCTATGGCGAATTTTGCGTAAGAATCTTCAAACCCGTACGAGATCAAGCTGACTCAAGAATTGAAGCCGTTGGACCATTTGAAGCGACGTACGTTCTCCGATTGGGCTCTGGAAAAGCTGCGCCACGATCATGATTTTCATCGAAAAATCATCTTTAGCGATGAAGCTCATTTTTGGCTAAATGGCTTTGCCAATAAGCAAAATATGCGTTATCGGACAGGCAGCAATCCACACGTGATTCACGAGAGTCAATTGCATCCCCAAAAAATCACGGTTTGGTGCGGTCTTCACGCCGGCGGCATCATTGGACCGTATTTTTTCGTTGATGCCAACAATCGTCACGGTCAATGGCGATCGCTACCGCGCCATGATAACGAATTTTTTTTGGCCCCAATTGCAAGGTATGGACTTGGCCCACATGTGGTTTCAACGGGACGGTGCCACTAGCCACACAGCACACGTAACAATCGGTTTATTGAAGCAGACATTTGGTGAGCGTGTAATTTCGAGAAACGGCCCCGTCGATTGGCCGAGTCGTTCGTGCGATTTGACGCCTCTGGACTATTTTCTTTGGGGCTACGTCAAGTCACTGGTCTATGCCAACAAGCCGTCGACATTGCAAGAGCTCAGAGACAACATTGAACGCGAAATAGCGGCTGTTTCGGCTGAAATGTGTGGCCGAGTCATCGAAAATTGGGTCCAGAGAATTGACCGCTGCAAACGGGCCCTTGGTGGCCATATGAACGAAGACGAGTTCCATTCATAAATGTTATGTTTGTACTTCAAGCCAATTATAAAGTTTTTGAAATATCTCAAATGGTTTGTGTTTTATTTAGATTCAAAGTTGTCAAGTCCCTATTGGAAAACCCTTTATAATCGATTAAATAAATACAGAATATCATTATTTCATTACCATAGTTTTCTGTAGTCATGGCGGTGAAAATGGTGGGACGTTTTCGCTTTGCAATTATTATCACTTTACGATGCAATTACGGCTTTAATTATTCGGTAATTGCATTCCCATTAAGAGAAGTGTTTCACATGAGGCAAATATTCGGGAGTAATTGCAGAAGTGCATCAAAATTATTGATAATTTTGCATAGCAACGTGTTGTCTAAAAATTGGATGATTCTCATATTCAGGATAACTCCGACTCCGAAGGAGGAGGGAGGGGGTCTTTTTTTTCTAAGGCAATACGCTAGAAAGCAAAATTATATAGGATTTTGATTGCACGATTGTATTTCACTAGTATATTTTTCGAATAGATAAATATGTATTGTCCAAATAACTTTACGATAAAAATAAAGTATAATAAACAAAACAGCCATTCTCAAAGCTCCAAGATTCTATGAAACTAATATATGCAGGTAGTTTCAGTGGGAAACGGAAATATATACTTAAAATGGGTTCAAGCCCTGTGGACAGGAGCTTTCTGGCGCTCTAGTTCAAACAGACAAATTATATCTCCGAAAGTATTGGTTTCTCAGAGTTGGGAATTATATCAATGTAGGTATTCATATGATAGAACTGCATCCTAAAGGAAATTCAATTCAAATAATAGTTTATTTATCAAGATTAATTGAGCAATCATGAAAATGAGAAAAGCACCATGGAAGAAATCAAATTAAATCTGGCCAATTTTGCCCAATAACGAACTTAAATGAGATATTCATCTCCCTAAACTACTCTGAAAATTTCAACTACCTACCTCATTCCGTTCGAGAGTTATATCTATGTCTATGGATGAAAAGCAGTCTCACTACTCTCAGATCTCTTACTTCATGTTCAGTTCCGAAATGTAAGAATTTTCTGAGAAAAACTAATTTCGGAGCAAACAACTGAGATTTTTCTCACTTCGCTCACAATTCTTCGATTGATTAGATAATGTCTCAGGAACATCATTTGACATTATGACAATTCATATTCATACATAGAATAATATCATTCTGTGACATCGTTGAAATACGATTTATTATTGAAATTTTGAAAAATCATATCTCCGAAAGTGTTAGCTTGTTAGAGTTAAAAATGATATGAATGGATTCTTATGATAAAACTTCTTATTAAAAAAAATTTTATTTGGAATAAGTTTCGTGAAAAAAAATTTTTTTTTTTGTTGCTCCGAAGCCATCTGTCCAATTTTGCCCAATAACGAACTTAGCCGAGATATTTATCCCCCAAACCTACTCTGAAAATTTCAACTCTCTAGCTCATTCCGTTCGAGAGTTATCGTGCCTACGGCCGGCCGGACCGGCCGGACAGAATTAATTACGACCACGGATTCTTGATCAGTGAGTCGAACCAAACCGTGACCATTTTCATCGAAATATTCGAAAATTACAGACATTTGGGCAAATTGATAAGCACTCAGTTCCGAGGAACTAGAGCGCCAAAAAGGCGAATAGCTCAGAGGTGGCGCCAGATATACCATATTTCTTGATTTTGACTGTCTTTTGTAATCGAGATATTTTATGAATTTTGCTCATTTCTTCCTGTGGTGGTGACCAAGCGAATTATGTACCTGCAGGGTGTTAATTTTATAACTAAAAGTCACTCATAACCACTTTTCGGTATTTTTTTTGGTCTTTGTTCTTAAAATCTTTATTTTTAAGTTAAAAGTTTCCGTTTAGTTTTTATGCCCTTTTCAACTTTGCAAACAGATTTTTCGAACTCAAATATCACATTCTGATGCGCCAACTACCCTTAAAATTGCAAGTCGCAATCTCTATCTGTTCTTAGGTTATCGTGAGATAAATAATGTTTTTTAATCATTTTTTAAAATTTTTGGTGATTCTCACAAAAAGCTACCAAGTTTCAATTCCATCGAGTAAGTATTAGTTGATGGCAAAATTATTATTCAGAAACCGTTGAGCCGATCATGCCCATTTACGAACTTGTCCTTCCAATTTGGACCAGCCACCTCCCTTGAAAATTTCACGTTGCTATATCTTTCCGTTATCAAGTTATCGTGGGTACCGCCGGCCTGCCGAACAGACTCAAATTTGACCTCGAATTCTTCATCAGTGAGTCGACCTTAATCGTTTGAAACCATTTTCGGCAAAATATTCGAACATTTGTGCACTGTTCCCTAGAACATGCGCGCAAATATTTACCTTTGAAAACACTCTGTAAACTTATACTTTCCACAAATCGAATGAAAAGTACCTACTTTTTCGCCAAATGTGCCAATGACAAGCACCAAATATCGTTCGACCATTACCCGAAAAGGGCAGGATATCGTGAAATTGCACCTATATTTTGATTTTGAGATTTTTTTATATTAGGGGGGAAATAATTAAGTGAAATAGATGAAGCACCTGCTGAGTAAATACTGGCACACCCAGTTCAATGGAATGAGACAATCAAGTCAAATATAGGTTAAGTTGAGAAGTGTTAATTTTCTATTCTGTTTGTTCATTTTCTTGTATTTACATATTATTTTGTTGCGATGGCTATTTTCATACACTTATTGTTAATTGATTTTATACATTATTTTCATACACTGATTTGTACCAGTGCTTTATGCGCTATTTATAGACAGTTCGTTCAATATTGAATTTGTTCAGGAATTGATTAATAAATGATTAAAAAAAAAACAAAAATGTGACAGTAGCCGCATCGATTTCACTATTAAATGGTTCCTTTTTGGGTTTTATCTCCCAAACTCTAAAAAAAATCTATAAAATAAAAAAAAATTATTTAGAGAATTGTTCCTGCGTTAGAAACATAATTCATTTGTCAGAAGCAATGTAAAGAACAATCTGTTGAATGTGATTCCATAAGTTCGTGGCCTTTAGGAAAAAAACAGGAGAATCAGTACTAGGTTCAATATAAGAAGCGTTTTCAAAACACAAAATGATCTCAGGTCTTTATTAACGAAGACAAAACCCATTAATGAAAAACAAAAATCCAAAAACTGTGTACCTATATAATATTCCTTGTATTTGTGGTAAATCTTATACAGGAGAAACATCGAGACGACTAGAAGTAAGAAAGTCGGAACATAAGAACAATTTAAGAAATAAAGACATACAGAAATCATAAAATATCAGAACATGTATATTGTATATTGTACAATTCATGGAGATCACATGATGGCTTGGAGTAAAACAAAGATTCTGATAACAGAGTCTGGATTACATTTGTTTTACATATTACAAATTGGAATTGACCATATTTGGTTGAATTTGTTGAAATAGGAGTTGGAACTTGGGAAATTTATATGCAAAGTTAAACTATGTTACTTCAAAATCTGTCAATATGACAATTTTTCGAGTTTCAGAATAGCTATCAACAAAAAATAATTCTGAAGATTTTAGCTTGGTGTCTGACGAAGGAGTCTGATCTAGTTTCCGAAACGTTTAGAAATAGTTGTTTTACCGTTGATGTTGTTTCGTTATTATTTAATAGGCAACATTTTCCTTTACATTGCTTCTAACAAATATCTTGTGTTTCTAACGTAGAAGCAATTCAAATTTTTGGCGCTCTAGTTCTTCGGAACTGAGTGCTTATCAATTTGCCCAAATGTCTGTAATTTTCGAAGTTTTCGATGAAAATGGTCTTAAACTATTTGGTTCGACTCACTGATCAAGAATCCGTGGTCGAAATTCATTCTGTCCGGCCGGTCCAGCCGGCCGGCTGGCCGTAGGCATGATAACTCTCGAACGGAATGAGCTAGACAGTTGAAATTTTCAGAGTAGGTTTGGGAGATAAATATCTCGGCTAAGTTCGTTATTGGGCAAAATCGGACAGATGGTTTCGGAGTAACAAAAAAAAATTTTTTTTTTACAAAGCAAATTCCAAATCAATTTTTTTCAATAAGCAGTTTTACCATAAGAATCCAATGATATTATTTTTAACTCTAACAAGCTAATACTTTCGGAGATATGATTTTTCAAAATTTCAATAATAAATCGTATTTCAACGTTGTCACAGAATGATATAATTATTCTATGTATGAATTGTCATAATGTCAACTTATTTTCCTGAGACATGACATTATCTAATCAATCGAAGAATTGTGAGCGAAGTGAGAAAAATCTCAGTTGTTTGCTCCGAAATTAGTTTTTCTCAGAAAAGTCTTACATTTCGGAACGGAACATGAAGTAAGAGATCTGAGAGTAGTGAGACTGCTTTTCATCCATAGACATAGATATAACTCTCGAACGGAATGAGGTAGGTAGTTGAAATTTTCAGAGTAGGTTAGGGAGATGAATATCTCGGTTAAGTTCGTTATTGGGCAAAATTGGCCTGATTTAATTTGATTTCTTCCATGGTGCAGTTCTCATTCTCATGATTGCTCATTTAATCTTGATAAATAAACTATTATTTGAATTGAATTTCCTTTATGATGCAGTTCTATCATAAGAATACATTGATATAATTCCCAACTCTGAGAAACCAATACTTTCGGAGATATAATTTGTCTGTTTGAACTAGAGCGCCAGAAAGTTCCTGTCCACAGGGCTTGAACCCATTCTTTTTATTTTATAGATATTTTTCAGAGTTTGGGAGAGAAAACCCAGGAAGGAAGCATTTAATAATAAATAGTTAACCGAGTAGACATTCAGTCAAGGACAAAGGTCTTGGAGAAAATATACGGTGGAGATTTTATCTGACCAGAGTTTCGTGTGTTGGGGGTTGTGATTTCACTGGATAAATAAACACGCTATTTTCCAGTTAAATGGAGCTATTGGCCTCCGCACTTGAACAAACCGTTAGTCTTTTATAATAGCCTCACACTCAAACATTTCGAACAATTTCGATTGCAGTGACGTCACATACATTCTGTTTGTCGTATGAGTGCATAAGTAATCTGGAAATATGATTATTATTATTATTAAATTACAATAACAGTGGAGGTAAAACCTATGCACTCAAAATAGCCAAAATTGAAAGTATTCTGCCTGAATTCTAAAGGAAAAATAGAAACTAATTAACACCGCATCGGTCGTAAGAGTTCTTGAATCCATTGGTGGATTGGTGGAATATATTCGAAATTATTGTATAAGTGGTTGTAAAATCTCCATAAATACTGCATAAATTTTTGATTTTCGGTAATAGATTCTATAGAAAATTTCAAAGGCACTGACTTGCCGCCAAGAGCTTGAGTGGGTTCGTTCATCGAACGATCAATAGCATAGTGAATCTGAAATTCAGAGTGAGTAAAAAGTAACGCAAAAAATTCATATCTTCGGTATTTACTATGTAGACAAATTTTTGAACAAGTGAATTTTTATTTTAAATTACGTAACTTTTCATACTGAATTGAGCAGTTCGTTATGCACCCTCTAGGAGGTGTGGACGGTGGTTTTTTGAAATGGCAACCCTCTTTGTGTCATAAATGGATAGACCTTTTGTCGCTCAGTAAGATTCGGTTATTGATTTTTTTATCAACCCTCTGATTATTATGTGGATGAAATGTTTGATCTCATTGAATTCGAATTCGGGATAATTCATCAATTACCCTACGAAAAAGGAATGTTTTCGATAACATTTCAGAAAAATCAATCATTCCGAAAGTGTATGTCACTACCTCAATAGTGAAGTCAATCTGCATTGGTGCTAATTGGCTTGCTAATGATATGATTATGATTATACTGTTTCTCCTAGGTCTTTTCCAAGGAGATCCCTCAGAAGCTCATAGAAGCTAGTGGTGAGACAGTTGTATTCTGTGTTACTGTATCCTTACGCCAGCTTAGACGCAGCACTGTTAATTTTGACCCGACAGTGAATGGTATCCACTACTGTATGACTTGATCTCCGGCTCGCTCTCATCTGTCTCATCCACCTGTAAGCTTGGAGCGCTCATAATTAAATTCAAATTTGTCAGACAAGGTGCCCTCAAGAGTACTGTTTTCACATCACCGATAGGGCATAGTGAATTTGAAAGTTGGATCCAATGCCACGGCACCGACACTTCAACTTGAAAGAAACTCTATTTCCTCGAAACTGACTTGTCCGTGCACAGAATTGCCATGAATTTTCTTTAAGATCCTCGCAAATATCGGCTCAGCACCAAACCCAAGACCACTTTACGTGAACCAACGTGAACTCCCAACGTAACTTCTCCACTGCTCACGCGTAATCCACTCGTGGCTGGAACTCCTCTCAAAATCATATACCCCACACAAAACTCCGATTCTACGACATCAGTGATTCAGGAGATATCACAGCTTCAATCCACGCATGCGTGGACCCCCCAAGTCGTTTCTATGAAGGAATAGCATCAGTTGAATCACATCTCGTCTTCTCTTGCGCATAACGTAAAATGCCCGAAAGGGGCAGCATGAATTAAAAACAAAACATGTTATGGTTATTCCACCCTCCGACACTAGGCTATTTCCTCGAAACTGGATTACACACTCACATAATTGACATGAGGTGGAAATATGGGCCTCCAGTTCTTCCCCAATCTCTCAACTTTCAAATAAATTTCGGAAAACAATTTAAAATTCCACACATCGTTCAACAACTTATTCAATTGCCACCATACTTACACTTCCATATTTAAATTAGTGGATCTTGTACATATGCTAGCATGCTAGAGTGCAATAATTAGATAAAACACGTTAGGAACCCAATTCGAAAGTAAACAGATATGATTCACGTGGAAAACCACTGGAATAATTTGACCAGTTGTGGAGGTTCTAAATTGTTAATTTGTTTTTGAGGATCCTAGTCGTCTTTTTGGCGCTCTTGTTCCTCGGAACAGAGTGCTTATCATTTTGCCCAAATGTCTGTTATTTTCGAATTTTTGGTTGAAAATGGTAGATATCAAACGATTTGGTTCGACTCACTGATCAAGAATCCGTGGTCGAAATCGATTATGTCCGGCCGGCCATCCGTCCGTTAACACGATAACTCTTGAACGAAAGGAGCTAGAGGATTGAACTTTGCAGGGTAGGTTTGGAGCGTAAATATCTCGGACGAGTTCGTTAACCGGCAAAATCCATCGGGCGGTTTCGGGGTTATGGCCGTTTTTAGTAAAAACATTTTTTAAGAATATTTCCGAACCGATCACTCGCTCTCTCTGAAATTTAGCATCAAATTGTAAAATCATGACCTTTAGACGCACGTGAAGTTTTGTATTGATCGGGTTACCGTAAAGTGTCAAAAAAAAATTTTGAAAATTTTTAAATTTTGTTTCTAAAATAACTCTCGAAGGGAATGAGCTAGGCAGTTGAAACTTTCAGAGTAGGTTAGGAAGATAAATATCTCGGTTGAGTTCGCTATTGGGCAAAATAGGAAGGATGGTATCGGAGTAACAAAAAAAAAAAATTTTTTTAACGTACAAATTTCAACATAATTTTTTTTTAAGATGCAGTTTCACCATAAAAATTCATTCATATAATTTTCAACTCCAACACGCTAATACTTTCGGAGATATGATTTTTCGAAATTTCAATAATGAATCGTACTTCAATGTTTTCACAGAATGCTGTAAATACTCTATCTAGGATTTATTATATGATCTGTGTTTATACTGGTACATCCTGTTCTATAAAAGAGAGTCAAATTCATTATAGCTATTTTAATTTGATTTTTTCCATGGTGCAGTTCTCATTTTCAGATTGCTCATTTAATATTGATAAATAAACTATTATTGCGCGTATGTTCTGGGGAACATCGCGTTATAGTTTTGCCCAAATGTGAAATTTAATTCTGTGGTGCCGTCCGGCCGTACGGCCGTCCGGCCGTTGCCACGATAACTTGAGAACGGAAAGAGCTAGCGACTTGAAATTTTGAGGGTAGGTGGCGCATCCCAATACGACGGACAAGTTCGTTAATGGGTATAATCGGCCCAATGGTTTCCGAGTAATAATTTTGTTTTCGAACAAAATAAATCGGATCGAATTTAAACTTGGTGAATAGTTGTAGAATATAGACCTGAGCACGTTTGTGAAATTTTGTGAGAATCGTATTGCTAGAAAATTATTAAGTAATTATTAAAAAATACTTTTGTTTTCACGATAACCTGAGAATGGAAAGAGATAGCGGCTTGAAAATTAGAGGTTAGGTTGTGCACCTGAATGTGACATTTGAGTTTGTTTATGAGCGTAATCGTCCAAACGGTTTTAGAGTTATAGCCATCTGAAATTTTCGGAAATTTGGTTGTTTTTTGTTCCTCATTAACTCGAAGAATATAAAACCGATTGAATTCAAACATGGTTATTAGTTGTAGAATGCCAAAGCGAAAATTCTTGCAGAATTTCGTGAGGATGGTATAACTAGAAATTTAAAAAAAAAATAATTAAAAATTATTGAAAAAAAATCTATATATCATAAACTATTCGTCCGGCATGGCTGAAATTTTGGAAGAGCCTTCAGAACATAACTCTACTGCAGAATTCGAAGTTTGAACACGATCGGATTTATATTGTTGGAGAACCGCGCAGCCTTTTGTGAGTTCGGTAGCGAAGCGGTAGCGCCGGTAGCAGATGCGAATCGTCGTATGATATGTTGTCTGTTGTCTATGGTCGTATTTTTGCGAGAACCTTCAAAAATAAAAATATGAATGTCATGATGACATATATTTTACGCGTATGTTATGGGAAAATCGTGTTATTTCATCACAAATCTATGGGAGATGATAGCCCTACATTAGTGGTCAGACCTGGTTTTGAAAGAGATCCTCCTTAGGAGGAGGCAACTAAATATTGAAGGGATTTCTATGAACAAGAGTGAATATCTTTGAGAAATAGAGACGATGATTCTTCTTCAAGAGATCCATGTGCCTTCAGAGGAGTATATTTGTGAGAGGGGACTTTTGAAAGGTTATGTATTATTTTTAATATGATATCGCTGAAATTTTGTTGAAGGCTTCTGATCTTGTAAGGTGAGAGGCTCATTTGTGGATATTAAATCTCGTGATGGGTAGAGAGGAATTTTAGGCCAGTTTTTCTATCACTAATGAGAATATATCTTTATGTTTCACCTCATCACCTTTAGATCTATCAATGGACATTTATTGGTTAAGAATAAGTAATTGAATATTACTTTGAATTGAATTTCATTCAATATGTTAGTAACTAAACTTATAATTTTCTTTACTTTGATTATTTAAATATCACATTAATTCCAGTAATATTTTTCAAGAATAATTATGTATTCTTCTCCTAAAGAAGAATTGAAGGTAGACAATAATGTGTTAATTTTTTCATCATTGCTTTCTATCCTGACTTCACGAAAAAAAAATTGGTTCAAGCACTGACGTGAAGTCAGGAGCTTTTGCGCGTATGTTCTATTGTCCATTCTCCTGTATTGGACACTCTTAATCGAATTCACCATGGTAAATTCGATTAAGAGTGTTCAATACAGGAGAATATACAATTGAACATACGCGCAAAAGCTCCTGAATTCACGAAAAAAAATTGGTTCAAGCACTGACGTGAAGTCAGGAGCTTTTGCGCGTATGTTCTATTGTCCATTCTCCTGTATTGAACACTCTTAATCGAATTTACCATGGTGAATTCGATTAAGAGTGTCCAATACAGGAGAATGGACAATAGAACATACGCGCAAAAGCTCCTGACTTCACGTCAGTGCTTGAACCAATTTTTTGAATTCAATTTCTTTTATGATGCAGTTCTATCATAAGAATACATTGATATAATTCTCAACTCTGAGAAACCAATACTTTCGGAGATATAATTTGTCTGTTCGAACAAGAGCGCCAGAACGAAAGCTCCTGTCCACAGGGCTGTAACCAATTTTTTCAATAAAATGTTGCATGGTCCAAGAAGTAATTATTGGTGACTGAAATGACAAAATTAGACTCAATCCGATATTTGATTTCGGAATTTCAAGCACAATCCGCAAAATAGTTGAACATTTTCTGAATTTTTTCTAGTTACGCGATTACGAAATTACGCACAGTGTTCATGTCGGTTTTCCAGTTAGTATCTATCCGATCAATACAAAACATCCATGCGTATAAAGGTCATGAAGGTCGTGAATATTCATAAAAAGTGCTTTAAATAAAAATGGCCATAACTTCGTAATAAGGGATTTGGCCCATTAACGAACACAATCAAGATATTTACGCTTAAAATCTACCCCGCAAAATTCAACTCTCTAACTCATTCCGTTCGAGAGTTATCGTGTTCACGGGGGGCCGGACGGACAGAATTGAATTTGACCCCGGATTATTCATCAGTAAGTCGAAATCAATCGTTTGAGATAATTTTCGAGAAAAAATTCCAAAATTGCAGACATCTGGGCATAATGATGGCACGTTGCTCCTGGCGGATCAAGGGCGCCAAAAGTAATGAATATTAAATCTAGATCACTTCTTGAACAAAACCAATCTGTTTATTCCCCACATGTATCAAAATTCAACTCGTGGAAAAGCCGCGCATTGAAAAACTCATCAGAGTTTCCCAACTTCCAAGTGGCTTTATGGATGAAACTCCATATACCAAACAATGCACGTTTCCAATAAGAAAACAAATAATCTACGAAAAAGAATATAATGAAATTATGTTATGATGAAACGTAACGCAACTTATATACTGCTCCACAAAAGTTAAGGAAGTTCAGAAATTTTGCGACGGTTTTAAAAGTTTCTATTTCTGCGTGTATGTTCTAGGGACCATCGCCTTATCATTTTGCACAAATGACTGTAATATTCGATTTTTTGCGGAGGATGGCCTCAAATGTCAAATTTGATTCTGTCTGGCCAGCCGTTGCCTCGATAACTTGGGAATTGAAAGAGATAACGACTTGAAAGATAGGTGGTGCATCCAAATACGATGGACAAGTTCGTTAATGGGCATAATTGTCCCAACAATTTCCGAGTAATAATTTTCTCATCAACCAATGCAGATCCGATCGAATTGAAACCTGGTGGAAAGTTGTAGAATACAAATTCGAAGACGTTTGTGAAATTTTGAAAGAATTGTGTTGCTAGAAAACTTAAGGAAAAATCATTAAGAAATATTTACGTCAGAATAACCTGATAACGGAAAGATATAGCAACTTGCAATTCTTAGAGTAAGTAGTGCAACTGAATGCGACATTTATGTTCGTTAATATGTATAATCGGCTCAACGGTTTTGGAGTTATACTCATCTGAAATTTGGTTTTTATTTCCTCAGTAACTCGAAAAGTACGGAACAGATCCAATTCAAACATGGCTACTAGTTGTAAAATGTCGGCTCAAAAATTCTTGCAAAATTTCGTGAGTATCGTGTCACGAGTAAAATTTTCTAAAACATAATTTAAAACCATTGAAAAATATCCTATATCTCAGAAACTATTTGTTCGACATGGCTGAAATTTGGCGAGACCCTTCTAAACCTAACTCTACTGCCAAGTTACAAGTTTGAACACGATCGGATGTATATTTTTGAAGATCCGAGCACCTTGGATAAATTCAGTAGCTGGATGGGTGACCGTGCCTCGATAAATCTCGAACGAAAAAAGGCAGGGAGTTGAAATTTACAGGTTTAGTTGCGCATCGGAATGGGATAGTTAAATTCGTTGTTGTGGCTTAATCGTCCCAACGGTTTCGGATTTATACCCATCTGGAATATAATTTTCTCGAATTGTAACTTGGTATCTAGTTGTAGAATATCGACATAAAGACCCGTCCGAAATTTTGTGAGGATTGAATCCACTAGTAGATTTTGAAAAAATTTCGTAAAAATTGTATGTATCTCACGTTAAAATGAGAACAGAAAGAGATAGCAATTTGCAATTTTCAGGGTAGGTTGCGCAGCCGAATACGACTTTTATATTCGTTAAATGCCATAATCGGATTTGGAATTATACCCCCCTGGAATATTATTTTCTCGGTAACTTAAAATATACAAATCTGATCCAATTAAAACTCCGTGATTACTCGTAGAATGCCGACCTACTAGTTTTCACGGAATTTCGTGAATATCGTTTTTTTGTATTTCAACTTCAAAAGAATATACATTTTTGACCGAATTGAAAATTATGTGAACATAGATTCTCTCTTTACTGAAGTATGTCATTAAAATGTTGTCAAATGTATTCATATATTATAAAAGCTAAGAAAACCGTATACATATATCGATGCTACATTCAATAAAATAAAAAGTGAGTCCAATAAGGAGTGAGTAGACAATAGAACGTCTGCGCCAAAGTTCCTTACTTCACGTCAGTGCTTAAACAAATTTTTTTATCAAGTTTTTAATTTTGAGAAATCAATATGTCACTGATCTAACTCAATCCTTCGCCAATTTCTTTTTAAGTTTCACAGTTAAAGGTGAAAATTTATTTTGAAATTTATGTAGTGCAAAATCAGTACACTCAAAATATTGAAAAAATAAAGTTCAGACCTCCTCGAACATCAACCACAGTTTGACAACTCCTTTGCACACTTACGAACAGATTGTTGAAGTAGCCTTGATGAATTTCTTTCCAGAGTTGCGGTAAAATCCGGCTGATTTCTTGAAGTGAATGTGGAGGTGGTTGATGATAATCCAAAGCGCTTTGTAGCTAATCCCAAGCGTGTTCAATGGGATTGAGGTCTGGTGACTGAGGGGGCAGGGACAAATGTGGAATACAATGCATTTCCAGGACAATCGACAATTCTCCCACGATGGGGTGGCGCATTATCTTACAAAAATAAGAAATTTGGCCCAATAGCAGCATGAAACAAAGCAATAATATTGTCAATGACTTGCTCTATGTAAATGTGCGCATTCGTGGTAGCATCAAGAGCGAACAGTTCTGTACGTCCATTGAAACAAATTCCCCTCCAAACAGTAACTTTACTACCTCTGAACGGATGAACTTCCGGAACCGATCTGCCATTTCTGGGCACCAGAGTATGGGTCCATGCCCGAACACGCCGAAATCTGTGAACAATACAGACCTTCATGGATCATTTGTCGCATATGATTTTGAGTTAGTGGAATCCTTCTCAAAAGTCGTCGAGAATGTATATTAACATCTCAAAGTCTTCGACGAACTGTTTCAATCGAAACCAAAATACCAGTGGCGTTCAGAAGGCGCTGTTGCAAGATTCGACTAGTACTTAAAGGCTCTCAACGGGTAGACACAGTCAGAAACCGATCTTTTGCAGGAGTGGTAGATCTTGGGCTTCCACATCTCGGTCTTTCGGTCACGTTTTCAGTTTCTCGTTATCGATGGACGAGCCGGGAAACTACGCTTTCACTAACCTGAAAGAAATTCGCAACATCTCTCTTATTACATCCCGCCTCGATCATACCAACAGCCCTTTTGGCTTCATCCGCACTAAGTTTACGTCTAGGCATTATTGCTGATTGCTGATTGCATGATTGCATGATTGCATGATTGCTGATTGTCTAGGCATTATTGCTGATTGCTGAACAGATTGAATGATTGCATGATTGCTGATTGCATGATTGCTGATTGCATAATTGCTGATTGTATGATTGCTGATTGCTGATTGCATGATTGCCTATTGTCTAGGCATTATTGCTGATTGCTGAACAGATTGTCAGATTTTGAATCAAAGTTAATTGTAAGAATGTAAAACAATGAAACTGAAAAAGTTATCAAACGAGGAGCACAAAAACCATTCAGATATCGGAGAGCAAACATTTGATTTCTCATAAATGAACATTTGGCGGACAAGAATCGGCTTCTTTTGAAACGGTCACAAAATTCCTGAACTTCCTCAACTTTTATGGAGCAGTATATATCTCCAAACATCTTGATATCGGAAAATCGAAATGGATATTTTTCGTATGCCTTTTCTCATATCTCTGAATACTTTAGCTGCACGTCAATCAACATTGGTGGAAACGTCTGATACGGCATAAGGAACCCTAAAAGATCCATTTCCCCCTATACTTCATTCGCACAAAAGGGCACACTGGTAGACGCATGTTTAGATACGCCCATCTTCCTTGTTTGTTCGAAAGGGTTTATTGCCTTTTATTCGCTGACAGCCAAATTGATTCGTAACGAGTATTTATTTTCGTGGATAAAATATTGCCTGGTATTTACTTCAGGATCTCATTCTTGGATGAATAAACTCAATATATATCCATTGTGATTTTCGGCCCACATAGGATCTAGAAAAATAGTCTGGTGTCTGAGGATTTCATCAGGAAAATAGGAAGTATGAATTTTTTTGCGGGAATGTTCTAGAGAATAGCATTTTGCCCCAATGTCTGTAATTTTCGAATGTTTTGTCGAAAATGATCTCAAATGATTAGGTGCAACTCACTGATGAAGGAATCGAGGTCAAATTCGATTCTGGCCGTCCGTTGCCACGATAACTTTCGAACGGAAAGAGATAGTAATTTTCCGGTTTGGTTGCTCATCTGAATGCGATGGTTGAGATATTTAATGGGCATAATCTGTTGGACTGTTCAAAGTCTGAAATCCGAAATATTTTTTCCTCAATAACTCAAAAAATATATAGAGCGGAAAAGCCAAATGAAAGAAATCATTATATTGGTTACTGTACATATTTATGGAAAATCCCGAAACAAATCAAATTAAATTTTAAATTGTCTTTCTTCTTCGTAAAAATGCGAACCGTACCTTCAACCCCCTTCTAAAGACAGTTAGAACAGTAGAATTTTTCGAATAGGAAATATGGGCTTGTGAAAGATCGTTTGAAAGTTCTCGTCGTTCTCTATTCAGAAATGTTATCACTTTCGTGTTTATCCCAAAATCAAATTAGAAAAAAACTAAATCAAGTGGATTGTGAAATTTGGAAAAAAAAAATGATGAATGTTAATGAAGTAGATGTTCAAAGTGTTCACCCCGAATGCCTTGGCAACATCCTACCTCGAATAAAAATTTCTTCCAACATTATTCAACATCTAAGGAGTGATCGACCTAATCACAAGCGTTATTCGATGTTTTAGGTTATTCAGATCAAGGGATTTAGTTTTGTACACAATGCTCTTCACTATCCCCATATAAAGAAATCTAATGGGTTAAGATCAGGAGATTGTGCTGGCCACTCGATCGTTGATCGCCTTCCTATCCACCAATTTGGAAATATTACGTGAGGTACTGCCGGACATTGCGTTGGTAATGTGGTGGTGCTCCATCCTGTTGGAACATTATCGTATTCCGTGAAACTTGATGATTTTTTCGATCAGAATATAAATTTGACAAAGTTGGAACGACATAATTTTGAAGTAGTGCTAAATAATTATCTCATTTGAATTGCCCTCAATGAAGAAGGGGCCTATGATATGGTTTCGAATAATTATTGTCCAAACATGAACCTTTTGAGGGAATTGCGTGTATTCCTCTCTCATCCAGTGATAATTTTCGGTACACCAGTAGCTGCAATTTTGGCGATTAGCATGGCCGTTGAGAGAAGAAATGCACTCATCAGAACACAAAACGTCTACTTATTGGATAATATTGTTATCCAAGATGTCCATCATTTGTTCACAAAAATAAGTTCTCCTATCAAAAACGTCTTCCAAGAATTCCTGGGTAGGTATCATTTTATAGGGATGTATTTTATGTTGTTGTAATATATTTAGAATTGATGTATGGCTGGCATTGAATGTTGTGAAGGCATCTCTACTCGATTTTTGTGGATTGTCTTCAAAGTCAAGAGTCACGTCTAATTTCACATCCTCATAAACTTTATTAGCAGCTGCTTACTTCTTTTTGTGTTCGGGTGTTATCACCGTAACCAATCATTTGTAAAATCGTTATTCTGTGCATTTTCGTTAATCCAATCCAATCAAAATTGGAGTCAATGAAATTCAAACACTATTTAGACAATTTATAAACTACAACTTATCAACACAAAACAATTTGAGAAGACGTTCTAAATAAACCAACATTGCACAGAAAGTCTTTAAGCAGTCATGGTCAGCAAATAGACTCTTAATCGAATTTAACATGGCAAATTCGATTAAGAGAGTGTCCAATACAGGAAGAACGGACAATAGAATTCACCATGGTATATTTGTTTAAGAGTGTCCAATACAGGAGAATGGACAATAGAACATACGCACAAAAGCTCCTGACTTCACGTCAGTGCTTGAACCAATTTTTAGAATTTGCATTTTCTTTTTGTTTAAGTTTAGTTATATTTTTTGTGTACTTATTTTTGAGTTTATAGGGTTGTCCTCAACTCTTTACCTTTATATAATAATACTAATAATAATGATATTTTGATAATCCATAATTGTTTACCATAGTTTCATAGATTTTATTGATTGGATTTATATTAATCAATTCATATAGAATACGGGAGACTAAGTACTGTGAATAAAAATTTCATTCAAAATATAATGAATTTACATCCTCGTATACATCCCATTAATGAAAAACACATATTTACTGAAAAATGGATTTCCTCAGTGAGTATGTAAATATAAAAGTTACCATTAGAAAAATTTTTGTTTCAGTTTTGCATCCATCATGCTACCTCGGATAAAACGAAATTTCCCACTTTTGCCAGGACCAGACCACCCGACACCCAAATATCAAAGTCCGTAGCATCCGTTTTGCTGGCTTTCAATTGGACCCATGTAAGTCTCCAACCTTACATACAGGATGAGTCTTTGATTTGTACACTCATTTTAACCATAGATTCCTCTCATCAAATTGAACACTTTTTTCATTTACCATTTTTCCAAAAGCAAAATATACAGGCTGCAAAAGTGCACTACTCAACCGTTGGAGATCAACAAGAAAATTGCGAATTTTTTGGAGCTACGAAATGCATGTACACGGGCATTGTTTCCGTCGTTCTTCAGCTACCATGTTTACGGCTTCACACGAGACGAGAGTATAAAAAATCTCGTCCCGCTCTCGCCAATTCCCAAAAAATTAAGTCTCGTTTGAGTCTCGTTCTCGTCTCGTTATCAGTTGTCTCGTCTCGTCTCGCTTAATTCTGAATAACTGATAAATATTATAATATATTGTAGCCTTTCGGGCTTCAAACTGATTTCAATTACCCGAGCTCAGTCGTTAAGAGTGGTCGTAGGTCTAATCTCTGAGTTCCGAGAATGGAAGGAACAAGAAACCCAAGCAAATCACAATCCTCACGAATACAAGTATTTATTTACATTAAATACAAATTATCTGGTACCAGTAAAATATTTACAAACAAGCTTCCGGCAAAGGGAGAGAATTTTGTTGATGTATTATAATTTCAGTATATTTCATTAGGAAAATATTCACTAAAATTGACTTCCCTGTATATATGGCGAATACGAGAATGGTTGGCAAAATCTCTCCTTTGTTTGGGAACTCCTGTATATGAATGGCCAGGAAGTTAGGTGTTAGGTTGGTGAAACTCCGTTATTTCTTTCGGACCTGCCTGTATATAAGATGAGGGAATCTCCAGTATTAGGTCAACTTCAGTTATTCCAAGATGTTCGGGAAATATGAATTTCTTCAAGGAATCCAATATCAACACAAGTCTCAGGAATGTATGAAATTGAAAATATTTCCTCCGGAAAAATTTTCCCCCAGAAAAATCTTCCAGAAAAACTTTCTTCCAGAAAAAAACCCTTAAAGGGTTTCAAGATAACACAAAATATAAGGTAAAATACCGAAATAATGAGATAGATCAATCACTGGAAAATTACGAGTATTCTTTTTAACGTTCTCAATGACGATCCAAAACGAAAAGAAAGGACCTCGTCAATTATTCGCGCATGCATGTGTTGAAGATAAGACATATGCACTGCCATCGCACAAGTACGTTTTACTTCTTCGGGATATATTAGGTGGAAATAAATACAGGGGTAAACAATTTACGTGTAGCACGCTACAATATAAACGGAATGGTATACAATAATGAATAATTCTGTAAAGCTATATTTATTACGCTCTTATACAAAAATATTTGTACATGTACAATTGTACATATTATTTTTAATTTTAAACACTGATAATTTCAACTTTTAAATTACTCGATGACCAAGAATTCAAACATAATCACGCTGGCCTCACATCATTTTTCATTAATAAATCATCGGCCATCTTGGAAAGTGTAGGAAGAACTCTTTCATCACTCTCCACCACTGCAAAATATTTTGATTCCTATTTGCTCTTTCTAACAGCAAATATTCTTCAAACTCAGCTTTCCAATATTTCGAAAGTTTTGTTGATGTTTTGAATAGGCTATCGATGTCGATACATTTTTTAATAGAATTGAATAATTTGGTATAGTTTCCAAAGAATATTTTCCCAGTGGGTAGATCGTTGAGGGTGTTCTTGGCGTATTCCTCATAACACTTTTCGAAACATTGAATAGCTTCATTTCTTTACCAGTTTTATTATACGTAGTTCCACAGATGTATAGAATAATTGTTCACTAAAAGGAGCACAAGAGAATACATTTCTCCAGATGTTCAGATAGAGACGAAATTTACAAAGCATTGGGATTTAGGGGCAATGAAAGTTGTCCGTTAAGTATTGAATTCATAATGGCATCCGTTTTTATGGTTGTGAATTCTATTTTTTTCTTGAAAAATAATCTCAATTATCGCAAGGTCATAACGAATTAATGATCTTCTAAAAAATCGTGTATTTCTAGAACGATCGATGCATAATATAGACAAAATATATTGGTAATTATAGTGGAAACTCTTCATATTCAATTGTTTCCTTCGGGTGTTGAAAAAAGTCTCGCTTTTACGAGACGAGACGAGAAAAATCTCGCTCTCGCGTGAAGCCCTAACCATGTTGGCAAACCCTGGTGCTGATCTAGTCAGAGTTAAGGTTGGTTTATGCTGGCTGGTAACTTTAACTTAATCCTATATATATAATATATATAGACATAGATTTTTAGTGTTATGGCTTATAATCAGACTAAAGAATCCGTTAACTCATTAATTATTATTATTATTAAAAAGTAAACGGATTCTTTAGTCTCAGTATAAACAATATTCCTAGAAATCTATGTTTCAATTTTTAAGTTAAGGGTTAAGTTAAAGTTACCAGCCAGCATAAACCAGCCTTTAAACGCTTAGGTGGATGGAAATCGTTATCCGTTGCAGAGTTTTTCATTCAACAGTCAGTAAGCAATAAGATTGCTGTATCCAAGTCTATACTTGGTGCACCTGAAAATCAATCCAGTACTTCGGTTCAAGTGTCTAAGCAAATGAGTACAAGCTGTGGTGTTCCAAAAATAGATGTTTCTAATAATGTTAATTGTAAAATTACACTTGTTAATCCTTCGAATTAATGTGTTTGAATTTGTAAATTTAATTGAATAACAAAAGTTCAAACGTTTTATCTAACCTTGCTGTTGAAGTGTTACTCTATCTACCCTTGTGGTTAAAGTGATACTTACTCTATTCAAAGGAGTTGCTATGACAACATCTTAACATTAGCTATAAAAAAACGATTTTTGCGCAAATATTGTGCTTTTCTTACTTAATTCGGGAAATTTTTGATCCATATTTCAGGTGATTTTGCTGTACCTTAAATCAGCAGATTACGAAGAATTCGAACAAGTGGGCGAGATCATAAAAGAAGTGCTTGAAAACGCAGGCATAACGGTGGCAGCCTCCAAGAATTGGTTCGAACCATTCCACTATGGATACGACGTCAATCCTTTTTACGCAATTCTGGAAGAAACCTATCGAGACACAAGAAGTAGGTCAGATAATTAATTTTCCCTCCTAGGAAGCCAGGAATAAACTGCGAAACGAAAATGAAAATATAATTAGTTACGCATGATGGAACAATATAGAAAAATATGAGGGAATGTTGTCTATCCAAATTAATGATTATCACTGTGGGGGCGTCCATTAATCACGTGATGTTTTTTTTATCATTTTTTGACCCCCCCTCCCCCTTGGTGATATTTCGTGAGGTTCAAGACTACACCCCCCCCCACCCCTATATCACGTGTATTTATTTAATACCAACAAAGAATTTCCATTTCCTTAAAAAATATATATAAATATAGGCTACAGGTATGAGTATTATCTATTTTTATTATACCAAATAATATACTGGTGTGAGTATGATCAATTTTTATTATAACAAATAAAAAAAAACAATAATAATATAAAAAACCTGTTTTGCCTGGCATCGGGGAATCTGCGTCACACTGCAAGCCGCTTAAATCGAGTTTGTACGTGTTTGAAAAAAAAAAATACACGTGATATTATACTTAACTCCCCCTCCCCCTTCGTGATATTTCGTGATATTTTCATGGACCCCCCCTCCCCTTTAGAGCATTGCGTGATTAATGGATGGCCCCTGTTCGAAAAGGAGGGTTTTGTATTCCATTGAGATTTTATTTCTAATTCTCTTGTTCGCTAATCATTTGCAATGGCCATTATGAATGAATATTCGGATTATTTTGATGAATAGCCAGTGGCGGATTTACAGATTTGCCGCCGTAGGCTATTCAATTTTTGCCGCCCCTAAATTTTGATATCTTAGCCCACAGTCGTATCAATTTTCTATCAATAAAATTCCTACTTTATGATGTGTGCTCCAATATCCTCGTTACATCAACTTTTCCGATATGGTTAGTATCATTGAGAACTATGGTATCTTGTTAGATACATGGTTATTTTTACAGCAAATAATTATCAAAAAACATTATTTTAAGCAAAATATATCTCACTCATGTACTACTCTCGAAGTAGGGTAGGGTATCTCTTGAAACTATACAATAATTACATAATATGAATAAATTTTACATAAAAATATACATTATTTGACGAACGTTGATGAATATTTATTATTGCACTTACAGTTTAAAAACAATACAAAAATTAATATATTTTCTTAATTATTATATAGTATTACATTATGAAAGCATTACAGTACTTTTTTTGCAAGATTTTGAAATCACAAAATCATTTATTTTATCCTCGTGCGAAATTTTGTTCATTAGATCCGACTCTATGCTTCTATGCACATGAGAGCTAAAGCGTTTAGTTTTTCTTGACTTAAAGTCGAACGTAGGTAATTCTTTACCCTCTTCAAGCAAGAGAAGCTTCTTTCACCGGAGCAATTTGTCTCTGGTGTACAAAGAGCCATACGAATTGCTGTATCCAAGTTTGGATAAATATTTCCTAAATTCTGTTCTCACAGGAAAGAAGATAGACTTTCTACTGATCCAGGAATTGAAATTCTTTCAGAAGAAAGGTAGCTTTGAAAGTGCTATTCCTAGACTAATTCTGTTTCTAAATCATTAGGAAATTCGTATTTTGTGTGTGTCTGTAATATTTGTTTTCAATATGTAAGTCGAAATAAAAAATTCATGAACTAAATTTGCCAATTTGCCGCGCCTTGAAATTTGCCGCCCTAGGCTCCAGCCTACTCAGCCTGCTGGTAAATCCACCACTGTCAATAGCTCAATTTGGAGTATTGCTCACCCTTTTTACCTCCTGGCTATGTGAGTCAAGTTAAGAAATTGTGCTATAGCTTGGCCTGTGTTGTTCATCTTACAGTGCAAAGGTGTCAAACTCAATGCGTGACTTATGTCAAAATAAAAAGTGCGAAGTTTAAGAGGGCCGCAATAAATCTAGGGTTCGTAGAAATCTCTGTTTTGCACGTATATTCTTGGGAACATCGCGTTATCAATTTGCCCAAATGTCTATGATTTTCGAATTTTTTGCCGAAAATGGTCTCAAACGATTGGGTTCGACTCCCTGATCAAGAATTCGAGGTCAAATTTGATTCTGTTCGGCCGGTCTGCCGCAGGGCCGGCCATTGCCACGTTAACTTGAGAACGGAAAGAGATAGCGACTTGTAATTTTCAGGGTAGGTGGCGCATCCCAATACGACGAACAAGTTCGTTAATGGGCATAATCTTCTAAATGGTTTCCGGGTAATAATTTTGTTTTCGACCAATACAAATCCGATCAAATTGAAACTTGGTGAGTAGTTGTAGAATACAAACCTAAGGACGTTTGTGAAATTTTTGAGAATCGTATCACTAGAACATTTCAAAAAAAGTTATTAAAAAATAATATTTTTGTTACCATAACCTGAGAACGGAAAGAGAGAGCAACTTGAAATTTTCTGGTTAAGTTGTACATATGAGTGCGACACTTGAGTTTGTTTATAGGCATAATCGGACAAATCGTTTTGGAGTTATACCCATCTGAAATTAGGTTGTTATATCCTCAATAACTCGAAAAATACTAAACCGATCCAATTCAAACATGGTTATCAGTTGTAGAATGAGCACGCAAAAATCCTTGCGAAATTTCGTGAGGATCGTGTCACCAGAAAATTTTCAAAAAATCATTGAACAAAAGTCTATATATCCGAAAGTATTCATCCGATATCGCTGAAATTTTGCGAGAGCTTTCAGTATCTAACTCTACTGCCAAGTTCGAAGTTTGAACACGATCAGATGTATATTGTTGGAGATCAGAGCAGCCTTGTGTGAGATCAGTATAGCTGGATGCTTGAACGTTGCCTCGATAACTTTCGAACGAAAGGAGATAGAGACTTAAAATTTTCAGGGTAGGTTGCGAATCCGAATGGGAGAGTTGAGTTCGCTTTTGGGCATAATCGGTCCGACGGTTTCGGAGTTATATCCACCTGGAATATTATTTCCTCGATAACTCAAAAAATATAGACTCGATCGAATTAAAGCATGGCAACTAGTTGTAGAATATCGACATAAAGACGTGTGTAAAATTTTGTGAGCACCGTTCCCCTTGAAAATTTTAAAAAAGTTACGAAAAAAAAAATTGCTTCAAACACTGACGTGTAGTCAGGAGCTTTTACGCGCATGTTATATTGTCCATTCTCCTGTATCGGACAAATTCGGCTTTACCATGGTAAATTCGATTAGGAGTATCCAATACAGAAGAATGGACGCTATTTGAAGTAGTTACAGATTAATCAGTCTGTAAGACTGTAAAAAATTTTCAAATCATATATTTTTCACTGGATCTAACTAAAATTTAAATCCCGCCTACTACGTCTTCGCAAAGAGGGCCCACTTTTCAATATTTTGTTTCGAGCTATAGATATTGAAGAAAGTTAGATAAAAAAGTTATTTTAAATGATATTCTAACACCAGATGTCGAGGTCCATGAGAACAGGGTGCTTTCACTTGGTCCAAATGTCTGTAATTTAAGAATTTTTCGCTGAAAATGGTCACAAACGATTTGGTTTGACTCACTGAAGATGAATTCGAGGTAAAATTTGATTCTGTTCGGTCGTTGCCACGATAACTTTCGGATGGAACGACATAGTGACTTAAAATTTACAAGGTAGGTTGCTCATCTGAATGCGACGGTTGAGTTCACCAATGGACGTAAATCGGCCAAACGGTTTCGAAGTTGAAATTTAGTTTTCCCAATAACTTGAACAACACAGATCTGATCGAACTGAAACTTGGTAACTAGTTGTTGAGTACCAACAAAAAGACTTATCCGAAAGATAATATTACTAGAAAATTTAAAAAAATTATTAAATTATTAAAAAATATATAAAAACATAATATTCTGTATCTCAGAAACTATCCGTACTATATTGCGATAGGCTTCAAAACCTAATTTTACATGCAACTTCTTAACTTACGTCCTCCTTATCAAAACGATGTGTTGTTCTTTTTGGACAGTGGATCATAGGAAGGATTGGGTATCTAAAGTTGCTTAGGACATTTCTTTAGATTCTACCTTTACTTCCAGGCACGCATAGTTCTGTTTTTGGCCTTTATTGTTTGAGATGTGATCTGTATACCTACTATCATGCCTAGTAGGTGGCCACGATGCCGTGTGCCAAATCTGATAAATTTGTCGCCAAAATCTAGCAAAATCCTACTAACTTCTTCTTCAAACTAAAATCCATAAGGAGCTATGTTCGTCGATTAAACATCAACAAATATTCCCTCATTATTCGAGCCTGCCACGTCACCACTCAAAGCATCAACAAAGAGGAAAGTGTCATTCAGGGCAGCTACGTACCAGTTTCATGGTTATTATTAATCATCAGCGCAATTTATCCCTGAATTACACAACTTAATCCATTCGGCGGCGATGTAGTGGACAGGCAATCTTACCAGCACCACCTAGGAAGATTATATTATTATTATACCGATCCTGCAAGATCTTCTCCAATGAGACCCCTCATAAGCTCCCGAGAGCTTGAGCAAATAAGGAGTGTCATTTGTGTCTGTGTAGTCTGTGTTACTAAATCCTTACTCCACCTTAGGTACAGCACTGTTAATTTTTGATGTTTGATCCTACACTGAATGGTGGCGATTACTGTGACTAGAAAATTTCTTTCGTAGCCTCGGGATTGAACTTGGGGCTTCCGGCTCCTAAGTCAAACGCTCTACCACTGAGCCAACCGCACTTTACAAACGCCAACTATCTGTGACATAGATCATTGCTATCACTCAAGGTTGCTGCTTCACAGAGAGTTCGCGAGAATCTTCTTAGGTGCCACTGGTGAGATTACGATTCCACTATATCGCAGCCAACCGGATTGAGTTTCCTAGAGCTCCGTCGTTTCTTTCAGGCCCAAGGTGTGCTGATGATTGGTAATGATAACTATGAAACCAATACGTAGCTGCCCTGAATGACTTTTCTCTTTGTAGATGCTTTGTGTGGTGACGTGGACAGCTCGGATATGTCTATTCAAAATAAGCTCTCAGCTAATTTTCCAAAGTACCAACTAGAATATACTAACATATTCCTGTCTACTAAAATTTTCACAAAAGTGCTGAGAATCTACCAAAAAAAAATGGGTTCAAGCCCTGTGGACAGGAGCTTTCTGGCGCTCTAGTTCAAACAGACAAATTATATCTCCGAAAGTATTGGTTGCTCAGAGTTGAGAATTATATCAATGTATTCTTATGATAGAACTGCATCATAAAAGAAATTCAATTCAAATAATAGTTTATTTATCAAGATTAAATGAGCAATCTAAGAATGAGAACTGCACCATGGAAGAAATCAAATTAAAATAGCTTAAATGAATTTGACTCTCTCTTATAGAACAGGATGACATGTACGAGTATGAACACAGATCATATAATAAAGCTTAGATAGAATAATTAGAGCATTCTGTGAAAACATAGAAGTACGATTCATTATTGAAATTTAGAACTTCATCTTAGCAGAAATTGAATTCAAACATCATAGAAGAATTTAAGTTCAACAAGAGTGCCAAAAATTATCAATCCAAAACCAATAGACGAATTCTACCCAACAACGAACTCATCCGAGATATTCATTCCTCAATTCTATGATGAACGATAATATATATATTTCCTCAAATCTACTCCAATACACCAATATTCCAGTTTTGTTTTTAGTGGAGATATTCTGAACTCAATATTATTAACTTACAATTACCATTCCCATCATCATATGGATTGACCATCGGCATGAAAATATCAACCAACAAAAAGTATGATAAGTATCATTATTATAATTCTCATATTGATACCATTACTGGAATGAATGACAATGAGACAACGTCAAAGTTGACATTATAACAATTCATAGAATAGCCACAGAATAATTCTATCATTGAAATTTTGAAAAATCATATCTCCGAAAGTATTAGTTTGTTAGAGTTAAAAATGATATGAATGGATTTTTATGGTAAAACTGCTTATTGATAAAAATTTAATTTGGAATTTGTTCTGTAAAAAAAAAATTTTTTTTTGTTACTCCGAAACAATCTGTCCGATTTTGCCCAATAACGAACTTAGCCGAAATATTTATCGCCCAAACCTACTTTGAAAATTTCAACTGTCTAGCTCATTCCGTTCGAGAGTTATCGTGCCTACGGCCGGCCGGACAGAATGAATTTTGACCACGGATTCTTGATCAGTGAGTCGAACCAAATCGTTTAAGACCATTTTCAACGAAAAATTCGAAAATTACAGACATTTGGGCAAATTGATAAGCACTCAGTTCCGAGGAACTAGAGCGCCAAAAATCAAAAAAACACTGACATTAACTGGCCACCATTCACTGTTGGGTGAAACATTAATATCGCTGGAGTGAGAATGGAGTAACAACGCCTGCACAGAACGTGACTGACTATCGTAACTCACACAAGCTCTTAGGAGCTTCTGAGGGGTCTCCTTGGAAAAGACCTAAGCGGGCAAGCGCGCCAAAGCAGATTGGCCTCACGTCAGTGGTTTTTAGCTTTTTCACTTCTTTCATAGTGGAGTCAACCTGCATTGGAACGCTTGCTAATGACAAGATTATGATTGTACCGACTTTCCTAGGTATTCCCCAAGGACAACCATCAGAAGCTCCCAGGAGCTTGTGGGAGTTAGGAGAGTCAGTTGTATCCTGTGTAGGCTTTGTTACTGTACCCTCATGCCAGCTAAAGTTCAGCACTGTTAATTTTTGAGCTAACACTTGAGTCCCCTAAACACACCGCACACACAACTCCGATTCTACAGAAGCAGTCACTCTGAAGAAATCTATCCACGCATACGTGGACCGTGCTAAGGAGATTCTATGGAGGAATAGCATCCTTCACCTCAAAACCTCACTCCTCTCAGACGAAAACTCGAGCAGTTAAATTACTTTCCGTCTGCTCATGCGCATAATAAAAGATCCCGAAAGGGGCAGCGTGAATTACAAAATTGGCCCAAGGACCACGCTGTAGATACGACACCTCGCAAACTACGCTATTGGCTTGAAACTGGCTTGCACACACACACATAATTGACATGAGGTGGTAATGTGGCCTTGCAGTAGGGCCCCAGTCGCTCATCTTTAAGACAAATTTGAAAAAAACGGTTTTAAATTCCTCAAATTGTTCATCCACTTATGCAAGTGGCACCATACTCACAATAATCAGTCCGCAAAATGATAGCACGCTGTTCCTGGCGAAACAAGCGCGCAAAAAGTAGTTTTTTACTAAATCTGGTTACGCTTTCCATTCCTCATTTTTTTCTCTGTAGCAGAAATAATGAAAATACTTATATTACTTTATTAGAATAGAGTGGAACGCCCAAGAAAACTGCAATCTGAAGCTGAATTAATAATGGAATATTTTCAGTATTCGTCATACTGGGACATCATTACGACCATTTAGGATTAATGATAGCTATGGAAGACTTGAATTTATTCGATAAAGGTGAGTTGAAGAATGAAACTAATAATAATTTTTTGTAATACCTGTTCTATTGAATAAGTTGATAAAATTCAGAACATTGATCTTAAGCCTCGTCACTATACAGGCTTTGGCAGAACTTTGAACATACGAAAATGGTGGATAGGTGGGGTCAACTGCTACTTACTCAGCCCTAATTTATTTGACCCTGGCACCCTGGATATTTAAAAAGAAAACATTTTTTCTTTCTTTTAGTTTCACCACTTTCTTAACTTTAAAGTGTAATTTTTACTAAAAATGGGTGAAACAGGCAATATTTCTGTTTTTGGCGCTCTTGTTCCTCGGAACAGAGTGCTTATCAATTTGCCCAAATCTGTAATTTTCGAATTTTTGGCTGAAAATGGTATTAAACGATTTGGTTCGACTAACCGATCAAGAATCCGTGGTCGAAATCAATTCTGCCCGGCCGGCCGTAGGCACGATAACCCTCGAACGAAAGGAGTTAGAGGATTGAAATTTGCAGAGTAGGTTTGTAGCGTCACTATCTCAGACGAGTTCGTTAACGGGCGAAATCCACCAAGTGGTTTCGGAGTTATGGCCCTTTATAGTAAAAACATTTTTTATGAATATTTCCGAAACTGATCACTCGATCAATCTAAAATCTAGCATCAAATTGTAGAACAATGACTTCTATATACATGCGGAGTTTTGTTTTGAACGGGTTGCTATAAGGTAACAAAAAAAAATTTTCGTTTCTACAATAACTCTCGAACAGAATGAGCTAGGCAGTTGAAATTTTCAGAGTAGTGTTGAGAGATAATTATCTCGGTTGAGTTTGTTACTGGGCAAAATTGGCCTGATGGTTTCGGAGAAACGAAAAAACAATTTTTTTTTACAACACAGATTTCAAATTTAACTCCTTTTAAGATGCAGTTTCACCATAAAAATCCATTGTTATCATTTTCAATTCTAACGAGCTAACACTTTCGGAGATATGATTTTTCGAAATTCCAATAATGAATAGTACTTCTGTACTTCTTTGTTTTCATAGAATGCTGCACTTAATTATTGTACCTATGAATTATTATATGATCTGTGTTCTTACATGACATCTTATTTTCCTATGAGAGATAAATGTCAAAATTATATCTGGTACCTACACCTCTTGTTCTAGTTTCTTAAGAGATAATTTTTGAAGCATTTTTTTTTAATCGACACTTTTTTTAAATTTAATTTCTTTCATGATGCATTTCTATCATAGGAATTGATTGATATAATTCCTAACTCTGAGAAACCAATACTTTCGGAAATATAATTTGTCTGTTTGAACAAGAGCGCCAAAAAGCTCCAATTTTATTGTGTTGATCTTTAATGTTGGCAGATTCTTATAAAATTATTGCTTTATTCAGATGTTTGCTAGAAAAAAAGTTATGAGTCCTCAAACTCACAGAAAGATGTAAAAATTACTTAAATTTTAACTTCAACTTGGATTAAAAACCAAACAAAAAATGATTGAGTAAATCCAATTCTAGCAAAATGTCCCTAGTTTGTGGCCTTTCTATTGGTATGTAATTTGCTTCTGTAAAAACAAACCTTCAAGAGTTATTTCATAATTTTATCAAGTAGGAAATTTTCAACGAAACTCTACCTTTACGGAAAGTGAAATTTTTTGCGAATTTTAATACTGCAAGGTTGGTGAAAATTAAATGATCGATTGAAATTATGTAAGTTCTTGAATTAAGTACAAAGAAAAGAGCTGTACCAGTTAGAGCGTTAATGAAACAATTAAATAATTCATTTAATCAATAATTTCTACCTGCTTTGTGTAACCACCTCAAGGGAATAGTGAATGTCAATTTGCACCACTGCTACTGGCAAGCCGTAGATCATTTAATTTTTACCAACCTTGCAGTATTACATTTTGCATAACATTTCACTTTCTGTAAAGGTATAGTTTAGATTTTTGTTTTTTTTATCTATCCACCATTTTCGTATGTTCAACGTTCTGCCAAATACCACTGATATTGAATTCTTCCGCAAAATTTATTTTTACATAATATCAGTTTTTATAAACTGCAAAACAATTCTGCACTACATTTTTCAGGAGAATATTTCGTCATTGGCGTTGATATCGAACAATACGATGCCAGATTTCCGGAAAAATACCTGCAAGGACTGTTGAAAACAGAGAAAAATACCGTAGCAGATAATGCATTTCGTAACTATTTTGGAGTAGTGCCGTCCAGTCCAATGGGTTACGAAAATTTTTCGAAACTTGTTAATGAGTACATGGAACTGCCACCGTTCAGTTTTCCAAACCCCTCGCATTATGTTGGAGGTAGGAAAATGGTAAATATTTTCTAGTAATTAGTAAAATCGATAGATATCTATGTGAATGATCTCGACTCTACTGTATTCCAGGAATTTATATTCAAATATGCGGATGAGTTAATTATAGTTTCGGGGAAATAACTGGCAGAATTGGGTAATCTATTGTTGACGTCACTATCAAGTTCGAACTCTTGATTTGATGGCGATTCACTTCATGTTAATTCGGAAAAAATACATTCAATCCAATGCCACGATTTTCAGTAAAAATTGAATACTTTGGACGTTGAAATAAATGACCAACTATGTAGGCAGGTAAATCAGGTCGATGCGAGAAAGTTCTCAGGAGTTTATATTGATAAATATATGAAGTGGAAGAATCATTGTGAAGTACTTGTTTTGAAATTATGTTGAAAGATAAGTACATGCAGCACGATTAGCTAACTGGTAAAGCGTTTGACTAAAGGCTGGTTTATGCTGGCTGGTAACTTTAACTTATTCCCTAACTTAAATAATAATGAAAAATGGCGATACTGTTGTTAATAAATCAACAAGTCCTGAGCGTTCCTGCCAATAGGGTCCTTCATAATGGCTTCGTATAATTAATATACTTATGCATATATTTCACAAGTCAAATAGACCCCAGGGGGTTCATTGATTTGCCGAGAAAGCAAGAGCAGACGCGTTTCTGGCTTCTTGGCCTTCATCAGTACTCTGTAGCTTCTCAACAAATTCAACTAAACTGACCCGGGTTAAGCCTCTCAGAGCTGGCTTGGTCGATCATACCTAATCGCCCACGCCACCTATGAGACAAAACACGGAAATCAGCCTTTCCCCACCAGTGAATATTTGAAGCGTGAATTCATATGCCACCATTCGCTCGATATTAATCGAGAAACACGTCCCGCAGAGCTCAGACAGTATCTTCCCAATGGCCATGAACGCTGTTTAGCGTTTTCAAAAATAATAATGAAAAATGGCGATACCTTTGTTAATAAATCAACAAGTCCAGAGCGTTCCTGCCAATAGGGTCCTTCATAAATGGCTTCGTATAATTAATATACTTATGCATATATTTCACAAGTCAAATAGACCCCAGGGGGTGGGGAAAGGCTGATTTCCGTGTTTTGCCTCATAGGTGGCGTGGGCGATTAGGTATGATCGACCAAGCCGGCTCTGAGAGGCTTAACCCGGGTCAGTTTAGTTGAATTTGTTGAGAAGCTACAGAGTACTGATGAAGGCCAAGAAGCCAAAAACGCGTCTGCACTTGCTTTCTAGGCAAATCAATGAACCCCCTGGGGTCTATTTGACTTGTGAAATATACGCATAAGTATATTAATTATACGAAGCCATTATGAAGGACCCTATTGGCAGGTACGCTCTGGACTTGTTGATTTCCTAACTTAAAAATAGATTTCTAACGCTATGGTTGATACTGAGACTGAATAATCCGTTTACTTATTATTATTAATAATAATTAATAAGTTAACGGATTATTTAGTGTGATTATAAAGCATAACACTAAAAAGTCTATATATATTATATATATATGATTAATTTAAAGTTACCAGCCAGCATAAACCAGCCTTAAGGAGCTGGAGGTCCAAGGTCAATCCCGAGGCTACACGGAAAGAAATCATAATTTACATTCAAGTATACATAATATAGTCTTGATTAAATATTCTAAAAGCAAGGTATTTCATACTTAAGTAGAAAATACTGCTTTTATTTTTAGAAGACACATATACTTATTCACCAAAATTACGATACATTTTATTGAAACTGTTATATTCTCTATACAACACGATCACTTCAATGAAAGCAAGAAACGCTATTGGGTTCTATTGAAAATCATTTTGTATTCTCTAAAGAAAATGCAAGACTTGAGCCAAAATTATTTAAAGTTGATCGTAGCCTAATTTTGACATTGAATTGTAAGGAACACTTTTTTATAGCTAGAATATTAATTCTTAATTATAGGAAATATTCTACTGTTGAAAGATCATCATGTGTACCCTCATCCCCTTTCATAAAATCGTTAAATAAAGAAGCACATTCAAATGAGGTGAAACGCTTCTGACTGGTAGAAGCGTTGCTATAACGGCTGACGAAATGAAAATGTACCATCTCCTTGTTACAGTCAATGCCGACTACGAGCCCTGTATAGAGGACTGTGAGACCCCGGAACAAAGAGTGAAACGGACACGAGAAGAGAATGAGAGTAGATATGACGGGTTACGTCACGGGGAGGCGCCAAGTTTCGATCGTTTGAGCAGCCATTATGTGCAACCAAATTTGGTTGCGTGTTGCTATTATCGTTGAGCAACACGCTTGAAGAATTCTCTATTACAAAATTTTGAGTATATATCAAGGCTCGAGGGGTATTCGATTAGATAATTTTTTACTTGTAGATTTCAAAATATTGATTGTCAATCTGACGTTTAATAATTTTCAATACAATAATTGATTGTCAATCTGAAAACACCACATGTAGGGTATTATAGCTGTAATCCAAAGGTGATTGGATGAAATTTGACACATGACTCAAAATTAAGTAATTTGATTGGTTACTATATTTAGTGAAAAATTATCGCTGTAATCCAGAGGTGATTGGATGAAATTTGACACATGACTTAAAATGAGGTAATTTGATTGGTTACTATATTTAGTAAAAAATTATCGCTGTAATCCAGAGGAGATTGGATGAAATTTGACACATGACTTAAAATTAGGTAATTTGATGGGTTACTATATTTATTAAAAAATTATCGCTGTAATCCAGAGCTGACTGGATGAAATTTGACACATGACTCAAAATTAGGTAATTTGATTGGTTACTATATTTAGTAAAACATTATGCTTGTAATCCAGAGGTGATTGGATGAAATTTGACACATGACTTAAAATTAGGTAATTTGATTGGTTACTATATTTAGTAAAAAATTATCGTTGTAATCCAGGGGTAATTGGATGAGATTTGACACATGACTCAAAATTAGGTAATTTGATTGGTTACTATATTTAGTAAAAAATTATCGCTGTAATCCAGAGGTGATTGGATGAAATTTGACACACGATAAAAAATTAGGTAATTTGATTGGTTACTATATGTATTTAATAAAAAATTATCGCTGTAATCCAGAGGTGATTGGATGAAATTTGAAACATGACTCAAAATTGAGTAATTTGATTGGTTACCATATTTAGTGAAAAATTATTACCAGAACACTTAAAACCATTCCTTTCCTCAACTTAAATATAAACCCTCAAAACCCAAGATATTAGAGGAACGAGTTTTAGGAAAAAAAATTGACATTCAGATTTATTAGCACTTCAACAGAATTCCGGAAATATTTTGACCAGCATTGTTTAATTATGGATGCTCGTTCCAGATTCCAGCAGAAGCGGCATATCTCTACGATGCCGTCCATCTATATGCCAGAGCCCTTATTTCCGCTCTAAAAAATGGAACTAATCCAAGGAATGGAACTGCGATAATCGAATTCATGAAAGAAACGCATTACAAAAGTGCCATGGGGTGAGTCAGGCCGCTTTCATTATTAGTTTCCATTTTTCCTCCTCTCGACAAAATTCATATCCACTTTTCTCATGTGGTTTTGGTAATTATAATCAGGAACGGTTCACAACATCACAACGCGATCGGAGTGGTTCCTTGATCCGCTAATTTTAAGAGCAAGAGATATACATGCCAGAAAAGTCTAAAGATTTGCAATAAAAGTTGAGGAATTTTATTGATATTAAGTAATCATTAAATGGTGCTTTGGGAGGTACATTCATCATTCAATGGTTTTTGCGAGTATGTTCTGGGGAACATCGCGTTATCATTTCGCCCAAATCTCTGTAATTTTCGAATTTTTTGCCGAAAATGATCTTAAACGATTGGGTTCGACTACCTGATGAAGAATTCGAGGACAAATTTGATTATGTCCAACCGGCCGGCCGTCCATTGCCACGATAACTTGAGAACTGAAAGAGATAGCTACTTGAAATTATCAGGGCAGGTGACGCGTCCCAATACGATGGACAAGTTCATTAATGGCTATAATGAGCCCACTGGTTTCCGAGTAATACTATTTGATAGATCCTTCAGTTTTTCAATCTTCAAATTTTACAACAGATATATTGGTTTTTCACTTGAGAATCTGTCCGTGTCATCTTTCAAGGCCAAGGTCGAAGAATTGATTTTTAGTGATCAATTCATATTAAGAAACCCCCAACTTCATTTATGCTATATAATATGACATTTCAAAAGATACAGTTTTTAATGTTGGAATATTACTCCTGTATATTTTTTCTGTATTTTCAATCATTTACACCACATTTACACATTACTACAAAATATTTTTCACTACATGGTTGTCAGTTGTAGAATTTCACCGCAAAAATTCCTGCAAAATTTCATGAGGATAGTATAACTCCAACATTTTTGAAAATCATTGAAAACAATTCTATATATCAGAAACTGTTCCTCCGACATCGCTGAAATATTGTGAGAGCCTTCAAACTCTAACTCTACTGCAAAGTTCCAAGTTTTAACACGATCGGATCTATATTGCTGGAGTTCCGAGCAGCCTTGTGTAAGTTCAGTAGCTGGATGGGTGACCGTTGGCTTGATAACTTTTTAACGAAAGGAGATAGGAGGATGTTTTTTCTAGTGCTATGATACAAGTATTTATCAAATTTAAATGGGATCGGATTGGTAGTTTTTGAGTTATGGAGGAATTAACAACAACATTTTAGATTGGTATAACTCCAAAATGTTTGGCCTATTGTGCCATTAACGAACTAAACTGTCGCATTTGCATGCGCAGCCTACCCTGAAATTGTAAATTGCTATATCGTTTAGTTCGAAAGTTATGTTGGCAACGATCCCGCTACTGAACTCAATTTAGTCTGCTCTTTCTATATGTTTTCAATATCTCCACCAATCTATATCCGGTCGTGTTCAAATTTAGAACATGTCTGTAAAATTAGGTTTTGAAGATTATCGAAAAATTTCAGCGATATGGGCGCTGTTTTCTGGCATACAAAATATTTTGTAATAATTTTTTTATATTTTCCAGTCATACTGTTCTCATATAATTTTAATATTTGTGTCGGTATGCTATAATTACCAAGTTACCAAGTATCAATTCGATCGGATCTGTATCTCTTGAAAACAAAGTATGTACATTCCATCTTCGAATTTCAACTTTGAAAATGTGATAAAACGAATGGTATCGATATCGAACCTGATGTCTTCACAACATTTAAGATATTAATTACATATTTTATATTATATTAGACTACATTAACACGTAATAAAAGTTAATTATATCCCCATCATATATTTGGCAAATAAAAAGGATCAATTAAAAAATGTTGATAAAATTTTTTGGCATTTTTATATCGCATAGCTTTGGTGGAATGTTTTATTTTTATAGTTTTTACTTTTGAAAATACTATGTATATACTGAAATATCTGTAGATAAAAGAAGGCAAGAAAATGTTGCTCCGCTTGTATTAAATACTAGTAAGAACCGGTCCTGATTATGATCGCTTATCTTTTCCCTCCCATGCAGTGGCTTATATAGGGGGGGGGCTATTAGGGGATCAATCTCCCGCATGAGTCTTAGTAAACCTTCTTAATTCTCTTATATACAAAAAATGATAGGATTCGATATAAAGTCATGTCCCTCCATTATAAGGAGCTGTCTGCGCTACTGCTCCCATGGGATTTGCATCACCCACGAATGCGGGATATTTGAAGATAACTGAATACCTTGATACATTCCAGATACATCGTGTATATGGATGAGAATGGCGATGCTGAGGGAAATTATACACTAATAGCCAGGAAGTCACTCACGAACAAGAGCACCGATTACGGCCTGTTTCCTGTTGGTAATTTCGCTCTGCGCAGTTTGGACACGAAATTGCCGGTGAGTATTCTAAGCATTTTATATAGTCTCATATTCTTATTTCATTCAAGACCTATCGTCATAAAATTCAAGCATTTTATAGACGACGTGAAACGATTACGAGGTGAAACAAGAGCGCCAAAAAAAGACCGCATTAGTTATGAGAAGATTAGAAGAAATTGAATTATTAGTCCAGAACCGAGGTAATATATTGCTCACAGTGGATCAACTCTCTACTTAACCCATTATGGACTGAATAGATTTTTCAGCCAAAATTTCAATTCTATGAACCTGATTCTACTATAAAATAATTGCATGAAAATCAGTAAATGGTTTAGCGGGTCTACTTATGCTCCATTTTGCAAAAAAAGTGCCGTTCCATATATGGAACACTAGTCCTTCAGGGTGTGCAAAATGGAATGCAATGTGGATACATTTATTTGTATGAACTGAATTTCAATAATTCTATTTGGAGTAAAATTAATAAATTTATGGAAATGATTGAAGTAGTCGATACATCTGTAAATTCTGAAATTTCTTCAGGTAGGACTGCAATATTTCTCTCTCGAAATTGAGAGATGGGAAGTTTCTGGGTGATGAATTCTTTAGAACACCCTAGTATTTCTGAACAGCCGCATCTGTCAGCTAAAATTTGACCACCAAACATTCTTTTACCTCTTATACCAATCTTGTAGACATTTATATTTGCTTTATTCTGGTCTGTATAAACGCCGAATGATTTTTAGTTTGGTTTTTGACAGGAGGTCAATAAAAATTAACAAACTAATTCGAATTGAATACAGATACGACTACTAATTCCAACGATTTACAATATTCACTCCAGGTTAATAGGTCCTAGGTGAACATACAGATGGTCTAAAATATTTTTTGTGAGTTTCAGTATCGTTTTTGGGTAATTTTGCAGTTTACCGCCCCCTTGTAAATTTCGACTTTTTCGAGTTTTTCGAAGAAAATATGCATTGTACAGTGATTTTTGATCATTTTCAATAGTGGCAAATCAGTTATTTTGGAGCAATCTAACGGTATGGGGAGTGAATTGGGGTACTGGGTGGGGTAATAAATTCAATAGGATAGCTTAGAATTTTCAAATTTTTGGCTAAAAAAATGAGAAAAATGGTAAAATTTATGACGAAAATTGAAATTTGGAGTAAATTTTTGAAATAAAAAATTCATCGTATTGAATATATTACCCCTCCCAGCACTCTCGTTCACTTCCCCTCCCGTTTAGATTCCAGCAAATGGACTATTTTGCCACTATTTAAAATCATCAAAATTCACTTCACGATACAATTTTTTTTCGAAATAATGAAAAGCGAAATGCGTCTCTAAAGCCGGGCCTGGAAACAGTTAAAACTAAGATGGCTGCCAGTTTGGGCTTACGTTTCTGAGTGTCTATCATAATATACAGATGAATGGACAAAACCGGTTGCTACAAAAACACATTTGGATAGATTTAGCATGCATTTATATATATTGAACCTAATATGATTCTAGTATCTTTAACTAACCTAATATTTTCCTTGAATCCACCTTCAATTTCTTTCTTGCGTTTTCTCTCTTATTATCTTCCTTTTAATCTAATGAAATCCTTGTATCCTCCTTCGATTTCTGTCTTAAAATCTTCTCCCTTTCAAAAAACTGAGATATCTCTATATAACTTGTTTCTTCTTGTATTGTTTTGTCTGGAATAATATCCTCTTTAACTTGATACCAATTTCAACTCTATATTTCTTTAGGAGCCTTTAATATTCTTCTCTTGGGCACTTTGACTTCTTTCAAACTGGATAATTTCATTTATTTTTCCGTTACCTCGGTTTCTCTACCATAAACTACTTCATAATTTTATATTTTCAATAAATCTATCAACATGACAATTATAATTTTGATATTTCTAAGCTGTTCCTAGATATTTTACAATTCAAATTTTCAATTTTCATTTTGAATTTTCTCGAAAAATACTCATTTGCCAGTGCTAAAATTGAAACTGTGGTATAACAACATCATGCAGATACTATATACAGAATATTTTGAAAATCGGTGAGGGGGCGTTAAACTGCAAATTAACCCGTTTTTGTAATAAAAAATGTGGAAAAGTTCTGTGAACAGGGGCTTTCGCGCTCTTGTCAAACTACTAGCTAGTAATTATTCTATCTCCGAAAATATGGGTTTCTCAATGTTGGAAATGACATCATGGTGATAGAACTGCACCATAAAAAATTAAATTTAAAACGTAGGTCTATGACTTGTCTCATATGATGGATTTACATACACCAGCAAATTATAATTAGAGCATTCTATGAAATAATAAAATCATATCTCTGGTAGTATTAGTTTGTTAGAGTTTAGAATGATATCTATGGATTGTTATGATGAAACTGCTTCTCAAAAAATGGGTTCAAGCCCTGTGGACAGGAGCTTTCTGGCGCTCTAGTTCAAACAGACAAATTATATCTGGTATTGGTTTCTCAGAGTTGGGAAATATATCAATGTATTAATATGATAGAACTGCATCAAAAAGGAAATTCAATTCAAATAATAGTTTATTTATGAAGATTAAATGAGCAATCATGAGAATGAGAACTGTACCACATTTTCAAATTTTTTTTTTGACACTTTGCGGTAATCTGGTCAATACAAAACTTCACATGCGTATAAAGGTCATGATTCTACTGTCTTCTACAGTCTGGTGCTAAATTTCAGATAGATCGAGTGATCGGTTTCGGAAATATTCATAAAAAATATTTTTACTAAAATCGGCCATAACTCCGAAACCCCTTGATGGTTAACGCCCATTAACGAACTTGTCCGAGATATTTACGCTCCAAAACCACCTTGCAATTTTCAATCCGCTAACTCCTTTCGTTCGAGAGTTATCGTGCCTACGGCCGGTCGGCCGGCCGGACAGAATCGATTTCGCACTCGGATTCTTGATCAGTGAGTCGAACCAAATCATTTGAGACCATTTTCAGCCAAAAATTCCAAAATTACAGACACTTGGGCAAATTGATAAGCAATCTGTTCCGAGGAACTAGAGCGCCAAAAAAACAAGTTTCGTATGACAATTGCCCAAAACAGGTTTAAAGTACCTACAAATAGTAGGTATTCCATAAAACATGTATAAAATAATAAATTACCTTGTAATCGATCAAAAATTTCCTGATCTACGTTCACAAAATTTTCTCCTCTCTCGAACTTTGGAATTATGCTTTCAATATTTAGGTACGTAATATTTTCAAACATTTTCGGGTGAGGTCCCCGTTGCATCGCTAAAATACGAGTATTTCAACTCCAATATTCTTGAAGTTACAATATTCCCTTCTGTCAAGTTGACTTTATGGCAATTCATTCATAGAATATACATAGAATAATTATATCAACCTGTGAAATACGATTTACATTGAAATTTTGAAAAATCATATCTCCGAAAGTATTAGCTTGTTAGAGTTAAAAATGATATGAATGGATTCTTATGATAAAACTGCTTATTAAAAAAAATTTAATTTGGAATTTGTTTTGTAAAAAGAATTTTTTTTTTTATTACTCCGAAACCTTCTGTCCGATTTTGCCCAGTAACGAACTTAGCCGAGATATTGATCCCCCAAACCTACTCTGAAAATTTCAACTCTCTAGCTCATTCCGTTCGAGAGTTATCGTGCCTACGGCCGGACCGTCCGGACAGAATGAATTTCAACCACGGATTCTTGATCAGTGAGTCGAACCAAATCGTTTAAGACCATTTTCATCGAAATATTCGAAAATTACAGACATTTGGGCAAATTGATAAGCACTCAGTTCCGAGGAACTAGAGCGCCAAAAAATTGAATTTGAAATTTGTAATGTAAAAAAAATTTTTTTTTCGTTACTCCGAATAACGACTTTAACTGAGATATTTATCTCCCAAACCTACTTTCAACCTTCTAGCTCATTCCGTTTGAGAGTTATCGTGTTAACGGCCGGACAGAATCGATTTCGACTACGGATCAGTGAGTCGAAAGTTAACGGACAGAAACGATTTTGACCACGCATTCTTGATGAGTGAGTCGAACCAGAACATTCTAGAACATTTTCAGCCAAAAATTCGAAAGCACTCTGTTCCGAGGAACAAGAGCTTCAAAAATTGTTTATTCGATATTGAGCCTTCATTTCGAAATTTTCACATGTTTTTCAAATTTAATAATTTATATCTCGAGAATTATTGACCCAAATGGCGTAACATGTGCATTACTGAATTTAGAATTATATAGGGACTTGCAATTTAAAAAAACATAGATGGCGTCACTGCTTGATAACGGAAAATGGTATGCTAATGAGAATTACGCGAAAATGTTACTCGAACAATAATTTACTGTGATGTATGAAACCATTTACCGATATTCCTGTATAGGGAGAAAATAGATCAATTATTTCATACTTTTCATGCTCACGGTATATATTTCAATAGTGTGCGGTGTTACAAAGCAGTGAAATACATGGTCTTTATAAATTATTGTAACAATGCAGTTGGATTTTGATTTCTATATGCCGCTTCTCACTTCTTGTTCCGTTTATACGATAGAATTTCTAACTGACACAATATTGAATTATTGTCAATTCTTAAGATTCCGTTTAAAATTCGTGAAAATTCAGTTTCCGAATTATTTAAATCTGCAATGACGTATGATCCTTACATATTATAAAACAAAGTCACTTCCCGCTGTCTGTTTGTTCCTATGTATGCTTAGATCTCAGTGAAGGATTTTGATGCGGTTTTTTTTAATGGATAGAGTGATTCAATAGGAAGGTTTACATGTATAATACATGCATAATATATTAGAGAAACATTGATAATTATAGAGGTTTCTAATGTGATGTCGTAAATAAACACTTTTTTTTTGCGCTTACATTGCAAACGCTGGCTGAACCCTACGAGATAGATCAAAATAATGTAGTATATATTGTACACCTTACAAAGGTCTACAAAAAAGTCCGCGATGGTACATGTCTATCTCTTAAAGATAACCCACAATAACCATTTTTTATCCTTTACATTCTACGAGATATAATGGCTCGATTACGAAGCTATTTTAAGCAATACAGCATTGATCCTCATTTAATTAAGTACCTCAAAAGCATTGCGCATTTAATATTGATCAATATGGCCCTTTACAGCATGTAATTTAAATGAATATTTTCGAAGATATCGCAGATTTAAAATGCAGGGACATAGCGGTTGCGGTGGTACCGACCGGGGGGCCGGCACAGCCAGGATAGGGATAGAAATCGAATACAGAGAGCCAGAAAATCATCTGTAGAGCGTGAGGCTCGCCTCAGCCAGGATATATGTATTGATTCCCCAAATTCCTCTGATACCATTGGATTTACTGATCCAATTTAAAGGCCTATAATTTCCGGAAATTATATATTTTGCAATGACCATGATATATTTTGCAATGACCATTAATAAATCGCAGGGTCCAACTTTCAACGCTACAGGCTTATATTTGAGCGTTGAGTGTTTTTCACATGGCCAATTATAAGTCACTCTTTCACCTCTGAAGAAAACATGTTTGTATTGTCTAACGACAAAAATGCTGTGAACGTTGAATATAAAGAAATTCTGTAGTACATTTAGTATCAGCATTTCAACCGTGCGAAGCCGGGGCGGCAGCTAGTTTAGTATAAAACACATTTATTCTGATGTCCTATGTACCGTAATGTACCGTAATGGTACATTAATCAATGGCGAATGGATTCACTCAGTAGAGGTCTGTAAAAACAAATATCTGTCGAAATATCCTGATATTCAGATTCTAGAGTCTTCTCTAAAAGCCCACATCTGAGGTGTTATAAACAGACTGGAAAAGATAACAGGGGAAAATCGACAGGAAAACCTCAAGTTGTTGAAGAACTTAGAACACGAGTTAAACAAAATCCTCAAATGTGAATGAATTACCTTTACAGTCTGGTTTCCCCTTGCAACAAATTATTGAATACTTCAAAGACGAAGCGTTACAGTATCGCTTCGTCTTTGAAGATGGAAACTTTGTTTCCGAAACATATGTCAGACGACCAAAAACTGTAGTGGACAAGAGTGTAGTTACTTTTATAGTGAATTACTTTCGAACTCATCAATGTAAACAAAGCAGAAAGTGAGGTTATGGGGATATTATCACTTCTGTGGCTGGAATTGCAAATCTGAACGCCATGCGAATGAAGCGGCAAAATGGGAGGGTTACAGAACTAACTGCGATGTTACAATCATTTATGAAGACTGTTTAAATTAACGAGCCGCTCAAACTACTAACGTCATGTGGGTGTTCTTAAAATTATTTCTAGTTCCTACACTATGAAAAAAAAAAATAAAAAAAACTATGCGATTCAAATAATTTTGCTAAGAGTAGCACTGTAGCATCTAAGTCATCTAACAACGATTACGTTGCATTCAATAATGGAACAGATGCACTGTCATGGAGTTCAATATTTTATTTCAAATACATCGTTGTCATTTTTACATTATATTCCGTAAATGTTCGATTCAGACAATTTATTGCTCTTTCTCGAATTTCATCCGTAATGTTATTTAAATTCCTCAACACTTTCACATAATTCAGCATGTCAATTAAAAGTGAGGTCATTTTATCCTTATTGCATGCCTCAGGGTTATCTGCTGCATTCTGACATTTTTGAGTTGAATTCCGTTTTATACCAGAAATGATTTGAACACTCCTGGGTACTTTGGTGCATTCCTCGAATCCAGCCATAGCTTCATCTATAAATTGTCCCATCCCTGTCTTAGTCAGTTCAGACAAACGATTTTCGTCACAGTAAAATCCTTCAAAAAAGTAGAAAAAACACAAGATTCGAAGTTCAGTAAATATTCAGTCAATGACATGGACTTACTCTCTCGAAAATATTTTTCTTTAAATTCAACTTCCCAAATAGATAATTCATATAGCAAATCGAGCTCTTTCATTAATGAATTCCTGCTCTTCAAATACTCAGTATTAATTAAATTGTAAAAATCTTCAACAATGTCTTTAAAATTATCGATTATGTTCACACCATTTCTTTTCGAGGGATATTCTTTTGTTCCACAAACTCCACAAACTAACTGAAAATATGCAAATATATTATTTTGATTATTTTGATTTTTATATGGGTATTACCAGCAGCAGGCACGTCACAATAAGATGTCCAATATTCATCTTAATGTTTTGCTTTCATTTAAATTCTCTCGAATTCGCAACAGAATTAATGATCTTGAAATCGAACATTATAATTTGGAAATTGATATATAATACGAAAATCCTAATTATGTCGTAAAGTTCTGCTTAATGGCGATTGAAATAGTATTTTCTCAATTTCAGTATCGTAATGAGTCCATTACAGCACTGAAAACAGTGCTGGAATGAACTCATTCCCGCATTGTTTCTAGTTATATTTTTCGTTTCGTGGTAGTCAGCACTGACAATCGATCCTATCAAATTTCAACACACGTCAATTGACAATACAATCTAATCTGGATATAGTGAAATAATTGTCGAGGAAAAGCTTTATTTTCATTGAAAAATATGGTACTAGAGATTTCCTTCTTGCTAATTTTGAATCATTCATGCTATTAGGAAAATGTTTTAAATCTGATCTCCATGCCCTACGTACGTTTCAAATTCAAATTCCGTAATCTGTCAACTTTCGTAACAGTCACACCAACTACCAAGATACAATACAAAAGTCACTACGATGTATAATCCGAATTTTTCATTCAATTTGTACAGTATTTTACAAAACTTGTCTGAAATAGAGAAAATATCGTCTAATACTCGTTGCAGAAGGCAATTCCAACACTCATGCGTTAGAAAACTCGCTACTTCGTCGCTCGTTTTCGAATTTCTCATTCGTGTTTCAATAGGAGCCCATTCTACAACTTGTTTTAGAATATACTATTCCTAGAGTGTTTAATCAATAATTCTGGAATGAAATTGAAATTTTAAAATAATGAAATCACCTCAGGAGGAGCATTATGGCCACGAGAGTAGATTTACCTGTACAGGGTGTTAGATTGCAGGTCATCTAGGCCTTTCACAAAAATTGCTTCTTTCGGAGATACAGGGTAATTCATGAATGTTTGCCCGAATTTCCGAAATCCATAACTTGGGAATTAGTGGTCCGATTTCGATTAAATTGAATGGGGTTTATAATATGAATTGTGTTGGGCAAACGAAACCCGCCCCTCCACTGTGACCAATCGGTATATATTGTGGCATATCTGTAATCTATAGTTCGCCCACAAGCTCAAGCCTCCTGATAAGGGATATGAGTCTGGTGGGTGAGAACTTGTCCCATTCCCTCAGTATCAGTTTGTGGACTCCTAGTTCCTTAAATCTGATTCTGTCCTCAATGGTCACACATGATGTGTTCGATAGAATCCTCGTCCACCAGGCATAGCCTTCGTTCGGAGTCCTCAGTCAACCCCAGCGTACTAACGTGTTTTCTGAGGCCACAGTGGCCCGTGTATTCAGTTGGATTCTCAGGTCTACCCTTGAGAATCTGAGCTATTGTCTGGCTCTTTCACCTGATGGGTCAGTAATTTTTGAGCGAGTATGTCTATGTCCAGTTATGATGCTCCAGATTTTCTGGATCTTTTGGTCCTACCATCTGTTATTTTCCCTCCCCGCTGCCCTGAGAGGGATACCACAGGCAGGTTTAGGCCCAATGTGCCCCATGGAAGCCCCCATGAGTCCACCAACACATTACTTTTTATGCCCGAGTGGCTCGGGACCCAGAAGTGCTGCAGCGATCTCCAAGTTCAGCAAATGTGGTCCGGCAGTCCTACACAAGCACGATTGAACTGCGGGCCCAACCTTTCTCAAGTATGAGCTTCGCGCATTGAGCAATGGCGGGAATTTCTGCTTGAAAGACAGTCACAAAACTACCCGGGCTGATGGATTCACCGCTAGCAATTCTACAACTGCTTTCTCCCGCTCCCACCCCTTGGGGGGTAGCGGAGCCATCTGTGAACCAACAGGGACCCTCAAGCAGTGGGATCTCAGAGATGGTCCAGTCATTTCTGCTAGTAAAGACGACTCGGTAGAGCTACTCTTTGTAGGTTCTCGTTTTAGATACGTCCGATCGCATGCCCATTATCTCGTTGGTCTCCAATCGAGCCAGTAGAGAACCAGTCACGTAGCCTATCACATCTGGCTCATTGCAAGCCATATGCAGAAACCTGTATGTCACCATCTGGGCCACGCTCCTGATCACCAGGTGAAGAGGGGCGAGGTCTAGTAGGCGTTTCATGGCTGCGGTGAGGGTGGAGCGGAAAGCCCCTATCACCATCAAGCACGCAGATCTCTGAATTTTTGAGAGCTTGAGCTGAGACTGCACATTTACACTGCACTCCCACTAAGCAAGCCTGCCGTAAGTCATTTGTGGTCTCACCACCATCACGTACAAACAGTGGAGCTGTTTCGGGGCCAGTCCCCTCCTCTTTCCACAAGTCCGCTGACACGCCCAGAGAGAGTGCCTAGCCCTTCAAGGTGCAAATTCCAGTTCAGCTTTCTATCCAGAATGACACCCAGATATCTAGCCTCATCCGCAAAAGGGGTGTTAATTCCATTCATAGTGACGGAATCCATATTAACCTTCCTCCTCCTAGTGAAGGGTACGATCAAGGTCTTTCGAGGGTTCACGTTCAACTGTTCCCCCTCACAACATCCTTGTGTTGTCAGTGCCTGTGATAGGCTCTCGACGAGGACTGAGTCATCACGTCTCGTGGCCAAAATTACTATGTCGTCGGCATACGCTTGGACATATATATCCTTCGTGCATATTATGGCCAGTAAATCGCCCACCAGGAGAGGAGAGAGCGCTCCTACCTGTGGGCAGCCCCTACTGGCAACGAATCTTACTAAGCCCCCCCCACAGGGACGAGGAGATAAGTCTGTTATTCAAAATGTATCTTATCCATTCCACAATGAGATCTAGTACTCCCCTGGCCCGCGCCGCTCCAGAGACCGAGTTCATTAAAAGCACCCTCGATGCCCAGGAAGGCCACTAGACTTCAGTCTCCTTGTGGTCCAGAGAATGCTTCAGCCTTCCGACCAGGTTCTTCAGGGCCAGGTCAGTTGATTTATCACTCTGGGTGGGGTTGTTCACTTTCAACAATTCTTTAAAACGGCTAATGTAATTTTATTATTTTCAGGGAACTATTCAGAATATCGAGGTTTTTCTTTCAAACTTTGAAATCTATATTATTTACATCAGTTTGAAAAATATGTTATTGCCATGAAGAAAAGTATAAATATGCTAAAACAAGTTGCAGAATGGGCTGATATTCAAACACGAATGCATGTACGCATGAGTGTTGGAATTGCCTTCTGCAACGAGTTTTAGACGATATTTTCTCTATTTCAGGCAAGTTTTGTAAAATACTGTTAAAATTCAATGAAAACTTAGGATTATACATCCTAGTGACTTTTGTATTGTATCTTGGCAGTTGGTGTGACTGTTACGAAAGTTGACAGATCACGGAATTCGAATTGTACGTAGAGCGTGGAGTGGAGATCAGATTTAACAGTTTCCTAATATCATGAATGATCCAAAATTAGCAAGAAGGAAAACGATAGTACCTTATTTTTTTATGAAAATGAAACCTTTCCTCTCAACAATTATTTCACCTCCAGATTATCTTATATTGACAATAATTGACGTGTGTTGAAATTTGATAGGATCGAATGTCAGTGCTGACTACCACAAAATGAAAAATGTAACTAGAAACAATGCACTGTTTTTAGTGCTGGAATGAACTCATTACGATACTGAAATAGAGAAATACATATCTCTATTAAATTCAGTTTTTGTTTGAAATAAAACACTTTTTTCAAGAGTGTATGTAGCTAACGAATTCATATTTTATGTAATTTTTTTGTAATACGGTCCTGTTTTTAGTTTGTTTTGTGTCATATTCAAGAGAACTATCATAAGATATGTTCGAAATGAAGTTCTTCTATTTCTCAACAAGATATTATTTATTGCCACACTTCCGCGCAATTTTTTTCTATGCTTTTTCTCAACTGCTCCTGGTGAAGTAATTTCAGTGCTATACACCTTATCTTTCGAATAACCCCACAGAAAGTAATCGAAAGGAGTTGGATCCGGCGACCTTGGTGGCCATGGCACAGGGCCACTATTTCCTATCCGTCTGTCAATTATCAAGTTTGACTTGCATCGGATTTGTATTTTTGAGTTAGTGAGGAAATAAAAACACAATTTCAGATGGGTATAACTCCAAAACCGTTTGGCCGATTATGTCTATAAAGGAACTTAACTGTCGCATTCGAATGCACAACCTACCCTGAAAATTGTAAGTTGCTATCTCTTTACGTTCGAAAGTTCTCGTGGTATCGATGGGACCTTGAATTATTCATCGGTGAGTCGAACCTAATCGTTTATTAGTTGATGGTTAAAATCAATAAACATTTCACCGTGTGTCTTTTTGCGCGTATTTTCTGGGGAACATCGCGTTGTGATTTTGCCCAAATGTCTGTAATTTTCGAATTTTTCGCCGAAAATAGTCTCAAACGATTGGGTACGACTCCCTGATCAAGAATTCGAGGTCAAATTTCATCATATCCAGCTGGCCGGCCGTCCGTTGACATGATAACTTGAGAACGGAAAGAGATAGCGACTTGAAATTTTCAGGGTACGTGGCGCATCCTAATACGACAGACAAGTTCGTTAATGGACATAATCGGCCCAACGGTTTCCGAGTAATAATTTTGTTTTCAACCAATACAAGTCTGATCGAATTGAAACTTGGTGAGTAGTTGTATAATGCAAATCTTAGCACGCTTTTGAGAATCGTATCACTAGAATATTCAAAAACAATTATCAAATGTATTATTTACGTCACCATAAGCTGAGAACGGAAAGAAATCGCGACTTGAAATTTTCGGGTAAGATTGTGCATCAGAATGGGACATTTGAGTTTGTTTATAGGTATAATCGGCCAAACGCCTTTGGAGCTATACCCATCTGAAATTTGGTTCTTATTTCCTCAATTACTCGAAAAATATAAAACCTATACAATTCTAACATGGTTTTCATTTGTAGAATGCCAACGCAAAAATTCTTGCAAAATTTCATTAGTATCGTATAACTCGAAAATTTTTAAAAAATCATTGAAAAAAAATCTTTATATCAGAAACTATTTGTCCGACATCGCTGAAATTGCGAGAGCCTTCAAAACCCAACTCCACTGCCAAGTTCTAAGTTTGCACACGATCGGATCTACATTGTTGGAGATCCGAGCAGCCTTGTGTGAATTCAGTAGCTGGATGGGTTGCAATTTACAGGGTAGGTTGCACGCCCAATGGGAGAGATAAGGTTGTTTTTGGGCATAATCGGTCCATCGGTTTCGGAGTTATACCCACCTGGAATATTATTTCCTCGATAATTCAAAAAATAGTGACTCTATCGAATTGAAGCTTGGAACTAGTGGTAGAATATCGACACAAAGGAGTGCGTACAATTTTGTGAGAACCTTACCCCTAGAAAATTTACCATGGTGAATTCTATTGGACACTCTTAATCGAATTTACCATGGTAAATTTGATAAAGAGTGTCCAATACAGGAGAACGGACAATAGAATTCACCATGGTAAATTTGATTAAGACTGTCGAATACAGGAGAATAGGCAATAGAACATACGCGTAAAAGATCCTGACTTCACGTCAGTGCTTGTTACTCAACTTGTATTGAATTTTTTTTGTGAATTATTGGAAATTAGCACAGTTCACCTCATTGTACGTTCGAGACTATTTTCATGAAAAAATTATTGTATAAAATTAGAGGCCTTTGGGCAAATTTATAGCACTCTGCTATCTAGATCATGCATGCAATAATAATAATACTAATTTTCATAGTTTATTGACTCTTACTGTAAAACATTTCAACAGCACCAGTAAGAAAATTGAATGTACCCATTTTCAGCTTTCTCATATCTTCAGACTTTTCCATATATCTCGTAACACGACCAATGGAAAGTTCTCTTATCGATTCTACATTTCTAGAGAATACTCCCAAAAACCATCCCGTAGATTCCGGCCTTGGACAAGCTCCAACATCATTCGAAATTGCCAGTATCATCCTTTTGAATTTGGCATCTTGATCTCTTGATTTTTCCGAAATGATTCTGGCAGTTTTTTGGTCACGTGCTGAACGTCCATTTATATCCATTTCACCTCGTGCCTTCAACCGTTTTGACTGCGATTTGTAATGAAGAGAGCAATCTGGAAAATTAATAAAGGGTTTTCCAATAAGAGCTATTTTGATATTAAAAAAAAATGCCATTTTTCAATATAAATGATCGGATGTTTATTTCATTATAAAGAAAAAGCTATGCCGTTAATAGTGGAAAATAACATCAGGCAAATGACCACCACGACCACGCTTACAAAACCATATCCTTTTAATGAAATTTTCCATAACCAAATCGCAAAGTGGCTGCCCTATGTCCTCGATAGCCTCACGAAATCCATCTTTGAGGTCTTGAATCGACGCTGGGCTATTGGCGTAGACCTTCTCTTTCACGTAGCCCCAAAGGAAGAAGTCGCAAGGTGTTAAATCACAAGATCTCGGTGGCCAATTGTGATCACCTCTTCGAGAGATAACACGGTCCGGAAACTTTTCCCGTTCCCGCAAAAGATCAATGGTTTCGTTGCTTGTGTGGCACGTAGCGCCGTCTTGTTGGAAATAAACGTTGTCCAGATCAACACTATCCAATTCCGGCCATGAAAAATCATTAATCATCTCTCGATAGCGCAATCCATTCACCGTAACTGCAGCTCCAGTCGCATTTTCGAAAAAGTAAGGTCCAATGACTCCGCCGGACCATAAACCGCACCAAACAGTCACACGTTGAGGATAGAGAGCATTTCAACAACAACTCTTGGGTTTTCCAAGCCCCAGATGCGACAATTTTGGTTGTTGACGAAGCCATCGAGGTGGTAATGGGCCTCATCACTCAAGATGATTTTTCGATTGAATTCCGGATCATTTTCATGCATTTCAACGACCCAATCAGCAAAGACACGACGTTGTTGATAATCGGCCGGCTTGAGTTCTTGTGTTAATTGAACTTCATAAGCCTTAAGACCCATATTTTTATGCAAAATACGGTGTAATGACGAGGAATGGACAAACCTGGGTTCAACTTCAACACTTTCGGCTACAGCAGCAATATTCTCGACTGTTCTTGAGCGACGTGCACGGGTTTTATTCTTCACATAACTAACTTGTCCCAACAGCTCGAATTTTTCCACCAATTTCTTTATTGCGGTCCGACAAGGTGCTTCACGACGACCAAAAAATGTTCCAGTTTTACGAACCGTCTCTGCCAAATTTTCACCATTTTTATAGTGAATTTTAATAATTTCAATGCGTTCTTGAAGCGTGTATCGTCCATTTTTATCAATGGCGTAGTTTCTACTTGTCAAATGTCAAAAAATGACAGCTTCAAAAGTGACATCTACCGAAATAACGGGCTATTCAAAATAACACCTCTTATTGGAAAACCCTTTATAAGACAAATAAAATAAGTTTATCTTATGATCAACATGATATTTTGAATGTAGGAGGGCTAATCTACTCCTATTCAATTATATATTATAGATCACCTCATTGCACAGTGTTCCCAGTGTTCCCCAAAGAGGAAAGTATCATTCAGGGGCAGACACAAACCCAGGGCTTCATGTTTATTACCAATCATCAGTGTGACTTAGCCAAACACTGAATGAAAACTGACGGCGTTCTAGGAAACTTATAACCATCGGTCGAGAACTGGTAGGGAAAGAACTCCACCAGCGCCACCTATAGAGAATCCTTACGAACTCCGACCTTCTGCGATGAAGGAACCCTGAGCGATGTTCATTCTTTTGCCGTAAGAGGGTCAAGGAATGGCGACGCCATCTACCTGTGAATCGACCTTTACGGACTGAAAAGTTTTCATTCAGTGTTTGGCTAAGTCACACTGATGATTGGTAATAACCGTGAAACCCTGGGTTTGTGTCTGCCCCTGAATGATACTTCCCTCTTTGAAGAACACTGAGCAATGATGTGATCTAGCCCGGCGACGCGGAATATTTGTTGCTGGTTAAAAATAAATATTTCACCGTGTGTCTTGTTTTAGTTATTGGCAATTAGCCACAGTTCACCTCATTACAAACAACGTGAGTTATAATAACTCACCACTATTCTTGGAATTATTAACCAGTCGAATATGAAGGTGGTTCTGTGCTTCTGTCACCTGAATAATTTTGACATTTTCAAATTGAGTTGATACCTAATTACCGTGAATTTTTTCCGAAAAAGATAAATTCAGATAGTGAAGATGAATTATTAGGTACACCTCCAGTATTAAGAGTACAACTAATGAAACCATACATAATTTATTTCCCGAAAAATCCCAAAACAATAATTATAAAATTGTATACAAAAATTTTCAAGATTGGTGCAGCAGTAGAAACATTAAGTCATCGTTTACCAATAATGTTCTTTTGGTATATTTTAGTGAACTTAGCACTAAATATAAAGCATCGCCCCCATGGACTTTCTACTCCATGCTAACAAGCTCATTCAACATAAATAATGGAATCAATATAGAGAATTATTTAAGATTACGTGCGTTTCTTAAACATAATAATGAAAAATGACGATACCGTTTTTAATAAATCAACAAGTCCAGAGCGTTCCTGCCAATAGGGTCTTCATAATGGCTTCGTATAATTAATATACCTATGCATATATTTCACAAGTCAAATAAACCCCAGGGGAATCATTGATTTGCCGAGAAAGCCTGTTAAGCCTCTCACAGCCGGCATGAGCAGTTATACATAAATGCCCAGGCCATCTATGAGACAAAACAAGGAATTCAGCCTTTCCCCACCAGTAAAAATTTGAAGCGTGAAATCATATGCCACCATTTAGCTCGATTTTAATCGAGAAACGAGTCCCGCAGAGCTCAGACAGTATCTTCCCATGGCCATGAGCGCAGTTTAGCGTTTTCAAAAATAATAATGAAAGATAGCGATACCGTTGTTAATAAATCAACAAGTCCCCAGCGTTCCTGCCAATAGGGTCTTCATAATGGCTTCGTATAATTAAAATACTTATGCATATATGCAGGAACGCTCTGGATCTGTTGATTTATTAACAACAGTATCGCCTGAATTCCTTGTTTTGTCTCATAGGTGGCGTGGGCGATTATATACAGGGTGTCCCAGAAGTCGACGTCAGGCCGGAAGCGGGTGATATTACAAGTCATAATAGTTATCAGAAAAATATTTAAAAAAAATTAGGTGATGTAATTTCAAAATTATAGGCATTTAAAGAATATCGACGAAATCTATACTTGGTGGAGGTTATTTAATTCCCATTTCTACAAATCTTCATTTTTAGCCAATTTTATTTTTGTTATGTCCTCCTGAATATAATGCGTCTGTAGATATATTATTGCAAAAACTTTATTACTTTTGCCCCTGGTTGGAGCAAAATGTTACTTGTTGCCCCACTAAATATTCAAAGCTCATATTTAGTCAAATTTCAACTGCCTGTACTGAGAAAAAAATGTACTACGCTAAATTTGAAAATTTAAAAAGAAATTTCTACAATAACTCTCGAACCGAATGAGCAGTTGAAATTTTCAGAGTAGGTTAGGGAGATGAATATCTCGGTTGAGTTCTTTATTGGGCATTATAGGCCAATTTCACCATTAAAATCCATCGATATCATTTTCAACTCCAACAAGCTAATACTTTCGGAGATATGATTTTTCTGAATTTCAATAATGAATCGTACGTACTTCTATGTTTTCACAGAATGCTATAATTATTCTATCTAAGCTATATTATATGATCTGTGTTCATACTCTTACATTTCATCCTGTGTAATAGAGAGTCAAATTCATTTCAGCTATTTTAATTTGATTTCTTCCATGCGGCAGTTCTCATTCTCATATTGCTCATTGAATCTTGATAAATAAACTATTATTTGAATTGAATTTCCTTTATGATGCAGTTCTATCATAAGAATACATTTATATACCTAATTCTCAACTCTGAGAAACCAATACTTTCGGAGATATAATTTGTCTGTTTGAACTAGAGCGCCAGAAAGCTCCTGTCCACAGGGCTTGAACCCATTTTTCTCAGTACAGGCAGTTGAAATTGGACGAAATATGAGCTTTGAATATTTAGTGGGGCAAAAAGTAACATTTCGCTCCAAACAGGGGCAAAAGTCATAAAGTTTTGGGCAATAATATACAGACGAATTATTCAAAATGACATAACAAAAACAAAATTGGCAAAAAATTAAGATTTGTAGAAATGGTAATTCCATAACCTTCACAAAGTATGTATAGATTTTGTTCTTTAAATGCCTATAATTTTGAAATTACATTACCTAATATTTTCAAAATTTTTTTCTGATGAGTGATGACTATCAGGACTTGTAATATTTCTCGCTTCCGGCTTGAAGTCAACTCCTGGGACACCCTGTATAATCGACCAAGCCGACTGTGAGAGGCTTAACACGGTTCAGTTTAGTTGAACCCCCTCTGGCTACGCCCTTGTGATAGTGTTTATTTTATCTGATGTTGACTCACTGAATGTCGATATTTCTTCGATAAATGCTAAGTTCGATATCGATTTATCTACTAGAAAATCAGTCCATTTCAGTATATTATTCTTAGAAATTTCAATTTCTTCTGATAATTCCTTGCCCATGTTTTCTAAAGCAGCGAGTGCTTCATGGCTCGGCGAATATCCGAAACTTCTTTTCGCTATCAACAATTTTAGCTGGAAACAGAAAACAGTTTAAGATTTCGGAAAGCCCACTCACTCTCAACAGGGGCTAGAATGATTTATAACAATAATTAAAAAAACTTACGACTGAATAAAACAAAATCCGAGAAATCATTTTAATCGTTGTTTGTTTATTACTCGTGGTTCATGGAGACTGAAGGTTTTGAAATCTTTCTACTGAAATTATGGTCCATAAAGCAAATTGTATGCAATTAATATATTTTGGATCATAAAAAAATCATTTAAATTCATAATTAGAGCAACACCATTTTTGATATCTCGTATTCTGCAACTGAAAATTATGAAGCAGACGTATGTGGTATAGTGGGTTGAAGACCTCCCTACAACGGTGCAGATTCAAATACTTTTTGCCAATTTGGCGTTTTTTAATTAAGGTACATATTTCACTGATTAAAGAAAATTTTGAATGGCAGGCTGCACGCACTACGATATGATCTTCATCTCCACAACGGCAGGTTAGGTCTGATAAATTAGGGCTATATTGAGTATTTATAAATATTTTTTATCTATGGACATATCAGACTTGATAAAAGACTTAATATTATGTCATTGACAATGGGGTCCAATAGAACATACGCGTAAAAGCTCCTTACTTCACGTCAGTACTTGAAAAAATTTTTGTTTTGTAATTTTTTTTTTTAATTTTCCAAGGGTACTCTTCTCACAAAATTTTACACACGTCTTTATGTCGATATTCTACAACTATTTATCCAGCATCAATTCGATCGAATCTATAGTTTTTGAGTTGTCGAGGAAATAATATTCCAGCTGGGTATAACTCCGAAACCGATGGACCGATTATGCTCAAAACAAACTTAACCCTTCCATTCAGATTCGCAACCTACCCTGAAAATTGAAAGTCCCTATCTTCGTTCGTTTGAAATTTATTGAGTCAAAGGTCATCCATCCAGCTACTGAACTAGCACTAGACGGCTTGGATCTCCAAACAATATAGATCCGATCGAGTTCAAACTTGGAACTTGACAGTAGAGTCAGGTTTTGAAAGCTTTCGCAAAATTTCAGCGATGTCGGACGAATAGTTTCCGATATTTAGAATTTTTTTCAAGGATTTTTTAAAACTTTTCTAGTGATATGATCCTCACGAAATTTAGCAAGAATTTTCGCTTTGGCATTCTACCGAGCATTCTACAACTAATAACCATGTTTGAAATTTCCAAATTTCAGATGGGCAAACTCCAAAACCGTTTGGCCGATTATGCCTATAAATAAACTCAAATGTCGATTTAGATGCACAACCTAACATGAAAATTTAAAGTTGCTATCTCTTTCCGTTCTCAGGTTATCGTGACATAAATAATATTTTTTAGTAATTTTTTTTCAAATTATCTGGTTTCTAGATTCTCTCTTTACAAACGTTCATATGTGTGTTTTCCACAATCCACAACTACTCACCAAGTTTCAATTCGATCGGATCTGTATTGGTTGAAAACAAAATGATTACTCGGAAACCATTGGGCCGATTATGCCCATTAACGAACTTGACCGTCGCATTGGGACGAGCCACCTACCCTGAAAATTTTAAGTCGCTATCTTTTTCCGTTCTCAAGATATCGAGGCAACGGTGGACGGCCGGTCGGCCGGAAGAACCAAATTTGTCCCCGAATTCTTCATCAGGTAGTCGAACTCAATCATTTGAGACCATTTTCGCTAAAATATTCGAAAATTACAGACATTTGGGCAAAATGATAACGCGATCTTCCTCAGTAGGTACATAGCAGCTAAAAAATTTTCTTCAAGCATTTTATATTTAAAAAATTGGTTCAAGCCCTGTGGACAGGAGCTTTGGCGCTCTTGTTCAAACTTTGGCACATCATATCTCCGAAAGTATTGGTTTCTCAGAGTTGGGAATGATATCAATGTATTCTTATGATAGAACTGTATCATGAAGGAAATTCAAATAATAGTTTATTTATCTAGATTTAATGAGCAATCTGAGAATGAGAACCCATGGAAGAAATCAAATTAAAATAGCTGAAATGAATTTGACTCTCTCTTATAGAACAGGATGACATGTACGAGTATGAACACAGATCATATAATAATTCATGTATAGAATAATAGCATTCTGTGAAAACATAGAAGTACTATTCATTATCGAAATTTCGAAAAATCATATCTCCGAAAGTATTAGCTTGTTAGAGTTGAAAATGATCAATTGATTTTATGGTGAAATTGCATCTTGAAAAAAATTGAATTTGAAATTTGTATGTTAAAAAATTTTTTTTTTCGTTACTCTGAAACCATCTGGCCTATTTTGCCCAATAACGAACTTAACCGAGATATTTATCTCCCAAACATACTCTGAAAATTTCAACTGACTAGCCGAGAGTTCGAGAGTTATTGTAGAAACAAAATTTGAAAAAAAAAAATAAAAATTTTTTACACTTTACGGCAATCCGATCAATACAAAACTTCGCATGCGTATGAAGGTCATCATTCTACAATTTGATTCTAAATTTCAGATATATCGAGTGATCGGTTTCGGAAATATTCAAAAAAATGTTTTTACTAAAAACTGCAATAACTCCAAAACCGCTTGGTGGATTTTGGCCGTTAACTCTTTCAAGTACGGTGGTTCAAATTTTGAACCACCACTTTTATGTCCGTCGCAGTACGGTGGTGTAAAATTTGAACCACCAGATATCCAGTGATTTATTTAAAACGGACACGGGTTCAGATTGTACACCGCTATTGCAGGCCCTTCATTGGGTTGTATAGAGTCACATGATATCATTTGTTTCAACTGAAATCAGTTACTACATAAAGGAATGGATATTGTACATACCACTCGGTCACGATCAGTTAGCGCGATTTTCTATATACATTTGGAAGTTATTCTTTGGATAGTTTATTCAGAAAAGTAGTGAAATATAATCTACAGGACTTACTGAAGGTGTATGCAGCTATTTGTTCGTGTTTGCTTATCGTCGATAGGTGACTTTTGAATCTTAATTTTAGGTGTTCAAAAATTGTACCACCGTACTTCAACGCAATGAATAGAAGAAGGGAACCTTTATCATTCAATTTGGTCGGCATGTCTGTGAATGAATTTTATGATGAAATTGAGCGAATTGAGAATGATTGTGCTTCGATTCCTCAAACTATAGGCGCTCTCTATTTGACGCTGTATCACTTCCAAACTGATGCGAAATCAGTTTGAACCAGAGAAATAGCCGGAATTTCCCTCTATTTCTCTGGTTTGAACTGATTTCGCATCACTTTGGAAGTGATACAGCGTCAAATAGAAAGCTAGGAATGTTTCGGATTATGACAGCGACTTGGAAGGTGATATGATAGAACTCTTGGAAGATTTTCCACAAAATATATTGCTCTGTAAAAAAAAAATTGAAAATGTGGTGCAGTTCTCATTCTCATGATTGCTCATTTAATCTTGATAAATAAACTATTATTTGAATTGAATTTCCTTTATGATGCAGTTCTATCATATGAATACATTGATATAATTCCCAACTCTGAGAAACCAATACTTTCGGAGATATAATTTGTCTGTTTGAACTAGAGCGCCAGAAAGCTCCTGTCCACAGGGCTTGAACCCATTTTTTTGTTTAATGATATTTTTCAAATCAGTACACTGGTTCAAAAAATAAACCACCCTCTTGTTTATTCTTAATTACCTTCAGATTTTTTTGTGTACCTAATTTAGGTTCAGTGTGATATAACTACCTTATATGCTCAATTAGTTTTCATTTTCATGGAAAAAAATTTCTTTGTACCACTGGGGTTTTGTTTCTACTGGAATTCCTGTACCGGAAAGAGTTAACGAACTCGTCCGAGATATTTGCGTTCCAAACCTATCCTGCAATTTCAATCCTCTATAACTCCTTTCTTTCGAGAGTTATCGTGTTAACGGACGGACGGCCGGACAGAATCGATTTCGTCCACGGATTCTTGATCAGTGAGCCGAACCAAATCGTTTGAGATCATTTTCAGGAGGAACAACAGCGCCAAAAAGGATCCTTCAGAATCCGCTGAAAATGCGCACAATACATACCTTCGAGTACCGAATTGCAGTTCGATCGTGATTTACTTGATATCCCACCTGATAGATCGTTGGACTTCCTCAGAGAATCACAACCTCCCATTCGCTGCAAATTCTCAAAACTCCCACCCTGCAGGCTATATCCCCTGCACTTCATAAGAAATGTTGGCGCACGAATGAGTAAGTTCCACTAGGCGATCGCAACGTGTAGAGTCGTCTGAGTAGTTCTGCGATCGTGCGCGTGATCGTTGTGCGACCTTGTGGAACGCACCCAAGATCTCTTGAGCTGGTCGGAGAGTTGGTCTCACGTTCTGTCTCGAAAAGTGAGCACTTACCTTTCGTGGCAGAACGTTAGACCAATAAACTAACCGAATCTCCAGCTGGTCTAACTTATATCATTTTCCACAAGAAAGACGCAAACTTAGAAGTTCTAGATAAAACGTATTTATTAAATTGGAAAATGGGTGAAAGCTTTACAGGCAATAATTCAGAACCGTATGCACCCCGCCTAATCTAAGAGATGCGGCAACCAGTGCAAGTAGTGATTTAGTGGAAACTAAATGTTGGAGAACACTTCCGGCCAAAAATTTGAAAATTACAGACATTTGGCTAAAAAGTCAAATCATTATTTAATAACCTTGGAATAGAAATATGACATTTCATTGGACAAATGGAGTTAATAATGGTAATATCTCGAGATAGTAGTAAAAAAAAATTTAATCAATTCCTTTTTCAATTCAATACAAAATGTCTTATTCTTTTCGAATAGAAAATGTGAACGAGCCCTTTGAACTCTTAAGCCAACCCTCATATGCAGTGTAAAATTAAGTATGTTCAATAAATTTAACAAAAGATTATTTGAGTGATTTTAAGTTCATATCAACATAACAACATAGCGTCTACAAATACTTCTTTTTCAAAATAAATGGTTTCCCATTTGAAGAATAAATCGTTTATGTTGTTATAAACAATTAAATAAAAAAAAGAAGGAGGTTTAGTTTTTCGCCAATATCTCTATAAGAGATAATTCAAATTTGAAAAAAAAATTCAAGAAGATGAGGAAATTTCCTAGCAAAAAGTGCCAACCCCCGGAACTGTAGGACCAATATTTATAATTTTCCTAGAGGGTTGAAAATACGCCCGAAAACGGGTACTCCGGCTTGCGCAAGCCTCGCCCCCTTCGTACCTTCGATGAATAAATATTATTTAAACTTATTGAATATGAAAATAAAAAATTGTAAAAATTCAGGCGCCTGCAGGATAGATTAGTGAATAATAATCCTTGGTCCAAAAATGTTTATCACGATTTTTCAATCTGTTATTCATTAGTCAATTAAGAATTTTTTCGAGCCCAAACATTAACATTGCAATTACTATAATTGTTAAACTATTAATCTTAGAAATTTTTTCTTTCGTTGACCTATTTTTCAAAAGTCTTAGAATAGACTCCTATTGGAAAATTTTGAAAATTATTAATTTTCATTTCGTTATGAACATTTTGTGTAAGTGAAAAATTATAAAGCTTCATTAAATATTGAAAAAAACATTTTTTTTATGATATTACGATTTGTCCATTTTCTTAAGATCTGAAGCTAATTCAAAATTATTTTTAAAAATGATTATCTCCTATTGTTTAAAAAATTGTATAAACCAATTCGTTGTTTATGAGATAATTTAAAATTTTCTTTTGAAAACAATTGAAGCTTTATAATTTTTCACTTAAGAATATATTGTTAATAACAAAACGAAAATTAACAATTTTTCAAATTTTCCAACGGGAGTCTATTCCAAGACCTTCGGAAAATAGCTTCACGAAAGGAGAAAATTCTCAGATTAATAGTTTAACAATTATCGCACTTGCAATGTTAATGTTCGTGCTACAAAAAACTGTTAATTAACAAATGAATAACTAATTAAAAAATCACGATAAACATTTTTGGATCACGGATAATTGTTCACTGATCTATTCTTCAGGCGCATGAATTTTTTCAATAAATTTTCAAATAAATAAGTTTAAACAATATTTATTTATCAAAGGTACGAAGGGAACGAGGCTTGCGCAAGCCGGAGTACCCGTTTTCGGGCGTATATTCAACCCTCTAGGAAAATTATAAATATTGGTCCTACAGTTCCAGAAGTTGGGACCTTTTGCTAGGAAATTTCCTCCTCTTCTTGAATCTTTTTTCAAATTTGAATTATCTCTTAGGCTGGTTTTCCTGTCACGCTGACGGTCGGCGCTGACAGTCAGCGCTGATCGGTCAGCTTGGATCCTTCTAGCATCACGCTGATCACATTGAGAAATAGAAGGATGCTATTGTCTCTGGCTCACTGAATGTGGAGGCTTGTCGGCGCCAGCTAGTCAGCGGCGCCGACACGCCGGCGCGTACGTGCGCGTATATAGCTCAGCGCTGACGGCCGTCAGCGCTGCGTGACTCGAAAACGCTACCTATAGCTACATACATATTGACCCATCAGCGCCGACCGTCAGCGTGACAGGAAAACCAGCCTTATAGTTCTTGAGATATTGGTGAAAAACCAAACCACCTTCTTTTTTTCACTTAATTGCTTATAACTATTGCGAGTGGCCTCAGCATTTTCTCAAAAACTATCTACATGCCATTCCGAATCGAATGACACCTCAATCATAATTTTCGGAGAATAAGCAAAAATTTTGACCTAAAAAGCACTTTTTGAATAGACTATAAGTGGATTTCTCGAAAACGATGTAAGTGCAAACCCATTTTTATATGAAATGTTCGTCTTAAAAACACTGAAAGAATCTTCCGTTAAATTTATTATACATTCTCAATTAACACCCTGTATATCTCAACTATTTTTCGAACGTACATTTTCCGCCCTTTTTTCAAATCAACTACTATTTGAATGAATTGTACATCGATTCCAATTTATCATCGTAATCTCGTAGTTGTTTATCGATGCAGTCGGATGCGGTGTTTCTGGCTGTCAAAAAGTCCGTATGTGCCCTGCTGTGTGCTCTCACGGATTCCATTAGGAACTCCTTAAGCGGAATTATCTTAGCCCCTATTGTTTTCTTGTAACAGCTGAACATTGTCCAACTTCCCTTCCTACTACACTCGAAGAAATCATTCATGATATCCTGACCCTTCTGTTCCAGTCCGAAAGCGTCTTCTACGATTTTGTTCGCGATAACCGATGTTTGGTCGGTGACCAGCGATTGGCATCCTGTTAAACCGGCATCCGCCTCTTCTTTCAATTTTGGAATCGACTTCAAGAATGTCCTGGATTTGAAGTCCTTTCTCGAGCATGAATGTTCTGTGGAATAAATATTCATTTTATTGAAATCATTTAAAAATCTGATAAGGAGAACGTTTGTGGGTACATAATGACTGATTGATCGGAGAAATAAAGAAAAAATGGCCCCACATGTCAAATAAAAAACCAATGCAAGCTAATGCACCATATAACAAGTCTATGGCTACAATGGTAAAATTGCATCAATTGCACTTCGAATTGCTACCCCACCCCCTTGTTTGCCAGATTTTGCCCACAGCGACTATTGGCTGTTCGCAGAGTCATCGCCGAAACTGGGACCTATTTTGCGAGCAAAGATCAAACATTCTACAGGGTGTCCCAAAAATACCACGCGAAAGTGACACTGGAGATAGATTGGCATTAGGTTTATCAGATAGCATCAACATGACCTCAGTAAAAGTCCGCTGGTTTTCGAGATATCACCACTGTTGCGTCCCATGACTTCACATGTTGGGAAGCGCTCATTTGTATTTCTAAACAAAGCAGCTCGCTTGTAAAACTTAAATGTTTTGGGTTAACTGGTTTATTTTTGCATGGGTGGTCTCACCCTTGAAATTAATATTTTCCACGAAAAGATAATTGCAAGTAAAATATCTTGTAATACTTCAAACCTTGTAGAAGTATTTATGACCTATTTCCTGTGAAATATTGATAAAATGCATACAACAACTAACACATTGCCAGAGCTGTGAGTCCTTTGTCTAGATTCTAACCCATACAAAAATCTAGAATTTTCCGATTAGATCGCCACGGCGTTGGCTATAAACTAAATCGAGGGCGTAGATTCCGAATCTGTAATTAGTTTTTCCGTATCTCGATTAATTTTGGTAATATGGCGAAAAATCCGACTGATTAGTCCATTTTCCGGAGGTAGAGCCCGAAATTGCGACTTTTTTCGTCATTGCTCCGAAACTAATCGAGATACGGAAAACCTAATTACAGATTCGTGATCTGCGTGCCCGATTTAGTGAATAACCAAAGCCGCGTCGACCTAATCGAAAATTGTAGATTTTTGTATGTGTTGGATACTAGAGAAATCTTTTTGGCGTTTGACGGATTCGCTCATTACCTAATATTTTCCGAACGGATAGAGATACAGAAAAAATAGATGCATAAATCTAAACGTCGACCACCGACCAATAATCGGGGAAAATTTGGTTATTGAAATGTGAAAATCATAGATTTGGGACGGGAAAGAAGAATTTTCCTCCGATTCCGGGTCAAAAATATTTCCAAGTGCCGACCCAAAAATTTTTTTTCATGGTATATCGATACGGAGCTCGTGTCTAATTAAATCGAGGTCGCTGATCACGAATATGCAATTAGTTTTTCCCTAAGTGGCGTACTTTGGGAAAATTTTCACTTAAAGTGATAAAATTGACGAAAATAGGTCAATTTTCGATCTTTCCACCACCCAAAAAAATCGGAGTAGGGTGTTGCTGATTTTTTACGTCATATTTGGATCCTTTATCTATCGAATCATCCGAACAATAAATGTCCAGGTCGTACGCTTCGGAAATTATGATTTTTTTCCCGAGGGTCTATTTTTCGGAAAATTCTTTCCGCGATATTTTCTCAGAAAATTTTTGTAATAAATATCTGATGGTAAATTCGGAATCTACGGCCCCGAATCTATAAGAATAAGTACCCGTTTCATAGTTTTGCGTCAAAAAATTTTTCTCGAAAAATGGGATTTATTTAAGGCTACTTGTATTAAAAAATTGCCAAAATTCGACCGGTCTCCGATTTCGATGCAAATTACGTCATTTAATAATTCGGGGCCGTAGATTACGAATATATGATCGGATTTTTCATTAGAGAATTTTCCGCGGAAATACCGCGTAATGAGTTTTCCGAAAAACAGACCTTTGGGAAAAAAATCATAATTTCCGAATAGTACGGCCTGGACATTTTCTGATTGGAGTATTCAGTAGATAAAGGATCCATATATGACGGCAAAAATCAACAACACCTTACTCCGATTTTTTTGGGCGGTGTGAACTTCCAAAATTGACCTATTTTCGTCCATTTTTTCACTCTAAGTGAAAATTTTCATAAAGTACGCCACTTAGGGAAAAACTAATTGCATATTCGTGATCAGCGACCTCGATTTAATTAGACACGAGCTCCGTATCGATATAACATGAAAACTGGAGATTTTTAAAAAATACACAAAAGTGGTGATATCTCGAAAACCAGCGGACTTTTACTGAGGTCATGTTGATGCTATCTGATAGACCTAATGCCAATCTATCTCCAGTGTCACTTTCGCGTGGTATTTTTAGGACACCCTGTATATACATGGTATGGAAATGTTGGAGAAACGTTTTAACGATTGTATAACCTGAGGTGGGAATTATGTCGATGAATACAAAATTGGGTCAAGCCCTGTGGACAGGAGCTTTGGCGCTCTTGTTCAAACTTTGACAAATCCTATCTCCGAAATTATTGGTCTCTGGGAATGATATAAATGGACTCTTACGATAGACCTGCATCATGAAATAAATTAAATTCAAACACACCGATTCTCCCCAATAAGGAACTTATCCAGGATATTCATTCCGCAAATCTACTATGAAAATTATATTATATCAATTAAAACGACAATATTGCAGTTTTGTTTTTACTGGAGATATTCTGAACCCAATTTGATTATGTATCTTACCAAAGAATATATTTCCATCATCATATGGATTATCCACGGGTATTATATTATCCCCTTAAAAGTAAAATATCATATCATCCCCATAATCTACGATAGCTGAGGTTATTTCATTGGTCATTTTGCATTCAATCATACTTCATTTTATAGAACAGGAAGGGTATTTCATATCAAGAATATCGAACCAGAAATATAATTTTGACATTTATCTCTCATAGGGAAATAAGATGACATGTAAGAACACAGATCATATAATAGTTCATAGATAGAAAAATTAAGTACAGCATTCTGTGAAAACACAGAATTAAGATTCATTATTGAAATTTCGAAAAATCATATCTCCGAAAGTGTTGAAATTGATATCAATGGATTTTTATGGAGAAACTGCATCATAAAAAAAATAAAATTTAAAATTTGTAATGTAAAAAAAATTATTTTTTCGTTACTCTGAATCCATCAGGCCGATTTCGCCCAATAACCAAGATATTTATCTCCCAAACCTACTCTGAAAATTTCAACTGCCTAGCTCATTCTGTTCGATAGTTATTGTAGAAACAAATTTTAAAAATATTAAAATTTCTTTTTAACACTTTACGGAAGCCCGATCAATACAACACTTCGCAAGCATATAAAGCTAGTTATTTTACAATTTGATGCTAAATGTCAGATAGATCGAGTAATCGGTTTCGGAAATATTCATAAAAAATGTTTTTACTAAAAACGGCCATAACTCCGAAACTGCTGATGGATTTTGCCCGTTAACGAACTGATCCGAGATATTTACACTCCTTCGTTCGAGAGTTATCGTGTTAACGGCCGGACGGAACGGGCAGACATAATCGATTTCGACCACGGATTCTTGATCAGTGAGTCGAACCAAATCATTTAAGACCATTTTCAGCCAAAAATTCGAAAATTACAGACATTTGGGCAAATTGATAAGCACTCTGTTCCTAGGAACAAGAGCGCCAAAAACGAATGCTGGGAAAATATTGTGTTTTTTGATCACATGTAAAATTGCATCATTTTTTTGGAGTCATACCCATCTGAAATTTGGTTGTTATTTCCTCAATAACTCGGAAAATATGAAACCGATCCAATTCGAACATGGTTATTAGTTGTAGAATTCCAACGCGAATGTTCTTGCTCAATTTCGTGGGGATCGTATCACTAGAAATTTTTTCAAAAATCATTGAAAATCATTAAAAAAAAATCTATATATCAGAAAGTGTTCTTTAATTATTTCATCGTTGATGTTGTTTCGTTATTGTTTGTTAGGCAACATTGTTCGATTGATTGCTTCTGACAAATCTGTGTGTTTAACGCAGAAGCAAATCACAAAATAATAATTATTTCATTTTAAAGATATTTCTCAGAGATTGGGAGAGAAAACCCAGAAAGAAACGATATAATAATGAATATACCTGCCACAGTATCCTTCAATGATTACTTAGTGAATAAGAGAGCCAAAGCTCCTGTCCACAGGGCTCTCCCACAAGTTTTTGGTCATACGATCCTTTCGCTCAATCGGTTCCTAATATTAAATTCATGATTCTGAAACTCATAATCAAGTCTCCCAGTAAACGACGCTCGTGGAAAGTTCTTAATGCAAGGATTTGCAGTCTTTCCTCGTAACTTGGGCATGTTGAACCGTAAGGTATACTACAGCCACATTTTTACACACACAAACTACCGAGTTCCAATTTGAGCAGATCAATATTTTTCGAGTTATTGGGAAAAGATGGCTAAACTTCCGAAACCACTCGTTGAACTTTGACCATCAACGAACTTTACCGAGATATTAATGTAAATGTCAACTCTTTAATTCGGTAATTCGTTCGAGAGTTATCGCATCTATGCGACAGAATTAAGTTTGACCTCAGATTCATCGTTGAGTCAAAACTAAACGTTTGCAGACTTTTACAGATATTTTGTCAAATTGATAGGATCTGTTCAGGGGAATAAGCGTGTCAAAAAAAAAAATAGCGGGCGTATTCATCTTGATTAATACAATAGATATATGTTATTATTTTTCCAAGATTTCTATACAGGCTGTCCCAGATTTAGTGGTCAATAATTCACCACCGTATTCTACGATCAAAAATATTGGGAGAAGTCCTAATTTTTTTTTTTAAGTGGGAAAGCTCTGTGGACAGGAGTTTTGGCAATCTTGTTCAAACTTTGACGAAACACAACTCCGAAAGTATTTGTTTCTCTGAGCTGGGAATGATATCAATGCATTCTTGTGATAGTATGGAATCATGAAATAAATTAAATTAAAAAAGTATCATTTAAGAAAATTGGTTCAAGCACTGACGTGAAGTCAGAAGCTTTTGCGCGTATGTTCTATTGTTCATTCTTCTGTATTGGACACCCTTAATCGAATTTACCATGGTAAATTATGTTGTCCATTCTCCTGTATTGGACACTTAATTCGAATTTACCATGGTAAATGGAGAATGGACAACATAATTTACCATGGTAAATTCGATTAAGGGTGTCCAATACAGAAGAATGGACAATAGAACATACGCGCAAAAGCTTCTGACTTCACGTCAGTGCTTGAACCAATTTTTTTTTCGTAATTTTTTTGAAATTTTCTAGGGGTACGGTTCTTAAATTTTTTTTTTTTCGTAATTTTTTTCAAATTTTCTAGGGGTACGGTTCTTACAAAATTTCAAACACGTCTTTATGTTGATTTTCTACTACTACTTACCAAGCTTCAATTCGATCGAATATTTATTTTTTGCGTTATCAAGGAAATAATATTCCAGGTGAGTATAACTCGGAAACCGTTCGACCGATTATGCCCAAAAACGAACTCAACTCTCCCTTTTGGATACGTAACCTACCCTGGAAATTGCAAGTCCCTATCTCCTTTCGTTCGAAAGTTATCGAGGCAACGGTCACCCATCTACTGAATTCACACAAGAATGCTCGAATCACCAACAATATTTAACCGATCGTATTAAAACTTGAAACTTGGTAGTAGAGTTAGGTTATGAAGGCTCTTGAAAAATTTCAGCAATTTCAAACGATTAGTTACTGATATATAGATTTTTTTTTTTTTTTTTTCAATGATTTATTATAAATTTTCTACAAATGCTATCCTCACAAAATTTTGCAAACATTTCCGCGTTGCCATTCTACAACTAATGACCATGTTTGAATTCAATCGGTTCATTAGTTTTTGAGTTAATGAGGAACAAAAAACCACCAAATTTCAAAAAATTTCAGATGGCTATAACTCCAAAACTGTTTGGCCGATTATGCTCATCAACGAACTGAAATGTCGCGTTCTGGTGCACATCCTAACCTGAAAACTTCAAGCCGCTATCTCATTCGGTTCTCAAGTTATCATGACGACAAAAATATTTTTTAATAATTTTTTTAAAATTTTCTAGCCACACGACCCGCACAAAATTTCACCAACGTGCTTAGATTCATATTCTACAACTACCCACCAAGTTTCAATTCGATCGGATTCATATTGGTTGAAAACAAAATAATTACTCGGAAACCACTGGGCCGATTATGCCCATTAACGAACTTGTCCGTCCTATTGGGATGCGCCACCTACCCTGAAAATTTCAAGTCGCTAGCTCTTTTCGTTCTCAAGTTATCGTGGCAACGGCCGGCCGGACGGCCGGACGGCCGGACGGACAGAATCAAATTTGACCTCGAATTCTTCATTGGGGAGTCAAACTTAATCGTTTGAGACCATTTTTTTCAAAAAATTCGAAAGTTACAGACATTTGGGCAAAACTATAACGCGATGTTCCCCAGAACATACGCGCAAAAACAAGAGTTCCAAAAATTATTAATACCCAACCACCAGACCGGTTCTACACAATAACGAAACTATCCGAGATATTCATTCCTCAAATCTACTCTGAAAATTATATTATGTCATATGAAACTTTGCTAGTTTTGTTTTTACTGGATATATTCAATTTGATTAACTTACCAAAGTATATATTTCCATCATCATCTGGATTATCCAAGGGCATTATATTATCACCCAAATAGTATAATATCATTTAATCCTCATAATTCTACGATAGCTTACGTTATTTCATTGGTCATTTAGTTTTAAACGTACTTTTCTTTGTAGAACAGGAGGGGTATTTTATATCATAGTTTTACTTTCGATTGCAAACACAAGCTTATTGTTTACGTCTGCATTTTGCATTACTTTCATTTGTGGTTGTTTGCTACCAGAAACAACCTGGTTGCTATCTGTTTGCGTCAAACAAGCAAACATTCTCGGACATATGTTTGCTGTCATTTGCACGTTGTGACTGGAGGGAATTGGGTTAAGTTACTAATTTATGAAGTTTCCTTAGTTTGGTTTCTTCTATCCCCTCTTTTCACAATATCGAGCGAATTGTCACCCCTTTGCATCTTATCTTTATATGACGGCCCAATTTTGGCTACAAGTGTTTCAAAACTATCAGGAGTCATTCGGAAAAATTTAGTAAATGAAATAGCCAGTTTTATTTATGAAACAAATCTAATTAAATCACTCCAGATAGAACTCAAACCAAAATACTTATGTAGGAAATCTGAAATAGTGTTACTAACGAATAACTACCTGTACATTAATTCCTTCTAAATAATTGGATAGACCTAAAATAGGTCAACCTTTCTCCGCTCCGCATCAGAAGTGAACATCTTTTTTTCGCCGGAGGTTCATAATTATTGTCCAAAATATAACTCAATAATATAAGTGCATCTTCCAAAATTAGGGAATGCCTCGTAAATTATGCTCGACTTCCTTGCACTATTAATTTCCGACTCACTGACCAAAAAAAAACTCTACCTATGAACTTAGCGAAGCCAAATTTTAAATTTTTTACATGCATACATCAACCAAACTCCAGAAATACACTTTCAATTCCGTTTGACATTGAAGACGTTTATCTTTCAAACTGGACCAAACGACAAAATAAAAAAATTACAGCATTCTGTGAAAACATAGAAGAACGATTTATTATTGAGATTTTGAAAAATCATTTCTCCGAAAGTATCAGCTTGTTAGGGTTAAACATGATATCAATGAATTCTTATGGTGGAACTGCATCTCAAAAAAATATTGAATTTGCAATTTTTAATGTAGATAAAATTTTTTGTTTCTGTTCCGAGTAAAAAAGGGGGCCAAAAATGCTTCGCGGTAGAGTTACAGCCCTTCAAAAGTAACACCGTTAAGATGGATTTTATTTTTAATTTCTTCGGAATTATCGGATTGAAAAACATTAGATTTGCTATGACTCTTGGGAGCTCAAATTCCAATTTTGAGGCAATATGTAGAAAACCCAATATTTTGTACTGAAAAAAATTGGTTCAAGCCCTTTGGACAGGAGTTTTGGCGCTCTTGTTCAGACTTTGACAATATTTGTTGTTATTTATCAAGATTAAATGAGCAATTTGAGAGTGAGAACTGCACCATGGAAGAAATCAAATTAAAATAGCTGAAATGAATTTGACTCTCTCTTATAGAACAGGATGACATGTAAGAGTATGAACACAGATCATATAATAATTCATAGATAGAATAATATAGCATTCTGTGAAAACAGAAGTACGATTCATTATTGAAATTTCGAAAAATCATATCTCCGAAAGTATTAACTTGTTAGAGTTGAAAATGATATCAATGAATTTTTATGGAAAAACTGCATCTTAAAAAAAATTAGTTTGAAATTTGTAAGTTAAAAATTTTTTTTTTTTCTTTACTCCGAAATCATCTGGCCACTTTTTCCCGATAACGAATTCAGCCGAGATATTTATCTCCCAAACCTACTCTGAAAATTTTAACTGCCTAGCTCATTAAGTTCGAGAGTTATTGTAAAAAAAAAATTTCAAAATAGAAATATTTTTTTTGACCCTTTACAGCAATCCGATCAATAGGAAACTTTGCATGCGTATAAAGGTCTTCATTCTACAATTTGATGCTAAATTTCAGATAGATCGAGTAATAGGTGTCGGAAATATTCATAAAAAAATGTTTTTAATAAAGAGGGCCATAACTGCGAAACCGCTTTGTGGATTTCGCCCCTTAACGAACTCTTCTGAGATATTTACACTTCAAACCTACCCTGCAAATTTCAATCCTTTATCTCCTTTCGTTCGAGAGGTATCGTGTTAACGGACGGGTGGCGGGCCGGCCGGCCGGAGAGAATCGATTTCGACCTCAGATTCTTGATCAGTGAGTCGAACCAAATCGTTTGAGACCATTTTGAGCTAAAAATTCGAAAACTACAGACATTTGCGCAAATTGATAAGCACTCTGTCCCGAGGAACAAGAGCGCCAAAAAGATACTCTTTTCTGTTTTCGATCGAATGCACTGTTTTCGAGAAAAACGGATTTGAGAACTTCTCATCATCGAACAGTATTAAAATTCAGACTAAGGTTAACTCTAGCTAATTCCTATATTCATCGATTTTAACCATCAACAAATATATTTCGCTCAGTGTTCCCCCAAAGAGAAAAGCGTCATTCACGGCAGATACGTACCGGTTTCATGCTTGTTAACAATCATCAGCATAACTTAGCACAATGAATGACAATCTAAGAAGCAATGGGGTCATATAGGTAGTCGGTACTGCAATCCCTGACTCCCTATTGGCATCACAGAGGGTTGGAGTTCGTAAGAATTTCCCTAGGAGACGCTGGTAAGATTTTTGTACCCAATAGTTCGCAAAAATAGGGCGTAAGTTTCCTACAGCTCCTTTGTTTGTCACTCAGTGTGGTAAGTTACGCTGATGCTTGGTAACAATCATTAAACCGGTACGTATCTGCCCTCAATGACCATTTCCTCTTTGAGGGAACACTTAGGGTGGCCTTATACGACCAGAATGTCTCTCTGAATATTAATATTCTTGATTCATAATCTGAATTCTGGAAACTTGCAAAATCTAGAAATTAATACTCTGAAAAAATCAGAATGTTTGAGGAGAATAGTAAATTAGTATGCAATTCCGTATTTTTTTGGCGCTCTAGTTCCTCGGAACTGAGTGCTTATCAATTTGCCCAAATGTCTGTAATTTTCGAATTTTTCGATGAAAATGGTCTTAAACGATTTGGTTCGACTCACTGATCAAGAATCCGTGGTCGAAATTCATTCTGTCCGGGCGTCCGGCCGTAGGCACGATAACTCTCGGACGGAATGAGCTAGAGAGTTGAAATTTTCAGAGTAGGTTTGGGGGATGAATACCTCAGCTAAGTTCGTTATTGGGCAAAATCGGACAGATTTTTTCGGAGTAACAAAAAAAAATTTTTTTTTTCACGAAACAATTTCCAAATTATTTTTTTTTTAATGATCCGTTTTATCATAAGAATCCATTCATATCATTTTTAACTCTAACAAGCTAATACTTTCGGAGATATGATTTTTCAAAATTTCAATGTAAATCGTATTTCTACGTTTTCACAGAATGATAGAATTATTATGTGGGTATTCTATGAATTGTTATAATGTCAACTCATTCTCCTGAGACATGACGTTATTTCATTCGAGCAATCGTATAAATATGAGAATGATAATATAATATCATACTTTTTATTGGTTGATATTTTCATGCCGATGGTCAATCCATATGATGATGGGAATGGTAATGGTAAGTTAATAATATTGAGTTCAGAATATCTCCACTTAAAACAAAACTGGAATATTGTAGATTTGAGGAAAGATATATATTATCGTTCATCATAGAATTGAGGAATGAATATCTCGGATGAGTTCGTTGTTGGGTAGAATTCGTCTATTGGTTTTGGGTTGATAATTTTTGGCACTCTTGTTGAATTTAAATTCTTCTATGATGTTTGAATTCAATTTCTGCTAAGATGAAGTTCTAAATGTCAATAATGAATCGTACTTCTATGTTTTCACTGAATGATATAATTATTCTATCTAAGCTTTATTATATGATCTGTGTTCATACTCGTACATTTCATCCTGTTTTATAAGAGAGAGTCAAATTCATTTCAGCTATTTTAATTTGGTTTCTTCCATGGTGCAGTTCTCATTCTCAGATTGCTCATTTAATCTAGATAAATGAACTATTATTTGAATTGAATTTCCTTTATGATGCAGTTCTATCATAAGAATAAATTGATATAATTCTCAACTCTGAGAAACCAATACTTTCGGAGATTTAATTTGTCTGTTTGAACTATAGCGCCAGAAAGCTCCTGTCCACAGGGCTTGAACCCATTTTTAATTAATGATTTGAATTAAGAGTATGAATTCAGAGAGACATTCCGGCTGTATGAGGCCGGCCTTAGGTTTTGAAGCAATATCGGATTGAAAGAATTTCAATGTTTTTTACGCCCATGTTCTGGGGAACATCACATTATCATTTTGCCCAAATATCTGTAATTTTCTAATTTTCTGCCGAAAATTCTGCGGGAAAAGATAGTGACTTGAAATTTTCAAATACGACGGACAAGTTCGATAATGGGCATAATCGGCCTAACGGTTTTTGAGTGATAATTTTGTCAACCAATAAAGATACAATCGAAATGAAACTTTGTAGCTAGATGTAGAATACTGACACAAAGAAGATTGTGGAATTTTGTGAGAATCGTAACACTAGAAAATTTTTTAAAAATCATTAAAAAATAAAATTCATGTCACGATAAAGACTTGAGAAAGAAAAGATATAGGGAATTGCAATTTTTAGGGTAGGTTGAGCATCTGAATGTGACATTTGATTTTGTTTATAGGTATAATCGGACAAACGGTTTTGAAGTTATACTCATCTGAAATTTGGTTGTTATTACCTCAATAACTCAAAGAATACGAATCTGATTCAATTCAAACATGGTAATTAGTTGCAGAATACCAGCTCAAAAATTCTCGCAAAATTTCGTGAGGATCGTATTACTGGAAAATAAAAAAAAATCATTATACCTAATCTACATATCCGAAACTCTTCGTCCGACACCGCAGAAATTTTGCGAGAGACTTCAAAACCTAACTCTTCTGCCAAGTTCCAAGTTTGAACACGGATCTATATTATTGGAGATCCGAGTAGCCTTAGGTGAATTCAGTAGCTGGATGGGTGACCGTTGCCTTGATAACTTTCGACCGAAAAGAGATAGGGACTTGAAATAATAATAATTATTCTACCTATGAATTATTATATGATCTGTGTTTATACATATCATTTAAGTTCCTATAAGAGACATGACATGTCAAATTAATTTCAGCAATCGTAGAATTATGAGGACTATAATATGATATCATACTCTTAGGGTGATATTTTAATGCCCATGGTTAATCCATATGATGATGGGAATGTTAATGGTAAGTTAATAATATTGAGTTCAAAATATCTCCAGTAAAAACAAATCTGGAATATTGGCTAAGTTTCAATTGATATAATATAATTTTCAGAGTGGATTTGAGGAATGAATATCTCGTTCATCATAGATTTGAGGAATGCATATATCTCCGATAAGTTCGTTGTTGTGTAGAATTGGTGTTGGTTTCGGACTAATAATTTTTGGCACTCTTTTTGAATTTAAATTCTTTTATGATGTTTGAATTTAATTTCAGTTATGATGAAGTTCTATCATAAGATAATAATACATTTATATAATTCCCAACTCTTACCAATACTTTCGGAGATATGATTTGTCATTTATCAATGTTGTATGGATTTCAGTTCGAATTATATCATAAATGAATTGCATTTTCCTAGCTCCGATCACAAAGTTGGTATACAGGGTGAGTCTTTGACCACTGCATTAATTTTAACCGAAGATTCCTCTCATCAAATGAAACACTTTTTTCATTTACCATTTTTCCAGATTCGGCTCAGGTAAAAAGTTACATGCGTTTAAAAATTTCACAATGTGCTAATACACTCCCGCATATAAATTATTTATGACATTGTTAGTGGACGAGAATAAGGCATTGTAACGTGGTTTACAGCTTGATAAGGGATTCCAACGCTCAGGGACGGATCCATAAAAGTAGTGAAATTTCTGGAGTTTTCCATTTTAAAACATTCAATGAAGAATATCTCGAAAACGGTGCGTTTAAGGAGAAATGATGAAGAATAATATAATGTTCTAAAACGATGGAATATTCTTGAAATGACTCAAGAAAAACTTTATATGCTTTCTTTATGCTAATTTCGTTGAATTTTGTGAATCCACGAGTCCATAACTAGAAAACCAGTAAAAGTAGAAAATAACTAATATTTGGAAAATATGTATCATAGTTATAGGAAACTTTACGCCAACATTCATTTTATTCGAAAGAAGGATGTCAAAACTACAAAATAAAAACTGATTTTTTTTCAAAATTTCAACAGCCTGTATCTTTTTAGCTGAGCTGAATTTGGAAAAATGTTAAATGAAAAAAGTGTTTCATTTGATGAGAGGAATCTTTGGTTAAAATTAATGCAGTGGTCAAAAACTCACCCCGTATATCTGTATGTTACTCACTGAGTTCGAAGTTTTCCTGTTTCAAAGTAATAAGTTCCCTCGCTTTTGATATCATAATCTCAATATCCTTTTGAACTGCATTCTCGGATTCTCTTGCTTCAACGGAAACTACATCTCGAATCAAACCGCAGAGCTCTCTGCCTGTATCTATTAGATTTCTTTGTTGAACTTTCGAAGGCAATTCGTCCTCTCGTATTTCTGACTCTGTGTAGTTTTCTCCCTGAAAAGTACGGAATAAAAGGCATCTTACGACGAATTTTCTTAAGAATCACTTCAATATACTCACTCCAGCGTGCAAGAAAAAAACTGAACATAGGATAAAAGGAACGTAGGAATGCATTTTGTTTACTGAGAGTTTTAGTTTGTTGAATATCAGTATCGAATAAATGTGCTGATTCGATTGAAGCACTGACGTATCTGATTTATTTTGGTTTACGATGATTATTATGATGGTATACAACAACAATCTTGTTTATTTTCCAGGTGTTATATTTTTCTTCATACCTTTCACGATTTATTTCGGGAATTCCGACGAAAATTTGAATGGTGAAAATTCTGGTGAACTAAACCAAATTTAATTAAAAGTACTCACTTTTCATGTAATGATCATTATATTTCGCAGATTTTTAACAGCGTGCACAAATTTATGGTTATTAGAAAACAGCTAATGAATGACATTTTTAAATTTAAATTTCTACAAAATGTATGTACCTACCAGGATAATATTATTAATCAGAACATTTTTTGCGCGTATGTTCTGGGGAACATCGCGTTATAGTTTTGCCCAAATGTCTGTAACTTTCGAATTTTTTGACGAAAATGGTCTCAAACGATTTAGTTCGACTCCCCAATGAAGAATTCGAGGTCAAATTTGATTCTGTCCGTCCGGCCGTCCGGCTGTCCGGCCGGCCGTTGCCACGATAACTTTAGAACGAAAAGAGCTAGCGACTTGAAATTTTCAGGGTGGGTGGCGCATCTCAATACGACGGACAAGTTTGTTAATGGACATAATCGGCTCAGTGGTTTCCGAGTAATAATTTTGTTTTCAACCAATATGAATCCGATCGAATTGAAACTTAGTGAGTAGTTGTAGAATATGAACCTAAGCACCTTTGTGAAATTTTGTGCGAATCGTATGGCTAGAAAATTTTAAAAAAATTATTAAAAAATATTTTTGTTGTCACGACAACTTGAGAACGGAAAGAGATAGCGGCTTGAAGTTTTCAGGTTAGGATGTGCACCAGAACGTGACATTTCAGTTCGTTTATGAGCATAATCGACCAAACGGTTTTAGAGTTATAGCCATCTGAAATTTGGTTGTTTTTTGTTCCTCATTAACTCGAAAAATACTAAACCGATTGGATTCAAACATGGTAGTTAGTTGTAGAATGCCAACGCGAAAATTCTTGCAAAATTTTGTGAGGATAGTATTTGTAAAAAATCATTGAAAATTGAAAAAAAAATTCTATATATCAGTAACTATTCGTTTGAAATTGCTGAAATTTTGCAAGAGCCTTCATAACCTAACTCTACTGCCAAGTTTCAAGTTTTAACACGATCGGTTGAATATTGTTGGAGATTCGAGCATTCTTGTGTGAGTTCAGTAGATGGGTGACCGTTGCCTCCATAACTTTCGAACGAAAGGAGATAGGGACTTGCAATTTTCAGGGTAGGTTGCGTATCCGAAAGGGAGTGTTGAGTTCGTTTTTGAGCATAATCGGTCTAACGATTTCCGAGTTATACCCACCTGGAATATTATTTCCTTGATAACTCAAAAAATAAATATTCGATCGAATTGAAGCTTGGTAACTAGTACTGGAAAATCATCATAAAGACGTGTTAAAATTTTGTAAGAACTGTACCCCTAGAAAATTTGAAAAAAATTACGAAAAAAAAAATTTCAAGAACCGCACCCCTAGAAAATTTCAAAAAAATCACGAAAAAAAAATTGGTTTAAGCACTGACGTGAAGTCAGAAGCTTTTGCGCGTATGTTCTATTGTTCATTCTTCTGTATTGGACACCCTTAATCGAATTTACCCTGGTAAATTATGTTGTCCATTCTCCTGTATTGGACACTTAATTCGAATTTACCATGGTAAATTCGAATTGAGAGTGTCCAATACAGGAGAATGGACAACATAACACTGATCAAGAATCCGTAGTCGAAATCGATTCTGTCCGGCCGTTAACACGATAACTCTCGAACGGAATGAGCTAGACAGTTGGAACTTTCATAGTAGGTTTGGGCATAGCCTCCTCTATCTATCTATATTAGATAGAGGAGGCTATGGTGTGGGATATCTCGGCTAAGTTCGTTATTGGGCAAAATCGGCCGGATGGTTTCGTAGTAACGAAAAATTTTTTGTTTACACTATACAAATTTCGAACTCATTTTTTTTAAGATGCAGTATCATCATAACAATACATTAATATTATTCTGAACTCTAACAAGCTAATAATTTCGGAGATATGATTTTTCAGAATTTCAATGATACATCGAACATCTGTTTTCACAGAATGCGAGTTATATCTGTCTGTGTTCTATCTGTTTGCGGTAGCTCTCGTTTGGTCCAGTCTGAAAGATGAACGTCGTTAATGTGAAACGAAACTGAAAGTGTATTTCTGGAGAGTTTGTTTGATGCATGTAAACAATTTGAAATTTGAATTCGCTAACTTCATAGCATAGTTTCCAACTAATGTACAGCTAGTTATTCCTTAGTAACACTATTTAAGATTTCCTACATAAGTATTATGGTTTGAGTTCTCTCTGGACTGATTACAGATTTTTCGGAATGACTCCTGATAGTTTTGAAACACTTGTAGCCAAAATTGGACCGTTATATAAAGATAAGATGCAGAGGGATTTTAATTTCTTTCATAATATAGTTGTATCATAATAATCCATCGATATCATTCCCAACTCTGAGAAACCCTTACTTTCTGAGATATGATTTGTCAATCATGATCGGACAAGAGCGCCAAAGCTCCTATCCACAGGGCTTCTCCACTTTTTAATTGATGAGAGGAAATTAGGATTGAAATCAATTTAAAACTTGAAGACACAGTATATGTCCTAGGTTAAAGTATAAGAATAGCATTAATCTAAACTTTCACCTAATAAAATCGTTCATTGTATACAGGGTGAGTCTTTGACCACTGCATTAATTTTAACCAAAGATTCCTCTCATCAAATGAAACACTTTTTTCATTTACCATATTTCCAGATTCGGCTCAGGTAAAAAGCTGCAAGCGTGTAAAGATTTCACAATGTGCTAATACACTCCCGCATATAAATTATCTATGACATTGTTGGCGGACGAGAATAAGGCATGGTAACGTGGTTTACAGCTTGATTCGGGATTCCAACGCTCAGGGACGGATCCATAAAAGTAGTGAAATTTCTGGAGTTTTCCATTTTAAAACATTCAATGAAGAATATCTCGAAAACGGAGCGTTTAAGGAGAAATGATGAAGAATAATATAATGTTCTAAAACGATGGAATATTCTTTAAATGACTCAAAAAAAACTTTATATGCTTTCTTTATGCTAATTTCGTTTAGTTTTATGAATCTACGAGTCCATAACTAGAAAACCAGTAGAAGTAGAAAATAACTAATATTTGGAAAATATGTATCATAGTTATAGGAAACTTTACGCCAACATTCATTTCATTCGAAAAAAGGATGACAAAGCTACAAAATAAAAACTGATTTTTTTTCAAAATTTCAACAGCCTGTATCTTTTTACCTGAGCTGAATTTGGAAAAATGTTAAATGAAAAAAGTGTTTCATTTGATGAGAGGAATCTTCAGTTAAAATTAATGCAGTGGTCAAAGACTCACCCTGTATACTTCGCTGAAATCACCGAATTGCCACTGATGTGTATCGCGAAAAAATATTAGCGTTTACCGTAACAATTATTAGCACATAAGTCACCAGTTATTTGTTGCCAATTTATATCGTATGAAAAAAAATTATAATCACTTATTATGAAGTGATTATGGGATATTTGTGGATATAGAATGAACATTCCATGGAGTTCATTGAATTTGACTGACGCTTTGACAGTCCACATACAAGCATGTATTTTCTCGAAGAAAAATGTATAATCTCTTTCAGATATTGAACATCTTCAGCCACATAGAATGGTTCAATGGACATCCACCCATCGCAATTCCAGTATGCGGTTTTAGAGAGGAGAATTGTATCAGTGAGTTGAAAAAAATACATCCCTATTATTTCTGCTCTTCATTATATCATCATTATATTATAACATATTTTTTTTACGAATATCAAGTGTGTAACAAGGGTTTCACAGAACTTTTTAAATCAAGGAATTATCGGTTCGAAAAAAATTCACCAATCAACTAGTCTTGATTGTCAATCGGGTTCAATATGGGTTCCACAAAACATTTTTGACGTCTGATCAACTAAAAAACGCTGCTTGAATAATGATCAAGTGGATTTGTGGAATTGAGGAAGGTGGATAGGTGATCATAGTGTGGGTTTCGGGACGTCTTGCGTTGTGAGGACCCACAACCTCTCGGATGTCCAGCGTTTCGTTCCAGCTCTCACTGATGAACTTATTAATACGGCTTGTTCTGTGATAGGCTGTCGTGGATTCTTTTGACTTCAGCACGAAGGTACATAAGTAATGTCTCCACTAGGGTAAGTTCAGATTAGATTATATTATATTCAGGCTTAGAAAACCCAATCAAATTGAAGGGGAATTGATGAGAGAATGCAAATATTAGGGGTTGTTTCGCGATATTAGGCAAGAGGTTTCCGAATGACGATAGAGGATCACGTCAATACCACAAAACTATCTGTATTTATAATAGTAGATAGGGTATAAGTTCCAATTGCTTAGTTGAAACAACCAGCCCATGAGGTAATTTTTGCTCCTTATGAAGTTTTCCGATGCAAAACAAGCCATCAACGAAAGAAACGACGCTTCGACATAGGAAGATGAATAACCTAACGTTCACCGGATTTCTGTGTCTACGTTGATCAGATCCTCGATGAATGCAGGGTTGTCGGATTGTTTTCCTCGAACCAGGAAGTTTGGTTGATCAACTTGTTGAATTGGAGAGAGGAATCGGTTAATTGTGGAACCAAGGTATCTTTGTCGAATCCACCGTTAGAGAGAGGGAATTTAATTGCACGCCATCAAATGATGTACGTAAACTACAAATCTCGGTGGGAGGTAAAGGTTTTCATGCACAACCCCCTTTGGTATGGCTTTGTGAATAGAAAACTGTATTAGGTATTATTCGAACGAATACCCCAGAAAACTTAGATACCTCCCAAAGATATCTCGGCGAGGACTCTTCTGGATATTGTGACGCCTTCTGTGATATTGCTGGGAGGTCACCAAGAACTCCATATCACCTCAAAATGTCTGCAACAGGGGATGAGTAACATCTCGAAGATATCACATAGGGATATTCCCAAACTTCTCACCCTGATGGGGAAACGTTTGAAAGCTTCGCTGGGATATCCCTAGGAGGTCACCACGAGCATTATATCTCAGTGCCCAGTAACATCTCAGAGGTATCACATAGGAAAGTTCCAAAACAGCTCAACCTGAGGAATGGATTGAGAGGTTCGCTGCAATACCACTGGGAGGTCGTCAAGAGCCCTATATGTCCTCCAAATGTACGTCAAAGGGAATTATCCAGGTAACATCTCAGAGATATCACGTGGGGAAGTTCTCAATCTTCACATCCTGGGGAATATATCGAGAAGTTCGGTGCAATATCTCTGGGAAATCGCGAAGGGCACTGTATATCCTCCAAATATCTACCACAGAGGATGAGCCCAGTAACATCATCAGTAAACTGCTCACCCTTGGCAGTATTCAAAGAAAATCGCTGGGATATCGCTCTATATCTCCTCCAAATATACTGTCTACCCTTTGCACTATAGATCACCACTTCGATCCGTATATTGAGATTCGTGTTATTAACGATGCGATTATTCTCCCTTAGGCGGTTGTTTGACACCCCTCCTAATTTCTTATTACTGTAAATCTTGCGATGAATTGAGGAGCTCCCAATATGAATGTCTTATTTTCGTTACATTTGTGATATATCCACAAAAGGAATTTCTTATTCTCGTAATGCTTGCGATGACTTGAGGATCTCGCAAGAGGAATGTCTTATTCGGGTTATCTGTGTGATAATTTTAAGGATCTCGCAATAGGAAGGTCTTATTCTGGTTACATGCGTGATATCCTCAGGAACTCATCCATTAGAATTTCGTATTGTCGATAAACTTGCGATATCTTGAGGATCGTACAACAAGAGCCTGCATCACATCTTCATTGTAACCTATCAAAGATCTCTCTAGGAGATGCAACAGCAATTGTTTCAGGAAATACCAGTTCCACTGTTCCACTTTAGAAATGAACTCGCAAAATAGCCTGGGTGTTCTATGCGGTTGGTTTCGAATGAATGGATTACATCTCAATCTAAATAAAACCATTTGTATGGTATTTCATAATTATAATAAGATTATCAATATACAATTGAATTTGGATCAGAAAGAATTAACCAGGGTTAAAAATACAAGAATTCTTGGCATAGACATTGATGAGCACCTAAACTGGAAATCTCATTGTGAGAATCTCGGTAAGAAACTCAGTTCAATGTGCTTCCTTTTTAGAAATTTGAGGGGAGTTCTTATGCTGGAACAGTTGGTTCAATTATACCATGCGCAAGTAACGTCCAGATTAAGATATGGCGTAACTTTTTGGGGTGCTTCTTCCGGTGTTGATGCTGTTTTTGTAAGTCAGAAGAGGGTGATAAGATGTCTGGCTGGTATTAAACAAAGAGAGTCATGTAGACCATTTTTCAAATCTCTGAAAATTCTCACATTACCTTCAATTTTTATATTGGAACTAGCCACATTGATTTATGAGCATAAAAGTACTTTTGACAAAAATAGTGATTATCACCAATATTTCACACGCCATCAAAATGATTTCATTGTTCCTGCATTCAAACTAAGAATAGGAAGACAATCACCTATGTATTTGGGAATGAAGGTCTATAACAAATTGAGTAGTGAAATAAAGAACTCAAATAATAGAATATTATTTAAAAAAAGATTGAAATCTTTTCTTATTGAGGGATGTTTCTATAGTCTCGATGAATTTTTACACTGAGGTAACCTCCTCAGAATATTTAGTATTGTTTTTTCTTTGAAATGTATGACTTTTTCCACAATATATGTGGACATTCAATGGAAATAAAGTGATTATTATTATTTAGATATGTGTTGCCTGGGACCTTTCAACGACAGTGGACAATTCCTAAGTTTTTCGTTGCATCATAATGTTGAGTGGCAGGTGCAAATATGTATAGGCTAATTCGATTAAATTTTGGTGAATAAAATATTCTTAAAGCATCAACCTGAGGACAGGATATGTAAGCGCTAAAGTCTGTCAGGAACAAGCAAACAGTATATGATGAACTTTAACTGGATGTTCAACCCCAATTAGTGGTGTTTCAAACGCATCGTATGGATTTCGAAGATATGTGGATTCAACAATGCGGTATCATAATTTCGTCCATTGTGTTGGCTACCACAATAGTAGATTGTGTAATACCCTTGGGTGGATTTCCATGTCTTATTGAAGATGCAGATATTTCAATCTAATTGTTACTCTTTTTATATACGCGGTAGCTCTAAGCAATTTCTGAAGAAATAAGTATTACCCCATTATTGGCCTACATGAAATTTTTATTACCTGATATTCACATATAATGTGGAATAAATGAAATAAAAATATCTTTTATGACATACAGTCGGGATGTCAGAGTTTCCAATATTGGTATGTCTAATATGTTCCAATATCACGAAGAACCTTCATTATGACCCTGTAGTATGTCATCAAGACTTTTTATTCCCCCTTTTTCAGCCCATACGAAGGAGATTCTCTACGGTGTAGCTGGAGGAATTCTGTTAATCATCGTAGTTATAGTTCTTGCGTTTTATAGAAACTGGAGATATGAACAAGAACTGGATAGTTTGATATGGAAAATAGACTTCAAGGAAATACAAGTTAATGATGATCAGAAATCTAATTCAAAATCGTCGAGGGTAAGCCTTTCAATTTATATTTTACTTTTCTTAGCATGCATCCCCCTCTTACTTCTTTGTGCTACTATGTGGAATTACAAGTTTCGTACAAAAGTTTTAAAATCTGAAATTTTACATTTATATAGTATATTTAAGAATGACTTTCTGTGATTCTGCTTTCTTATTCCAAATTATTTTTCATTTGATATATTTTCATTCACTTAACCATTCGTTTTCCTTTGACATACCACGCACCAATCATCATTTGGGATGATGTTGACACATGAAAATATATTGACAAAGGCAATTTTGATAGCACAATAAATATCACCATGTTCAACAAATCCAAGAAGGCTTTACGATTCAATAAAAGTCGGATATAAACTAAACATATAAAATTAAAAACATGAACTTATTATACTCAATATTTGGCAGAATGATTAAATGAAAATATGCCACTAATAAGAAGTCATAAACTTAATCTTATTGTAATTGTCCTACATGCCTTTCATTTTCATCGACACATTTTGTATGAATTTTCTTTTGCCTTTCTTTAGCAACCAAAACCATGACCCTGCCCTTCTCCGATTAATAAATCCTGTATTCTATACAAAGTGAATTATCTCTCAACCATCAATGTACTTAAGTAATCATTAAAGGATACTGTGGGAGGTATATTCATCATTGAAGGGTTTCTTTCTGGGTTTTCTCTCCCAAACTCTGAAAAATATCTATGAAATAACAAAATTAATTATTTTGTGATTTGCTTCTGCGTAAGAAACACTAGATATTTTTCAGAAGCAATCAATTGAACAATGTTGCCTAACAAATAACAACGAAACAACATCAACGTGGAAACAACTATATCGTAACGTTTCGGAGTCTATATCAGACTCCTTCTTCAGACGCTTAACGAAAAAATCTTCAGAATTTTTTTGTTGTTTGGTATTCTGAGATTCGAGAATTGTCACATTGTCAGTATTTGAAAATCATAGCTAACATAGTTTTGCTTTGTATAGAAATTTCCAAGTTCCTCCTCCTTTTTCAATAAATTCAGCCAAATATGGTCAATACCAATTGAGCAATTTGCAAAATTGCATTCTCTGTTCAATAAAATACAAGTTGACTCCTTAAGTTTCCTTTTAATATAATCAGTTTCTGTCATTAGAATCTTTGTATTACTCCAATCCATCATGTGATCTCCTTGGATTGTACATACATGTTCTGCTATTTTTGATTTCCCTATGTCTCTATTTCTCAAGTTATTCTTGAGTTTGGCATCAGTGAGTCTGAACTAATGGTTTGTAACGCTGGCCCCCATTAGATATCTGCCCGACTTGTTGGGAGGTCAACGATACACTTATGCTTCCTGGGTTATAGGGTGATAGTGAACTGGTTTTCAAAGGTTTAATGATGAAAAAAATCCTTTGATCACAAAGAACACACTTAGCTTAGACTTTCCAGGGAAAATTTAAGGTATTTTTCCTGATGGCTGTCCAGGATCATTTCAGGTGATGGGTATGGCTTCTTCCAACTAGAACTCACGACATCTTCAGACACGGTGTAGGTAATGTAGGAATCAGTCACAGTACAACATCAAACATCAAAATATTCAAAGGCGTAAGGTCGATTTTCACCTCAATCTAACAATAGTTTCAACTTAACATGCGTTATGCATGCAGCCTCACATAAAAACGTAACAGCAAGTTTTTCGCCCCAGCCAAAAACTACAAACAATGAAACCAGTGTAACACATACTACTTTGCTAAATACAATATTTCTCTATATGAATCTGGGGATATAAATTAACAGTACACTTTATTCATCGGAATTCATTAAAACCGAGAAAACCACAGGGCACAGAATCTGTCGAAAATTGGAAGAAACTCTAACCTGATACGTTCAGAACAACATGAATATTCAATTCACAAATACCAGAAAAATTAGTAGGAATCGAAAGAATCACACAAAGTATATTATTAATTTATTTTCTAACAAAAATGGCGTGCAATACTATATTAACTAATTTCTATCCGAAATCGTCACGTAAGTTAATTTACGGAAACAATTTCAACATCACAAAAACATATTTAAATATTACTCACCGTCAACTTGACGTATACCTTCACAAATAATCACACAAACTGTTAAGAGATATTCAGAACACCATTTCTTTCATCTCAGCTATTGAGAACAAAGGGATCTTACGAGAAGCGACAGAAGAAGTGACTCCCTCGAGAGCTTCGAACGTAAAAGAACGAGAAATCCCAGAGTGCTATACCCATCAATCTTATGACCATAGAAAATTCTAGTCGCACAGAATTAAAACGATAAAATCACGGTATTGAACAAAATTAACTGAAATAATTTCTAAAATATATTGAAATATTAAATGTGTAAAATCAATGCGCATTCATGAGACACAAAATAAAACAACGATACCTATCAAATTATAACGCGACCATCAATTTCAATCACTGGTTGCATAACTACGAAAACAGCGTAACAGAGTTTTACCGTTACACGTTTGAGACAATTTTAGACAAAAAATTCGAAAATTACAGTCAAATTGGTAGTCACTCCATTCAGGGAAACAAGGGCGCTAAAATGAACAGTAAACCTTTTGTACGAAACTTGTTTTCTACATGGTGGCAGAAAAAAGTTGGGGGGGGGGGGGGGAAAGGACACTCAGAATGAATCACCCCTAATACACTGTCGAATGTAACTTTATGTTGATAATTTTTAGCAGAACCATCCACTAATAAGAACAAGTCAGGTTTCCTTGAGCTCCAATCCGGATGCAGATTTTCGATACTCCACAATTTTCACTCAAATAGGTATATACAAAGGAAGAGTATTTGCTGTTAAGAATATCAACAAGAAATCTATCGATATTACCAGGGAAATGAAGAAGGAATTGAAAATGGTTAAGTGGACTAAAGAAAAATAATTTCGAATATGACCTCATTCAGGTATATTTAATTTCAGATGAAAGATCTTCAGCATGATAACCTGAACTCTTTTATCGGTGCCTGTATTGAATCTCCAAATATCTGCATCATCTCGGAATATTGCACAAGAGGTAGTTTGAAGGTGAGTCATAGATAGTGATATTTAAAAAATGTGGGAAAGCCCTGTAGACAGGAGCTCTGGCACTCTTGTTCAAACTTTGACAAATTATATCTCCGAAAGTATTGGTTTCTCGGAGTTGGGAATGGTATCAATGTATTCTTATGATAGAACAGTATCATAAAAGAAATTAAATTCAGTTAATTTTAAAAAATTCTCATTTGAAATACCTACGATTAATTATTGAAATTTTGAAAAATCATATCTACGAAGGTATTAGTTTTATAGAGTTGGAAATGATATCAATGGATTCTTATGATGAAAGCGTGGAAGAAAATCTCAAAAAAAAAATTTTAATTCGAAATGTTTACTTATGTAAGAAAATTATTTTTTTCGTTACTCTGAAAATTTAAACTGTCTAGCTCATTTCATTTCGAGATTTATCGGACGGATGGCCGAACAGAATCGATCTTGACCATGGATTCTTGATCAGTGAGTCGAACCAAAACGTTTGAGACCATTTTCAGCCAAAATTCGACATTTACAGACCTTTGGGCAAATTGATAAGCACCCTCTGTTCCGAGGAACAAGAGCGCCAAAAACAAACGTCAAATTTACATGAAGTTTGAATGTTTCCTATTCAAATCGTACCGGTTCTGTGCATTTGCGTTCATCCACTAATTATTTTCGTTTTTGCGCGTATGTTGTGGGGAACCGTCTCTGCCAAATTTTCACTATTTTTATAGTGAATTTTAATAACTTCAATGCGTTCTTGAAGCGTGTATCCTTCCATTTTTGCGCGTATGTTCTGGGGAACATCGCGTTATAGTTTTGCCCAAATGTCTGTAATTTTCGATTTTTTCGCCGAAAATGATTCCAAACGATTGGGTTCGACTCCTTGATGAAGAATTCGAGGTCAAATTTGATTCTGTCCTTCCGGCCGTTGCCAACTTGAGAACGGAAAGAGCTAGCGACTTGAAATTATCAGGGTAGGTGGCGCATCCCAATACGATGGACAAGTTTGTTAATGGGCATAATCAGCCCAATGGCTTCCGAGTAATAATTTTGTTATCATCCAATATAAATCCGATCGAATTGAAACTTGGTGAATAGTTGTAGAATATAAACCTAAGCACGTTTGTGAAATTTTGTGAGAATCGTATCACTGGAAAATTAAAAAAACATTATTAAAAAATATTATTTATGACACGATAACCTGAGAACGGAAAGAAATAGTGGCTTAAAATTTTCAGGTTAGGTTATGCATCTGAATGCGACATTTCAATTTGTCTATAGGTATAATCGGCCAAACGATTTTGGAGTTACACCCATCTGAAATTTGGTTGTTATTTCCTCAATAACTCGAAAAATACAAAACCGATCCAATTCAAAGATGGTAATTAGTTGTAAAATGCCAACGCGAAAATTCTTCCGAAATTTGGTGAGGAACGTATCACGAAAATTGTTTAAAAATCATTGAAAAAGTTCTATATATCAGAAACTATTCGTACGCCATCGCTGAAATTTTGCGAGAGGCTTCATATTAATATGTAGTGGTTTTCCAAATTCATTTTATTTGTGTGTGTTCCATGGAAATTGGTACGCTTATATGGATACTTAGATACTTTGGAATAATATATTGTATTAATTTGTTATATATTAGTCCATACACATGGCGCTTTTTTCTGTTCTATGAGCTATCTTAAAAATCCAATATGAAATAAGATATTGAATTTTTTTCATATCGATAAGATTCTACCTGATCTTATCCTACTGGCTGCAACATTTCTTCCATTTCGGTATAGCTTTTTCGAGAATATTGCGTCATCACAAAAATTGTCGTTCCGAATAGGTACCCACATTAATTTTTTATTCGGACACTTTAGGTGTGCCTTGAGATTTTATTACTCCATATTGAAGAGTATGTTGTGAAGTTTGAACTCCTAATTCAGGATTTTTTCTTATTCCATATACAGTAATCATACATATTTACGAATGATTTAGAGATGCCAAGAATTCTATGGTCCCTGGATAATTTTCGGTAGGATCCCCAGTGTCCTTGAAACGTCTCCATATCTGACTTATTACACTTTGTGAAACATCCATTAGCTCAGATGCGTCGATTTGTCTCATGCCAACTTGAAATAGACCTAGCACTTGATTAATCCATACTAAAGCTTGATGACGTAGGCCCATTAGAAACAACAATCGTAAACAGATTATTTTTCTCAAGATATGGCTACCAAAGATTCAATCAAATCAATATAATTTTTTTTTTAAATCGAAAAATTCAACACAGCCGATTCAATTATTTGCATCATGATCTGGAATAGTTACTAGGTTTCTGTAAACTGTCTAACATATGTCTAGCAAAAAATCTTTTGACATAGATAATAAAACAAAAATTGGTTCAAGCTCTGTGGACAGGAGATTTGGCGCTCTTGTTCAAACTTTGAGATATCATATCTCCGAAATTATGGGTCTCTGAGAATGATATAAATGGATTCTTACGATAGAACTACATCATGAAAAAATTAAATTCAAACAGACCAATTCTCCCTAATAACGAGATATTCATTCCTCAAATCTAATCTGAAAATTATATTATATCAATTAAAACTTATGACATTATTGCAGTTTTGTTTTTACTGGAGATATTCTGAACCCAATTTGATTAGGTATCTTACCAAAGAACATCATATGGATTATCCACGAGCATTATATCATCACCTTAAAAGTATAAGATCATATCATCGTCATAATTCTACGAAAGCTGAGGTTATTTCCTTAGTCATTTTGCATTCAATCATACTTTGTTTTCTTGAACAGGAGGTGTATTTTATATCAAGAATAACGAACCGGAAATAATTTTGACATTTATCTCTCATAGGAAAATATGATGACATGTTTTAACACAGATCATATAATAATTAATAGATAGAATAATTGAGTACAGCATTCTGTGAAAACATAGAAGTACGATTCATTATTGAGATTTTGAAAAATCATATCTCTGAAAGTATTAGTTTGTTAAAGTTGAAAATTATATCAATGGATTTTTATGGTGAAACTGCATCTTAACAAAAATTGAATTTGTAATGTAAAAAAAAATTTTTTTTTGTTACTCCGAAACCATCAAGCCGATTTTGCCCAGTAACGAGCTCAACCGAGATATTTATCTCCCAAACCTACTACAAACTGCCTAGCTCATTCTTTTCGAGAGTTATTAAATTTTGTTTATACTTTACGGCAATCCGATCAATACGAAACTTTGCATGCATATAAAGGTCATTATTCTACAATTTGATGCTGATTTTCAAATAGATCCAGTAATCGGTTTCGAAAATATTCATAAAAATTGTTTTCACTAAAAACGACCATAACTCTGAAACCGCTTGGTGGATGGCGCCCGTTAACGAACTCGTCCGTGATATTTACGCTCCAAAACTACCCTGCAAATTTGAATCTTCTAACTATTTTCGTTCGAGAGTTATCGTGTTAACGGACGGACGGACGTTCGGACAGAATCGATTTCGACCACGGATTGTTGATCAGTGAGTCGAACCAAATCGTTTAAGATCATTTCCAGCCAAAAATTCGAAAATTACAGACATTTGGGCAAATTGATAAGCACTCCGTTCCGAGGATTAAGAGAGCCAATAATAAGCTTTATTTCTCAACAGAATTCCAGTAGTAGTACAGTTCGGAACCAATCCACAAGAAATCGAACAAGAAACAAAGAATGCTTAGCACTTAACTTGAATATCAACAGATATTATTGCATAGATTGCTAGCGAAGAACCAAAAAAAGATAACCCTTGTGAGAAGAAAAAATTGGTTCAACCAAGTGGTTCTGACCTGAAGTCAGAAGCTTTTGCGCGCATGTTTTATGTCTATTGACCTCTATTGGACACTCTTAATCAAATTTACCATCGTTATAGACAGTTTTTTCAGCTTTTATAAGATACGAATGCATTTCGTACCATTTTAATGACATACTTCAGTATTGAGAAAATCGTCTGATATCACAGAATTTTTAATTCTGACAGATATATTCTATCGGAATTTAAATTCGTTAAATATGTAATAATAAACGAAAATACTCACGTCTCAAGTAATTTATGGAAAGATCGACTAAAATTTAGTAGATATAGGTACTATTCATAAAAGTTATTATTTGGATAGAAATATATATATATTCTTTTGACTGAGAGTATTATATGTGTTAGCAGAGGTTGGTGTAACGGGGTACCATACAATTCTGCGTATGATACAAGAGCTTAGGGAAAAACCTCAGCAAAAAACCCTGTCTCCCCGTGAGTGTTGTGATTTGTAACTATTGTTCACAAAATTTGCTGAAATTTAGGAATATTGATAGGCATTTATTTCTTCAATATGGACTCCTTCGTCAAAAAACGGAGAGGTTTCTCCAAGGTACCCAAAACTCAACCTGAAAAAAGAAAAGACAAGAGAAGAACGAACAAACTAAAGATAATACATAACCTTTCAAAAGTCTCCTCTCACAAATATACTCTTCTGTTGGCGCATGGGATCTCTTGGAGAAGAATCGCCTCCGGTAGTTCTCAAAGATATTGATCTTAGAAATCCCTTCAATTTTGAATATAAATGAAAAAAAATACGAAAAAGAACAATTTCGTCTACGGGAACCGATTCCGTAATGTCATAACTTTACCTTCGACATATTTTCGAACATTCGAATAGTTTTCAAAATATCGAAAAAAAAAAACCGGAAAAAAGTCAAATATGTTTAGTCAGTATTATCTTCATTATTCTTATTTTAAACATCCTGAGCATGAACCATTTTTACAACATCGAAGAGGGAGAATGTGGAAAGGTCATGCATCTTTTGAATTTCAGTAATATCATCACAGGGTGTTTCAAATTTTGTGTCGAAAATTGTGATCAAAAATTGGGCATAACTTCTGTTTTTCAAATTAGAACACTATTTTTTTAAGATTGCGATGAATTCTGCGGTAAAAAAATAATGATAGTTTTCTAACATGAATATGCTCCTAAATAAAAAAAAAATTTTAAAATAATTAAATTTGGGAGCATAATCATGTTAGAAAACTATCATTATTTTTCACTGCAGAATCCATCACAATCTTAAAAAAAATAGGGTACTAATTTGAAAAAGTTATGCCCAATTTTTTATCACAATTTTCGACACAAAATTTGAAACACCCTGTGATGATATTACTGAAATTCAAAAGACCTTTCCACATTCTTCCTCTTCGATGTTGTAAAAACGGTTTACGTTCAGGATGTTTAAAATAAGAATAATGAACATAATACTGACTAAACATATTTGACTTTATTTCCGGTTTTTTTTCGATATTTTGAAAACTATTCGAACGAATAAAATGGTTTTAGCAGAAATGTATTCAGCATTGAATACTTGATCATACCAGGAATGCAAAACTTGAAAAAAAATGTTCTCATCAAATTTATTTTCACTCCCTGTATAACCGGAAGTGCTTGGGCTTTGAAAATATTTTAGCTCTGTAGAGAATTGCAAGCAATATCATAATCTCAATTTTCAGATTTCAAATATTTCCAGTTCTCCAGAAACGTCTAATAGGCACTCGAACTTGGGACACCCTGTATATCAGCAAATTATAATTAGAGCATTCTATGAAATTTATAAAATTACGATTAATTATTGAAATCTTGAAAAATCATATCTCCGAAAGTATTAGTTTGTTAGAGTTGAAAATGATATCAATGGATTAAAATGAAAAAACTGCATCTTAAAAAATATTAATTTGAAATTGGTAATGCTCAGATATTGTATGTCCATTTTTGCCAATATTAGGCTTGTTTCACATGCATACGGTTCCATTCGGTTCGGTTCGTTTTCGGTTTCAACCGAAAACGAATGAAGGCCTTTCACACATATACGGTTCATATTAGGTTTTATGTTATCTTCCGACACGGGCTCACAATTCCAATTTTTCCGCGACGTCAGATTCATCAAAGGCATTCAAAATTGAACACATACATCTTTTAATGCATCCTACTTCTTTAATTGATCTTTATATTTTTCGGAAGTTTTATCCCGCAGCACTGGTTTAGATTTACAGCAGAAATCAGTCGATTCACATTTGGTAAACCATCATTTTCTCATGAATACTGAGATAGCAACAATATTCCGAAGATTTGTATGTTTATATTTCTATATTTGAACAATTCGGGAAAGATATCTGCTCGATTTGAGGTTAAAACCACAGAACGAGACAGAAAACATATGTAAATATTTATTACTTTATGGTTAAAACCGAAACTAAACCGTATTTGTGTGAACGCCCCGGTTGATCTGTATTCCCTACACACGAATCCAAACCTGATAGAAACCTATTAGTGTCGAGGGAGTATTCGGTGCTGTACGGTTTCTATTCGGTACCGAATCTAAACCGGAGCACCGTTTCACACTTGTCGCCAGCGATCGAATTGAAACCGAAAACGAAACGAACCGAATGGAACCGTATGGATGTGAAACAAGCCTTAGGCTTGTTTCACATGCATACGGTTCCATTCGGTTCGGTTCGTTTTCGGTTTCAACCGAAAACGAATGAAGGCCTTTCACACATATACGGTTCATATTAGGTTTTATGTTATCTTCCGAACAGGGGCTCACAATTCCAATTTTTCCGCGACGTCAGATTCATCAAAGCCATTCAAAATTGAACACATACATCTTTGAATGCATCCTACGTCTTTAATTCATCTTCATATTTTTTGGAAGTTTTGTACCGCAGCACTGGTTTAGATTTACTGCAGAAATCAGTCGTCCACATTTGGTAAACCATCATTTTCTCATGAATACTGAGATAGCAACAATATCCCGAAAATATGTATGTTTATATTTCTATATTTGAACAATTCGTGAAAAATTGAAAGATATCTGCTCGATTTGAGGTTAAAACCACAAAACGAGACAGAAAACATATGTAAATATTTATTACTTTATGGTTAAAACCGAAACTAAACCGTATTCGTGTGAACGCCCCTGTTGATCTGTATTCCCTACACACGAATCCAAACCTGATAGAAACCTATTCGTGTCGAGGGAGTATTCGGTGCTGTACGGTTTCCATTCGGTACCGAATCTAAACCGGAGCACCGTTTCACACTTGTCGCCAGCGACCGAATTGAAACCAAAAACGAAACGAACCGAATGGAACCGTATGCATGTGAAACAAGCCTTAGGGTGATATTTTGAACGTAGGAAGACAGATAGAGAGTCTGTGCAAATATTATAACGAGAAAGAAGGCTCAATTCTCGTTATTCGGGACATAAAATAATTGCACAGTTGCATGTTAGGGTAAAGTGATATTTTGAACGCAGGAAGTCAGATATAATATATGTGCCTTAAACCATCGATGTAATAAAAAAATGGGTTCAAGCCCTGTGGACAGGAGCTTTCTGGCGCTCTAGTTCAAACAGACAAATTATATCTGGTATTGGTTTCTCAGAGTTGGGAATTATATCAATGTATTCATATGATAGAACTGCATCATAAAGGAAATTCAATTCAAATAATAGTTTATTTATCAAGATTAAATGAGCAATCATGAGAATGAGAACTGCACCACATTTTCAATTTTTTTTTTGACACTTTGCGGTAATCTGGTCAATACAAAACTTCACATGCGTATAAAGGTCATGATTCTACAATTTGGTACTAAATTTCAGATAGATCGAGTGATCTGTTTCGGAAATATTCATAAAAAATATTTTTACTAAAATCGGCCATAACTCCGAAACCCCTTGATGGTTTTCGCCCATTAACGAACTTGTCCGAGATATTTACGCTCCAAAACCACCTTGCAATTTTCAATCCGCTAACTCCTTTCGTTCGAGAGTTATCGTGCCTACGGCCGGTCGGCCGGCCGGACAGAATCGATTTCGCACTCGGATTCTTGATCAGTGAGTCGAACCAAATCATTTGAGACCATTTTCAGCCAAAAATTCCAAAATTACAGACACTTGGGCAAATTGATAAGCACTCTGTTCCGAGGAACTAGAGCGCCAAAAAAACAAGTTTCGTATGACAATTGCCCAAAACAGGTTTAAAGTACCTACAAATAGTAGGTATTCCATAAAACATGTATAAAAGAATTTAAGTAATAATAAATTACCTTGTAATCGATCAAAAATTTCCTGATCTACGTTCACCAAATTTTCTCCTCTCTCGAACTACAGAATTATGCTTTCAATATTTACGTAATATTTTCAAACATTTTCGGGTGAGGTCCCCGTTGCATCGCTAAAATACGAGTATTTCAACCCCAATATTCTTGAAGTTACAATATTCCCTTCTGTCAAGTTGACTTTATGACAATTCATACATAGAATATACATAGAATAATTATATCAATCTGTGAAATACGATTTACATTTAAATTTTGACAAATCATATCTCCGAAAGTATTAGCTTGTTAGAGTTAAAAATGATATGAATGGATTCTTATGATAAAACTGCTTATTAAAAAAAAATTAATTTGGAATTTGTTCTGTATTAAAAAATTTTTTTTTATTACTCCGAAACCTTCTGTCCGATTTTACCCAGTAACGAACTTAGCCGAGATATTCATCCCCCAAACCTACTCTGAAAATTTCAACTCTCTAGCTCATTCCGTTCGAGAGTTATCGTGCCTACGGCCGGCCGGACCGACCGGACAGAATGAATTTCGACCACGGATTCTTGATCAGTGAGTCGAACCAAATCGTTTAAGACCATTTTCATCGAAAAATTCGAAAATTACAGACATTTGGGCAAATTGATAAGCACTCAGTTCCGAGGAACTAGAGCGCCAAAAATATATCTCATGAACCTACTCTGAAAATTTCAACTGTCTAGGTCATTCCGTTCGACTGTTATCGATTTTTGCTAAGCACTAATTACTAAACTTGGGTTAAAACAATGTTGAATGGATGTAAACCACGGTTTTTTCGTAAAATTCGCCACAAAGACGTCTGGTAGATGCCGAGTTCTTGTGAACGATGAGAAATCGATACATTTTGGTCTTCATGAACACTTTCACGTACAGTACCAATATTCTTTTCACTTCCTGTATTTCTTTGTCTCACTGGCATTGTAATATCATGAAGAGTAAAATTTGTTTCAAACTTATCGGGATGATTATAACGACCAAATATTGGAGTTAAAACATGTAAAGTTAGAGTAACAGATCACGATATCATGACCATCATAATCATAATAAATTTGTATCATTTGTAAACGGTGTTGAATCGTGTAACTTTTCATCATTAAATGGTAGACATTGATAAATACAAATGTCAATGTCACAAATAAAAAATGGCTGCCGTGCGTTAGTGATGTCAATTTGAAAATGGGGCGTTACCATTGAAAGACCCCTTACATAACATAGGAACTCAAGTTTTTCATATCTATCAGAAGTTTAATATAAATTCTAGGTGTTTAAAATAATAAATCGGATACATCTGAAATATGAGCAATATCAATTGAAATTCTCAGCTTTTCTCGAATATCTTTAGACATTTCTGATGCATGTATTTTATTATGATTCTTCTTTCTATATGCTAACAAAAATACAAAACAAATTCCCTGATCTAAATTGTCTGTGATACAATCCTGCCTTCCGATTTCAGGACATCTTAGATAACGAGGACGTCAAACTGGACAACATGTTTGTAGCTTCCTTAGTAAGCGACATCTTAAGGGTGAGTACAACTTCACCAACTACGCCGATTCCTAAAAATCCTGTTCGCCGAGCCACTTCCTAGGTCAATATCTATATTAAGCGTGGATTAATTCAGGACATCCCACGTCTGTATTTTCAGGGACTTATATATTTGCACGAGTCACCGATACGTTACCATGGTTCCCTCCATACAGGCAACTGCCTTGTGGACTCTCGCTGGGTGGTCAAACTGACGGACTTCGGATTGAAGGAGTTCAAGAAGGGTAGTTCTCATGAGGATATTTCCAAAGATTCAACGAAAATGAAGGAGAAATATCAAAGTAAGTTTTGGAGAAATTCAGAAAGAAATATCGTTGCGTTTTCCTTTCCGCATAAAATGAAACTATTAATATCATTGTTGTCAAATACCGGGTGTCCCAGTATACAGTTTCCAATGGATTATCTCAGCCATTTCAAAAGATAAAAATTTGAAAATTTTATGATTTTCAATTCGTTCAAGGAACCTTCTACTGAGGAAAAAACAAAAATTGAAAGTCACTTTCGGTGTGCGCCTTTTTGGCGCTCTTGTTCCTCGTGCTTGTCAATTGGCCCAAATGTCTGTAATTTTCGAATTTTTTGATGAAACTGGTCTTAAACGATTTGGTTCGACTCACTGATCAAGAATCCAGGGTCAAAATCGATTCTTTCCGGCCGGCCAACCGTTAACACGATAACTCTCGAACGAAATAAGCTAGGGGATCGAAATTTGCAGGGTAGGTTTGGAGCGTAAATATCTCGGACGAGTTCGTTAACTGGCGAAATCCACCAATCGGTTTCAGAGTTATGGCCGTTTTGCGTAAAAACAATTTTTATGAATATTTCCGAAAACGATTACTAAATCTATCTGAAATTTAGCATTAAATTGTAGAATAATGACCTTTATATGCATGTGAAGTCTTGTATTGATCAGGTTGTCGTAAAGTGTAAATAGTATATTACGCACCGAGGGAGAAAAGTAGGACATTCACGCCCGCGAATGATTGTCACCCTCGCCTCCGGCTCGGGAGACAATCATTCGCGGGCGTGAATGTCCTACTTTTCTCCCTAGGTGCGTATACGATTTTTTTCTTCTCCGTCTAATTCACTTTCATCAGAGTTAATCAAATCTATTTTTTATTATATTTGTCGGTATTCACTGAAATAATTAACCTTTTTTTGACTCAGCTGTCATCAACTTGAGATATAAACACGCGGTTGCCAACCGGGAGATAAAGTAAAGTTCTCGCATGCGCTCATTGGCCATCTCACCGGGAGAGAATCGGGTACTTTTCTCCCGTGTGACAGGGAGTAAAAGTGAACTTTTCTTCCCGGAGGAGAAAAAATTTTTTTTTTTATTTTTAAATTTTATTTCCACAATAACTCTCGAACAGATAGAGCTAGGCAGTTGAAATTTTCAGAGCAGGTTTGGGTAATAAATATCTCAGTTAAGTTCGTTATCGGCTAGGATCGGCATGATGGTTTCGGAGTAACGAAAAAAAAAATTGTTTTTACATTACAAATTTCAAATAAATTTTTTTTTAAGACGCAGATTCATCATAAGAATCCATTGCTATCATTTGCAATCCTAACAAGCTAATACTTTCGGAAACATCATTTTTCAAAATTTCAATAATTAATCGTGATTTAATAATTTCATAGAATGATCTAATTATAATTTGCTGATGTATGTAAATCCAGCATATGAGGAGATTCATAGAACTACCTACGTGTTGAATTAAATTTTTTATGATGCAGATATTTCATTAGAATGCATGGATATAATTTCCAACTCTGAAAAACCAGCACTTTTGAAGATATGATTAGTAAAAGTTTGAATAATTACTCGCTAGTAGTTTGACAATAGCGCCAAAGCCCTTGTGCACAGAGCTTTCCACACATTTTATTGCGCGTATGTTCTGGGGAACATCGCGTTATAGTTTTGCCCAAATGTCTGTAACTTTCGAATTTTTTGACGAAAATGGTCTCAAACGATTTAGTTCGACTCCCCAATGAAGAATTCGAGGTCAAATTTGATTCTGTCCGGCCGGCCGTCCGTCCGTCCGGCCATTGCCACGATAACTTGAGAACGAAAAGAGCTAGCGACTTGAAATTTTCAGGGTAGGTGGCGCATCCCAATACGACGGACAAGATCGTTAATGGGCATAATCGGCCTTGTGGTTTCCGAGTAATAATTTTGTTTTCAACCAATATGAATCCGATCGAATTGAAACTTGGTGAGTAGTTGAACAATACGAACCTAAGCACGTTTGTGAAATTTTATGCGAATCGTATAGCTAGAAAATTTAAAAAAAATTATTAAGAAATATTTTTGTTGTCACGATAACTTGAGAACGGAAAAAGATAGTGGCTTGAAGTTTTCAGGTTAGGATGTGCACCAGAACGAGACATTTCAGTTTGTTTATGAGCATAATCGGCCAAACGGTTTTAGAGTTATAGCCATCTGAAATTTTCTGGAATTTGGTGGTTTTTTGTTCCTCATTAACTCGAAAAATACTGAACCGATTGAATTCAAACATGGTAATTAGTTGTAGAATGCCAACGCGAAAATGTTTGCAAAATTTGGTGCGGACAGCATTTGTAGAAAATTTTTAATAAATCATTGAAAATAAAAAAAAAATCTATACATCAGTAACTATTCATTTGAAATTGCTGAAATTTTGCAAGAGTCTTCATAACCTATCTCTTATATTGGTTAAATATTGTTGGAGATTCGAGCATTCTTGTGTGAGTTCAGTAGATGGGTGACCGTTGCCTCGATAACTTTCGAACGAAAGCAGAAAGGGGCTTGCAATTTCCAGGGTAGGTTGCGTATCCGAAAGGTAGAGTTGAGTTCGTTTTCGGGCATAATCAGTCTAACGGTTACCGAGTTATACCCACCTGAAATATTATTTCCTTGATAACTCAAAAAATAAATATTCGATCGAATTGAAGCTTGGTAACTAGTAGTAGAAAATCAACATAAAGACGTGTTTAAAATTTTGTAAGAATCGCACCCCTAGAAAATTTGAAAAAAATGACGAAAAAAAAATTTTTAAGAACCGTTCCCCTAGAAAATTTTAAAAAAATCACGAAAAAAAAAATTGGTTCAAGCACTGACGTGAAGTCAGAAGCTTTTGCGCTTATGTTCTATTGTCCATTCTTCTGTATTGGACACCCTTAATCGAATTTACCATGGTAAATTCGAATTAAGTGTCCAATACAGGAGAATGGACAACATAATATACCATGGTAAATTCGATTAAAGGTGTCCAATACAGAAGAATGGACAATAGAACATACGCGCAAAAGCTTCTGACTTCACGTCAGTGCTTGAACCAATTTTATAATCTAGTGATGATAACCTCTCGAAACTTCGCAAAAATTCGCATAGTGGCATTCTGCGATCGATTATCAAGTTAAAATTGGATCGGATCTATATTTTTGAGTTATTTGGGAAACATAGAATTGAATCCGTAAAAATTTGGCTTTATTTTCTACAACGTTGAGTGTTCTTTGATATTTTATCTGAAGAAATACTGCAAAATGTGAGAGCTTTCAAGAAAAAATTTGGCGTATAACTCCATTTGACAGATTATGCCAATTGACGAACTCAAATGTCACATTCGAATGCGCAATCTACCCTGAATATCTCTCTCTTTCCGTTCTCAAGATATCGTGAAATAAATAATATTTTTTCGTAATTTTTTTAAAATTTTCTCGTGTTACCGGTCTTCACCAAATTTCACACACGTCTTTATGTCGATATTCTACAACTAGTTACCAAGTTTCAATTTGATAGGCTCTGTATTTATGGAGTTATCGAGAAAATAATATTCCAGATGGGATAAGTCCGAAACCGTTGGACCGATTATGCTCAACAACGAACTCAACTCTCTCATTCGGATGCGCAACCTACTTTGAAAATCGCAAGTCCCAATATATCTTCGTTCCAAAGTTATCGATGCAACGGTCACGCATCCAGTTACTAAACTCACTCAAGGCTCCTCGGATTGCTATGTTTATCCGTTCTCAAGTAAGGGTGGCAGCGGTCGGCTGGAAAGAATCAAATTTAACCTCAAATTCTTCATCAGTGAGTCGTTTGAGACCATTTTCGACAAAAAATTCGAACATTACAGACATGTGGGCAAATTGATAAGCACTCTGCTTCGAGGAACAAGAGCGACAAAAAAAGAATAGGTATTGAATTCCAACTTGACGTAATTGATTTTGTAAGCTTTGGTTTTTTTTATAATTCTGATCAAATAGCTTATATTTGGTCGTCCTTCAAACGCATCACGAGATCAAAGTAGATATGTGGTTTCTAGCATTCTGTGGAAACAGGACAGGGAATTGTGGAATTCATATTCATATATTCATTAAAATTCTCTAGGTGATATAATCTGTCACAATGATAAATGCAACTATCCGAAGATGCGGAAAAGGAAATACGAATAGAAATATCTTTAGACAATTTCTAATTTACGATTCGTTGAGATAAGGGGAGATATTATATATAGATATTCAATTCACCCTATCTGCGAATTCGTCACATCTGCTTCTAGAGGAACCTACAAAGTTGGATTTATTCCCTTCACTGGAATTCTTTATTGTTACTTTGTATTTTATAGAGGCGATAAACGAAGGATTTAGACTGATATTGTATATTGTTGTAGGGAGTAACGTTGCACTGTGACCTTAAGGTGTATTGTGCCCCCCCTTCAGAGCTGCCGATGTCATTACCATCTACAGCTCGCCTTCCAGTTCCAGAGTTCTGATGAACTCCAGTATCTGGGATGGCTTCAAGGAGTCTAGGTCTTCGCTCCTGCAGATTTCTTGCCCGAAGCATTCTTTGCGTTGGTTTGAGATGGCGAGGCATTCCGTTGTCAGGTGATCAGGAGTTCCATCCTCCTCCCAACAGAATCTGCATTCGTCAGTTTCTGCTAGCCCTAATCTCATCATATGCTTCCTGAGGCCGCAGTGCCCTGTGAGGAAGCCAGTGAGGAGGTGCAGCTAGTTCTTACTGAGGTCCAAGTATTTCTTGGATCTGACAGTATCAAAGTTCCGGAGGAATTTCTTGGAGTTATGCATTCTGGGGAGAGATCTCCAGAAAGTACCTCTCTCAGTTTCTTCTTTCGTCCACTTTCGTAGGTGTGTCTACCAACCCCACAATAAGGTTCCGGGCCAATGAAGGGGGTTTATGCTCTTTTTTTGGCCTCCTCATTTCCTATGATTCCAGCGTGACCAGGAACCCAGACTATGGAGACTCCGTTGTTCTTGCCTACTTCATTGAGTTTTCTTCGGCACTCCCATATTAGCTTGGATTCGATAACACGGAAGCTCAGTGCTTTAGTAGCAGCTTGACTGTCAGAGTGGATTGTCATGTCACAACTCTGATAGTTTCTTTCTAGGTTCATTTCCACGCATCTTCCTATTGCAAGTATTTCTGCCTGAAAGATGCTCGGATAGGAGCCTAGCGATAGTGAGCATTTGGTGCCTGACCCATATATCCAGTGCCAGCTCCTGTAGTGGTTTTTGAACCGTCTGTGTACCATTTAATGCCATTTCTTTTAAGAATTTGGTGGTGGATTCCCTGCCCCAATATTTTTTCATACCAAGCATCGTAGTAAAGTTCTTTTCGATGCTTACTTTCTTGATCATCTCGTCACTAGGAAGATTGGCTGATGAAATGTACCTGGTAAGAGAGGACCAGCTTTCTGGTTTTTAATGCTCTCATTACCTGATCCTTTCCTAGATATTCTGAGAATGGCTTCATGGGCCATTTTCTCTATCGCCAGATGAAGTGGTGTGAGATTTGTTATAATCTCAAGTGCCCTGGTAGGACAGGTTCCCATAGCTCCAGTGATACATATACAGGCCAGCCTTTGTACTTTGTCGAGGGTTTTCACGTACAATTCTGGCTTGTTTTTGAGTACAAAACTTCTGCCCCATACGTAATTATGGGTCTCATAATCATGACGTACATCCATCGCAGTATCTTAGGGTTGCAGCACCAAGTCTTACCGGCTAGATTCCTGCACGCCATCAAAACCTTTGTTGCTTTACTGGCAGTGATGTCGACATGCCGATTCCACAGAAGTTTACTATCTAGTGTTACCCCCAGATATTTAACTTCTGACTTCCATTCTATAATATCTCCGTTCAAAAGTAGGGATCTCACAGCTGGAAGTTTCCTTCTCCGAGTAAACAGAATCACTGTGGTCTTGTTCGGGTTTATGCTAAGCCCCACTGACAAGCACCACTGCTCGATAACTCTAAGGCCCTCCGGCAGTAAGTTACAGTAATACTGATATGGGGATATGCTAAATTCCAGAAACCCATGTTGTGCAGAAGGGGTAGATACTGAGCGTCCACTTCTCGGTATTTCGGTCCCATATCCAGTTCCACAATATCGATGGACGAGCCGGGAAACTACGCTTTCACTAACTCGAAAGAATTTCGCAAAATCACTCTGATTACGTCTCGCTTCGATCATACCAATAGCTCTATTGGCTACATCCGCACTAAGTTTACGTCTAGGCATTACAGCAAAACAAATTTTCAGATTGTGAATTGAAGTTGATTGTAAGAACGTAAAACATAACTTTTCCTAAATTAACAGAACCTCAAACGACAAGAATTTGCCTAGAAGTTATCAAACGAGGAGCAAAAAAACCGTTGAGATATAAGAGAGTAAACATTTGATTTCTCATAAATGAACGGTCACAAAATTTCTGAACTTCCTTGACTTGTGGGTCATTATAACGGACAGCTTATTCCACATGAGAGGTGGAGAAATGCATGTTTCTCTAGGCAGTTACCCTAGAGAGTGTTGGATTCACAATACAGTGCCTACTAACCAAATTCCACCTCCTCTCCTCTCTTTCGTTCCGCGCTGTTACCGGGCCCTTAGGGCCCTTTGCGTCTCTGCAGAGCGTGGTATATCTCTCCACTTCTAAATTTGTCCCATGGACTGCCTGTTTCTATCTTCTATCTCTTTCTTTTCCGTTATGGTTGTCAGGATCCTGAAACCATCTTCGCATTTGATCTCATTGTCAAGCATCTCTTTCACAATTCTGTGACAAGTCAAGTTATCCCCGAAGAGGCTCCTTAGCTCCCACCTTTCTACTGAACACATTTCACATTCCAGTATCATATGTCCGACGCTATCATCCGAATTGCACATTCCGCAATTTGGTTGATCCGTCTTTCCAACTCTTTCTCTGAAGACTTCGAAGGAGCAGTATCCCGTAAGTACTTATGTGAACCAGTAATTGGTCACCTTATGGGAACAGCTTATCCACTTACTTATATCCTGCAGGATTTCCTTCATCCATCTCGCACCTCCCTGCTGTGACTGCCACCTATCTTGCCATGCCCTTATTATCCTTATTATGATCTGCCTATGCACACCAGGTCGGTGTCCGTAAGCATTCTCATACACTATCCTCCTTTCCTCGGCTAGAAGATCTAGTGGAGGCGTGCTCGCAATATCTGCACCGCCGCTGCGGAGATCACGTGGTACGAGCTGCAAACCCTTTGCAATATTACCCCCTGCGCCAGCGTTATCTTTCTTCTATATTTTTCCATACCACATGCTTTTGCTCAGCCTGGCGCACCGTACAGTGCTACACTGTGTGCCACCGAGCTCAATAATTTGCTGCCGTATTGTCCCGACCCCCTAATGTTTGGCATAATCTTCGCCAGGGCTGCCCTCTCTGCCATGGTCGTCATCTCTCCATCATCTTTTCCGCAGCATACTCTAGGACTATCCCCTGGTATTTAACCTTGCCTCCACCACCTGTCCGTGGATGGAAATATTTATCCGCCCACATTTGCTCCGTACTTTCAGTAGCCAAACATCCGTCTTACCAACGGCAATTTCTAGACCGTTACTCCTACTGGAAACCTATGCCTAAGTACTCGATCGTACATAATGTTCTAGAGTGTCGGACCAAGGACTTAACCCTGCGGTACCCCCATAGTACATGGGTGGCTCACCTAGCCAATCCTCAACCACCTTCCGAAAAGTATGAGCCGATAACGTCCATAATCCCCTCCGACTACCCCCCTGCGTGTCTCAAAGCCGTCATAATCCTCCCCCCATCTAGCCGTGTTGAAGGCGTTTTTGATGTCGTTGTGGATTATGACGATGAATCTCTCTGCTGCCTTTTTGTCCCACCCATCCACCTCTCTCACAGCGCTGGTAGTTGATCTGCCCTCCCTAAAACCGCTAAACCACTAAACCCTAAAACCACTGAGAGACCTGAAATCACACATCCAAGATTCCCTATTTTCCTGGGAATGCCGGAATACCATAAAGCAACTGGCTAGAGGCAATACGGTGACTCTTCTATGATTGCCGGGGGAATGTAGTAGTATTCACGGAAACGAGAATGCCGATGATCTTACGAAAAAGGCCTCTAGGGTAAGAGCTGCTGGACCAAAACATATCTGTGGGCTTGAAAAAGACCACTACAAGGCTAAGGTCCAACAATGGAAGCTAAATAACTGGAAAGATATTTGGATAAATACTCCAGGACTTGCCCAGGCACAAATATTCGTGGATTTATCACCATCCTATACCAGGAAGCTCCTACAGCTGCCACGAGGCTCGGGTAATAGTGATACTGCTGACAGGGTACTGTCGATACATATACCAATTGTAAAGCATGGGCAAGTAATTGCAAGTTGTTGGAGCTATTGAACAGGCACGGGCCTAAGGGGGGACATGGGGAGCAGATGCCCCCCCCCCCCCCCCAATGTTGAACGAAGTTGGTAAATTTTCAACACAGTTGCAAAATTTTCGAAGGAGTTGGGAAAAATATCGGAGCAATTGAAAAAATGTCAATGAAGTTGGAATATTTCCGAAAAAATTGTTACAAAATGTGAAGGAATCTGACCGCCTGACCGGATAAATGCAAAGCAGGCAGATAATAGGGACGGGATAACGTGGAATAACACCATGTATCCTTGTACACATTCCTGATGCCGTGAATTCAATATTCAATAGTTTTCAGCACAATGTGTGTAGCCAGCAAAAAATTATATTTATCATAATATTGCGTTATCCCAAAGCGGGTTGCATTCTAGATGTTTCAGTTGTCATAAAACAAACCATCTGGTACCAATTTGAGCTGTTTGTCACTGTCGAGCTGCATTTTGAAAAGCTTTTATTTCTATTGAATTTAGCAACGTAAATAAGTGAGTACGCAGTTTGCTCCTTTCTTTTGATAATAGAAATAGATAAGTTTGAATTTTGGTAAACTAATTTTGAAGTTCTGGGTTCCTTCCAATTGGACAGTTCTACGAACACATAACGCATTACCAGGGACGGGCCTAAGGGAAGGGGGGCAAACTCCCCAATGTTGAACGGGCAAATTTTAAAGCAGTAAGGAATCAACCCTCCCTCCTGGTCACTTGTAAAATTTTCAATGCTTCCCCCCCCCCAAATTTGGCTTGGGCCCGTCCCTAATATCGAAAACATATTGTAAGCCGAACAGCCTTGGTTGAGTTCAGTAGCTGAACGGGTGACTGTTGCCACGATAACATTCGAACGCAAAGAGATAGCTACTTTCAATTTTCAGGGTAGGTTGCACATCCAAATGGGATAATTAAGATGTTTAGTGGCATTAATCCGCCGAACGGTTTCAGAGTTATACCCATCTGAAATTTTATGGTTATTTCATCAATAACTCTAACTATACAAATCCGATCCAATTCAAACTTGGTAATTACTTGTAGAATGCCAATGCACAATTTTTCAAAATTTCCTGAATATCGTAGGTATCACTAGAAAATAAAATTTTTTTTTTTTTTTAACACGTTTATTGAAATTTACAATCTACTATTCATAAGTATTAAGTAAAGGTGTTGATAATTTAACTGACATGAAGAAGTTATCAAACAATATTGATACTTCTGTACAATACTTTAATTAAAGTCAATTGGCCAAGTTCTCTGTAATCTTCTTTGTCTGAAGGGGTTTTGTGCCAGTTGATCTATGAGGTTGTTGTCATGTCCTTCAAGTTTTTGATGGTACTTTGTTGTACGTTTTTTGATTTCATCATCAATAAATGGTATCATCAAATCATTATGTATGATGTAGTTGGATACGTACCAAGGCGCATTTGTTATCGAGCGAAGTATTTTGGACTGGAGTCTCTGTATTATTTGTATATTTGATTTCTTAGCACATCCCCAAAATTGTATGCCGTATGTCCATATAGGTTTTATTATTGCCTTGTAAATCAGTAACTTATTCTTGAGGGATAATTTGGATTTTTTTCCTATGAGCCAATACATTTGTCTGATCTTCATGTTTATTTGTGTTTTTTTGGCCAAAATGTGTGGTTTCCAAGTGAGGCGTTGGTCTAGATGAATGCCAAGTTATTTTGCTTCTGTTTTAACTGCTACTTGGATATCATGGATTTGGACCGGGGGGCAGATTTTTCTTTTATTGGTGAATGTGACTTGTACTGACTTTGTTTCGTTGATAGTGAGTCGCCATTTTCGATACCATTGTCCCAACTCAATCAGATGTTCCTGGAGGTTTTTGGAGGCTGTATCAGCATTTTCGTGAGCTGTAATTGTCGCTATATCGTCTGCAAATGAGGCTAATGTGGTATTTGGATTTTCTGGAATGTCAGATGTATAAATTAGGTAGTGCAGTGGACCCAATATACTTCCTTGTGGAACTCCTGCTTTTATTTTAGTTGGGGTTGATATAGCATCACCATATTTCACGGCGAAGTGTCGATCCGTGAGATAGGATTTCAGCATCAGATAATACGGTTGGGGAAGGAGATTCTTCAATTTGTATAGAAGTCCGTTGTGCCATACTTTATCGAAAGCTTGAGATGAATCCAGGAATACAGCAGTGCAGTATTTGTTCTCTTCTAAGCTTGTTGAAATAGTGTTCACTACACGGTGTATTTGGTGAATTGCAGAGTGGTTTTCCCTAAAACCTAGTTGATGATTGGGTATGAGTGTGTTCATGTCCATGTCCTTCTTCAATCTATTGAATAGGAGTTTCTCGAACAGTTTTCCCAAGATTGGTAAGAGACTTATGGGTCTATAGGATTTTACGTCATGTTCAGGTTTGTTTGGTTTTGATATCATTATCACCTCAGCATATTTCCAGATTGTGGGAAAATAAGACAGACTCATCATTCGATTGAATAGGGTATTGATGAATAAGATAGCTTTCTGTGGCAGTTGTTTCAAAATTTCAGCTGTTATCAGGTCGAATCCTGGTGCTTTCTTATTTTTTAACTTTTTTATTTCCTGAAAAACTTCTTTTGGCTTGAAGGGCTTTTGGCTAAGATCAAAGTGTAGAAAATAAAATGAAAATGTTTTTCTTCAAAGATTTTATGTTTCAGAAACTATCCGTCAGAATTCGCTGAAATTCAGCACATACGTTGGAGCCACCATTTTACAATCGACTATCAAGTTTCAGCTCGATCAGCTCTGTATAAGGCGTGAATAGACAATGAAACATGTGCGCTGAAGCTTTTTTGAATTTTTTCAAATCTAGTTCATAAAACGAACTCTCATGTCTAAAGTGTCCAATTTGCAACCCCTCCCCCCACTTGGGCCGAACTTGTCGCAGATTTTGTCGACCATATCCTTTACAATCTTGTGACATCTTTGCAGAATTGTTGTACAGAGCACCTGAAATTCTAAGGATGCCTGACGGATTCAGCCTGAATGATGCAGAGGGCAGTCAAAAAGGCGATTCATACGCCTTCGGAATCATTCTTTTCGAACTGCACAATAGACATGGCCCGTTCGGAGACTGTAATTTATCAACAACAGAGATACTGACCAGAATAAAAAATGGCGCTACTCCGCGCTTCAGGTAGAACCTTCCAATGCGTAAAACATTATAAAATTTCTGAGGGCTGTATTTTTCAGACCTCCGATGGAAGCATTAGAGAATAGTTTCGACTTCGTTCGAGATTGCCTGAAGGAATGCTGGCATGAGAACCCAGAGGACCGACCAGATTTCAAAAGCATACGAACCAAATTGAGGCCCTTGAGGAAGGGAATGTGAGTATTTAAGTTGTGAGGATCAGGTTATCTCAATAGCTTTGTAGTTATTGGTAATACAAAATGTCGTACTGCAATTCAAATCATTCACTCAGACAGAGTAAACAAGTAAAGGATGCTTGAACTATACTGCTCCACCAAACTTGAGGAAGTTCAGAAATGTTGTGACCGTTTCAAAAGTTGCCGATTCTTGTCCATCAAATGTCCATTTATGAGAAATCGAATGTTTACTCTCTTATATGTGAATGGATTTTTGCTCCTCGTTTGAGAACTTTTTCAGTTTCAGGCAAGTACTTGTTTTACGTTCTTACAATCAACTTTGATTCAAAATCTGAAAATTTGTTTAGCACTGATGCTTAGACGTAAACCTAGTGCGGATGAAGCCAATAGTGCTATTGGTATGATCGCGGTGGTACGTAATCAGAGTGATTTTGCGAATTTCTTTCAAGTTAGTGAAAGCGTAGTTTCCCGGCTCGTCCATCGATATCGAGAAAATGGAAACGAGACCGACATACCGAGAGGTGTCTACCCATAGAGAGCCTTTGAATACTTGTCGAATCATACCATAGCTCCTTTTGAACGATACCGATGTTTTGGTTTCGATTGAAACAGTTCGTCGGAGACTTCGAGACGTTAATCTACATTCTTGACGACTTGGATTCCACTAACTCAAAATCATATGCGACTTCGATTGGAATGGGCCAATGAGCACGTGAATTGGAGATCAATGGAGGTCTGTATTGTTCACAGATGAGTCGAGATATGGATGGTTTTCGTGTTCAGATATGGACCCATCCTCTGGTGCCCAGAAATTGCAGATCAGTTCAGGAAGTTAATCCGTTCAGAGGTGGTACAGTTACTGTTTGTTTCAATGGACATAGAGAATTGTTGGTGCTTGATACTAATATGAATGCGCAGATTTACACGGAGCAAGTAATAATAATAATAATAATAATAAATCAGTTTATTATTCATCAAAAATGTTCGTGTACAAAACAAAACTTTTAACAAAAATCACTGATGAACAATTGGCATTTGGTTCAGACACCGAGGACTGGCCAAGGGTCTGCTCTACCACCAATGCCATAATTTACTAGAGGAAGTTGAGCGATCTAGCGAAGAATTTGTGGTTTAAGTAAATAGAGATCAAAAACAAAAAGAATGAGAAAAATAAAAGGGGGGGAGGGGGAAGGGATGGAAAGGATATTTCTAGATTGTATATTCATCAGTTTTGAGTTTCAAACATATGTCTTTTAAATATTCTCTTGAACGCACTCGGACTCACGCTTTCATATAAAAATCTCAGCTTCAACACATCATTCATAACAACCGCGATATTATAAGAGAAAGATCTCTTGTAGACTTCTTTTCTATAAGATGGGATGGTAAGTAATACCTTACGGCGGATATTTAGATTATGTACATCTGTTCGGTACCTTAGCCTATCATGTAAGTAAGCTGGGGACTTGAATTTAATAATTTTAAAGAAGAAACATGCCATATGTAATTGTCTTCGATTGTACATGTTGAGCCAGTTACAGTCCTTAAGCTTGTGAGACACTCTCTGACCCCTTCTGATGCCGAAAATCATACAGAGGCAAGAATTCTGTACCTTCTGTATACGCCTTTTATCGATACTGTCCAAACATGGACCGTAGACACTATCACAGTGATCGAAATGAGACAGTACAAGGGAATCACATAAAAGTTTTTTTGTCTTAATGTCTAGAAAGTGCCTTTGTGCATAGATTAGTTTTATGGCCGAGTATGCTAATTGTATCTTGTTTGTTGTATGATTCTTGAACCTCAACTTGTTATCTACAGTCAATCCGAGGCTTTTGCCATTATCCACTAAAGGTATAATATCTTCACCTATTGTCAGAATAATTGAATCCAAACAAGTCCGACGCAGTGAATCTTCGCAGAATAACAGGGCTTTGGATTTACCAGGGTTTATTTTCAGAAGGTGGTCGCGGGAAGTTGCAAAAATTTGGAGCAAATCATTATTAATTAGATCGATCGTCTGTGTTAATTCTTCGTACCTGAAAGAACAGTATATCTGTGTATCATCAGCGTAAAAGTGGCTGTCACAAAATCTGAGTGAATCCCGAAATCTAATAGTATACACTATATAGAGAAGTGGTCCCAGGATACTCCCCTGAGGAACACCAGAAAGTATTCTCCTCTGCGATGAGACTTCCCCATCCAACCGAACCTGCTGAAACCTATCAGCGAGATAGGACTTCAGAAATGCCGATGCACTCAACCCAAAACCCACAAAATGAGAAATAGTTACAAGAATTTCGTGATTGATCATATCAAAGGCTTTAGTATAATCTAATAAAATCAACACAGCTAATTCACTCCGATCTTGTGCCCTTAACAGGTCGTCAACAATGTCTGAAAGAGCCGATGTACAACTATAGCCCTGACGAAATCCAGACTGCTTTGGTGGGAATAAATTGTTATCAGACAAGTGTTTCCTAATCTGTACGTCCATTATTTTTTCTAGCACTTTTGACAGAGTAGGCAGGATACTTATGGACCTCAAATGACTCAACTCAGTAGGATGGCTAATTTTAGGGAGAGGAATAACGTGAGCATATTTCCAAGATTTCGGAAAATATGATGTCTGAATACACTCATTCACTATATGCGTTACAAAAGGTATCACGAAAGGACAGAAAAGTTGAATGATTTTTATATTCAGACCGTCAGATCCAGTTGCACTCGATTTTATATTGAGAATGATATTAGATACGACTTCATCAGTAACCACGGAAAATTTAAAGGGTTCATCGAAGGTCTTATGAGTAGTATTCTGGTAAAAATCAATTGTATCATCGTTAGGACGAACCTGAGATTCGGAGGAACTTGTAAAGAATTTATTGATCTCATCAGCATTGGCTATACTTGTAGGTAATGTAGTTATTTTCAGTTTCGATACATTTAACTTTTTTAGCTCATTCCATTTTTCCTTGATAGAACAAGTGCCGAGTTTGCTCCTCAAATAAGCTTTCTTTTCTGATTTTATTGCTGTGTTAGTATAGTTTCGAAGTTGCTTATAATATTCCCATTTCTCCGGCGAGTCCTTAGATTTACATTTACGAAGAGCATTATCCCGCAATTTCTGTAAATACTTAATATTGTCAGTAATCCAAGGAGAGCTCCGTTTCTTATTTGAATGAACGTAAGTCTTCGTAGGTGCATGCGCATCCATTATCTGAATCATATTTTTGGTTAGTAAAGCTATTTTCTCATCAACATTCTCTGTTTCGTAAATTTTATGCCACTGTAATCCAAGAAGGTCATTTTCAAAGCTAGTTAGATTTATTTGATCTAGAGGTCGACAAGAAAACGTTACTTTTGATTCAGAACATGAACTCATGATATTAAACGTTGCTCTCACTAAAGAGTGATTCGAGAAACTGGTTGAGATAACTTGCGACTGGCACCTTTCAGATTCAATATTGGTTGCGACCAAATCAAGCAAAGAACTACTAGTCGGTGAAAAACATGTAGGTTCAGAAATGAGCTGGTTAATACTGAAAGACTCAAAAATTTCAACGATCTTTACACTATTAGTGTTATACACATTCAACAAATTGATATTAAAATCGCCACAACATAACACATAATCATATTTTGCGTACTGCTCAGTTAAAACGTCCTCGAACCGATCGAAAAATGACGCAAAATCATACTTCGGAGGTCTATAAATGATACCGAATAACAACCTCAATCCATAGATGCTCAATGAAGTCAAGACACTCACTCAAAATAATTTTGTACTGTAGACCAGTCCTCACATACACACCTACGCCACCTCCCCGAGTAGGACGATCTTGTCTCAAAAAATCATACTCTTCCATACCAACAATATCATCATCCAACCCGGAGTGCATCCAAGTTTCCGTTACCCCAATTATATCATAATCCTCTGGGTAGACAAGTTGATGAAACCTATTGAAATGTGCCACTAATGACCTAGAATTCAAATGGGATACTCTAAGACTCATGGCTGCAAAAAAGCAAAAGAAAAATATAAAAATATATATGTGTAGGTACAGGGAAGTGGATTAGGTAAAAAAAGAATGAAACAGGAAAGTGGGTTAAGGAATGAAGAACCTATTGCAATAGAAGAAAAAGTTTATAGTCAAGTAACCACAATCGCTCGCTGTCCCAGATCCAATTTACTCAACTACAAGGGTACAAATTAAGTATAATACCTTGGTGAAAAAAAAAAATTATATATGACCAAAATTATGAAATAAAGCATATAATATATTATTCCTTTTTGGCGCTCTAGTTCCTCGGGACTGAGTGCTTATCAATTTGCCCAAATGTCTGTAATTTTCGAATTTTTTGATGAAAATGATCTTAAACGATTTGGTTCGACTCACTGATCAAGTATCCGTGGTCGAAATTCATTCTGTCCGGCCGGCCGGCCGTAGGCACGATAACTCTCGAACGGAATGAGCTAGACAGTTGAAATTTTCAGAGTAGGTTTGGGAGATAAATATCTCGGCTAAGGTCGTTATTGGGCAAAATCGGACGGATGGTTTCGGAGTAACAAAAAAAAATTTTTTTTTACAAAACAAATACCAAATTAAATTTCTTTCAATAAGCAGTTTTACCATAAGAATCTAATGATATCAATTTTAACTCTAACAAGCTAATACTTTCGGATATATGATTTTTCAAAATTTCAATAATAAATCGTATTTCTACGTTGTCACAGAATGATATAATTATTCTATGTATGAATTGTCATAATGTCAACTTATTTTCCTGGGACTTGACATTATCTAATCAATCGAAGAATTATGAGAATAAAGTGTATTCTGAAATGTGAGCGAAGTGAGAAAAATCTCAGTTGTTTCCTCCGAAATTAGTTTTTCTCAGAAAAGTCTTACATTTCGGAACGGAACATTAAGTAAGAGATCTGAGAGTAGTGAGACTGCTTTTCATCCATAGACATAGAATGCTCAGTTCTCTCAATTTATGACGGGACTGACGGAAGGGAATATTATAACTTCAAAAATATTGGGGTTGAAATACTCGTATTTTAGCGATGCAATGGGGACCTCACCCGAAAATATTTGAAAATACTACGTAAATATTGAAAGCATAATTCTGTAGTTCGAGAGAGGAGAAAATTTGGTGAACGTAGATCAGGAAATTTTTGATCGATTACAAGGTAATTTTTTTCATTATTACTTCTCTTCTTTCATACATGTTTTATGGAATATCTACTATTTGTAGGTACTTTAAACATGTTTTGGGCAATTGTCATACGAATCTTGTTTTTTTGGCGCTCTAGTTCCTCGGAACAGAGTGCTTATCAATTTACCCAAGTGTCTGTAATTTTTAGAATTTTTGGCTGAAAATGGTCTCAAACGATTTGGTTCGACTCACTGATCAAGAATCCGAGGTCGAAATCGATTCTGTCCGGCCAGCCGGCCGGCCGTAGGCACGATAACTCTCGAATGAAAGGAGTTAGCGAATTGAAAATTGCAAGGTGGGTTTGGAGCGTAAATATCTCGGATGAGCTCGTTAATGGGCGAAATCCATCAAGCGGTTTCGGATGAAATTTAGCATCAAATTGTAGAATCATGACCTTTATACGCATGTGAAGTTTTGTATTGACCAGATTACTGCAAAGTGTCAAAAAATTTGAAAATTTAAAAAAAGTTTTTTTACAATAACTCTCGAACGGAATGAGCTAGGTGGTTGAAATTTTCAGAGTAGGTTAGGGAGATGAATATCTCGGCTAAATTCGTTATTGGGCAAAATTGGCCAGATTTAATTTGATTTCGTCCATGGTGCAGTTCTCATTCTCATTTAATCTTGATAAATAAACTATCATTTGAATTGAAGTTCCTTTATGATGCAGTTCTATCATATGAATACATTGATATAATCCCAAACTCTGAGAAACCAATGCTTTCGGAGATATAATTTGTCTGTTTGAACTAGAGCGCCAGAAAGCTCCTGTCCACAGGGCTTGAACCCATTTTTTTTTCATGCTGCTATTGCACCAAATTTCTTAGTTTTGGAGTATAATGCGCCTCCCCATTGTGCGAGAATTGTTGATGAAATTCTGGAAATCCATGGTATTCCACATTTGGCATCCTCGGTCGCCAGACGTGAATCCCATTGAACACGCTTGGGATCAGCAACAAAAAGCTTTAGATTCTCATCAACCACATCCACATAAACTTCAAGAACGCAGACGGCTTTTACCGCAACTCTAGATGTAAATTGATCAACAATCTTATCGAAAGTATGCAAAAGCGTTGTCTGGCTGTGATTGATGTTCGAGGAGACCATACTCTTTACTGAACTTAATTTTTTAAATTTTTTGAGTGAACTAATTTTGCATTAGAAATACTAAAATAAATTTCCACCTGAAACTGTGCAACTTATAAGGAAATTGGCAAAAGATTGAGTTAGATAAGTGAGTAAACATTTAGATTTCTAATATTTAAAAAATTGGTGAAAAATATGGAAACTTTAGAAACAGTCTCAAACTTCCTTAGCTTCTGTAGAGCAGAATATTTATTCATTTATACAATTAATAAAAGCCAAGGAAACCTATGTAGCTCAAAATAACGAAAAGAAAAATAAACGGAACGAACAGAATGGGTGCAAAGTGCACAAACAACAGTTACTCATTAATACAAAAAAATCAACAGAATCATTCAAACATCAAATTGAAGACAGAGTACGCCGAAGACAGAGTTTTACTAAATCAAACTTAAGTAAGTTATACACCAGTTGTCAAACCTCACTTTAAATTGGTTCATGTTCGGCGCACCCAACATCACTCGGATATGTTCGACAAAAAGTGTTCCCGCGAAACTGAGGGAAATCCTGCCCTGTATAGTTTATAGCGAAATAAATGTGATTGTTTCATTCCAGACAACCCATTTAGGATTTTGTATGTTGAAATAACATCTTACCTCAATTGACAGTGTTCAAAGGTGGTAAGTTGGAGATTCTGCAGTCTACCCGAGTATTCTGATCTCTGCCTTCTATATAATAATGCTCGACCTCATGTGGCCAGAGGTAGTTTAAACTTTTTTGAAGCGACCCATGTGAATCTTTTGCTATGGCCACCCAGATCCCCCGATCTTTCTCCCTTACAGCATGTTTGGGACATCATGGGTAGAAGGCTTGGAAATTCACCCCAGTCCCCACGGACTTTGGCGGCTCTGATACATGAACTACAGGTAGCTTGGGATAGTATCCCTCAAGAAGAAATATACCATCTTATTGCATCAATGCCAAGACGTGTTGGGGAGTGTATGGATAATCGCGGTGGACAAACACAATATTAACAAATTTAAAAAAAAATTGTAAACATTGTTTTTTTCTTCAAATTTCAATCATTATATACTCCTTGCTATACTATCCGCCATATTCACAAAGCATTCAATCCGCCGTATTCACAAAGCATTCAATCTCCGTTAAGTCCTAACTGAGGTCCTCAGCTAAGGATAAATAAGAATCGCAACCTCAGTTTAAGTGGAAATTAACGTGAAACAGGCCTGTTTCACCACCGTTAAATACTCTAACTGAGGTTGCGATTCATATTCATCCTTACCTGAGGACCTCAGTTAGGACTTAACGGAGATTGAATGCTTTGTGAATACGGCGGTATATATGTTTTACCAAAAAAAAAAAAAGATTTAATTTAAACAGCTCCTTCTGGTTGTTGCAGTTTCTTTGTCAGTCAGTATATTAGTACCCAATGGATATTTTTCGAGAACAATTAAACAGAATATTTTCAGGAAGCCCAATATTTTTGACAATATGATGGCGATGATGGAAAAATACGCCAATAATTTAGAAGTTTTAGTTGACGAGAGGACGGATCAACTTCAAGAGGAAAAGAAAAAGACGGGTAAATACCGAATTGTTAAACATTCTAAATTACGCGTCAATAACACGTCATTTCCAGAATCGCTCCTGTATGAAATGTTACCGAGAAGCGTGGCGGACCAATTGAAGAAAGGCAATAAAGTGGAGGCCGAATGCTTCGACTGTGTGACAATCTACTTCAGTGACATCGTGGGTTTCACGTCTATGTCGGCGGAAAGTACGCCACTTCAAGTAAAATAGAAAATAAAAATAATATTCCTTCTTTGAATGTCCTATCATTTGCAGGTCGTGGATTTCTTGAACGATCTCTACACATGTTTCGATTCTATATTGGAGAACTATGACGTTTATAAAGTTGAAACTATAGGGGATGCTTACATGGTGGTAAGGCATATAAGAATTTCATAAAGGATGTTGCAAGCATACTGCAAGATTATATTTTTGGCGCTCTTGTCCCTCGGAATAGATTGGTTATCCATTTACCCAAATGTCTTTGATTTTCGAATTTTTGGATGGAAATCGTCTTAAATATATATATTCTTTTGACTGAGAGCTGTATATGTGTTAGCAGAGGTTGGTGTAACGGGGTACCATACAATTCGACGTATGATACAAGAGCTTAGGGAAAAACCTCAGCAAAAAACCCTTTCTCCCCGTGAGTGTGGTGATTTGTAACTATTGTTTGCAAAATTTGCTGAAATTTAATAATATTGATGGGGATATATTTCTTCAATGTGGATTCCCTCGTCAAAAAACGGATAGGTTTCACCAAGGTACCCGAAACTAAACCTGAAAAATGAAAAGACAAGAGGAGGAAACAAACAAATTAAAAATAATACATAACCTTTCAAAAGTCTCCTCTCACAAAAATACTTCTCTGTAGGCGAATGGGATCTCGTGGAGAAGAATCGCCTCCGCTAGTTTTCGAAGATATTCACTCCTGAAATCCCTTCAATATTTGAATTCAAAAATGAAAATGTTGCTCGTAAGGCCAGGAGGGTCTCTTTCAAAACCAGGTCTGACCGGTCCAAGTCCAAGCGATGATTATTCAGAACTTCAGATGTTCGAAGCCCGCTACAGGGCCCTTAAGAAGGGCTATCATCTCCCATAGATATATATTTTACTTTATATTGTATAAAAGAATGAAAAAATGCGCCAGACAAATTACGACTTATTATTATTATTTGGACTAGTAGAGACCAAAGTTTTGGAGCAATCCACAGAGTGTGTATGTTTTCATCAAAGTTGAATAGCTACATACCGCGGTTTCATCCTTATTAGGAATAATCAGTGGAGCACAATTCAACGCTGATGAAAACAACACTACGAAGTAACCGGTTTGATTTGCTTCGACACACTGATCAAGAATCCCTGGTCAAAATCGAGTATGTCCAGCCGGCCGTTAACACGATTACTCCGGAACAGAATGAGGTAGTCAGTTGAAATTTTCAGATTAGGTTTGGGAGATAAATATCTCGGCTGGATTCGTATTTGGGCAAAATCGGCCATGGTTTCGGAGTAACAAAAAAATTCGTTTTTACTTTACAAATTTCAAATTCAATTTTTTAAGATGCAGTTTCGTCATAAGAATCCATTGATATCATTTTCAACTGTAAGAACCTAACAGTTTCGGATATATGATTTTTCAAAATTTCAACATTAAATCGTAATTCACAATCATTTCACGGAAAGCTGTTCAGAGGAACAAGCGCTGCAAAATACACCAGGTTTTTTTGAGATATTGCGTAATTCAATGATGAAACGGCTAGATACTTGTATTGAGGCAACACCTGATTCAACAGAATTATTAAAGTAAAGAAAACACTCTACGTATATGTCAACAACATATTGTTATATTATGAAACTTAAGCCAAGCGAATTATTTACTTTAATTATTTTTCAAAATGTTTCATCAAGTGATTCACGAGGTTATAACAAGTCGGTTTCACCACCAGAAATTCTTTTGTCGTCCATCCAAGATACGAAATCCAATCAGCATATAAAGAAGTTCAGTAGCGACTTGCAATTTCCAATATTTCCATGGTAGGTTGAGCATCCGAATGCTACAGTTGAGTTCGTTAATGGGAATAATAGGCCAAACGGTTTTGGAGTTATACCCATCTGAAATGTTGTTTTTATTTCCTCAATAACTCAGATCCGATCGAATTGAAACTCAGTAATTAGTTGTAGATTTCCGACGCGCACTTGTTTTCGTGAGTATTAGGCCGCTCGTATACCAGCACGACGAGACCGCAACGCGACCGCGACGATACTTTTTAACGAGGGATTTGCGTCGCATCGTCGTATCTTTGGTGTGGGCGCTTCTATGACTAACCACGTACCGCGACTTCGAAGCGACACGAAGTCGCGGTCGCGTTGCGGTCTCGTCGTGCTGGTGTACGAGCGGCCTTAGGCTGGTTTTCCTGTCACGCTGACGGTCGGCGCTGATGGGTCAATATGTATGTAGCTATAGGTAGCGTTTTCGAGTCACGCGGTGCTGACGGCCGTCAGCGCTGAGCTATATACGCGCACGTACGCGCCAGCGCGTAGGCGCCGCTGACTAGCTGGCGCCGACAAGCCTCCACATTCAGTGAGCCAGAGACAATAGCATCCTTCTATTTCTCAATGTGATCAGCGTAATGCTAAAAGGATACGAGCTGACCGATCAGCGCTGACCGTCAGCGCCGACCGTCAGCGTGACAGGAAAACCAGCCTTATAGTACTAGAAAAAAATTAAATTTTTTCTTAAAAAAAAATTAAAATTCCGCACAAGTTTCCAAGCTTCATTTTATTTTCGCAATATTTCTAAAAATACAAAACTGATCGAAATGAAATCTAGTACACGGATGAGTTCTTAAGAACGACTGTCCTGAAGTCCTGAAGCTTTTGCGCCCATGTTCTTTTGTCTATTCACGCCTCACACACCCACACGAAATACTGCATGAAGCTCCAAGCCGTCTAGTTGTGCGCTTGTTCCGCCAGGAAAAGGTCGAAAATGGTTTCAAACGATTGGACCCGACTCACTGTCGAATAATCCTGTGTCAAATCCAATTCTGTCCGTCCGTCCGTCCAGACATAAGCACGATAACTCTCGAACGAAGTTAGTTAGTGAGTTCAAATTTGCAGTGTAGCTTTAGAACATAAATATATCAGTTAATGAGTGCAATTCGCTGAGGGGTTGCCATTTTGATCTCAAGACATAATTTCGAAACCGTTCTCTGAAATTTAACAACAGCTTGTAGAATTAGGGCTTTATAGGTAAGTTTTATTGCGCGTATGTTCTGGGGAACATCGCGTTATAGTTTTGCCCAAATGTCTGTAACTTTCGAATTTTTTGACGAAAATGGTCTCAAACGATTTAGTTCGACTCCCCAATGAAGAATTCGAGGTCAAATTTGATTCTGTAGGGCCGGCCGGCCGGCCGTCCGTCCGTCCGGCCGTTGCCACGATAACTTGAGAACGAAAAGAGCTAGCGACTTGAAATTTTCAGGGTGGGTTGCGCATCCCAATACGACGGACAAGTTCGTTAATGGGCATAATCGGCCCAGTGGTTTCCGAGTAATAATTTTGTTTTCAACCAATATAAATCCGATCGAATTGAAACTTGGTGAGTAGTTGTAGAATATGAACTTTAGCACGTTCGTGCAACTTTGTGCGAATCGTATAGCTAGAAAATTAAAAAAAAATTATTAAAAAATATTTTTGTTGTCACGATAACTTGAGAACGGAAAAAGATAGCGACTTGAAGTTTTCAGGTTAGGATGTGCACCAGAACGCGACATTTCAGTTCGTTTATGAGCATAATCGGCCAAACGGTTTCAGAGTTATAGCCATCTGAAATTTTCTGAAATTTGGTGATTTTTTGTTCCTCATTAACTCGAAAAATACTGAACCGATTGAATTCAAACATGGTTATTTGTTGTAGAATGCCATCGGGGAAATGCTAGCAAAATTTGGTGAGGATAGCATCTGTAGAAAATTTTTAATAAATCATTGAAAATAAAAAAAAAATTCTATATATCAGTAACTAATCGTTTGAAATTGCTGAAATTTTGCAAGAGCCTTCATAACGTAACTCTATTGCCAAGTTTCAAGTTTTAATACGATCGGTTAAATATTGTTGGAGATTCGAGCATTCTTGTGTGAGTTCAGTAGATGGGTGACCGTTGCCTCGATAACTTTCGATCGAAAGGAGATAGGGACTTGCAATTTTCAGGGTAGGTTGCGTACCCGAAAGGGAGAGTTAGTTCGTTTTTGGGCAAAATCGGTCTCACGGTTTCCGAGTTATACCCACCTGGAATATTATTTCCTTGATAACTGAAAAAATAAGTATTCGATCAAATTGAAGCTTGGTAACTAGTAGTAGAAAATCAACATAAAAACGTGTTTAAAATTTTGTAAGTACCGTACCCCTTGAAAATATGAAAAAAATTAGGAAAAAAAAATTTTTAAGAACCGTACGCCTAGAAAATTTCAAAAAAAACACGAAAAAAAAATGGGTTCAAGCACTGACGTGAAGTCAGAAGCTTTTGCGCGTATGTTCTATTGTCCATTCTTCTGTATTGGACACCCTTAATCGAATTTACCATGGTAAATGATGTTGTCCATTCTCCTGTATTGGACACTCTTAATTCGAATTTACTATGGTAAATTCGAATTCGCGCAAAAGCTTCTGACTTCACGTCAGTGCTTGTATTGATAGAATGAACACGTACAAAAAAAGATTCAAAAATTGCAAAATATTGTTTCCCAATAACTCGAAAAATCCTGATCTGATCGAATTCAAGCTTGGTAGTTAGTTGCTACATACCGAAGCAAGGCATTATTTTTGGAAACTCGCATGACTACGAAAAATTCGAACAATTTTCAACTATATTGTGGAATATTCTGGTTGAAAACACATATCGGATTCAGTCTCATTTTGCAATTTAGGTGTGAACGGTGTGTAATTTTGTTTTACTTTCAATGTTTTGATTTGAAATCGTGAAGCCTGAAATAATCCTTGGGAAGTGCCTCAAAGTACGGGCGTGATTGAAGAAGCCGATGAACGATGTGTGCAATTCGAATTTATTTTTCAAATTTTGTCTGGAAGTTGACCACCTGGAAGGCCATATTACCACCTCTTGTCAATTCTGTGTGCGTGCAAGCCGGTATCGGAGAAATAGCGTAGTTTCTGGGGTGGAGTCTCCATAACGTGGTAATTGGTCAAAATTTGAGATTCACGCTACCCCTTTCGGGCATTTTTCGTTATGCGCATGAGCAGACGAAGAGTGATTTAACTGCTGAAATTATCATCTGAGAGCAGTGTGGTTTTGAGGTTCAGCATGCTATGCCTCAACATAATCCTCTTGAGAGGATCCGCGCATGCGCGGATTGAAGCTACGATATCTCCTGAGGACTAGTGTTGGATAATGCGAGTTTTGTGAAAGGTGTATGATTTTGAGAAGACTTTCAGCCTTGAATGGACTGCACATGCGGAGACGAGAAGTGGCTGTGTTTAGGTTGTATGGGTTAAATTGGGAGTGATATGCGTCTAGCGGTTATGAGTCTGGTGCTGAGCTGATTACTTGAGGTTTTAAAAGAAAACTCATGGCAATTATGTGCGTATGCAAGTCAATTTCGGGGAACTAGCTTTGTTCCCGAATTGGAGTTTCGGAACCAAGGCACTAAGACCAATTTTGGCATTTAAGCTGCCCCTTTCGGTCATTTTTCGTTCTGCATGAGCAGAAGTTTAGTTCGTGGTTTTGGGTGAGAGCACCATCAGTGCAGAGTGAACTGCACATGCGTAGAAGTAGGCCGGCTTTTTATGTCTTTGTTTGTGCTAGAATGCAAGTGGAGATTTGTGCTGAACCAACATATGGGTCTTTTTTGCCCATTTTTTCTTGGAACGAATTTATAAATAACTATATATATTTGGAAAATATGTGTCCATTAAATTATATATGGATTTGAAGAATGAGCGTAAGCAACTCCGTTCCTTAATGACGTCCCCTGGCTGCGATCTTTTTTTTTTTTCGACTGACGGTAAACCCAATAGGCGTAGACCAGTATGCAGTAATGAATAGAATTGTCCAAAAAACTAACGTGAAGTCGATACTCGTTGGCGCGCTTGTTCACGTTGACCAATTTGAATTGAATGATGAGTGCTTCAAGCTCAGTGGATCGAGCGAACCGAAGATCTAGTCAGACGGTAGTGGCCACCATTCAATGTTGGGTTCAAAATTAACATAACCGTGCCTGAGCTGGTGCAAGAATACAGTAACAAAGCCTACACAGAACACAACTGACTCTCATAACTCGCACAAGTTCCTAGGAGCGCCTGGGGTGGTCTCCTTCGAGAAGACCTAGGAGGTTCAGTTTAATCATACTCGTTTCAGTAGCAAGCACGCCAATGCAGATTGACTTAAGTGTGATAGAAATAAAAATTCAGAATAAGCACTGACGTGGGGTCAATCTGCTTAGCATGCTTGCTAGTGACATGATTATGATTAAACTGACCCTTTAGCTTTTTGCGTGCATGTTGTGCGAACAGCGTGCTATAATTTTACCTAAATGTCTATAATTTTCGATATTTGCCAAAAATAGTATCGAACGATTAGGTTTACACACTGATGAAGAATTCAAGTTCAAATTTCATTATGCCCGGCCGTTCGGCCGTTGTAAAGATAACTTTAGAACAGAAAGAGATAGCGACTTGAAATTTTCAGGGTCGGTGACGCATCGCAATACGACGGACAAGTTCGTTAATGAGCATAATCGGCCCAATGGTTTCCGAGTAATAATTTTGTTTTCAACCAATATGAATCCGATCGAATTGAAACTGGGTGAATAGTTGTAGAATATAAACCTGAGCACGTTTGTGAAATTTAATGAGAATCGTATCAATAGAAAATTTTAAAAAAATCATTAAAAAATATTTTTTATGTATCGATAACCTGAGAACGGAAAGAGATAGCGACTTGAAATTTTCAGGTTAGGTTGTGCATCTGAATTTCCAGGGCAGACTGCGCATCCAGAGGCGACAGTTCGGTTCCTTATTGGGCATACTCGGCCAAACGGTTAATTTCGCTTTGAAACAATATGAATCCGATCAAATTGAAACTTGGTAAATATTTATAGAATACCGACACAAAGACGTATTTGAACTTTCGTGAGGAGCGTGTATCTAGAAAATTTAAAAATGAGATAGAGACCAGCAATTTTCAGGATAGGAACTTAAATGTCACATTCAGATAGAATGTGACATTTAAGTTCGATAATAGCTCATTCGGCCAAATGGTTTTAGAGTAATACCCATCTTAAATATTGTTATGATTTCCTGCATATCTCAAAATTTAGAGTCACTATCTCTTTCCGTTAGTAAATCATCCTAGCAACGGACAGCCGGCCGATCTAACTGCAGAATTAAATTTGACCTCGAATTCTTTATCAATGAGTCGAACCTAACCGTTTGAGGCCAGTTTCGAAAAATATCCGTAAAATTGATAGTTTCTCTGTTCCCTAGAACATGCCTGCAAAAAAGACGGCTTGCAGGGTGTGTGAGGTATGAATAGACAAAAGATTTTCATTTAAACTTATGAAATTTTGTTTGTGTTCTCCCGATAATTAAAACCAATAAAACAAATCAATATTTTTGGCGCTCTAGTTCCTCGGAACTGAGTGCTTAACAATTTGCCCAAATGTCTGTAATTTTCGAATTTTTCGATGAAAATGGTCTTAAACGATTTGGTTCGACTCACTGATCAAGAATCCGTGGTGGAAATTCATACTGTCCGGCCGGCCGTAGGCACGGTAACACTCGAACGGAATGAGCTAGAGAGTTGAAATTTTCAGAGTTGGTTTGGAGGATAAATATCTCGGCTGAGTTCGTTACTGGGTAAAATCGAACAGAAGGTTTCGGAGTAATGAAAAAAAAATTTTTTTTTTACAAAACATTTTCCAAATTAATTTTTTTTTAATAAGCAGTTTTATCATAAGAATCCATTCATATCATTTTTAACTCTAACAATCTAATACTTTCGGAGATATGATTTTTCAAAATTTCAATGTAAATCGTATTTCACAGATTGATATAATTATTCTATTCTATGTATGAATTTTCATAATGTCAACTTGACAGAAGGCAATATTGTAACTTCAAAAATATTGGGGTTGAAATACTCGTATTTTAGCGATGCAACGGGGACCTCACCCGAAAATGTTTGAAAATATTACGTAAATATTGAAAGCTTAATTCTTTAGTTCGAGAGAGGAGAATTTGGTGAACGTAGATGAGGAAATTTTTGATCGATTACAAGGTAATTTTTTCATTATTTCTTCTCTTCTTTAATACATGTTTTATGGAATATCTACTATTTGTAGGTACTTTAAACCTGTTTTGGGCAATTGTCATATGAAACTTGTTTTCTTGGCGCTCTAATTCCTCGGAACAGAGTGCTTATCAATTTGCCCAAGTGTCTGTAGTTTTGGAATTTTTGGCTGAAAATGGTCTCAAACGATTTGGTTCGACTCACTGATCAAGAATCCGAGTGCGAAATCGATTCTGTCCGGCCGGCCGACCGGCCGTAGGCACGATAACTCTCGAACGAAAGGAGTAAGCGGATTGAAAATTGCAAGGTGGTTTTGGAGCGTAAATATCTCCGACAAGTTCCTTCGATCTATCTGAAATTTAGCATCAAATTGTAGAATCATGACCTTTATACGCATGTGAAGTTTTGTATTGACCAGATTACCGCAAAGTGTAAAAAAAAAATTTTGAAAATTTAAAATATGTTTTTCCACAATAACTCTCGAACGGAATGAGCTAGGTAGTTGAAATTTTCAGAGTAGGTTAGGGAGATGAATATCTCGGTTAAGTTCGTTATTGGGCAAAATTGGCCAGATTTAATTCGATTTCTTCCATGGTGCAGTTCTCATTCTCATGATTGCTCATTTAATCTTGATAAATAAACTATTATTTGAATTGAATTTCCTTTATGATGCAGCTCTATCATATGTATACATTGATATAATTCCCAACTCAGAGAAACCAATTCTTTCGGAGATATAATTTTTTCTTGGAATGTTGAGTGGTCACTTTCACTAAGCTTCGGGAAGTGTCTCCTTTTACAACCGTCAATGGGTTTGGAATTGACAGAATTTGGAATTGACAAAATTTCATCCGATTATTCTTAGGTGAGTGGTCTGCCCATCAGGAATGATAATCAACATGCAGCCGAAGTGGCCACCATGTCCCTACACCTCCTATCGGCGGTCTCCAAGTTCACCATTCGACACAGACAGAAAGAAAAACTACTCTTACGTATAGGAATACATTCAGGCAAGATTCTATTACATGTAATCCTCAATTTACTTATCCATTAACGAATTTAGGTCCCGTCTGTGCTGGTGTTGTAGGTCTGAAAATGCCAAGATATTGTCTCTTTGGCGACACGGTGAATACAGCTAGTAGGATGGAATCATATGGAATGCGTAAGTATTCTGAAGAGCTCGATTACTGGTAAATACCGAATTTGTTGAAGAAATTCAAGAAAATTCACTGACATGAACTCAATATTTCCAAATCTGAAGATCCGATCGAGTTGAAAGCAGACCTGAGCCAAAGCATTGTGCTTAGTGCTTATGGAAGCCTTTTTGTGCTCCCGAGCGAGTACTGTGCTCCAGAGCGCTTTTTGGCGCTCGAGTTCCTCGGAACTGAGTGCTTATCAATTTGCCCAAATATCTGTAATTTTCGAATTTTTGGCTGAAAATGGTCTCAAACGATTTGGTTCGACTCACTGATCAAGAATCCGAGGTCGAAATCGATTCTGTCCGGCCGGCCGTAGGCACGATTACTCTCGAACGAAAGGAGCTAGAGGATTGAAATTTGCATGGTGAGGAGCGTAAATATCTCGGATAAGTTCGTTTATGGGCAAAATCCATCAATCGGTTTCGGAGTTATGGCCGATTTTAGTAAAAACATTTTTTATGAATATTTCCGAAACCGATCACTCGATCTATCTGAAATTTAGCATGAAATTGTAGAATCATGACCTTCATACGTATGTGAAGTTTTTTATTGACCAGGTTACCGCAAAGTGTCAAAAAACTTTTTTTAAAATTACAATATTTTTTTTTACAATAACTCTCGAACGGAATGAGCTAGGCAGTTGAAATTTTCAGAGTAGGTTAGGGAGATGAATATCTCGGTTAAGTTCGTTATTGGGCAAAATAGGCCAGATGGTTTCGGAGTAACGAAAAAAAAATAATTTTTTTTTAGCAACAAATTTCAAATTCAATTTTTATTTAAGATGCAGTTTCACCATAAAAATCCATTGATATCATTTTCAACTCCAACAAGCTAATACTTTCGGAGATAAGATTTTTCGAAATTTCAATTATGAATCGTACTTCTATGTATTCACAGAATGTTATCATTATTCTATCTAAGCTTTATTATATGATATGTGTTTATACTCGTACATGTCATCCTGTTCTATAAGAGAGAGTCAAATTCATTTAAGCTATTTTAATGTGATTTCTTCCATGGTGCAGTTCTCATTCTCAGATTGCTCCTTTAATCTTGATAAATAAACTATTATTTGAATTGAATTTCCTTTATGATGCAGTTCTATCATAAAAATACATTGATATAATTCCCAACTCTGAGAAACCAATACTTTCGGAGATATAATTTGTCTGTTTGAACTAGAGCGCCAGAAAGCTCTTTTCCCCAGGGCTTGAACCCATTTCTAAAACCAGTGCTTAGTGCTTAAAATTCAAGCACTTCATGAAAAGGCTTATTGCTTAGTAATCTCTCAAGTGCTCCAGAGCGCGTCTGAGGATTAGTAAGCACTAAGCCTTTCCGAAATCTTGTCGATTAAACACTAACATGCACATCGCAGTCCCTCACTGTCCCTTGCGACAAAAGAATGAACGTCATTCAACATCGCTCCAGGTTTCCGAATCACAGAGTGTTGGAGTTCGTGAGCATCTTCCTAGGTGTCGCTGGTAATATTTTCTTTCCAATACTTCGACACCATGAAGTTTAAGTTTCCTAGAGCTCTTTAGTTTGTTATTCAGTGGTTAAGTTACGCTGATGATTGGTAACAACCTTGAAACCAGTATGTATCTGTCCTGAATGGCATTTTCCTCTTTGGGGGGACGTTGGGCGATGACGTGGCGATCGTTCCTGCCTTCCTATCCACCGATTTGTAAATATTGTGTTGAGGTACTGGTGGACATTGCATTGGTAATACGGTGGTGCTCCATCCTGTTGGAACCATATCGTATTCCGTGGAACTTGAGGACTTCCTTTATCAGGATATAAATCTGCCAAAGTTGGAACGAGATCATTTTGAAGTAGTGCTATATAATTATCGCCATTCAAATTGCCCCCAATGAAAAAGTGTCCTATGATATGGTTTCGAACATTTCCGGCCAAACATTACATGTTTTTACCTTTTGAGGGATTTTTGAATGGCCTGGTCTTCGGACATTCATACCTGTCTCCCTGAATCGCTGCAACATTCTGGACACACTTGTATGGGAAACTCCAAACCTTTCTGTAATTCTTGTGTATGTCCACCCTTCTTCTCGCAAAACTACCGCTTGGGCACATTCCTCTTGGGTCAAATTGCGTGTTTCCCGTTGCATAGCGAACGAGTGTAGAAAATCAAACGAAAGAAAAACTATTGATCACTAGAATTGATCGAGAACAACTGATTTCAGAATGGAGCCAATACATTCAAAATCTGATAATCTCTTCTTTTTTTATTCCTGCTGGGAAAAAACATCCATATTGAAGAGAAACGTTGAAAGTGGATAACATATGCATGCATAATTCTGATAAAAATAATTATCATTGAGAACACCTTCAGTTGTAGAATAAATTTGAGATTTCCATAATGTGCGTTAATTTTTTTGCGCAGTGTATTTGACGCATAACGCTCTCTAGTTTCTAGTTTATTTGTCGAATAAGTCCAGCTGTCCAGCTGCTATTGGTCGTTTTATCAGGAGGTGGAAATACCGGCCCTAATAGTAACAATAAATATTCATCTCATAAAGTGAAAATCTTAGTCAAACATTTGATAAACGATAACATTTATACTGGCCTCAATATACAAAGTGTTAGGATCCAGTCCACAGACAACCCAAACCAGAATATCCTGGTACGATTGAAATAAAGCTTAGTTCATGTTTTCAGCCTTAAAAATCCACTGTAGCGAGCAGTGCCGACAGTTATTGAACATCGTCGGAGGTTACCACTTGATCGAAAGAGGTTTGGTGAATTTAAAAGGAAAAGGAGAACAAAAAACGTATTGGCTGCTTGGGGAAGATCCATGCTCCAGACAGATGCGAACGGAACAGCGTAAAATAAGAAGAGGAATCCACGTCGACAGGTCGCCAAGAAACGGCCTAGCAGATGGCAACGGACAAATCATAACGCGGAGCTCCCTTAAGACCAAGAACAATTCGATCAGGAGTCCCATTCCGAGATGTTCATCTTTCGAAAGTCCCAAGCGTCTTCGATTTGCCAACCCTGATCTTTTGGAAAAACGAAATCCCACTCAATTTTTAGAAGTTATAGACGACAGTCCGAAGCAGAATAGTATGTGTTTAACCAAGCATGGCCGTGGCTGCAGGAACAGTTGGAAAGGATGCAGTTCTTCTTGTCCATGCATCGAGGAACTAAGCAATACGACTAATTTTTCCGTTAGGTCTTCGTTTCCAAAGGACAATGTTCCAGAAACTTACTCCAAAACATCCTGTTTTAGCGTTCCTACCCTTTACCCTCACCTATCGGTACCCCATCAGCCTGTAATCCACACATTATCTGCGCCTTCCAGTCCTAGAAAGTTGGAAAACTCCATTGACAGCATGCTCATAAAATTTGCAGAGTGTGAGGAGGTAATTCCATGGGCTGACTCAACTCCACTACTTAGGATCACAAAACCTCAAACCTACGAAGCGAATACATGAGAATTTTGTCAGGTCAGCCTCTCGGGAAACTGAAGAATTGTATATAGATAGGCGAGAATCGAAAATTCGTATTACTAATACAGGGAGGACAGCGCGGATGATCACTAGGGCTTCACAAGAGAGCGAGATTTTTCTCTTCTCGTCTCATTCTCGTTCTCGTCTCGGAAAAGCGAGACGAGAGTTTTCATTCGAAAAATTAGAAAAGGTCTACATAGAGATCAATATATTTTACGAAATATCAATTCTTGTGACTATCTGTGAAATATTTTATTGTAAATAATAATAATTTTTTTTCCATTTTTATTTCAACTTGTTAACTGTTCTTATAACTTCTTATAGTAACGTATCTCTCATCATAAATATCTATCCTTGCAGATTTCTATATTCTAGATTTGAATGTGTATTTTTCAAGATCGATTTTTTACTATCGGTTGAGTATATGTGTCTATAAACTACTGAGTAATAAACGTGTATAGGTACTATTGAAAGGGTTTCTTTGGTTCGAAAATTTCTACCTGGAAGATCGTCTTATTTAGTAGAGATACATACAGTGAAATTTTCTTATATACGACTCGACCTTTTTCAACACCCACAGAAAACAATTAAATAGTTTCCACGATATTGACCAATATATTTTGTCTATATTAAACATCGATCGTTCTAGAAATACACGATTTTGTAAGGACCTTATTCTTCAAGAAAAAATGGAATTCACAAGGATAAAAAGTGAACCCATTATGAATTCAATACTTAACGGACAACTCTAATTGTCCCTAAATCCCAATGCTTTTAAAATTTCGTCTCTATCTGAACATCTGGAGAAATTTATTCTCTTGTGCTCTCTATTTGAACATCTAGAGAAATTTATTGTGTTTTATTGTGCTCTTGTAGTGAAGATGTGACCAATTATGTATACATCTGTGGAAGTACATATAATAAAACTGGTAATAGTAGGGGAGCCCACTAGGCTAATTCGGGATTTACTCGAGCGTCATAGAGAGCTATTGGGTTGTCAAGCTTAGATGATAAGAAGAAAAAAATTTTATATAATATATACCTGTTCGACGATGGGGTGAGCAGATATCAATTTTCAAAAATGTAAAAAAAAACCGTTACGTGGACATACTCGAGCGCGTCAGATATTGATAGCATCTGTGTCCTACGTAATTTAAAAAATGTACCGATGTTAATCTGATCGTTTCCATGATCGGGGTGATCATACGTAAGGGTTGAAAATAAAAAAATTTTTTTTATCGAGCTCGTCAGATTTTCTAAGGGGGTGTTAAGTGAACCTTAAAAGATGCTCTTGTATAATAATCTGACGATTGGGATGTAACGCAAACTCGTGGTCATTATTAGAATATGCAAAAAAAAATCGCCATTTAGAAATACTCAAGCGCGTCAGATTAAGATATATGTGGTTCATCAATATGGCCTAGACGTGCTGTCTCCTAATCTGACGATTGTCTGGAGGGATTCGCTAAATCTGACAATAAAATTAATTTTTTTTTAATTTTTTTAAATCATTGAACATAATTAATCGAAAAGCTCAGGAAATAGCGTGCAAATGAAAAAACTTATGTTGTTTTGAGGAGAATATTTATACAAATAAAAATTATACAAAATTTAATTTTTAATTTTTTCGTGATTTTCGAAGAATCGGTTTGCTCCGACGATATTCTAAAGTAATGATACATTTTTGTGAAGTTTCTAATGAAAATTTGATTGTGTTTTGTAAAGTACTTTCACCACAAAATACACAATTCATATTAATATCACTCAATCACTCATAGTAATTATTTATTAACTTTAATTCACATAACTTTTATTAAAATCGCAAAATAACCTAATACGTTGGAAATACGTTGTAAACAAGATCATACCCCGAACGATTCTGCGTGACCAGCTGTTATGGAGTCATGGCAACAGAAACCGGAGTGGGACGGAGTGAGAGAGCAATAGATAGAGAAAGAGTGAGAGGAGAATAGAAACACGTAGAGGGGAATATAGGCATGGCATAGCTGCACGCATTCAACTTTATCAATTAATTTTTATTACTTTGGCTTGTGAAAATCGTCAGATTATATATTTTTCGTAATTCTTGCATTATTACCTTCAAAATAAAAAAAAAAATTACCACGCTCGAGAATGTCAAGATGTCGTTTTTTTTTACAACTTTGTAACCCTCCCCCTTCTTTACGTCACTCTCAAATTGTCAGATTAATGGAATATACACTTTTTAGCATGTAACTAACTCACCCTACCTTAATCTGACGCGCTCGAGAATTTCCGATGATCAACTTTTTTTTACTAATCTGATGCTTTATCCTTGACGGGCGGCCATATATATATGGCTCATGTTTCGTGGAAAAACTTAACCAGGTACAAGGTATCCCCCTATATATTAATCTGCCGCGCTGTAGTAAATCCCAAAATCCCCGCTTGGGCTCCCCTACTATAAAGAAATAAATGAAAAGTGAAGCTATTCAATATTTCGAAAAGTGTTTTGAGGAATACGGCAAAAACACCCTCAATGATCCACACACTGGGGAGGTTTTCATTGAAACCAACACCAATTTGTCCAGTTCTATTAAAAAATATATTGACATCGATAGCCTCTTTAAAACATAAAACATTGTTCCAAACATTTGAAAGCTGAGTTTCGAAAACATTTGCTGTTAGAAAGAGCAAATAGGAATCAAACTTTTATTATAGAGTGGATGAAAAAGTTCTTACACTTTCCAAGATGGCCAATGATTTATTTATGGCTACATCCGTACCTGTTGGAAGATTATGTTTGAATTCTTGGTCATCGAGTAATTTGAAAGATGGTATTAACAGTTTTTAAATTTTGAACAATTATATACATGCAGAAATATTTTTGTATGAGAGCGTAATAAATATAGCTTTACAAAATTATTCATTGTTATCTACCATTTCGTTTATATATTATAATATTCATTATCGTTATTCAGAATTAATCGAGACGAGACGAGACAACTGATAACGAGACGAGACCGAGACTTAATTTTTTGGGAACTGGCGGGACCGAGACGAGATTTTTTATATTCTCGCCTACTCTCGTCTCGTGTGAAGCCCTAATGGTCACATTTTAAATGGTTGACATTAGAGCTACAAGATTGAAACCAAGCGACAATGTGAAAGTTTATAAGCTGATTTACACCTATTCTTGATTGGTATGCTAGTTCTTTGCTAGCATTTGGCGCTGGATCCCTGGCGTTTACATAAGTACAGTCAGTTTTGAGTTTTCACTGCAGTATAAGTTTCTTCAAAAAAATTAATTCGATAAAAATTCGATTGTGAAACATAAAGTTAGGAACATGTTGGGTCAAAGTACCGGTTTTAGGCACTGTTTTGTGTTGATGAATTTTGTGTTGCTGGCTTTGTTGATTTTTTATGTGTTTGCACGTTTAACGGTAATTTATGGTTCTGTTCAAAAATCAATTTGAATAATTCAGAAAAAGATTAGGGATTATGAATTAATGTTTCGACGAAAAATTTGATTTAAATGTTTAATAACCAAATGCGTAAATTTTTGGTCTCCAAGCAAGACTCTACTTTGGACATAGTTTATATAGCCACTTTTGTCCACTGTCACAAATAAAGAATTTGAAATTGAGACAAACACAAATCAAATCGAAAATTCCAGGGAAGACATAACATATTAGGGCCAATGCTAATAAAATTATATATTATTGTAAAACAAAGGAAGTTTCTTTCGTCAAACTTCAGTTTGTTAGCTTTCTAACTATATTTGGTTAATTCTTTCTGTCTGATTTCTTCATCCATTTTATCCTTGCGATTTTCTTTTTGTACAAGTAATTCTTTGGCATTATTTTCTTCCATCGCTAACGATTTATTCGAGATCACCGCACTAAACATATTTTTTTTAATCGTTATATCTCAGAAACGTTGGCTAGTGGGATAAAAAGTATTGATGAAGTTTTTATAGATAATTAATAAACTTACCGTTTTGCCGAAAATCGCGAAAAACTCATTTTTTTGACTTTTACGCTCGAGTAAAATTTTTTCCATACACATTTTATTTATAAATATTTTTCGAACAATTTTACCGATTTTCAGCTTGTTGTGATTTTATGCACCTTCACTCTCATATTTCGGCTTAGATTGACCGGACTATAGTGTCCTGGGAACATATTTAGCTCTTTCAGTATACCAGGGCTATACTGAGTTGTGCCGCTTAATGCATATATTTTTAACAGCCTGCATTATAAAGTCGTAAAATATATAGCTGTATAGACTGATCTTCAAGCAAAAAGAAATGATACCCTTGTGTATTATCCATAAAATTTACTGTTTTCGAAAACAGTAATTGTATATTATGAATAATATACATAGCTCAAGGAATTACTAATTATATGTACACTTTTTACTGTCATCACAAATGTTATTAAAGGAAACCAATATTCCCGTTGAATTGCCTACCTACCTCATTCATAAGAAATAATATAAATACATACATTACATAATTTACCTACACATCCAACCAATAAATTAAATAATATCTAATTATTAAATGTACCATCTTATTTTATCAATCTTTGTGCTTGTATCTTGTATGTAATTATCATCCTAATGATTAGTTGTAGCCATCAGTTGATTGGCTCAGAGTTGTCAGATGACAAATGACGTTATTATTATCAAATAGGTATATGCTATTATTATTTATATTTGATATGCATATATTTATATATAATTTCTGAATGTTTTCAAATGTACGGACTTTTTAACAGGAAAAAATCATGCAAATATACAATTTCACAAAAGATACTACGAAACTGTGAAAAATCTATCCAAACCTAACCTAACCTAAATGTTGAATCCCGATTGATTTATCATGACAGTATGGTTCGAAGGATTAAATGTTGAGTACTAATTGTTTCATCAGGATGTTACGCTTCGAATGTTGGATCCTGCTGGGGCCACACTTGCAGGCGAACATGTTTATGACATTATCACGATGAAAACATCGCGAAGTTTTCGTCGCTATTATTCTTGAGAATTGAAATGGAGGAAACAATGGCGTTCTATTATATGTCGTAGAATAATTATCTACTACAAGTCGTAAATGTCCTCCGAAATCAAACATTGCATCATAAAAAACCCTTTGAATCGTGCTAGTTTACTTATAGCCCGGAGAAGTATATTAGTATTCGCCAGAATATACCGCGATTCGACGAAGTACTCGGCCACACTTGCAGCGAAAACGCGAATATTGGCAGAATCGGGCTAGTGTGGCTCCAGCATTAGGATAATGTTGTTTGGAACGACCAGATTTTTCGTACCCTGATGGTTTTATCAGGAGGGATGATTTTTAAAGGTATACATAACTTTGAGCACCCAGCAGTAATATCGTTGATTATGGCGTAAATTGTTACTTGCAATAAGATAACGATTACGAAGGAAGTGGTGAAAGATTCGAACGCACTTTAAACAAAACAACAAAATGTATTTTCTTGTTATGCTGAGGCCACACTAGCGCGATTCTGCGAATATTCGCGTTTTCGCTGCAACCGTGGCCGGGTACTTCGTCGAATCGCAGTGTGTTCTGGCGAAGACGAATATACTTCGCCGGGCTGTCGGTAAACTGGCAGGATTCAAAGGGTTTTTTTATGACGCAATATTCGACTTCGGTGTTCAGTTCAGTAGCGCTCCAGATTTTGAGTGCATGTTTGATTTCGGAGCAAATTTACGACTTGTAGTAGATAATTATTCTACGACATATAATAGAACGCCATTGCTTCCTCCATTTCAATTCTCAAGAATAATCGTCACGTCACGTTGACTGCAGATGTAGACAAGAACATCGCGACGAAAACTTCGCGATGTTTTCATCGCGATAAAGCCATAAAAATGTTCGCCTGCAAGTGTGTCCCCCGCATTACCGATATTTTGATAACAAGCACGAAGAAATTATACAAATGCAATATTTATCCAAAATCTTTCTTCTATATGAAAATGTATAGCAAGGAAGAAGGGACTACATAGTTGGTACGAGGACTAAAAGAAATGGTAGTTTCGCGACCGATCAAAACATAGCAATGTCTTGAACTAAGGGAAGTGGTAATGGTGAATTCTTACAGTGTAATTGTATATAAAAGGCCGGATAAGTAGAAATAAAATTCATTTGGGAAAATCGAGGAAAATACTAACAATGATTGGGGTTTTGATCTTAAAACCGCCCTGATATGCTACAACAATACACTCATTGTCGTTTTTGATTAGAGTGGGAATATCTCCAAAATTTCAGATGCAAGCACCAATGAGGCCACTTCTAAGATGTCGAGATATTTTTTTTAACTAGAGCATGATTATTTCTCGACTCTTCTGATGCATTCTTGATAATAATAATGAAATAAAGCAGTCTGAAAGTACTGTATAATTTAGTAAATTTTCACATTAGTTGTTTAAATTTTTTTGTGTCTAATTCTTTTCGTTTAACTCAATACAATTTGTGGGGGCGGAATAGGCATGTTTCCTCATTTTTAATATTTTTTTTGATGTAGCGAAATGAACAAAAGTTAATTGATAATTTTCTTACGCATATAGGGTGTTTGAAAATTAGTCGATGATAATAATAATTTTTCCTATATATTTGTGTAATGTTATAGATAGGGTGTTTCATGATTATACACTGTTAAGTTGGACTAGAGCATAGATAATAAATACTAGAGGTTACAATGAGGATGTATTATGAGCTCCTATTGTGAGATCTTGAAGATATCGCAAATAGGAAATTCCTACTGTGGATTTCCTCAGAATATCACACATGTAACCAGAATAAGACATTCCAATTGCGAGCTCCTTAAATAATCGCAAGTAAAACGAGAATAAGAAATTCTTATTGCGAGGTCCTCAAGATATCACACAAATAACCAGAATAAGACCTTCTTATTGCGAGCTCCTCAAGATATCACACAGATTACCAGAATAAGACATTCCTACTGCAAGCTTCTCAAGATGTCACATATGTAACCAGAATAAGACATTTCTACTGCGAGCTCCTCAAGATATCACACAGATAACCAGAATAAAACATTTCTATTGCGGAGTTCCTCAAGATTTGCAAAAGTGCAACGAGAATAACGCATTCTTATTAGGAGCTCCTCAAGTCATCGCAAATTCAACTAGAATTCGAAATTAGGGGGCTTGTTGCAGGGATCTACTCCATCCCTACTCATTTCTCGTTTCTACCGGTAGATGACGCTATCGTCAAAGCTGTACCTGGAAGATCCACCGCATCGTTAATAACTCGAGTAGAATATAAGTGAAGTAGGCGGTACCACACGTGTAATGCACATTTGGAGGTTATATAGATTATAAATCCATATCGCAGCCATGTTACATGTACAACCAAGATGGAGAATTCACATCATGTGATATGTCGCCATCTCCGAGATGTTACTGGGCTCATCTCCTGTGGCGGACATTTGGAGGTGATAGGGGAGGTCTGGGCAACCTCCCAGCGATATCGCAGTGAACCTCTCAAAATATTGCCTAGGGTGAGCAGTTTCAGAACTTCACCTTGTGATATCTCTGAGATGTTACTGGCCTCATCCCCTGTGGAGGACATTTGGAGTTGATAGATTGGTCTGGGCAACCTCCTAGCGATATCGCATCGAACCTCTCAAAATATTACCCAGGTTGAGCAGTTTGAGAACTTCCTCACGTGATATCGCTGAGATGTTTCTGGGCTCATCCTCTGTGGCGGACATTTGGAGGTTATAGAGAGGTCTGGGCGAACTCCCAGTGATATCGCAATGAACCTCTCAAAATATTGCCCAGGTTGAGCAGTTTGAGAACTTCGCCATGTGATATCTCTGAGCTATTACTCGGCTCATCCCCTGTGGCGGATATTTTGAGGTGATAGAGAGGTCTGGGCGACCTCCCAGCGATATTGCAATGAACTTCTCAAAATATTGCCCAGGCTGAGCAGTTTGAGAACTTCGCCATGTGATATCTCTGAGCTGTTACTGGGCTCATCCCCTGTGGTGAACATTTGGAAGTGATAGAGACGTCTGGGTGACCTCTCAGCGATATCGCAGTGAACCTCTCGAAATATTGGCCAGGGTGAGCAATTTGGGAACTTCTCCATGTGATATCTCTGAGATGTTACTGGACTCATTCCCTGTGACGGACATTTGGAGGTGATAGGGAGCTCTTGGTGACCTGCCAGCGATATCGCAAAAGGAGTCACAATATCCCGGAAAGAGCTCGCCGAGATATCTCTGGGAGGTCCCTGTGGTACCTGGGATAGTGCTATAAAATCAAAGTGAACTCCTTGTTACACGGAAAAACTAATCCAAGGGAACAACACATCAGTAGCGTAGATAGGGGGAGGGATGTAGGGGATCAATAAGAAAAATTAATTAATTCTCTTATTAGGGATTTAAAAAAATGGATCATAAGAATTTGATACCAAGTCATCCCCCCCTCCACATCTGAAAAAGCTATCTGTGCCACTGGGACAACATCTGCATGAATCATTATGTTCAATGTGTTTTGTATATTAATTGAATTGTGAAGACATAAATACATCCTATCTTTTTCGAAGCTATTACATATTTCATTCTCAAGAATGTGGAAAAAAACATTCCTTCTAAAAAAGCAGTTTTCTATTTTATGTACTTGCGTCTGTTACTACAGATGTCACCTGGAATTATATGAATTGAGTTACAGATTTCTATTCATTATCTCGCTTAATTGAAAACAGATCCAATAGAGGACGCCACTAACACCATAATGAAATGCTTGTTTTCAAAAAAGGACCATAGATGTGGGTAGATGAGAATCTCCGGTTGTATCAAAATCACCTCCATAGACAAGAGATATATACCTCTCCGCTGCATATAGCATCATTGGCATTCAACAGGCTGCTCTTGTAGGGCGAAGACGGTCTGTGTGGAGATTTTAACGAGTGGACAAGTCAACGGCGGAGTCAATTCAATTGTCAGTTGTCAGTCATTATCACAATCAGTCGGTATCTGTGTTCTGTGGTTAACTCCGACTGATTTTCTTAAAAGGATTACGTCAATCGAAGAATCATTATCGCAAAAGTGTTAAAAATGATTTTTTTGCTGGAAATTTGTTAGTTTTGTAATTTACATGTTCTGATGAGGCGCGTTTCGAGTGAAGTGAATATTAAAACTTTTGTAACTCTCACCAAGTGATTTTATTATTCTTATTTGTTAGAAACTTGTTTCTTCATTGATGTTTACTTTCAGTCAATGATAAACTTATCTTGTGGGGGCAAGTGCTTGAAAAAATATGTCGCGTTATATGGGATTTTCGAATTCTAATTGATTATACCACAAAGTGTCTTGGATTCTTTCATCGAGTTTATTAGTGCGGAGTTTAGTAACAATCTTTGAATAACTGTTCAGTTCACAAGGAAGGAGTTTTAGGACTTTTCTGGCGAATGTACAGATTGTATGGTAAATAAATAATATTGCTGCTTATCTCTGGACAAATAACAGCGTGTTAAAAATAGCTTGTAGTGCTTGTACTCAAATTGCCAGTCTTGTGTCAACTCGTATCACGTGATATTCACAGTGAACTTTATTATACTTAAGTAATCTAAGAGATGTGGCTTTAGGTGTTCAACGCTATTTTGCATTTTCCGGAATTTCAAACACATGGTGAGTATCAATTTGAGGTTCTCTTGAATTAGTTCCCGATCGCAAAAATTTTTCTGTTATCGCCCGAATTATTCGTTCGTTTTCGCGACGAAGGTCATGAATATTTTAGAACCTCAAAGCTGCTCAGAGTAATGTACAAGAAACTTATCTTTTAAAAACTTTCTACTCCTGATTCTGAAAATTTCAATGAAAGAAGATGTTTGTTCTGTGTTTTATTGGCATGATATTAATTGATTTTGTTTACTTTTCAATCAGGATACTCGATACGACATCGAGTAGGACACATTTTGAATGAATTATCATTTCTCTTTATTTTATAATTTTGCATTGTCGCTACCAAAGTCGGGGCAGCATATTATGACTCAATCCAATCTTTCATCATTTTATGGTCTCATTGTGCGTTATAATTATCACCCATTGTCAATTAAACTATTTTTAGTACTTCGTTGTTTAAATACAATACAGATCGGTATTCCTCTCATGATTTGTAATATCGCGGAAATCATTGATTAATTACCTAATTAGGTATTTCGTATAGGTAGGTATCCCATTTTTGGCGCACTTGTTCTTCGGAACAGAGTGCATATTAATTTGCCCAAATGTCTGTAATTTTCGAATTTTTGGCTGAAAATGGTCTCAAACGATTTGGTTCGACCCACTGATCAAGAATCCGTGGTCGAAATCGATTCTGTTCGGCTGGCCAGCCGGCCGTCCGTCCGTTAACACGATAACTCTCAAACGAAAGGAGCTAGAGGATTTAAATTTTCAGAGTAGGTTTGGAGCGTAAATATCTCGGTTAACGGGCGAAATCCATCAAGCGGTTTCGGAGTTATGGCCGTTTTTAGTAAAAACATTTTTTATGATATTTCCTAAACCGATCACTCGATCTATCTGAAATTTAGCTTCAAATTGTAGAATCATGGCCTTTATACGCATGTGAAGTTTTATATTGATCGGTTTGCCTTAAAGTGTGAAAAAAAAATTTTGAAAATTTTTAAATTTTGTTCCTACAATAACTCTCGTACGGAATGAGCTAGCAGGCAGTTGAAATTTCCAGAGTAGGTTAGGGAGATAAATATCTCGTTATTGGGCAAAATATAGATGGTTTCGGAATAACGAAAAAATTTTTTCAACTTACAAATTTCAGATTCAATTTATTTTTAAGATGCAGTTTCACCATAAAAATCCATTGATATCATTTTCAACTCCAACAAGCTAATACTTTCGGAGATATGATTTTTCGAAATTTCAATAATGAATCGTAGTTACCTACTTCTATGTTTGCACAGAATGCTATAATTATTCTATATATTATTTATTATATGATCTGTGCTCATACTCGTAAATGTCATCCTGTTCTATAAGAGGGAGTCAAATTGATTTCAGCTATTTTAATTTGATTTCTTCCATGGTGTAGTTCTCATTCTCAGATTGCTCTTTTAATCTTGATAAATAAAGTATTATTTGAATTGAATTTCCTTTATGATGCAGTTCTATCATAAGAATACATTGATATAATTCCCAACTCTGATAAACCAATACTTTCGGAGATATAATTTGTCTGTTTGAACAAGAGCGCCAGAAAGCTCCTGTCCACAGGGCTTGAATCAATTTTTAAATTTATTTTTTTTTCATGATGCAGTTCTATCACAAAAATCCATTGACGTAATTCCCAACTCTGAGAAACCAATACTTTCGGAGATATAATTTGTCTGTTTGAACAAGAGCGCCAAGAAGCTCCTGTCCACAGGGCTTGAACCAATTTTGTAGTGATTCAAGAACCGTTTTCAAGACATAAAATGATCTAAGGTCTTTATTAAAATTAATATTAAAATTGGTTCAAGCACTGACGTGAAGTCAGAAGCTTTTGCGCGTATGTTCTATTGTCCATTCTTCTGTATTGGACACCCTTAATCGAATTTACCATGGTAAATTAAAAAAATATTTTTTAAACATTTTACGCAATTTCAAACGAATAGTTACTGATATACACAGGGTCTTTCACGAGGAACCTCACCCATATTTATACGGGAAACTACTGAACGTATTTTCATGAAATTCAGCACTTATAAGTAGGTACTTCACGATGCTGATGAAATCTAAAATATTTTCAAGGCATGAGCACCTCCGGTTTATCCGGAAATGACGTCAGCTTCCGTTTTTCAAATTAGAACACCATTTTTTCATTGCAGAAATAGATTCCTTAGAAAATTTCAAGTTATTTTGATGTAACATTATAAATTTCTTTATCAAGATTAAATGAGCAATCTGCCATGATTCAACCTCGTGGAATGGGTTGTTGTAACTTACACTCGATGCATAGTTTTCACAACTCGAAATACCTAAGGAAAATATCATCGAAAATCGAAATGTCTAGAGCGAGGCTGGAGACAATCATAGCAGATTGTCCATTTATTCCTGATATTTGAGTAGGTAGTGGATTACGAACAAATTATTTTAATAGTTCAAAACATATTAATAAAATACTATCCTCTCTTCATTATTTTGTAATTTAATAGTTCATACCACTTACACATTCTTTTCTGTATTATGGACCTTAACTCAAGAAAAAATGTTAGATACACAAATGTAGATCCATATTTCTGCATTTTTTTACTAGCAATATTATGAAAATACTCTATATACACTGCTCAACAATTGATAGGGATCACTTACTTTTTCTAAATTTATTTCTGAATTATTCGCTCCAAGATTATAAATTTAGTCAGATATCAGAGTATTTTCAGTTGATAATATGGTTCACTTGAGAAAAGAATGAAAAAATGGAAAGTTGGAGAGAAAAAAAGACTTTATTAGGAACACTCAAAATTCTGTGTTTGAATAACATAAAAATTTTATGATGACACCACAAGAAGGCTGAAGTTTCGGTTAAGCTAGTACCTAGTGGGCCCCCCACGAGCTCGTCTCAAGCCTTCTACCCTACGAGGCATACTTTCAATCAAACGATTTATAAAATTTTGGGGCAAATTCGTCCAAATATCCCGTAAAGCGTTAGAAAGGTCCTCCAGGTTATTGATCGGTTGTTCTAAGGTTGACAATTGTCTAGACATCTCAGACCAGACATGTTCGATGCAATTCATGTCTGGAGAGCGAGCTGGCCAGTCCATCCTATCAATAGCATGAGTTTCTAGCGCTTCATTAACCAGACGACTACGGTGTGGACGGGCATTATCGTCAATTAAAATGAAATTCTCGCCCAAGGCAGCCGCAAACGGAACAATTATGGGTTCAATAATCATATCGTGATATCTCTGGCTGGTCATTGTGGTGTTCTGCAGAACAACCAACTCTGTGCGTTGGTTCAAACAAATGCCTCCCCATACACATATAGAACCTCCGCCAAAAGCTGTTGTGGGTACCATAAACTGTTCTGCATACCTTCGACCTCTTTCCCTCCAAGCAAGAATACGTCCATCGGAGTTGACCAAACGAAATCTAGACTCATCCGTAAATAAACATCGGCTCCAATCTTCAACTGTCCAATTGCGGTGCTCCTCAGCCCATTGCCGTCGATGAACCCGGTGTTCCCTATTCAAACGGGGATGTTGTACCCTCCTACGTGCTCTCAAACCACGAACATGTAGTCGTCGTCTTACAGTCTGGTTCGAAATTAGAACTCCTGTTGCAACTCTCAGTGATCTATTGAGCCGCGACGCCGGATAAGTGGGATTTCTCCTAGCATTGAGGACCAAAAGACGATCTTGGGCAGCTGTTGTACTGCGCTGCCGACCTCCCCCATGAACATAAGCTACTGAGTCGTTTTGGATGAACCTATTCCAAGCCCGACTCACGACACTTTGCGAAACATTCAACCGCCGGGACACTTCTCGCTGGGACAAACCTTCCTGTATCCACCGTATGATTTGGTCCAGTTGCACAGGAGCCAAACGTCTTCTCGGCATGACTGATAAGCTAATATTGTTCTCATTTCTTCAATTATTATCACCTTATGTGTTTGAACGAGAGAAAAAAACAGATTTAATAACAAATACCACATTGCTTTTCACTCCACATGTAACAGCCTACAGATAATGATCGATTTTGTGAACAAGAGCCGATGAAGTGAGGAAAAATTTGATATAATCAACTCAAAACATCTTAATTTTTCCTTAGAGAACATATAATGTACAGATATTCACGAGATAACTTGAAAAAAATACAAATGAAGAGAAGTTCATAAGTGATCCCTAGCAATTGTTGATCAGTGTATAAGAACATGTCTCACGACTTGGAGGTAAAAGGTAATATTAACCTCAGTGGTCAACGAACAGTAGTTTCTTTTAATGATTCCATTATGTTCTTCTTTCATATTGCCTTCATAAACTACATCATTAAAATGATCCAATCCTAAATCTTCTGAAACATCATTCCCAATATTTATACATAAATCATTCACTATACAGGGTCTTTCACGAGGAACCTCACCCATATTTATACGGGAAACTACTGAACGTATTTTCATGAAATTCAGCACTTATAAGTACTTCACGATGCTGATGAAATCTAAAATATTTTCAAGGCATGAGCACCTCCGGTTTTTCCGGAAATGACGTCAACTTCCGTTGTTCAAATTAGAACACCATTTTTTCATTGCAGAAATAGATTCCTTGAAATTTTCTAAGGAATCTATTTCTGCAATAAAAAAATGGTGTTCTAATTTGGAAAACGGAAGTTGACGTCATTTCCGGAAAAACCGGAGGTGCTCATGCCTTGAAAATATTTTAGATTTCATCATGAAAATACGTTCAGTAGTTTCCCGTATAAATATGGGTGAGGTTCCTCGTGAAAGACCCTGTATAGAATTTTTTTTTCAATTTTCAATGATTTTTAAAAAATTTTCTACAAATACTATCCTTACGAAGTTTTGCAAGAATTTTCGCGTTGGCATTCTACAATTAATAACCATGTTTGAATTCAATCGGTTCAGTATTTTTCGAGTTAATGAGCAACAAAAAACATCCAAATTTCAGATGGCTATAACTCAAAAAACCGTTTGGCCGATTATGCTCAAAAACAAACTGAGATTGACGTGACAACAAAAATATTTTTTAATAATTTTTTAATAATTTTCTAGCCATACGATTCGCACAAAATTTCACAAACGTTCTTAGGTTCATATTCTACAACTACTCACCAAGTTTCAATTCGATCGGATTTATATTGGTTAAAAACAAAATTATTACTCGGAAACTACTGGACCGATTATGCCCATTAACGAACTTGTCCGTCGTATTGGGATGCGCCACCCACCCTGAAAATTTCAAGTCGCTAGCTCTTTTCGTTCTCAAGTTATCGTGGCAACGGCCGGACGGCCGGCCGGACAGAATCAAATTTGACCTCGAATTCTTCATTGGGGAGTCGAACTAAATCGTTTGAGACCATTTTCGTCAAAAAATTCGAAAGTTACAGACATTTGGGCAAAACTATAACGCGATGTTCCCCAGAACATACGCGCAAAAAGACAAAACCAATTCATGAAAAAAAAACTGTGTTTATATTATTTCTTGTATTTGTGGTAAAACGTATACAGGAGAAACATCGAGAGCGCTAGAGGAACATATTGTATATTATTATACTGATCCTCCTATAGGTCTTCCCCAAGGAGACCCCTCATAAGCTCTCGACATAACATAGTAACACTTTAAAAATAGAGACTTAGAGAAATCAAAAATATCAGAACATGTATGTACAATCCATGGAAATCACATGATTGGAGCAAAACAAAGATTCTGATGACAGAGTCTGATTACATTAAAAGAAAACTTAAGGAGTCGACTTAATATAGTTTGTATTTTGTTGAACAGAGAATACAATTTTACAAATTGCTCAATTTTAATTGACTATATTTGGATGAATTTGTTGAAAAAGGAGTTGGAACTTGGAAATTTCTATGGAAAGTTAAACTATGTTACTATGATCTTGAAAGACAGTCAATGTGACAATTTTAAAATTTCAGCATAGCTATCAAAACAAAATAATTCTGAAGATTTTCGTGTCTGACGAAGGAGTCTGATATAGTCTCCGAAACGTTACGAAATAGTTGATTTATCGTTGATGTATTTTCGTTATTGTTTGTTAGGCAACATTGTTAGATACATTCTTCTGACAAATATCTTGTGTTTCTAACGCAGAAACAATTCACAAATTAATATTTTTTTTTATTTTATAGTTATTTTTCAGAGTTTGGGAGAGAAAACCCAGAAAGGAACATTCAATAATTTATGTATCTCCAAAAGTATCCTTTAATTATTACCGAGATCATTACTGACAACTTTTGTCTTTAACATTTTATTGCATCTCGTCTAAATTGCAAGTTATTCCCCATTAAAGATTAAAATGGTCTACTTTGTATAATGCGTTTGCCCTACTGGTTCTTTCACATCGTAATTATTTCTTTTAAGATGTTGAAATTTTAGTATTATCTCCTTGCGGTTGATGACGCATAGAAAATATTATGTTGATCGATGTGTCACCTCCGGTCTGTAGACATCAAATTCGTTATTCCAAATAAAATACTCAATGAATATTTAATATCCTGTGTTTCCTTTATTTCTATCTTTTCCAGTTATGCACGACTGTTAGGTTTAGATATGGAGAACAATTTCGCCTTACAATGGCTGCGTTCAGCGGACACAACAGTTGCAAAACAGTTGGAAGAATTTTCGCTGAACGATCCTGCTCAGTGAGCGCCTGCTCAACATGTTTAGTGAGCGGACGCCATTTTTGTGAGCGACATTTAATTCCGCTCACTAAGCAAAACACGTTGTGAAAACTGTCAAACCATAGTTTTAGGGGTTAGATTTTTTTGAAAGTGTAAACATTTAAAGAGAACACAATAGAATTAGGTTATGTAAATGTCACCTTCACACCGTTTTAACTTCTAACCGTTCAGAAAACCGCTCTCTGATCACTTTAGGATCTGTGAGCGCTCAGTGAGCAGCTTTGCAACTGCTCTTTCCGCTGAACGCAGCCATTGTTCTTCAGGGTATATGTATATGTTAGCGGACAAACTAGATTGTCCTAAGCCAAACCGGTTTATCCCTTGGTTTATCCTGAGTGTGCCAGGGCAAACTAGTTCAGCCTAGGTGTAGTTCGGCCTAAATACATTAGTTTAAACTAGTTCAGCCAAAGCCTTACTTATTTTGAATTACTATTAAATTTATGATATATTGGAGTCAAACCGAGAGTCAAACAAAGATTCTGATGACATAGTCTGATGATATTAGAAGGAAATCTAAGGAGTCAACTCATATTGTGTTGAACAGAGAAAACAATTTTGCAAATAGTGTTTCTTACGCGCAGAAGCAATTCCAAAATAATTGGTTTTTGAGTTTGACAGGAAAAACCCATAAATGAAAACATTGAATAACAAGGCGAATATACTTGAAATTCGAACGCGTTAACTTAGATGAGCAATATTTAGTTGAAATGAAATGAATAAAATAATGCTTGCCTAACTTATCTAACCTAATAATATTATGTTAGATAAGGTTATATTATAACCTAGCCTAACCTATTGTCTGAATATATATTGCCAATTATTAATTGCTAAATAATTCGAAACTCTATTCTGCCTGTTGAATAATTATACTTATGTAGGTATTTATAGTGAATAATTCCATATAATGTAACAATAAACAATGAAGAAGCCTAATCAACTTATAAATTCAAGAATTTTTCAGATTATTACAGATTTTGTACTGATTTACTACGAAAAAGTTCTGAAAATGTCTCAAATGTCAGTTTCAGAGGAGGTTGGTCAACAGTTATTTAGATGCATTTGTATCGATATTTAAAACCATTCGTTGGCCAAAGACAATAAAATATGATAGATGTATTTTGATGAACTGAAACATACGTACTTCCTACCAGCGTCGCTTCAAGTTGAAAATACAAGTTTTACTGAAATTTAAGGCTCCTCCAGTTTAGCAATTGCCCACATTTTCTCATCATCAATTAAATATCGGGGCATTCTATAATTATTTCCGTTTATTTGAAATTACCTTCGAAAGTACCTCAATGAATTCTGACGTTTTTGGCGCTCTTCTTGTTGTCAACGACTGCGCGATATAGGCATACATGGATGTATATGGATGGAGCCATATTTACAATAGGAACAAAAATCGTGCATATTTCGGTTTCCGCCACTATACTCCCAAAATTTCATTGGTTTTTCGTCTACCAGTCACTGAGATACAAGGCGCAAAGTAACCCTCTTAGCTGTCAAAATGTTTCTCATATTTAAAATAAGGCTAATTGTCCTTTTAAAAGAATTACCCTGTATGGAGGAAATTCCGAAGAGAGAGAGATTTTACAGGTTACATTTGAAATATCTAATTTCGGTAAAAACAGAGATCAATAAGAGAAAATTGGTTCAAACCCTGTGGACAGGAGCTTTTTGGCGCTCTTGTTCAAACAGACAAATTATATCTCCGAGAGTATTGGTTTCTTAGAGTTGGGAATTATAACAATGGATTCCTATGATAGAACTGCACCATGAAAGATATTAAATATAAAAAAAGTATCATTTAAAAAAAATGCTTCAAAAATCATCTTGAAAAAAAGAGCAATCTACAATGCTTCAATGCCTTAATGCTTCAAAAATAGTCATTGAATTTATTTATCAAGATTAAATAAGCAATCTGCAATGATTCAACCTCGTGGAATGGATTGTTGCAACTTACACTCGGTGCATAGTTTTCACAACTCGAAATACCTAAGGAAAGTATCATCGAAATGTCTAGAGCAAGGCTGGAGACAATCATAGCAGATTGTCCATTTATTCCTGATATTTGAGTAGGTAGTGGATTAGGAACAAATTATTTTAATACTTCAAAATATATTAATAAAATATTATCCTTTTTTCATAATTTAAAATTTAATAGTTCATATCACTAACACATGTTTGATACACAAATGTAGATCCATATTTCAGTATTTTATTGCTTACTGTATATAGGAACATGTCTCACTACTTAAGGAAATAAAAGGTAATTTTAACCTCTGTGAACAGTAATTTCCTTTGATGATTCCATTATGTTCTTCTTTCCTATTGCCTCCATAAACTACATCAAAATAGTCTTGTATATATTCACAAATTCAAGAATCGGATACTTGCTTTCCAAGAGAAAATATTTTCAAACAACGAATTGACAATCTCTAATAGCTAGAAAAGATGACATTTATGAATAGTCACCATAGACATATTCTGTGTTCACATTCTGCGAATACATAGAACTTACGATGTATTATTGAAATTTTGAAACATCATATCTCCGAAAGTAGTAGCATGTTAGAGTTGAAAATGATAAGAATGGATTCTTATGATGAAACTGCATCTTAAAAAAAATTGAATTCAAAAGTTGTAATGTAAAAAAAATATTTTTTTTCGTTACTCCCAATAACGAACTTAACCGAGATATTTATACCTCAAACCTACTCTGAAAATTTCGACTGTTTAGCTCATTCCGGTCGAGAGTTATCGTGTTAATGGCCGGCCGGACGGCCGAACATAATCGATTTCAACCACGGATTCTTGATCAGTGAGTCAAAACAAATCGTTCAAGACCATTTTCAACCAAAAATTCGAAAATTACAGACATTTAGGCCAATTTATAAGCACTCTGTTCCGAGGAACAAGAGCGCCATGAAGAGGTCACAAAATAATGCGGATATAAAAACCTCAACGTGAAGGATAAGCTTTCCGCGAATAACTCTTTCATTTCCCACTTGTGACTATCTTCGTTTACACATAACCGAGCTAGGAGAAGTTGAACTAATTTCCATTTGCATGGAGGCGTCGAGATATTCAAATGTCACTCGGTATACGAATTTGTTTTGATACACAGTAGTTCATCCGTAACGATAGATTGGAGTTGATTGGAAAGCGATTAAAAATGTTTTGCTAATTCTTGCAAGCTCGCGACGAATTGGAGATGAATGACCGATCCAAATATGACAATGCACAATAACGAGCATCGTTCTGAAGTATGTACATACTCGTATGTAAATGATAGTTGGTTTTATAATGATCCAAATTAAAATTTTTTGAAATAATCATTGCGGAGTTATGAATAATTATTGAGCTGAAAATATTCTAGTTAGAGTTTACTGTGGACTGATTATGAACACAAGTAACTGAAGGGTTTTCCAATAAGAGGTGTTATTTTGATATTCAAAGAAAAATGCCATTTTTCAATATAAATGATCGGATGTTTATTTCATTATAAAGAAGAAGCTATGCCGTTAATAGTGGAAAATAACATCAGGCAAATGACCACCACGACCACGCTTACAGGACCATATCCTTTTAATGAAATTTTCCATAACCAAATCGCAAAGTGGCTGCCCTATGTCCTCGATAGCCTCACGAATTCCATCTTCGAGGTCTTGAATCGACGCTGGACTATTGGCGTAGACCTTCTCTTTTACGTGGCCCCAAAGGAAGAAGTTGCAATATGTTAAATCACAAGATCTCGGTGGCCAATTGTGATCATCTCTTCGAGAGATAACACGGTCCGGAAACTTTTCCCGCAAAAGATCAATAATTTCGTTGCTTGTGTGGCACGTAGCGCCGTCTTGTTGAAAGTAAACGTTGTCCAGATCAATACCATCCAATCCCGGCCATAAAAAATCATTAATCATCTCTCGACAGCGCAATCCATTCACCGTAACTGTTGCTCCAGCCTCATTTTCGAAAAAGTAAGGTCCAATGACTCCGCCGGACCATAAACCGCACCAAACAGTCACACGTTCAGGATAGAGAGGCTTTTCAACAATAAATCTTGGGTTTTCCGAACCCCAGATGCGACAATTTTACTTGTTGACGAAGCCACCGAGGTGGAAATGGGCCTCATCACTCAAGATGATTTTTCGATGGATTTCCGGATCATTTTCACGCATTTCAACGACCCAATCAGCAGAGACACGACGTTATTGATGATGGGCCGGCTTGAGTTCTTGTGTTAACTGAACTTTATAAGCCTTAAGACCCAAATCTTTATGCACAATACGGTGTAATGACGTTTGTGGAATGCCTAATTCCAAAGAACGACGAGGAATGGACAAACCTGGGTTTTCGTCAACACTTTCGGCTACAGCAGCAATATTCTCGGCTGTTCTTGAGCGACGTGCACGGGTTTTATTCTTCACATAACTAACTTGTCCCAACAGCTCGAATTTTTCCACCAATTTCTTTAAAGCGGTCCGACAAGGTGCTTCACGACGACCCAAAAATGTTCGAGTTTTACGAACCGTCTCTGCCAAATTTTCACTATTTTTATAGTGAATTTTAATAACTTCAATGCGTTCTTGAAGCGTGTATCCTTCCATTTTTATTAATGGCGTAGTTTCTACTTGTCAAATGTCCAAAAATGACAGCTTCAAAAGTGACATCTACCGAAATAGCGGGCTATTCAAAATAACACCTCTTATTGGAAAACCCTTTACACTCTTTGCTTGTTCTCTATACATTTTGTCGTGTGGCCTATGTTTCGGAAACGATGTTTCCATCTTCATAGACGATTCGTTACCAAAGCATGCTATCAATTTCTACACAAGTATTGGTTGACATTAATCCCTTAGTTATACTCCGATAAGTGAGAATAATGAGTTGTTAATAGGGGTTACATGATTATTGAGTGAAATATCTTTTCTCTTATACATTTCGATACCTTCAAGAGTTCGTAGGTACAATTAATTTGGGTTTTCCACACTGTATATATTACCATTCTGAAAATATCGATATTTTAATTTGGATAACATTTTCAATATTGCAAAGCAACTCTCCGCCAGTTCAGATTGCATGGCAATGATACGGCAATTCTCATATCCTATAACTTTGAGGAATTTTTTAACTAAAAAATATTTTGATTTCTTTCATTGTTTTTATCAGCAAGACAAGTCATTCATTGAATATGAGAAGTAGGTAGGTACATGGAAATGGCGATAAACCGTTATCAATTCTAAACCGATCCGACATTTTGCTACTTTGATATCGCAGGATAGAAGGAAGAGATAAGGAATATTTATTTTTAGCTTTATTGAATACCGAATCCGAATAAGTTTTCCTGTTGGAAATTTATATTCGAGCACAGCAAAAATATCAGGAAGTCAACTGAAAAGGGATTTTCAATATGCCTGAATCTGAATTCACTAGAACGTGAAAGTGAATTTATGAGGGTGCGCTCTTGGTCCATTGTTTCCGAATGATAAAACTTTGGAATCGAGAAGCGAAAAATAAGTTCGAATCCTTCCTCGAATTATCACAAATTCCCAGTCGTGGTATGAATACCCCAACATCCGACGAATAATAAATATACCTACTGGTTAGCTGGGAATATTTGAAGTTGAAAAATGTTTTTTCACTAATCATTAAAGGATACTGTGGGAGGTATATTCATTAGTAAAACTTTTCTTTCTGGGGTTTCTCTACCAAACTCTGAAAAATATCTAATAAATAAAATTTCATCGTTTTATGAATTGCTTCTGCGTAAGGAACACAAGATATTTGTCAGAAGCAATCAATCGAACAATGTTGCCTAACAAACTATAACGAAACAACATCAACGATGAAACAACTATTTCGTAACGTTTCGGAGTCTAAATCAGACTCCTTCGTCAGACCCTGGATTTTACCAAAAAAATTGTATGGCAAGGTCAAATTATGATGAGTTCCTTCAGATCACTTTATACCTTACAAGCACCATTTACGAGAAAATGGCCAAAAATTGAAAATACATATTTAGTTTTTTTAAATAGCAATTAATGATGAAAGTAATTTTGCGAGTAGACATTTTGGCTACTCTTATACAGAAAAAGAATTAACTCTGGAATATACAGAGTGATCATAATTAATTTGTAAACATCAACTACAAATAATGGTCAAAAACTTTCTATATCTCGTTGAACGTAAAAATTAATTTCGAAACTAACTTCATAAGGTTTTCCAACACCTAAACCTGATAGTTTCTCAGCAATTTTCGACTTTTATTTGTAGTTGATGTTTAAAAATCAATTATGATCACTCTGTATATTCCAGAGTTATATTTTTTTTCTGTATAGGCGTAGCTAATATTTCTACTCGAAAAAATACTGTCTGTATTGCTGGCACACTTGGTTTCTTCATTAATTGCTATTTAAAAAAACCGGCCGGCCGGCCGGACGGCACCCAAAAATCTGACACCAGATTCGTGATCAGGGAGTCCGAATTAGTCTATTAGCCAATTTTCAGCTCGAAATTCGAAAATTACAGACATTTGGACGAAATGATAGGACGATGTTCCCCTAGAACATGCGCCCAAAAACTCCATATTATCAATTTTTTGCCATTTTCCCGTAAATGGTGTTTCTAAGGTATAAAGTGATCTGAAGAAACTCATCATAATTTGAGCTTGCCATTCCGTTTTTTAGGTCAAATACAGGGTGTTATATTTGAAAACATGTAACTTTGGTCTATATCTTCGTTTTCGAACACCCTGTATTTATGAAAATAAATTCAAATTGTGCTTTTGAACACCCTACACATATCAAAAAAAAAAAATTCTCAAAATATCTTCATTTACTCCCTCAAAACGAGCTCCGCATCAGTGGGGGTCCACCCGGTATACATACAGGGTTACAGGGTAAGTCGTACTGAATATTGAAAGACGTTATTATTCAGGTCATCTCTGATGAATTTGGTCCATATGTTCTCCGAAATTTGGTATAATATGTTCTCCGAAACTTGGTTTAATATGTTCTCTGAAATTTCACCGATATTGAGATATAGAATTTTAAAGACTTTTTTTAAATCCCTCAATTTATGGCCTTTTTATCGATTTTTTTTACGATAAGAGCTTCCAGGATCCGTTTTTTTGATGTATCTAGTTGGAAGGGATGTCAATTAATAAAAATGATCAATTAAAACTGCACCTACTATTAACAGCTCAAAAAGACTGCTTTACAAAGGTTAGAATTGAAGAATTTTCACTGAATGTTTTTAACTTTGAAGCGTTTTTCTCAAAAAAAAATGTATGGAAGTCATTCTGTAGATACTTTTGAAATTTTCATCGTCTCTTCAGCTGTTCAAAAAGGTATAACACTTGCTATTAAATGTGCAAAACATTGACCAAATTACAGTTAAGGTAGTAGAGGGTACATTTTTACTTCGAGGTAAAAGAAGCTAATAATACGTAAACAAAACAAAAAGAAACAGAACAATATTTTCATAACTCTGGTCCGACATGGCCGACGCCATTTCTTACACAAATTACCATACTCTTTTAAAATCACTTTTCACAACAGAAGTTTGCCTGAAGGAAGTTCTGTGTGCCTATTAATTGAAGATGACTATATTCAATTTATCTATGTTTCTTCTGTGGTAGATGTATTTTCCGTGCTCTTCGACAATTTTCTGTAAAAACGCTACTTGGCTTGGGTTATTGGACTGTTGCATCTTCTTACTTTGTGACGAGGCTTGTGACTGGACTTTGATTTGTATTCTGAACATGGCAACATTTACCAACGAGGAATATGCTGACATCCTAATACGTTATAACGTGTGATAATTTTGATGGCAAAACGTATGAAAACTTTTTGAGGGAGGAGTTACCCCCGTTTGTTGGAAGACTTGCCTACTACAGTGAAACGAGACGTTATCTAAACATGATGGCTGCACAGCGCACTACAGAAGAAGTTTACGAGCATGGTTGGACGAGAAGTACCCAAATAAATGGATTGAAAGAGGCAGACCCATAGCATGGCCGGCGAGGAGCCCCGATTTCACGCCGATGGATTTTTATGTGTGGGGTCATATGAAAAGCCTAGTTTACGACCAAATGACGCCGATTGCAAATGTCGATATTTTGAGACAGAGGATTATTGATGCAGCTGAATAAATGAGGCGGAGCATGCAAACTTCTGTCGTGAAAAGTAATTTAAGGAAACGAATTAGAATTTGTGTGAGAAATCATGGCGGCCATGTCGAATTGGAGTTTTAAAAATATTATTATGCGTCTTTTTGTTTTATTTACGTATTATTAACTTCTTTTACCTCAAACTAAAGATGTACCCCCTACTGTCTTAACTGTTATTTGGTCAATGTTTTGCCTATTTGATAGCAAGTGTTTTTAAAAGCATCCGCAGAATAACTACCAAACATTTTTTTCAATAGAAGCGCTTCAAAGTTGAAAACATTCAGTGACAATTCTCCAATTCTAACCTTTGTCAAGCAGTCCTTTTAAGCAGTTAGTAGTAGGTTCATTATTTGATGATCATTTTTATTAATTCACATCCCCTCTAACTAGATACATCAAAAAAATTGGTTCAAGCCCTGTGGACAGGAGCTTTCTGGCGTTCTTGTTCAAACAGACAAATTATATCTCCGAAAGTATTGGTTTCTCAGAGTTGAGAATTATATCAATGTATTCTTATGATAGAACTGCATCATAAAGGAAATAATTAAATTCAAATAATAGTTTATTTATCAGGATTAAATGAGCAATCTGAGAAGGAGTACTGCACCATGGAAGAAATCAAATTAAAATAGCTGAAATGAATTTGACTCTCTCTTATAGAGCAGTATGACATGTACGAGTATGAACAGAATCATATAATAAATCATAGATAGAATAATTATAGCATTCTGTGAAAACATAGAAGTACATTTCATTATTGAAAAGTATTAGCTTGTTGGAGTTGAAAATGATATCAATGGCTTTTTATGGTGAAACTGCATCTTAAAAAAAAATTATTTTGAAATGTGGAAGTTAAAAAAAATTTTTTTTTCGTTACTCCGAAACCATCTGGCCTATTTTGCCCAATAGCGAACTTAACTGAGATATTTATCTCCCTAAATTTCAACAGCCTAGCTCATTCCGTTCGAGAGTTATTGTAGTAACAAAATTTAAAAATTTTCAAATTTTTTTTTTTTACAATTTTGCGGTTACCCGATCAATACTAAACTTCAAATGCGTCTAAAGGTCATGATTCTACAATTTGATGCTAAATTTCAGATAGATCGAGCGATCGGTTTCGGAAATATTCATAAAAAATGTTTCTAATAAAAACGGCCATAACGCCGAAAGCGTTCGATGGATTTTGCTGGTTTAAGAACTCGTCCGGGATATTCACGCTCCAAATCTACCCTTCAAATTTCAATCTTCTTAATCCTTTCGTTCGAGAGTTATCGTGTTAACGGATGGACGGCCGGACAGAATCGATTTCGATCAGTGAGTCGAACCAAATTTCAACCAAAAATTCGAAAATTACAGACATTTGGGCAAAGTGATAAGCACTCTGTTCCGAGGAACAAGAGCGCCAAAAACGGACCCTAGGAGCTCTAATCCTAGAAAAAATCGATAAAAAAGCCAAAAAATGAGAGATTTGAAAAAATAATCTTCAAAATTCAATATCTCAATAACAGTGAAATTTCGGAGAACATATTATGGGACCAAATTCATCAGGAATGACCTGAATATTAAAGTCCTTCAATATTCAGTACGACTTACCCTGTAACCCTGTATATTTTAATCAATGATTTATTCCTGAACATTCCAACTAATAAACATTAATAAGGGGAGAAGCACTCGATTGGAAACGAATGGAAATCGCTTCGGCCCGTGGAAATGCAATTAGCAACCGCGAATTTGAACCTTCGAGTGGGTACTCGATATATGAGATTTGTCAAAGGATTAATCAACGTTTTGAGTGGTTCATGCGCGTCCTCGCGATCGTAGATTGAACGATAACGTGGCAACAATATCACTCTATTTAGTTTCGGTCAATTAACCGATACAACGTATTTATCCTGCACTCGAATTCCTAATCTCATGTCCACTTATCCAAAATGAATTAACTTCTGATTAAGCGTGCCGGTTAGAGTTTTGGGTATATTCCGTTCGCACGAAAAGTGTGGAATGGATGCATGAAACACAATTCATTTCAGTTAGGTCTTCACACGAGGCGAGAGTATATAAAAAATCTCGTCTCGCTCTCGCCAATTCCCAAAAAGTTAAGTCTCGTTCTCGTCTCGTTATCAGTTGTCTCGTCTCGTCTCACTTAATTCTGAATAACGATAATAAATATTATAATATAACGAACCGGTTACAATAATGAATAATTTTGTAAAGCTATATTTATTTGGCTCTTATACAAACATATTTGTACATGTACATATTATTTTTAATTTTAAACACTGATAATTTCAACTTTTAAATTACTCGATGACCAAGAATTCAAACATAATCACTCTTGCATCACATCATTTTTCAATGATGTACGTGTTTTTGCCATGATCATACCTGCTGTGGAAAATAATCTTTCAACAGGTACGGATGTAACCATGAATAAATCATCGGCATCTTGGAAAGTGTAGGAAGAGCTTGCGATTACTAAGCACTTTATAAAAGTAATTCGATTTTTCGAGCACTAAGCACTAAGCACTTTTAGAAATCTGTTGGAAATGAGGATATTTACTCCGAATGGTTATATAAAATTGTATTCGATTGGAGAAATATGTAAACTAGCAAACTTGCTTTCCCCATATGCATCATTGACGGATGAGGAATGGAGTGCAGCGAAACAAATTTCTATGAAATAAACGAACTAAAATTAGTTCTATTCTCATACAGTTTGAAAAGTTCATTATTATTTTAGTATATCATGATGCAGTTAATGGTAAATCAGTTTTTTCTGAACATATAAAATGTATTTCCAAGTTCAAAATGGGATAATACCCGAAACATATGACAACAACATCGTATTATATTATGAAACTTTAGGCAAAGTGTTTTCTTTGCCTTAATAATAAAAAAATTGGTTCAAGCCCTGTGGACAGGAGCTATTGGGCGCATGTTCATCTTCCTTGTGGCCCGTACTGACCAGTAAAGAAAAAAAGCAGTATCATGTTGAATACCTTAATATTATTCTGGAACTCAAATTTTCCATTACAATAATCTTCATCTAGCTTCTATTTAGTATCAATTCCTGTAGAACGTGATCATAATAAGTGTTTTCCATATAATAAAATGTGTTTGAACTTGGTATGTAGGAAATCTGACATCAATTATTGGAATTAATTGATTTGACAAACAGCCGTCAAATGAGGTAAATAGATTTTTGTGACGATTTTCTGTGACCATAGAACGTCAAAACACGCTGGAATGTGAATTTTAAGCAATATCTTCTGGAATTGAGATCGTATCGAACTGAAATTTTGCACACTCGTGTAGAATGCTTGATTTAACGTCGGTACAAATTTTTTTATTAAAAAATTTTCCAACTGCCCGATCCCAACAATACTTAGATAATATTATATCCATAAATTAAGCATTTCATTATTGCATTTCTTGAAATAGGTACCTTTTCAAGTCGATCAACATCGTCCTTCTTTCGACGTCTAAACTATGACTTGATTCTTTATGTTTATGTCTTTGAATTTGTTTTCGGTGGAATTCAAAGAGTTCATAGAATAATCGATGAAAATAATGAGAGATACCCAGGAAATTTGACACATTTTGTCTTATATCTCCAGAAATTGAAATCGTATAGAGCCAAAATTTTGCACAATGTTGCAAAATACTACAATTGACGTTAGTACAAGTTTTTGTTGCAATCTGATGAATAGTTCACGAAAAAAAAATTTTTTTTTCGAAAAAATTAAAAGAAATATTTTTTTAAAAATTACCAACATTTCGATCATAACAGAATTTTGCCAAAAGTTGCGCGTTTATATCCTCGAACTGACTACCAAGTTTCGATTCAACATCTTCTTTAGTTCCTGAAATATCAGGGAAATAACCTCAAAATTTTAAATGTCTATAACTCCTAAACCGTCCGGCCGATTTTGCCCGTTAACGAACTTAACCGTCGCATTTTGATCAGAAGCCTACCCTGAAAGTTTGAAGTCGATAGGACCTTCGGTGCTCCTGTTATCGTGCCTACGGCCGGAAGTACGGCCGGCCGGCCGTACGGCACCCAAAAATCTGACACCGGATTCGTGATCAGGGAGTCCGAATTAGTTTATTAGCCAATTTTCAGCTCGAAATTCGAAAATTACAGACATTTGGACGAAATGATAGGACGATGTTCCCCTAGAACATGCGCCCAAAAATTGGTTCAAGCCCTGTGGACAGGAGCTATTGGGCGCATGTTCATCTTCCTTGTGGCCCGTACTGACCAGTAAAGAAAAAAAGCAGTATCATGTTGAATACCTTAATATTATTGATTATTATATAATAATCGATGAAAATACTGAGAGAGACCCAGGAAATTTGACACATTTTGTCTTATATCTCCAGAAATTGAAATCGTATAGAGCCAAAATTTTGCACAATGTTGCAAAATACTACAATTGACGTTAGTACAAGTTTTTGTTGCAATCTGATGAATAGTTAACGAAAAAAAAATTTTTTTTTCGAAAAAATTAAAAGAAATATTTTTTTTTAAATTACCAACATTTCGATCATAACAGAATTCTGCCAAAAGTTGCGCGTTTATATCCTCGAACTGACTACCAAGTTTCAATTCAACATCTTCTTTAGTTCCTGAAATATCAGGGAAATAACCTCAAAATTTTAAATGTCTATAACTCCTAAACCGTCCGGCCGATTTTGCCCGTTAACGAACTTAACCGTCGCATTTTGATCAGAAACCTACCCTGAAAGTTTGAAGTCGATAGAACCTTCGGTGCTCCTGTTATCGTGCCTACGGCCGGAAAACCGGCCGGCCTGCCGGCCGGCCGGACGGCACCCAAAAATCTGACACCGGATTCGTGATCAGGGAGTCCGAATTAGTCTATTAGCCAATTTTCAGCTCGAAATTCGGAAATTACAGACATTTGGACGAAATGATAGGACGATGTTCCCCTAGAACATGCGCCCAAAAATGGGTTCAAGCCCTGTGGACAGGAGCTTTCTGGCGCTCTAGTTCAAACAGACAAATTATATCTCCGAAAGTATTGGTTTCTCAGAGTTGGGAATTATATCAATGTATTCATATGATAGAACTGCATCATAAAGGAAATTCAATTCAAATAATAGTTTATTTATCAAGATTAAATGAGCAATCATGAGAATGAGAACTGTACCACATTTTCAAATTATTTTTTTGACACTTTGCGGTAATCTGGTCAATACAAAACTTCACATGCGTATAAAGGTCATGATTCTACAATTTGATGCTAAATTTCAGATAGATCGAGTGATCGGTTTCGGAAATATTCAAAAAAAAATATTTTTACTAAAATCGGCCATAACTCCGAAACCCCTTGATGGATTTCGCCCATTAACGAACTTGTCCGAGATATTTACGCTCCAAAACCACCTTGCAATTTTCCATCCGCTAACTCCTTTCGTTCGAGAGTTACCGTGCCTACGGCCGGTCGGCCGGCCGGACAGAATCGATTTCGCACTCGGATTCTTGATCAGTGAGTCGAACCAAATCGGTTGAGACCATTTTCAGCCAAAAATTCCAAAATTACAGACACTTGGGCAAATTGATAAGCACTCTGTTCCGAGGAACTAGAGCGCCAAAAAAACAAGTTTCGTATGACAATTGCCCAAAACAGGTTCAAAGTACCTACAAATAGTAGGTATTCCATAAAACATGTATGAAAGAAGATAAGTAATAATAAAAAATTACCTTGTAATCGATCAAAAATTTCCTGATCTACGTTCACCAAATTTTCTCCTCTCTGGAACTACAGAATTATGCTTTCAATATTTACGTAATATTTTCAAACATTTTCGGGTGAGGTCCCCGTTGCATCGCTAAAATACGAGTATTTCAACCCCAATATTTTTGAAGTTACAATATTCCCTTCTGTCAAGTTGACATTATGACAATTCATACATAGAATAATTATATCAATCTGTGAAATACGATTTACATTGAAATTTTGAAAAATCATATCTCCGAAAGTATTAGCTTGTTAGAGTTAAAAATGATATGAATGGATTCTTATGATAAAACTGCTCATTAAAAAAGTCGGTATACGGGCGAAAGTTTTACGTGACAACGACTTTGAGTGGTAAAATAATTTTAATGTGAATATTCATTCGTATAGTAGGAAGAAGGATGAAATAATAGTAACAATTTAAAACATTTATTTATACAAAGAATTATATTTAAAACATTAATTTATACAAAGAATCTCGCACTGAATTTCATATTAACAAAATTTTATTTTTACCTTTACACATACATACGTATTTATATACAAATATACATACAATAACTTGCAATACATTTTCACTTTTTATGTCTGTCTCTCTCGCTCTTAGGCGGGCTAACCATGCCCGAGTGGAAGGGACGCGTGCCTCTCACTCGCTCTCATTGTGAGCGCATAACGTGAGCGGAGCGTAACGCAGTTTCTTGAAGTGTCACCCGGCAAACCAATTTATAAGACGTTGTCACGTCAAAAAAATTTAATTTGGAATTTGTTTTGTAAAAAAAAAAATTTTTTTTTTGTTACTCCTAAACCATCTGTCCGATTTTGCCCAATATCGAACTTAGCCGAGATATTTATCCCCCAAACCTACTCTGAAAATTTCAACTCTCTAGCTCATTCCGTTCGAGAGTTATCGTGCCTACGGCCGGCCGGCCGGCCGGACAGAATGAATTTCGACCAGGGATTCTTGATCAGTGAGTCGAACCAAATCGTTTAAGACCATTTTCATCGAAATATTCGAAAATTACAGACATTTGGGCAAATTGATAAGCACTCAGTTCCGAGGAACTAGAGCGCCAAAAACACTGACGTGAATTTAGTGCTTTTTTGGGGCGGTTTTCCATGAATCCATAATTTAATTTGAATTCATCAAGATGACATAAATGCTTTTTTAAATTTGTCAAAATGTCAAAAATATAATCTGCAGAAACCGGATAACATTATTTTCTATTATGATTGTATTCATAAGCAATTTAGCATTGAAAATTTAAATATGAATATATCGGATAAATCTGTGAATTCACAAGACAATTTTCTAAAATAATTCACTTATATCTTCTTAATAGGCAATCCACTTAATGATGCTTTGATGCTGAATAATTTTCAGGAGTTGGTAATATTCACATATCCACTTCCCATTCCATGAATCAATAACCAACAACTGATAATTACAAGATTTACAAGTTCCGTTCATGCCTCAATTGATCTCCCTGGTATACATTAACTCCTACGACCACAGCGCGTCAGCGTCTATTCGTGTTACGACATGATTTCGGAAAGGCTTAGTCGCTTAGTGCTTAGTAAGCCTCGGAAGTGCTCGGGAGCACTTAAGGGATTACTAAGCATTAAGCCTTTTCATGAAGTGCTCGAATTACTAAGCACTAAGCACTGGTTTTAAAAAGTGCTCGGGAGCACAGTGGTGCGGGATTGGATTTCCTATTCAGGATCGATATCATCTTGCTCTTCTGCATCCTTTGTTTCATTTGCCTAATGATTCGTAGAACTGAGTATTTTCTTTGCAGTTCAATACCGTCCACCTTGTGAAAATTCCTACTATTCTTAACCTTTCAAGCCATCTTTGAGGGAACAACATTCTCTTGGGCAGCCATTTCACCTACTATCTAAGATTCCGGATTTCCGTCAAAAATAACATTATCTCAGGGACAAATGCGGTTTTTGCAGAATTTGCTGGAAAGAAATCTACAAAACTCGATGACAAATGCTCATTAGTCATTTTATGTTGTGGGCGAACAAAACAGTAACAAGTTCGGTGTTGCCACTATTTGGTGCTCTAGTTCCTCGGAACTGAGTGCTTATCAATTTGCCCAAATGTCTGTAATTTTCGAATTTTTGGCTCAAAATGGTCTCAAACGATTTGGTTCGACTCACTGATCAAGAATCCGTGGTCGAAATTCATTCTGTCCGGCCGGCCGTAGGCACGATTACTCTCGAACGGAATGAGCTAGACAGTTGTAATTTTCAGAGTAGGTTTGGGAGATAAATATCTCGGCTAAGTTCGTTATTGGGCTAAATCGGACAGATGGTTTCGGAGTAACAAAAAAAAAATTTTTTTTTACATAACAAATTCCAAATTAAATTTTTTTCAATATGCAGTTTTACCATAAGAATACATTGATATCATTTTTAACTCTAACAAGCTAATACTTTCGGAGATAATATTTTTCAAAATTTCAATATAAATCATATATCTATGTTTTCACAGAATTATATTGTTATTGTGTGGGTATTCTATGAATTGTTATAATGTCAACTTATTTTCCTTATAAATGACGTTGTCTAATTAATCCATTCCAGCAATCTTAGAAATATGAGAATTATAATATAATATCATACTTTTTGTTGGTTGATATTTTCATGTCGATGGTCAATCCATATGATGATGGGAATGGTAAGTTAATAATATTGAGTTCAGAATATCTCCACTAAAAACAAAACTGGAATATTGGTGTATTAGAGTAGATTTGAGGAAAGATATATATTATCGTTCATCATAGAATTGAGGAATGAATATCTCGGATGAGTTCGTTGTTGGGTAGAATTCGTCTATTGGTTTTGGATTGATAATTTTTGGCACTCTTGTTGAATTTAAATTCTTCTATGATGTTTGATTTCAATTTCTGCTAAGATGAAGTTCTTTCATAAGAATCCATTGATATAATTCCCAACTCTGAGGAACCAATACTGTCGGAGATATAATTTGTCTGTTTTTAACTCCAACAAGCTTATACTTTCGGAGATATGATTTTTCGAAATTTCAATAATGAATCGTACTTCTATGTTTCCACAGAATGCTATAATTATTTTATCTAAGGTTTATTATATACTCTGTGTTCATACTCGTACATGTCATCCTGCTCTATAAGAGAGAGTCAGATTCATTTCATCTATCTTAATTTGATTTCTTCCATGGTGCAGTTCTCATTCTCAGATTGCTCATTTAATCTTGATAAATAAACTATTATTTGAATTGAATTTCCTTCATGAGGCAGTTCTATCATAAGAATACATTGATATAATTCTCAACTCTGAGAAACCAATACTTTCGGAGATATAATTTGTCTGTTTGAACTAGAGCGCCAGAAAGCTCCTGTCCACAGGGCTTGTTTATATATGAATTATTGCTATCGTGCTATCATTTTGCCCAAATGTCTGTAATTTTCGATTTTTTCGCCGAAAATGGTCTCAATCGATTGGGTTCGACTCCATGAGCAAGAATTCGAAGTCAAATTTAATTCTGTCCGGCCGGCCGGCTGTTGCCACCATAACTTTAGAACGGAAAGAGATAGCGACTTGAAATTTTCAGGGTATGTGGCGCATTCCAATACGACGGACAAGTTCGTTAATGGGCATCATCGGCCCAACGGTTTCCGAGTAATAATTTTATTTTCAACCAATACCGAGTCCGATCGAAATGAAAATTGGTGAGTAGTTTTAGAATACGAAACTAAGCACGCTTGTTATCGGATCACTAGAAAATTTTAAAAAAAATTATTAAAAAAATATGATTTATGTCCCGATAACCTGAGAACGGAAAGAGGTAGCGACTTGAAATTTTCGGGTAAGCTTGTGCATCTGAATGGGATATTTGAGTTCGTTTATAAGTATAATCGGCCAAACGGTGTTGGAATTATACCCATCTGAAATTTGGTTGTTATTTCCTCAATAACACGAAAAATATAAAACCGATCCAATTCAAAACATGCTTGTCAGTTGCAGAATGCCACCGCATAAATTCCTGCAAAATTTCATGAGGATGGTGTAACTCCAATTTTTTTAAAAATCATTGAAAAAAATTCTATATATCAGAAACTATTCCTCCGACATCGCTGAAATTTTGCGAGAGCCTTCAAAACCTAACTCTACTACCAAGTTCCAAGTTTGAACACGATCGGATCTATATTGTTGGAGTTCCGAGCAGCGTTGTGTGAGTTCAGTAGCTGGATGGGTGACCGGTGGCTTGATAAATTTCGAACGAAAGGAGATAGGGACTTGCAATTTTCTGGGTAGGTTGCACATCCCAATGGGAGAGATAAGTTCGTTTTTGGGCATAATCGGTCCATCGGTTTCGGAGTTATACCCACCTGGAATATTATTTCCTCGATAATTCAAAAAATATAGACTTGATCGAATTGAAGCTTGGTAACTAGTTGTAGAATATCGACATAAAGGAGTGTGTAAAATTATGTGTGGACCGTACCCATAGTTATTTTTTTAAATTACAAAAAAAAAATTTTGTGAACCGTACTTTTAGAAAATATTTCAAAATTACGAGAATCAAATTGGTTCAAGCACTGACTCCTGTATTGGACACTCTTAATCGAATTTACCATGGTGAATTATATTGTCCGTTTTACTGTATTGGACGCTTAATCGAATTTACCATGGTAAATTCGATTAAGAGTGTCCAATACAGGAGAATGGACTATAGAACATACGCGAAAAAGCTTCTGACTTCACGTCAGTGGTTGAACCAATTTTTTTTTCATATGTATATATGCTGTTTTCGCTGAAAACGTATTGATCAAAAAAAAAAAAAAAAGCACTGACGTGAAGTCAGTACTCTTTGGCGCGCGTGTTCACGGTGGCTAATTTGAATTGAATTATTCAAAATTTAACAGTGCTGTATCTAAGCTGCCATCAGGATAGAGTAACAAAGTTGGAAAAGAACACAAGTGACTCTCCTTAGTCGCACAAGCTCCTAGAAGATTTGGGAGGGTCAGTATAATCCTAATCATGTTTATAGCACGCGCGCCAAAGCAGATTGACTTTTTACACTTTTTCTTTCATTGTTAAGTCAATCTGCTTTTGCGCGCGTGCTATAAACATGATTAGGATTATACTGACCCTCCCAAATCTTCTAGGAGCTTGTGCGACTAAGGAGAGTCACTTGTGTTCTTTTCCAACTTTGTTACTCTATCCTGATGGCAGCTTAGATACAGCACTGTTAAATTTTGAATAATTCAATTCAAATTAGCCACCGTGAACACGCGCGCCAAAGAGTACTGACTTCACGTCAGTGCTTTTTTTTTTTTTTCAAGTTCCTTTAACAAATATAGCTATCAATACAGTTTGGCTGTTAGTTTTACCGTAGATCAGAAAAAAATTCGGTTGTGGGTCCTCCGTTAGGGACAAAATTGCATCTTCTCCAAATCCGAACGCATTTTAATATAGATCTACCGAATATAGTTATTTATAAATTCGCCTCAGGGCCACCATACAGACATTTCAAATCGGAAACAACGCTATTTCCCCCAAACTGACTTGTGTCCGTGCACTGAATTGACATGAATATTCTTTTAAAACCTCACAATATCGGCTCATTACTCCCAACATAACCCAAACAACCCAAAACCATTCACTTCTCGTCTGCGCAAGCGCAGTATACTCGTGGCTGCAAGTCCTCCCAAAATTACACACCTCACAAAAAACTCCGATTCTCCAACACTAGTGGTTCAGGAGATATCGCTTCTTGAATCCACGCATGCGCAGACCCTCACCAGGGGATTCTATAGCGGAAAAGCATCCGCCACCCCAAAACCCCAATCCTCTCTGACGAAAGCACCACCAGTTAAATCACTGATGGTCTGCTCATGCGCATAACGAAAAATGCCCGTAAGGGGTTGCATCCATTTCGAAATTAGCCCCAGGGCCAAGGTAAGGACACTTTAACTCTGAAGCAACGCTACAGCCCCCAAACTGACTTGTCCTTGCACTGAATTGCTATGAATATTCTTTTAAAACCTCATAATATCGTCTCAGCACTCCCAACATAACCCATCCAACCCAAAAACAGTCACTTCTCTTCTGCGCATGCGCAATCTACTCGCGGCTAAAAGTCCTTTTCAAAATAACACACCTTACAAAAAACTCCGATTCTCCAACACTAGTGGTTCAGGAGATATCACATCTTTATTCCACGCATGCGCAGACCCTCAACAGGGGATTCTATAGAGGAATAGCATCCGCCACCCCAAAACCCTAATCCTCTCTGACGAAAACACCACCAGTTAAATTACTGATGGTCTGCTCATGCGCATAACGAAATATGCCTGTAAGGGGTAACATCAATTTCAAAATTAGCCCCAGGGCCACGGTACGGACACTTTAACTCGGAAACAACGCTACATCCCCCAAACTGACTTGTCCTTGCACTGAATTGCTATGAATATTCTATTAAAACCTCATAATATCGACGCAGCACTCCCAACATAACCCATCCAACCCAAAAACAGTCACTTCTCTTCTGCGCATGCGCAATCTACTGGCGGCTAAAAGTCCTCTCAAAATAACACACCTTACAAAAAACTCCGATTCTCCAACACTAGTGGTTCGGAAGATATCGCATCTTTAATCTACGCATGCGCAGACCCTCATCAGGGATCTGAATTCTATGGAGGAATAGCATCCGCCACCCCAAAACCCCAATCCTCTCTGACGAAAACTACAGCAGTTAAAGGACTTCTCATCTGCGCATGCGCAATACGGAAAATGCCCGGAAAGGGCAGCATGAACCTCAAAAACATATGTTTCGGCATTAAAAGCAAAGTATTCCGCAAAATAGTAGTAATTTTTTTATTTTTTTCATGTCACGTGATCTTCACGAAATTTTGCAAAAGTGTTTGCTTTGGTCTTTTGCATCTAACAACTGAGTTTCAATTCAATCAGATCAGTATTTTTCGAGTTATCGTAAAAACAACATTTTCAAATTTTCAAAATTTTTTTTTGCCACTTTAGGGCCGTCCGTTCAACACAAAACTTGGCAGGCATATAAAGGTCATGATTCTACAATCTGATGCCAAATTTCAAAAAGATCGAGTGATCGGTTCCGGAAATATTCATAAAAAACGTTTTTAGTAAAAACGGCCTTAACTCCGAAACCGCTCGGTCGATTTCGCCCGTTAACGAACTTGTCCGAGATATTTACGCTACGAAACTACCCTGCAAATTTCAACGCTCTAAGTCGTTCCGTTCGAGAGTTATCGTGCTAACGGCCGGCCGGCCGGCCGGACCGGACGGACAGAATTGAATTTGACCTCGAATTCTTCATCAGGGAGTCGAACCCAATCGTTTGAGACCATTTTCGAAAAAAAATTCGAAAAATACAGACATTGTGACGAAATGATAGCACGCTGTTCCTTGCGGAACACGCGCGCAAAAACTCGTGCTATTTAATAGAGTAAACCCATTTGTTGATTCGAGTAAATAAATTGGATTTAATTGACCTTTTTCTTGGACTGAGGAACGGGAATTATCGATTGAAGCATCGAGAAATTAGATTTCACCAAATAAGTGTTCATTCAACAATATCCATTGACACCATAAAGGGGATAGAATCAAACAACATATTATACTCCTTGAAGTGTAAACTGGGTGAGTATTTGAGTTTTACATTAATTTACATTATTTACATGCTTTATTGCTAGATAAACAAAAGTGTAATGCTCGAAGTTCAAAAGAATATATATTTATGGTGAATCTATGGTTTAAACTAATGGACAACTCAAATTATCATACATAGGGTGGCATACTAATTGGATTTACTTTGAATATATAGTCAATAGTAATCTTATATGAGATTTTATCTACAGTTTATTGATCACTCAACATATTTAGAATGTTTGTTTTAGGTATCTTTTATTTGTTTTGAAAATATTGTTTCTTCCGTAATCAGTTCATTAAGTATTTGGACTTTTTTCAGGTTGATTTAAGTCTGGAACTAATATGTAATAAATCAGAGCCGTTTTACAGAAAAGTATTATTTAATTTTTCCAGAAGACACACACACATACATAAATGAAAATATTCAAGTTATTTTATAAGAAGACTACACGGGGAAAACGATTTATTCATTACTTTCGTCAAAAAATGAAAATTTTTCTTAGAATATTCTGGTTTGGGTTCACCGTGCACTCTTCAGAGACGAAGCGTTACTATCATGCTATCAAGTATGGGTTGACATTATACCCTATAGTCATAAAACTATTAGTGAGAAAAATGAGTTTTTTATACGGGTTAGATCATTATTGAGTGAAACATCTTTTCCCTCGTACATTTCGATACCTTCGAGTGTTCCTAGGTACAATTTATTGGAATTTTTAAACAATTTTTCGATATATTCATTTATTTATTTACGGGAAACCCCTTTTCTCACAACAAATTAACATTTAATGAGTGATACACAACACAATATATCTGAGATTTTATGGCCGGTTGTTGAAACGTGATTTGCAACAGCAGATTTAAATGTGTCCCGTTCGCTCTTTATACCGTGTGATAATTTTTCTGGTTGTTTTCCCGACGTAGCACTTTTTGTAACCTAAACATTTAATTTCATATATAACCCCATTTTAACATGTCCGGAGTTTTATCGATTATATTTCCTAGAAGTTGGTTAGTTTCTGAGGAAATTTTGAAAGCGAGTTTTATTTCAACTTTCTCAAAAATATTTTGGAGTTTTCGAATGGAACGTAAAAGCTTGGAAACTTTTTTGCGCGTATGTTCTGGGGAACACCACGATATCATTTTGCCAAAATGTCTGTTTTCGAATGTCGAATTTTTTGCCGAAAATGTTCACAGACGATTGGGTTCGACATCCTGATGAAAAATTCGAGGTCAAATTTGATTCTGTCCAGTTGCCACGATAACTGGAGAACAGAGATATAGGGACTTGAAATTTTCAGGGTAGGTGGCGCATCCCAATACGACGGAAAAGTTTGTTAATGGGTATAATCGGCACAATGGTTTCCGAGTAATAATGTAATGTAATGTTTTCAACCAATACAAATCCGATCGAATTGAAACACGGTGAGTAGTCGAAGAATATAAACCTAAAGACGTTACGAAATTTTGTGAGGATTGTACCACTAATAAATTTTAAAAAAAATTAAACAATAATATTTACGTCGCGATAACCTGAGAACAGAAAGAGATAGCGATTTGCAATTTTCAGGGTAGGTTGCACAGACCAATGCGACATTCGAATGTGTTTATATGCGTAATCGGCCAAACGGTTTTGGAGTTAAACCTATCCGAAATTTGGTTGTTATTTCCTCAAAAACTCAAAGAATACAAAACCGATCCAATTCAAACATGTTGTAGAATGCCAACACGAAAATTCTTGCGAAATTTCGTGAGGATCGTATCACTAGAAATTTTTTAAAAAATCATTGAAAAAAATGTCATATATCGGAAACTATTCCTCAGACTTCGCCGAAATTTTGCGAGGGCCTTCAGAACCTAACTCTACTACCAAATTCCAAGTTTGAATACGATCGGATCTATATTTTTGGAAATCCGAGCATCCTTTTGCGAGTTCAGTAGCTGAATGGGTGACCGTTGCCTCGATAACATTCGATCGAAAAGAGATAGGGATTTGCAATTTTCAGGGTAGGTTGTGAATCCGAATGGGAGGGGTTAAGTTCGATTTTGGGCATAATCGGTCCAACGGTTTCGGAGTTATACCCACCTGGAATATGATTTCCTCGATAACTCAAAAAATATAGACTCGATCGATTTGAAGCTAGGTAAATTACGAAAAAAAAATTGGTTCAAGCACTGACGTGGAGTCAGGAGCTTTTGCGCGTATGTTCTATTGGCCATTATCCTGTATAGGACACTCTTAATCGAAATTACCATGGTAAATTCGATTAAGATTTTTTTTTATTTTCTTCTTATTTATTTTCTTTCTTTAGGGTTATCTTACGGTAGAAAGTTTTATCTTCATGTTTGTTGATCATTTTCTGAACTAGTTGATGACCATACCAGTTTCTTTCGGCAATTTCCAAAATTATTGTTCTTTCTTTCTTGAAGTTGACATTGCTCAGCGGAATATTAACTTCATGAAAGAAAGAAAAATGGTTTCTCAAATTGCTGAAAGAAACCTGTCAACTAGATCAGAAAATTATCAACAAACATAAGGATACAAATCTCTTCAGTAACGTAACCCTTACGAAAGAAAAAAACGAAAAAGGTTTTACGTTTCATCCGAAAACAAACAACAAACTGCAGAATATTTTCAAAAAGTTTAGCATAAAACTGGCTTACAAAACACCCACAAAAATCAAACAACTTCCACAGGAAATACATTCGGTAAAACTTCAGACATGTTAGAATCGGTTAAATAAAATAAAAATTGTGTCATCAGAAATTGCGTATTCGCAGCACGCTGATTGGTCTACACATCGTTGTGTTTGCAGTTCGATATGATATGAAATTGGATTCGTTAACTCCTTCATGGTTGATTCAACAAATTGAATAACGAAGCTGAATGTGCTACCCGTTTGAGAGGATTCGGAAAATGTTCCATTTGATAAGCTATTTATTGAGTTAAACAAATAGTTTTGTCGAATATATACTGAGTGACACAGAAACTGCAACACCTAGAAGGAGCTGTTTAAATTTTGATTTTTTTTTTGGTAAAACGTAGATAGTATAGCAAGGAGTAAATGATTAAAATTTGGAGAAAAAAAACGAAGGGTTTACATTTTTTTTTAATAAATTTGTTAATAATGTGTTTGTCCACCGCGATTATCTATACACTCCCCAACACGTCTTGGCATTGATGCAATAAGATGGTCTATTCCTTCTTGAGGGATACTATCCCAAGCTACCTGTAGTTCATGTCTCAGAGCCGCCAGAGTCCGTGGGGGCTGGGGTAAATTTTCAAACCTTCTACCCATGATGTCCCAAACATGCTCTATGGGCGAAAGATCGGGGGATCTGGGCGGCCATGGCAAAAGATTCACATGGGTCGCTTCAAAAAAGTTTAAACTAACTCTGGCATCTTGTAGTTGAGGAGGGGGCTATGAAGACAGCTTTAAGAATCTGGGAACAGGGACAGTGGCGTGACAGCGGAATGTTCAGGGGACACGCGTGGGCACTCAAGAAGGTGGAGGATGACGATGCATCTCTCCTCCGGAGGAGTGACCGTGCGGGCTCCTTATTCTGCTTTAACGAACCCTATAGGGTGATTGTTCCTGATAGAGACCAATGGGATACAAGGAGTGATCTCCTTAAACCAGAGGGGCCCACATGGTTCACAGATGGCTCTGTAACGACTACAGGGACAGGTGCAGGCATTGTGGGACCTCGAGTGAGCATGTCCATCCCTCTCGGGAAGAACTGCTCGATAATACAGGCAGAACTATACGCTGTTCTTGTCTGCGCGCTGGAAAACATCCGACTAGGATACTCTGGCAAGTACATATATATATGTTGTGACAGTCAAGGAACGTTAAAATCCCTATCTGATGTGAAGATAAACTCCTACTTAGTAGGCGAATGCAGGAAGGCTCTGCGAAGGCTGGGCGCTGGTAACGTTGTAAAACTCATCTGGTGTCCGGCTCACTCGGAGATTTCAGGTAATGTTAAGGCAGATAAGCTGGCGAAGCAGGGGGCTCGGATACCATATATAGGTCCTGAGCCTTCACTTCCAGTATGTCGTACCTATGTTAAAACATTCTTCAAGAATCGTTTGGACAAGAATTTCTCCAGTCTATGGAACATGGGAGTAGGACTCAGGCAGTCAAGGCTTCTCATTAAGAAACCATCGTCAAAGTCTGAAGTAAAGAAACTTCTTTCACTCGAAAGAAGAGAACTGAGCCTGGTGACTGGATTACTAACTGGTCACCAGTTCAACAAACATCTGAATAGGATGGGATTGGCCGATAGCGCTCTGTGTCGCTGGTGCAGGGGCATGGAGGAAACAGCTGAACATATTCTGTTCGACTGTGACAACCTTAAAGAATTGAGGGTCGTACACCTGGGCAACCCAACACCTACGATTCCTATGGTGAGAGGGACTTCTCCTTTTAAGCTCGCGGCATTCCTGTCAGCGTGTTTTTTGGAATGAGTCTCACGAGTCTGTCAAGCGGAAGAACAATGGGCCAGAAGGCCTCAGTTCAGCCTGAGACGGCACCGCGGAAGAAGAAGAAGAACTCTGGCAACATGAGGTCGAGCATTATTTTGCTGAAATATTGAATTCTCGAGCAGGTTGATAAGGGAGAACATATGGCTCCACTATTTCTTGAAGGTAACGCAGCGCTGTCATGTTACCTCGAATAAAGACTAAAGGTGACCTACTTGAATGTGCAATAGCACCCCATACCATAACGCCTACTGTACGGTGTACATGACGCTCAATATCAAACTGAGGTTCAAGTCTCTCTCCCTGACGTCGTCTAACCCTTCTTCGACCGTCATGTGCACCCAAGGAGAGTCGAGATTCATCAGAAAAGACGACCTGATGCCATTCCACATTCCAATGTTGAGGTTCTCGGCACTACTATAATACAATACAAAGCAAATACAAGTTACTGCTTTGCTTTCGTATTGGAATGCAAGTTACTGAGTCCCACCCCAGGTTTGCTCCATTCACCCTGTAAATTTCGAGTGGACATACCTCGTACCTCCTGAAGATTCAATCGTTTTAATATCGCTGCTAGAACAAACCGCCATCTGTTCAACTGCTTTCGAAAGTTTTGACGGGAGCAGCAGTTTCAAGTTGAATTGGTGAGGATAACGAAACTGGAAAGCGCGGTTTATGTGAAATATGTTTGCCAGTTTGCCGTAATGGCTGCTCGGCGTTATAAACGGATGGATACGAACCTCTTCTCCACTGCCGCTTTGGTCTGTTTGCACACTAATTAAACCAATTTATCTCCATCCAACGATCTCCTTTCATTTTACGATTATTCATGATATCTCTCTCTCTTCTCGATTTTCATTATAAAATCTATACCCATGAATATGTGTAGGTGGAGCGCTTTCATCAAGCGGAAGTGCCTGGTCATAAGATGGACAAAGTGTCCAATAAGATTCCTGAACTCTGATTTTGAAATAGTATTTTCTCTATTTCAGTATCGTAATGAGTTCATTGCAGCACTTAAAACAATGCTGTAATGAACTCATTCCCGAATTGTTCTCAGTTATAATTTTCGTTTTGTGGTAGTCAGCACTGACGTTCGATCCTATCAAATTTCAACACACGTCATTTGTCAATTGAATGAATGCAATTTTGCAAATTGCCAATTGGTATTGACCATATTTGGCTGAATTTATTGAAAAAGGAGGTGGAAGTTGGAAATTTCTATACAAAGTAAAAGTATGTTAGCTATGATTTTCAAATACTGTCATTGTGACAGAACAACAATCAACAAAATAATTCTGAAGATTTTTTCGTTAAGCGTCTGATATAAACTCCGAAACGTTACGATATAGTTGTTTTTTCGTTGATGTTGTTTCGTTGTTATTTGTTAGGCAACATTGTTCAATTGATTGCTTCTGAAAAATATCTTGTGTTTCTTACGCAGAAGCAAATCACAAAATAATTAATTTTTTATTTTATAGATATTTTTCAGAGTTTGGGAGAGAAAACCTAGAAAGAAACCATTCAATTATGAATATACCTCCCACAGTATCCTTTAATGATTACTTATAATATAATCTGGTTATAGTGAAATAATTGTTGGGAGGAGATATCCTTCTTGCTAATTTTGAATCATTCATGCTATTAGGCTTGATTCTGATCTCCATGCCCTACGTGCGATTCAAATTCAAATTCCGTAATCTGTCAACTTTCGTAACAGTCACACCAACTGCAATACAAAAGTCACTAGGATGTATAATCCGAATATTTCATTAAATTTCAACTCACAAAACTTGCCTGAAATAGATAAAATATCGTCTAATACTCGTTGCAGAAGGTAATTCCAACACTCATGCGTTCGAAAACTCGAAAATTCGAAAACGAGCGACGATCGTTTTCGAATTTCGAATTCGTGTTTGGATAGGAGCCCATTCTGCAACTTCTTTTAGAATATACTATTCTAAAATAACAATTCGAATTAAGAAAAGGAGAATGGACAATATAATTTACCATGGTAAATTCGATTAAGAGAGTCCACTATAGGAGAATGGACAATAGAACATACGCGCAAAAGCTCCTGACCTCACTTCAGTGCTTGAACCAATTTTTTTCCACAATTTTTTAAAAAATTTCTAGGGGTACGGTTCTTATAAAATTTTAAACACGTCTTTATATCGATATCCTACAACTAGATACCAAGCTTCTTGTTGATTTATCGTGGAAATAATATTCCAGGTGGGTATAACTCTGAAACCGTTGGACCGATTAAGCCCGTAATCAAAGTGAATTATATTGTATGTTCTCCTGTATTGGAGACTCTTGATCGAATTTACCAAGGTAAATTCGATTAATAGTGTCCAATACAGGAGAACAGACAATATAATTCACCATAGTAAATTCGATTAAGAGCGTCCAATTCAGGAGAATGGACAATAGAACTTACGCGCAAAAGCTTCTGACTTCACGTTAGTGCTTGAACCAATTTTTTTTTTCGTAATTTTTTAAAAATTTTCTACTCGTGCAGTCCTCACAAAATTTTACACACATTTTCCTGTCGATATTCTCCGACTAGTTAGCAAGATTCAATTCGATCGAGTCTATATTTTTTGAGTGATCGAGGAAACAATACTCCAGATGGGTATAACTCTGAAACCGTTGGGCCTATTATGGCCAACAGCGAACTTAATTCTCCCATTCAGATGCGCAACTTACCCTGAAAATTGCAATTCCCTATCTCCTTCCGTTCGAGAGTTATCGAGGCAACGGTCTCCCATCCAGCTACTGAACTCACATAAGGCTGCTCGGATCTCCAACAATATAGATCCGATCGTGTTCAAACTTAGAACTTGGTAGTAGAGTTATGTTCTGAAGGCTCTCGCGAAATTTCAGCCATGTCTGATATATATAATTTTTCTCAATGATTTTTCAAAAAATTTTTAGTGATACGATCCTAACAAAATAATTTTCGCGTAGGCATTCTACAACTAATAACCATGTTTGAATGGGATCGGTTTTGAGTTTGAGTTATTGAGGAAATAATAACCAAATTTCAGATAACTCCAAAACCGTTTGGCCGATTTTGCTTATAAACAATCCCAAATGTCGCATTCAGATGCACAAGTCGCTATCTCTTTCCGTTCTCAGGTTATCGTGACATAAATAATATTTTGAAAATTTTTTTTTATTTTCTAGCGATACGATTGTCACAAAATTTCACCAACGTTCTCAGTTTTGTATTGTACAACTACTCACCAAGTTTCAATTAGATCAAATTAGTAATGGTTGAAAACAAAATTATTACTCGGAAATCGTTGGGCCGATTATGCCCATTAACGAACCTGTCCTTCGTATTGGGATGCGCCACATACCCTAATAATCCGCTCTCTTTCCATTCTGAAGTTATCGTGGCAACGGCCGGCCGGACAGAATCAAATTTGACCTCGAATTCTTCATCAGTGAGTTGAACCTAGTCGTTTGAGACTATTTTCGGCGAAAAATTCGAAAATTACAGATATTTGGGCAAAATGATAACGCGTCATTCGTTTTCATTTGTAACCGAAAGTAAGTGAATCGAACCGAATGGAACCGTATGCATGTGAAACAAGCCATATAGTTCAGTCAATCTGGCATTTCGACGGTACAGAAAATAACCAGTGGCTGAATCTTTGTTAATAGTTGGAGAATGATGTTAGAAAAGGGTTTATTGGGTCGGCCACGTTGGACCGTGATGCGTGTTTTGAAAAACTCAAAAAAATTTTGAAATGCATTTATCTCGTGATCTATGCATTTCACAGAAAAATTTATTCAAGAAAAAATATAGAAGACATCGATATCTACAATTAATCTCATTGGTGCTATGCCGTACAACAAAAAATGCACGCAGTAGGTGGCGCTAAAGTTCCGAAATTAAGAGTTTTTCCACTTTTTTCCTATTAAATTTTCTTTTTTCAACTATATTGTAAATGTCAAAGTTGTTCCTTTTAATATTACGAACAACTTTTATTTCAACATTTTTTACATACAACTTACCGTTTTGAAGCTACAGCTTGCTGAAGTTTGAAAATTCCATTACAACGATTTCACAAAGTATGAGGACAGCTGTGGTGCATATAACTGAAGTATCTTTATTGTTTTGATCAAGATGTAATAATTTATATTGTTTGTAACATTGTTTGTAATATTTCCAATTAGCGATTGATCAAATTTTTTTATACATTATTTTATTGAACGGAAATAGTTTTCAAATCTTTATTTTTGTTATGAAAAATGATTTCTTATAAAATAATTTTTGAAAAATGTTAACAATTAAAAATAGGGCAGGTGACCCAATCGGCCCTTTTGTTAGAACTATCCCGCCGGAGAAAGTTATAATAGGACCGAGAAAAATGGGTTCAAGCCCTGTGGACAGAAGCTTTCTGGCGCTCTAGTTCAAACAGACAAATTATATCTCCGAAAGTATTGGTTTCTCAGAGTTGGGAATTATATCAATGTATTCATATGATAGAACTGCATCCTAAAGGAAATTCAATTCAAATAATAGTTTATTTATCAAGATTAAATGAGCAATCATGAGAATGAGAACTGCACCATGGAAGAAATCAAATTAAATCTGGCCAATTTTGCCCAATAACGAACTTAACCGAGATATTCATCTCCCTAAACTACTCTGAAAATTTCAACTACCTACCTCATTCCGTTCGAGAGTTATATCTATGTCTATGGATGAAAAGCAGTCTCACTACTCTCAGATCTCTTACTTCATGTTCAGTTCCGAAATGTAAGAATTTTCTGAGAAAAACTAATTTCGGAGCAAACAACTGAGATTATTCTCACTTCGCTCACAATTCTTCGATTGATTAGATAATGTCTCAGGAACATCATTTGACATTATGACAATTCATATTCATACATAGAATAATATCATTCTGTGACAACGTTGAAATACGATTTATTATTGAAATTTTGAAAAATCATATCTCCGAAAGTATTAGCTTGTTAGAGTTAAAAATGATATGAATGGATTCTTATGATAAAACTTCTTGTTAAAAAAAATTTAATTTGGAATTTGTTTCTTAAAAAAAAAAATTTTTTTTTGTTACTCCGAAACCATCTGTCCGATTTTGCCCAATAACGAACTTAGCCGAGATATTTATCCCCCAAACCTACTCTGAAAATTTCAACTCTCTAGCTCATTCCGTTCGAGAGTTATCGTGCCTACGGCCGGCCGGACAGAATGAATTTCGACCACGGATTCTTGATCAGTGAGTCGAACCAAATCGTTTGACCATTTTCATCGAAATATTTGAAAATTACAGACATTTGGGCAAATTGATAAGCACTCAGTTCCGAGGAACTAGAGCGCCAAAAATACCGTTAGCAGCACTGCGATGTTAACGCAGCGCTGTATTACACTATAACTTTCGAACGGTAAGTTGTATGTAAAAAATGTTTAAATAAAAGTTGTTCGTAATATTAAAAGGAACAACATTTACATTTACAATATAGTTGAAAAAAGAAAATTTAATAGCAAAAAAGTGGAAAAACTCTTATTTTGGAACTTTAGCGCCACCTACTGCTTGCATTTTTTGTTGTACGGCATAGCACCAATGAGATTAATTGTAGATATCGATGTCCTCTACATTTTTTCTCGAATAAATTTTTCTGTGAAATGCATAGATCACGAGATAAATGCATTTCAAAATTTTTTTGAGTTTTTCAAAACACGCATCACGGTCCAACGTGGCCGACCCAATAAACCCTTTTCTAACATCATTCTCCAACTATTAACAAAGATTCAGCCACTGGTTATTTTCTGTATCGGAACGATTTAATTTTTGCCAGATTGACTGAACTAATAGGATATTCAATAAATAAGAAGTGTATATCATATATTATAATTCTTCATATGAATTTGGTCCCGCCGAATTCGATGAGGAAGGTTGGGCATTCGAATCGAATAGAAGGTTTGACAAGAGATCAAGGCGAAACAGAAACACAGGTGTTCGCACAATTTCTAATTACAATATGAATTTCACCGTTCTCGGTCTCGTTTGTGTGATCTGTCGTCCGATCCCGTTTAAAGTTCCAAGCACAGTGGCGTCTCTCTGCTATTGTGACTCGCCTATAAGCGCTTTCTTTTTGTCTAATAATGAACCTTAAGAATCATGAAACGGAACGGAATTGAACTCTTGAAATGATCAGAATTCACTTTTCGAAGCATGTAGAATTCAAAATTAGATCGAAACAAAATCTTATGTTACCAAAAAAAATCCACCACCCCAGTTCTTAAAAGAAATGCCATTAAATGGTACACAGACGGTTGAAAAACCACTACAGGAGCTGGCGCTGGAGTATATGGACCAGGCACCAAATGCTCACTACCCCTAGGCTCCTAAACGAGCATCTTCAGGCATAAGTACTTGCAATAGAAAGATGCGTGGAAATGAACCTAATAAGAAACCATCAGAGATGTGATATAGCAATCCACTCTGCTGCTATTAAAGCTCTCAGCTCCCATGTTATCGAGTCCAAGCTAATTAGACCAGGGTAGAAGCCTTTAAAAATGATAAAGGTGAACAGAAATTATAGTAGATTGAAACCCATTGGAAAAGGAAGAAATATAACAAAAATTAGAGGAAATATAATTTACGGGCGATCTGAGGTCGGGAAGGGGAAGAGGGCGAGTTTTTAAGGGTAAAAAACGGTTTATCTCGGTTTCCGGCAAAACTACAAGTCCTATGGGGAAAAGTTGAATGGCATAGTTGTAGGTAATAAAAAGATCTACAACTTTTGTTCTCAAACTTTTTTCACATAACCTCAAAATTCATGTGAAAAATTCAAATAACCACGTTTTTGGTTTTTAATCTTTAACTTTTACAAAAAAAAAATACTTTTTCACCAAATTTGGTAAAAACTCACTTTTTCATGCCCCAAATACACTGTAATTTTTTGGATTTGAAATATTTTTGTTTTCACCTTAATTTGACTTAATATCGAAAAAGCACCCAAATTTTCAATCAAAAATTCTCACGTCAAAATATCTGCTTTTTTAAAAAAGTACGTGGGTTTTTTGTTCATTGGAATCTCTACTTTCTGATGGTGTAAAAAAATATACATTACTATGGTAAATTTTCTCGGAAAATGCTAAGTTAATAAAGTTAATATTTAATAAGATATCCACAATATTTTGAGAAAGTTGTACAATCTTCTCTAAATTATATGTGTAGATGCCTATTTCTTGGTCTTTTGAGATAACTTGTATACCTGAGTGACCTACGGATAATTTTAGCCCATCAAAAGTTATTTCATAGAGAAGTGAGGAAGGGGCTATGAGGGTCTGCGCCTTACTGCCTGTTACTTCGTAGCATTTTCTGGGAAAATTTACCATAGTAATGTATATTTTTTTTAGACCATCAGAAAGTAGAGATTTTAACGAATAGAAAGACCACCTACTTTTTTAAAAAAACAGATATTTTGACGTGAGAATTTTTAATTGAAAATTAGGATGCTTTTTCGATAATAAGTCAAATTAAGGTGAAAACAAAAATATTTCAAATCCAAAAAATTACAGTGTATTTGGGACATGAAAAGGTAAGTTTTAACCAAATTTGGTGAAACAATATTTTTTTTTGTAAAAGATAAAAATTAAAAACCAAAAACGTGGTTATTTGAATTTTTCACATTCATTTTAAGGTTATGTGAAAAAAGTGTGAAAACAAAAGTTGTAGATCTTTTTATTACCTACAACTTTGCCATTCAACTTTTCCCCATAGGACTTGTAGTTTTGCCGGATATCGAGATAAACCGTTTTTTACCCTTAAAAACTCGCCCTCTTCCCCTTCCCGACCTCAGATCGCCCGTAAATTATTTTTCCTATAATTTTTGTTATATTCTCTTCCTTTTACAATGGGTTTCATTCTACTATAATTTTATTCGGTTTCAAAAATTATCGACCCTGGTCTAAATATGGGAGTGCCCAAGAAAACTCAATGAAGTAGCCTAGAACAACAGGGTCTCCTTGGTCTGGGTTCCTGGTCACGCGGGAATCATAGGAAATGAGGAGGCCAACACACTTGCAAAGAAAGGAGCACAAACCCCCTTTATTGGCCCGGAACCTCATTGTGGGGTTGGTAGACACACCTACAAAAGTATATTCCGGACGAAAGAAGAAACTGAGAGAGGTACTTTCTGGAGATCTCTACCCGGAATGCATCACTCCAAGAAATTCCTCCGGAACTTTGATATTGTCAGATCCAAAAAATACTTGGACCTCAGTAAGAAAACGGTGCACCTCCTCACTGGTTTCCTCACAGGGCACTGCGGCCTTAGGAAGCACATGATGAGATAACGGCTAGCAGAAACTGACGAGTGCAGATTCTGTTGGGAGGAGGATGAAACTCCAGGGTTGTGTTCGAATATTAACTCCGCAGAGTAGAGCACAGAACATATCGTTAGGAGAAGTGAGAGCTACATAGAGTTGGATTGGAAGCGTAAAAAGCGACCCCAGGGAGCCGGGTGCAGAACTAAACGTCAGACGCGCCAAATTTAAACTGTGGCGCCTTTTTCAGTTTCACTACAATTTCAAATTTAATTATTATTCCAAGAACTGTAATCTTCAACGATAATTGGATTATCGTTGAAGATAACAGTTCTTCGAAATAAATAATTGCCAAAGTAAATGAAGAAATAACACCTTATTCTGAATTTTTTTTTGGGAAAATAATTTCATCAATTATAATTAATTTATTAATAAAACAATAATTGTTGAATAAGAAACAAGCAGTAAAACACTTTATTTCTGAAAAGGAAAAATATTTTCAAGAAGGTCCTACAGTCAATATAACAAAAACTTTTCTATAACAATATATAAAAAATATCTCAAATGTCTTCCTTCCATTCCTTCTAATCTTTTCCATGTCTTCCAGTTGGAGGTAAATTATCTGTCAAAAAATTGAAATCACCAGAATTGTTTTTATCTGAAGCAGTGAAGCAGCATTGTGCCTCTACATCAGAAATTTCAAAATCAGGAAAGTGTTCTTCTTGATTAACATAAGAATGATCATGAAAACCTAAGATGTTGACATGATCATTCTGAACATATTCTTGACTTTCAGAACATGCTTGTGGGGAAAAGTTGTGCTGTGCATAATAATAATGATCTAGAGTGGAAGCATGATTTACAGGAGGCATTGATGGGCAGGCTCCTTTTAACAACCTTGCTTTACTTTACTTGTGTTATAAAAATCAATTTCAACACAGTGATCTTAAACAATCTCAAGATGAAACAGTTTGTGGATTCTGGAATCAAACAAAATTGTTTCCAAGTTTGGCCACTTACATTCGTCAGAAACTTGATAAAGTGCATTCCACTCAATCCAGGATAGTATTGATTCTTGCAAGTAGGGTAATTGCAAGAATACTTTGGTGTCCCGACAAGCATATTGTTAATGAGATTTTATATGTAGCGAGTATACTTAGCTTTTCTCCTTTGATCGATCTATCCTGTCCATGTAAGTCTTAGATGGTCCTTATAGTTGTCGCATTACTGAAAACAATTTCATACAAATTTTAATTGAATTCTTAATTAAATATGAATAATACTCACCTATAATATATATTATAAAACAAGTATTCGTTTATGCTTTTACCTTTTACATATTACAACCATCATAACCATACATTTATTTATTTACTTTATTTGACATATGGTAAAATTGGTAAATAAGGATCCTGTATCCTGTAGAATAATGCTCGAAGCTCCATCTAAGAGCCGGGTGCGAACTATATAACGTCAAAAATAAACTTCCAATTTTAGACCAAAGCTTTCACTTCTCCTAACGATATATTCTGTGGAGTAGAGTAGAGTTTTTGAAGGTTTGACAATATTAACTGTGGAGTTTACACTGACAGTGACAGAAGATGCCTATACCGGAATATAGGTTATGTTGTAAGTAATCATTAAAGGATACTGTGGGAGGTATACTCATTATTGGAAGGTTTTTTCTTTTTTCTGGGTTTTCTCTCCCAAACTCTGAAATATATCTATAAAATAAAAATTAATTATTTTGTGATTTGCTTCTGCGTAAGAAACACAAGATATACATATACATATACTACATATATCGTATCGTTTCGGAGTCTATATCAGACTATCAGATATATAGTTATTTTGTGAAATTCAAGAATTGTCACAAAATAACTATCAACGAAATAATTCTAAAGATTTTCATTAAGCGTCTGACGAATGAGTCTGATATAGACTCCGAAACGTTACGATATACATAGTTGTTTCTTCGTTGATGTTGTTTCGTTGTTGTTTCTCAGGCAACATTGTTCAATTGATTGCTTCTGACAAATATCTTGTGTTTCTTACGCAGAAGCAAATCACAAAATAATTAATTAATAAGTAAAAATGGCGATACCGTTCCCGCCAAGCTGCCAACCCGATTGGCAGGAACGCTCTGGATTTGTTGATTTATTAACAACGGTATCGCCATTTTTCATTATTATTTTTGAAAACGTTAAACAGCGTTCATGGCCATTGGGAAGCTACTGTCTGAGCTCTGCGGGACTCGTTCTCGATTAATAACGAGTGAATGGTGGCATACGATTTCACGCTTCAAATATTCACTGGTGAGGAGAGGCTGATTTCCGTGTTTCGTCTCATAGGTGGCGTGAGCGATTAAAATGATCGACCAAGCCGGCTCTGAGAGGCTTAACCCGGGTCAGTTTAGTTGAATTTGTTGGGAAAGCTACAGAGTATTGATGAAGGCCAAGAAGCCAGAAAAGCGTCTGCTCTTGCTTTCTCGGCAAATCAATGAACCCTCTGAGGTCTATTTGACTTGTGAAATATATGCATAAGTATATTTATTATACGAAGCCATTTATGAAGGACCCGATTGGCAGGAACGCTCCGGATTTGTTGATTTAAATAATTAATTTTTATTTTATAGATATTTTTCAGAGTTTGGGAGAGAAAACCCAGAAACAAAAACCTTTCAATAATAGGTTATGATGGTTTAAGAAAGAACCTATTATTATTGTTTTCTTCACATATATGTAACTCTAATCATAAATATATATTGTGAGCAGTATTAAAACTATTAAATTACCTCAAAGCACATTCATAAAACAATGAGGTAAAGATACGAGATTTTCCGTCCCATGAGTTATGTCAATTTCGACAGGAGTAAAATGAACTCCGAGTCGAATACACCGACTTTTCGAACGACAGTCATAGAGTAAAATTTACTCAACTCTACCGTTTTCGGACGCAATTTGGTGAATATTATGGCGATTTCCATTGACACGCTCGGATCACTCGGAGCTGTCACACTGACTTATTTGACAGATATTTTCGGTTCAATTGGACAGATGCATGACAGATGAGATCGATTTCGAGTGCTCCGAGCGGGTCAATGGAAATCGCCATTACTCTACGGAGTTAATATTCGATCGCAACCCTGAACAGCTGATAAACAGAATGACTCGCCATCTCAAACCAACGCAAGGAATGCTTTGGGCAAGAAATCTGTAGGAGTGAAGACGTAGCCTCCTTGAAGCCATCCCAGATACTGGAGTTCAACAGAACTCTGGAACTGGAAGGCGAGCTGTAGATGGTAATGACATCGACAGCTCTGTTGGGGGGTCACAATAGACCTGAAGGCGCAGTACAACGTTACCCCTACAACAATATACTATATACCCGAAAAAATTAAGGGAACTAAAGAAAAATCTAGCCCTGTCAGGAGCACTCCAAAATAATATCTTTCAACTCTCCGAAACTATTACATTATGACTTTTTTGCGCGCATTTTCTGGGGAACAGTGATCTATCATTTTGGCCAAATGTCTTTAATTTTTGAATTTTTTGCCGAAAATGATATAGGCACTTATGACTCACTGATGAAAAATTCCAGATCAAAATCGAATATGTCCGGCCGGCCCGCCGGAAGTTGCCACGGTAATTTCCGAACGGAAACAGATAGGTAACGACATTAAATTTTCAGGGTAAGTTGCGCAAGTTCGTTAATGGGCATAATCTGCAAACGTTTCACGGGTACAAATTTTGTTTTCAAAGAATACAAATCCGATCGAATTGAAACTTGGTTATTAGTTGTAGACTGTCTGCATAAATACGTATGCGAAATTTCGTGAGGATCATATTATCAGAACAATTTTTTTTTTAATTATTAAAATAGGTTCTATATTATAGGAGTTATTGAAGAAATACTGGAAACCAAACAGCGTTGGGCAACCAGTATCTGGATGGGTGACCGTTACCAAGATAACTTGCGAATATCTCGGAAACGAAGGGTTTAAGGAAAAATGATGAAGAATAATTTAATGTTCTAAAACTAATGAATATTATTGAACGGACTCGAAAAAAAACTCTATCTGCTTTCTTCATGCTAATTTTGTTTGGTTATATGAATCCACGAGTCTATAACTAGAAAACCATTAGGAGTAGTAAAAAACTAATATTTGGATAATATGTATCTTAATTATAGGAAACTTCACACCAACGTTCATTTTATTCGGAAGAAGGATGTCAAAGCTAAAAACTGATTTTTAACGAAATTTCAACAGATTGTATCTCTTTATCTGAGCCGAATTTGGAAAAATGGAAAAGAAAAATTGGTTCAAGCCCTGTGGACAGGAGCTTTGGCGCTCTTGTTCAAACTTTGACAAATCATATCTCCGAAATTATTGGTCTCTGGGAATGATATAAATGGATTCTTACGATAGAACTGCATCTTGAAATAAATTAAATTCAAACAGACTGATTCTCCCCAATAAGGAACTTATCCGGGATACTCATTCCTCAAATCTGCTCTGAAAATTGTATAATATCAATTAAAACTTAGACAATATTGCAGTATTCTTTTTACTGGAGATATTCTGAACCCAATTTGATTATGTATCTTACCAAAGAATATATTTCCATCATGTGGATTATCCACGGGCATTAGATTATCACCTTAAAGGTATAATATCATTTCATCCTCATAATTCTACAATAGCTGAGGTTATTTTATTGGTCATTTTGCATTCAATCATACTTTGTTTTATAGAACAGGAGGTTTATTTTATAGGAAGAATAACGAACCAGAAATAATTTTGACATTTATCTCTCATAGGAAAATCAGATGACATGTAAAAACACAGATCATATAATAATTCATAGATAGAAGTATTAAGTACAGCACTCTGTGAAAACATAGAAGTACGATTCATTATTTAATTCCGAAAAATCATATCTCTTTAATTTGAAATTTGTGATGTAAAAAAAAATTTTTTTTCGTTACTCTGAAACCATCAGGCCAATTTTGCCCAATAACGAACTTAACCAAGGTACTTTTTTCCCAAACCTACTCTGAAAATTTCATCTACCTAGCTCATTTTGTTCGAGAGTTATTGTAGAAACGAAATATAAAAATTTTTTAATTTTTTTTTGACACTTTACGGCATCTCGATCAATACAATACTTCGCATGCATATAAAGGTCATTATTCTACAATTCGATTAATCGGTTTCGGAAATATTCATGAAAATGTGTTCACTAAAAACAGCCATAACTCCGAAACCGCTTCGTGGATTTCGCCCGTTAACAAACTTGTCCTAGATATTTACACTCCAAACCTACCCTGCAAATTTCCTTTCGTTCGAGTGTTATCGTGTTAACGGCCTGACATAATCGATTTCGACCACGGATTCTTGATCAGTGAGTCGAACCCGAGGGGTCTCTCACTGACTAAAATTTGTACACTAAATTGCCCCTCCGATAAAAAAATGCCTAATTTCCTCATTCATTTCCCTCAATCCTCTCATTTCCCCCAAAATTGCCTTCACTTCCTCTCATTGCCCCCTCATTACCCCTCATTACCTCTCATTTCCCCTCATTGCCCTCTCATTTCCACTAATTTCCTCTCATTGCCAAGTCAATTAGGTATATTTTTTTGACATTCACATGAATTATCCAGTAATTCTCAAGAAAAATGGGTTCAAGCCCTGTGGACAGGTGCTTTCTGGCGCTCTAGTTCAAACAGACAAATTATATCTCCGAAAGTATTGGTTTCTAAGAGTTGGGAATTATATCAACTGCATCATAAAGGAAATTCAATTCAAATAATAGTTTATTTATCAACATTAAATGAGCAATCATGAGAATGAGAACTGCACCATGGAAGAAATCAAATTAAATCTGGCCAATTTAGACCAATAACGAACTTAACCGAGATATTCATCTCCCTAACCTACTCTGAAAATTTCAACTACCTCATTCCGTTCGAGAGTTATATCTATGTCTATGGATGAAAAGCAGTCTCACTACTCTCAGATCTCTTACTTCATGTTCCGTTCCGAAATGTAAGACTTTTCTGAGAAAAACTAATTTCGGAGCAAACAACTGAGATTTTTCTCACTTCGCTCACAATTCTTCGATTGATTAGATAATGTCATGTCTCAGGAAAATAAGTTGACATTATGAAAATTCATACATAAAATAATTATGTCATTCTGTGACAACGTTGAAATACGATTTATTATTGAAATTTTGAGAAATCATATCTCCGTATTAGCTTATTAGAGTTAAAAATGATATCATTGGATTCTTATGGTAAAACTGCTTATTGAAAAAAATTTAATTTGGAATTTGCTTTGTAAAAACAATTTTTTTTTTTGTTACTCCGAAACCATCTGTCCGATTTTGCCCAATAACAAACTTAGCCGAGATATTTATCTCCCAAACCTACTCTGAAAATTTCAACTGTCTAGCTCATTCCGTTCGAGAGTTATCGTGCCTACGGCAGCCTGACGGAATGAATTTCGACCACGGATTCTTGATCAGTGAGTCGAACCAAATCGTTTAAGACCATTTTCATCGAAATATTCGAAAATTACAGACATTTGGGCAAATTGATAAGCACTCAGTTCCGAGGAACTAGAGCGCCAAAAACAACAGGTAGAACAATCAAAAATTTACTCGGCGGTTTTGCGGAAAAATATTTTATGAAGACAATGAAAATTGAGAAGATATTGCATATGATATGACATATAATGTCAATGTTCACACTCACGAAAAAATCGGATAAAAATAAATAACTAACACTAAGTCAAAATGTTTAAATGTTTCAAGGTCATATATACAAAAATCGATAGGACAGAATTTTTATTTATCGTAACAAAAATTAAATTTATGTGTGTGTATAATCATGAAATAAATACATATACTGCTAGACAACCTGGATATAATTTTCAAAATATAAAATTTATAAAAACTAAAACAGAAATTTCATTTATATTTTGAGCAATCTTCTCTTGAATGCCCTATATTGTTTTATCCTGATTAGATCTACTCTTTTAAGCTGAAATGGCCCATTCCCCATAAGCTCTATAGTACCATAAAAAAATAACATTTTTCTACAACTTGAAAATCTGGGTTTTTTGACCAAACAAAGGTGTCTAACTCCTGTTTTAGGAATTGCATAGTAGTGTTCCAATTGTGTTCTCAATTTCATCATCATTTTCGGTGATGTTTTCCGTCTCATCAGAATCGTCCAGTAGTAGCTATTATTCTTCCTCAGAAGATCCGTTTGAACTTTCACCGGAATATTTTCGGGAAATTTTTTTATTTGGAGGTGATGAATTTGTCCTTGGAATTTTATTTCTAATTGGTTTCTTCAGAGTCCCCTTGCGTTTGACTTGAAATATTCTTATTCGATCAGTACTTATTTTTCCTTTACCTTCATCTAACAACCAGATATATGAAGATTTTTTCAAAACTTTAATGCTGTTATCTGGGAGTTCACCTTTCACATATGAGCTATCTTCAGATAGGTTCACTTTTGAGGAAGAAAAATCTTTCAGATCTATTTCTTTTTCAATTTTATTTTGATTTTCTTCTAATTCTATATACAGTTTCAAAAAATTCAGAGCATTTTCATCAAGGCATGTATTTATATCTCGGTGTTTATATTCGTGGTATTTATTTTCTACATTGTCTTCAGTCTCCAAGTTTAGATTTCTAGCATCAATTTCCGATCATCCGAACATTTATCTTAATGTATAAGAAGGTTTTCAATCTTTTCAGTAAATACTAGCAAACGAAACGGCAAAATTGTACTTACCCGTGTATTTTTATATTGCACTAAACTCGTTAACAATAAATATATCTTATAAATATATGCGAAGTTATTATGCACAAACAGTACGAGCGCCTTTACGATGAAAGTTTTTAGGTTATATCTTCGAATCGCCGCGTGACGCATGCGTAGAGGTATTCGAACCGCATTCACGTTACTTATATTTGAACAACTTCTCTCGTTATTTCCGTGTATTACCCTTATTCTTATATTATGGTGTTTGCGTAATGAAGAAATAGGTGAATTAAACCGAAATTACCCCTCATTACCTAGTAATTTCCTCTCATTTCCTACTAATTTCCTCACATTGCCCCTAATTTCCTCTCATTGCCCCGCATTGCCTCTCATTGCCCCTCATTGCCCCTCATTACCTCTCATTGCCCCTCATTTCCTCTAATTTCCCCCTCATTTCCTTGTAAGTGTACACTAAATTTCCCCAGTGGGAGACCCCTCGGTCGAACCAAATCCTTTAAGACCATTTTCAGCCAAAAATTCGGAAATTACAGACATTTGTACAAATTGGTAAGCACTCTGTTCCGAGGAACAAGAGCGCCAAAAAAGTGTTTGATTTGATCATAAGAATATGGTTATAACCATGTGACTTGAATTTATGGTTTATTATTGATTGTTATTTGCAGCTGAAATTTTCAGATATAACTTCTTAATAATGAACTATCTAGCAAGGAAAATTGATACATAATAATATGTATCATATGTCACATATAAATTATGATTTCATTTGTTCACTTTGAATAACAAAGCAAGTTCTAATTGTATGTCATCATCCATCAGTTGAAAAGAGGTAACATAAATAACATCAATTACTATATTCAATTATTATTTATAGAACAATACAATCGTCGTATTAACGATATCACTTGTAGGTTTTGTGACCTTGTACTATGATCATTTTCCACTAGACTTGACTTCACACTTATGGGAACATCTGGTCTCTTCGCTTTCCCTCGAAGAAACTCGATTTTATTTGTGTGATTCAGATAATAGAATTTTTTCTTTATATTTTCCCTGGACATTATTATCATACTAAATATTGAAATCACATCCAACCATTGTTATGCGAGACAGTTTAATTATATTTAATTGGATATTGTAACTGTAGTCTGATAATGGAATTTTTATAAGGCCAGTATCAGCATTCTTCACTGATTACCATGAAATTACTATTTAGGAATATTCCGAACGTTGTCCAAAATGTTCATAATTCAGTTTCTGCAGTAAAATGCGAATATCTCTAACTATGATTCATCTGAATTATTACTCTAAGGTTGGAAATTAGAGGTGAATAAAAGAAAATTCTCCAATACTCATTATTAATATGATGCTGTCGGACCACCATTTTTCCAGATTCGGCTCAGGTAAAAAGTTACGAGCGTTTAAAGATTTCACAATGTGCTAATACACTCCCGCATATAAATTATCTATGACATTGTTGGCGGACGAGAATAAGGCATGGTAACGTGGTTTACAGCTTGATTCGGGATTCCAACGCTCAGGGACGGATCCATAAAAGTAGTGAAATTTCTGGAGTTTTCCATTTTAAAACATTCAATGAAGAATATCTCGAAAACGGTGCGTTTAAGGAGAAATGATGAGGAATAATATAATGTTCTAAAACGATGGAATATTCTTGAAATGACTCAAGAAAAACTTTAAATGCTTTCTCTATGCTAATTTCGTTCAGTTTTATGAATCCACGAGTCCATAACTAGAAAACCAGTAGAAGTAGAAAATAACTACTATTTGGAAAATATGTATCATAGTTATAGGAAACTTTACGCCATTCATCTTATTCGAAAAAAGGATATCAAAGCTACAAAATAAAAACTGATTTTTTCTCAAAATTTCAACAGCCTGTATCTTTTTACCTGAGCTGAATTTGGAAAAATGTTAAATGAAAAAAGTGTTTCATTTGATGAAAGGAATCTTTGGTTAAAATTAATGCAGTTGTCAAAGACTCACCCTGTATATTCTGTTCTACAAAAGTTAAGGGAGATCAGAAATTTAGAAACTGTTTCAAAAATTTCCATTTTTTTTCTAGATGCGGGTTCATCATAAGAATCCATTGATATCATTCTCAACTCCAACAAACTAATACTTTCAAAGATATGATTTTTCAAAATTTCAGTAATTAATCGTAATTTTATGATTTCATAGAATGCTCTAATTATAATTTGCTTGTGTATGTAAATTCAACATATGAGGTGAGTCATAGACCTACGTTTTGAAATTATTTATGATGTAGTTCTATCATAAGAATCAATTAATACAATTCTCAACTCTGAGAAACCAATACTTTCGGAGATATGATTTGTCAAAGTTTGAACAAGAGCGCCAAAGCTCCTGTCCACAGGGCTTTCCCACATTTTTCACCAATGCCAAACTCGGTGTTCACTCACTTATCTAACTCATTCTTTTGACCATTTCTTCATAAGTTTCACAGTTTCGGGTGAAAACCTATTTTTGGCGCTCTAGTTCCTCGGAACTGAGTGCTTATCAATTTGCCCAAATGTCTGTAATTTTCGAATATTTCGATGAAAATGGTCTTAAACGATTTGGTTCGACTCACTGATCAAGAATCCGTGGTCGAAATTCATTCGATGACTCTCGATGGGAATGAGCTAGAGAGTTGAAATTACCAGAGTAGGTTTGGGGGATGAATATCTCGGCTAAGTTCGTTACTGGGCAAAATCGGACAGAAGGTTTCGGAGTAATAAAAAAAAAATTTTTTTTACAAAACAAATTCCAAATTAAATTTTTTTTAATAAGCAGTTTTATCATAAGAATCCATTCATATCATTTTTAACTCTAACAAGCTAATACTTTCGGAGATATGATTTTTCAAAATTTCAATGTAAATCGTATTTCATACAGATTGATATAATTATTCTATGTATATTCTATGTATAAATTGTCATAAAGTCAACTTGACAAAAGGGAATATTGTAACTTCAAGAATATTGGGGTTGAAATACTCGTATTTTAGCGATGCAACGGGGACCTCACCCGAAAATGTTTGAAAATATTACGTAAATATTGAAAGCATAATTCTGTAGTTCGAGAGAGGAGAAAATTTGGTGATCGTAGATCAGGAAATTTTTGATCGATTACAAGGTAAAAAAAAATGAACTATTATTTGAATTTAATTTCCTTTATGATGCAGTTCTTTCATAAGAATACATTGATTTAATTCCCAACTCTGAGAAACCAATAATTTCGGAGATATAATTTGTCTGTTCGAACTAGAGCGCCAGAAAGCTCCTGTCCACAGGGCTTGAACCCATTTTTAGTATATGTAGTACATAATTAGTTCACTCAAAATTGAAAAAATAAAGTTCAGTATAAATTAGGGCCTCCTCGAACATCAACCACAGCCTGACAACGCCTTTGTATACTTTCGATCAGATTGTTGAAATAACCTTGATAAATTTCTCTCTAGAATTGCGGTAAAAGCCGTCTTGATGTATATCTGAAGGTGGTTGATGAGAATCCAAAGCTCTTTGAGGCTGATCGCAAGCGTGTTCAATGTGATTGAGGTCTGGCGACCGAGGTGGCAGGGCAAAATGTGGAATACCATGGATTTCTTGAGCTTCATCGACAATTTCATACAAAAATAAGGAATTTGGCCCAATAGCAGCATGAAACGAAGGAATAATATTGTCAATGACTTGCTCTATGTAAATCTGCGCATTCGTGGTAGCATCAAGTACCAACAATTCTGTAGATCCGTTAAGACAAATTCGTCCCCAAACAGTAACTGTACCACCTCTGACGGATAAACTCCCTAAATCGATCTGGGATTTCTAGATTTTCTTCTTTCACCGAAGGGTGAGTCCACACGGAAAAAAATGATAATTTACATTCAAGTATACACATAGTCTTGATGAAATATTCTAAAAGGAAGTTTTTTCATACCTGAGTTGAAACTATTTATCTTGAAAGTAAAAAATACTGTTTTTATTCTGAGAAGACACATATACTTATTCACCAAGATTACGATACATTTTATTGAACATGTTATATTCTCAATACAACAAGATCACTACAATGAAAGCAAGAACCGCTATTGAGTTCTATTGAAAATCATTTAGTATTCTCTAAAGAAAATGCAAGACTTGAGCCAAAATTATTTAAAGTTGATCGTAGCCTAATTTTGACATTGAATTAAAAGGAACACTATTTTATAGCTAGAATATTAATTCTTAATTGTAGGAAATATTCTACTGATGGAAGTGTTTCAATAATTATATTGAGAATAGCTCTCATGGTTGAAATCTAAGAGATCTCATATGAATTCAGGTACAACTTCACCCAAGAACAGGCTATTCTTATTCGAAATAATATTATATGCGCAGTCAAGTCTCAATACACTCAACTATCGAGTATCGATTGAGCAAATCCACATATCTGCACCGGGTGGAAAGGTTGGCGGCGGACATTTTGGACGCGGATCCAAAGAGAGCATGATCATTATCGGCAACAACTAGTGATTTAATAAGTTTATATATGTAATAATGAATATGAAGAATATTTTAAACGAATGGGAATTGGCCGAGTTAATTTAAGTATTCAACAGTGAGTAGTTATAATATACTTTGTATAATTTCATTGGAACCCATAATTTCATTTTCAGGAACCTGATTGCACCAAACTTTTATGCAACTTTTTACTTGGAACTTGGCACATCGCAGCAAGAAAGATAACAATCCGTTTCACCAAAATGCTGAGCAAAATGTTGTGCAAATGAATAAATGACATATCCCCTTACAAATTCTGCAAAGTGAAAAATAGTGATGTTGTTTTGTGCATTCCCTACTTACTTTTGTACCGATTCTATTTTTCGGAATGAATGACATTCAAATGGTATGGAGTGTCAAGTGGTACATCATTGAATATAATTATTTTTGTTAATGTCCTTCCAACTATCTGAATTTTTTTGACAACGTGATATTTGACCTCCTATATTTGCAAATTTGAAGTTAATTTTCACTCCAGCGTCATCTACTTACTATCATAATGTTTTTTTTTTCAAAAATTTGTAGTGGGTATTCATTCAAACTAGTCCCATATATGTGCGTCGCAACCTCAGCCAAAGGTTCCAACAATGATAGCTTTGAATACTAAGCTATCATTGTTTCAATTTATAGCGACGCTTAGATATGGGATTAGTTTGAATAAATACCCAATGCTATTTTTTGAAATAAATAACAGTTTGATACTAAGTAGATGACGCTGGAGAGAAAATTAACTTCAAATTTTCAAATAAGGGAGGTCAAGCATCACTTCGTCAAAAAAAATTCAGATAGTTGGAAGGACAACAAAAAGAATTATTTTCTATGATGTACCACTTGACACTCCATATTATTTGGGTGTCTCTCATTTCAAAGGGAATTAAATTGAGAACACTTCAAAATTGATATGAGTTTCACTATACTCGGAGGGATAGTATAGATGATTTTCAAACAATTTTAAGAATAATATTGATATGATTAGAAATATTCTCATTTCAAGTTTATTACTTGTAACTCTGCATTAAGGAAAAAGTTGCTCAGAAAATAACTATACTTATTCGGAAACTAAGAAAGTTTTGCTAAAAGACAGTTGTATATTCATTTCAAGTAGGCTTATTCTTAGTTGAAGTTATGCTTTACGTTAAAATTAGTGTTACTATACTATTTTCAAGTTTTTTATTCTTTATCGGAAATAAGCTGGACTGATAGGTATAAGAATAATGTGCATATTGCATTGAGTCAAGTTATCATTGCGGATATATGAGTCTACCATAGCTTCCAATCAAGACTACTAGTCTTGTTCGCAGTGTACTTTTTTTTCTGTGCATACCCGAACACACCTACTATTCCAAAAACCGTCCATTAGGCAATCCAAACCACGTGACCCAATATGGCGGTTGTTGGCACACAAACAAGTAACGTTTCTGGTCGTTGGCTATTTTATAGTGTTGATTGACTTAATCCGGAGCTTTTCTGCTGTTTAAACTATATTGAAATGGAGAATGAATATCTGAAAAGACTATTGTTGAACAACAGAGAATTTGCTGAACGGTCAGTTCGAAAAAAAACACCTTCATCATGTGTTTACATTTCATTTCATTACAGGTATATAATAAAGTTGGGATTAATTAACGGCTTAGATCCTTTCACATTTAATGTTTCTGATCTGTATAGTGGATAATTCAATTTATGGTGTTCCTCCAATCACATATATTGCAATGTATTTTGTTCATTATATGCAACAACGTACAAGACATGAATATTTGCGAATAAAGAGTTCATGTCTAATAGCACATGCTGGAATAATTACTTTGCAAAAACACACTCATTAGAACCAAATACAAATGCGAATATTCATCTCACAGTCGCAATTATTGTGATTTTGTTATATGCTCTACAAATATTTGTTTCAAAGTACGAATTCTACCAGATCTGGAAATATAGGAGAAGAACTTAGAAACTGCTAAGAAATTTCATCCAGCAGTTATTATGCCAGGGCTGATGGCGAAATATTTCACATCTGAAGAGGGTGCAGCTGAATTGATTCATTATTGCATTTGCAATGGCGGATGATGGACGTGCGATGATAAAATGTGATGTCAAATAGAATGGTTTCATTTTGATTGCGTGGCACTAGTAGACACTCCTGATATAGTAATAAATGTGATGAAAAGGTCTCGATTTTTATAAAAATGGAATAGATTACATAAAAAAATCTTGATTTTTTATTTCATCTCCGCACATTAATAGGGACATGTCAAACAAATGATATAAAACCAGTTGAAAGCTCTTGGATTTTCCTCTTATTAATGTATATAAATATCTTGAATATACAGTAGAATCTGGATATAACAACCCTCAAGGAATCGACGACCAGTGCTGCCAGAGTATTTCAAACTAGAGTAACAGATGATCATCGAAAATAGTAACAGATCCAAGAAAAACGTAACAGAATTATCATTAACCTAAAAATTAATGAATTTGACTTGTGCTATTGAAACTTCATTGATTGAAATTTGAAATAATATATTATATTAGCGTTGATTAGTGTCCCGTGGAAATAATTCTGAACATTCAAAAATAAACACTTACAAATTACATTTCGTCTGAAGGAAAATCCGATTTGCTTCAAATGGTAACAGATTTCTGCTCAGAGTAACAGGGTAACAGATTACTTCCGATAGTAACAGATCTGTTACAATTGTAACAGATTGGCAACACTGTCGACGACGCTTCATCGTACTAGGCTCAGCAAACTCTCTGATACCTGAATGCTAGCGCTTTCTGGATAATTCATTTTTACTAGTCAAAAGCTTGTGTGTAGTACTAGTAAACATACTCTATCCCTGTCGTGACAAGATCCACAGCCAACCATAATGCAAGTAAGAGGAATTTTTCTTCTTGTATTAATATTCAAACTTAAAAATACAACCTAAATATGCACAGGAAATAAACAATATACCACTATAACTATGGTCATCTATCATACAATTCACAGTAAACAATCCAATGTGTGCCAACAGCCGCCATATTGATTTAGTTTTGACATAACGTTGGATTGCCTAACATCTTGACTGATCTGTGAACAATACAGACCTCTATTGATCGTTCCAATCCACGTACTCATTGGTCTATTCCAATCGAAGTAGTCGAGAATGTAGGTTAACATCTCGAATTCTTCGACGAACTATTTCAATCGGAACCAAAACACCAGTAGTTATCAAAAGGCGCTGTTGCATGATTCGGCCAGTACTCAAAGGCTCTCTACGGGTAGACACAGTCAGAAACATATCTTGTGCGGTAGTGGTAGATGGCACTGCGGCCTCAGGAAGCATATGATGAGATTAGGGCTAGCAGAAACTGACGAGTGCAGATTCTATTGGGAGGAGGATGAAATTCCTGATCACCCGATAACGGAATGCCTCGCCATCTCAAACCAACGCAAGGAATGCTTTGGGCAAGAAATCTACAGGAGCGAAGACGTAGCATCGTTGAAGCTATATCAGATACTGCAGTTCATCAGAACTCTGGAACTGCAAGACGAGCTGTAGATGGTAGTGACATCGACAGCTCTGAAGGGGGGGCACAAGGCACAATAGACGTTAAGGTTGCAGTGCAACGTTAGCCCCTACAACAATATACAGGAGTGGTAGATCTTGGGCGACCACTTTTCGGTCATTCGATCACGTTTCCAGTTTATCGATGTCGATGGACGATGCGGGAAACTACATACGTTTTTTGGCGCTCTTGTTCCTCGGAACAGAGTGCTTATCAATTTTTATTTTAGCAACAAATTGTAGAATCATGACCTTTAGACGCATGTGAAGTTTTGTATTGATCGGGTTACCGTAAAGTGTAAAAAAAAAATTTAAAAATTTTAAATTTAGTTTCTACAATAACTCGCGAACGGAATGAGCTAGGCAGTTGAAATTTTCAGAGTAGGTTAGGGACATAAATATCTCGGTTAAGTTCGCTATTGGCCAAAATAGGCGGGATGGTTTTGGAGTAACGAAAAAAAATTTTTTTTTAACTTACAAATTTCAAAAAATTTTTTCTGAGATGCAGTTTCACCCTAAAAATCCATTGATATCATTTTCAACTCCAACAAGCTAATACTTTCGGAGTTATGATTTTTCGAAATTTAAATAATGAATCGTACTTCTATGTTTTCATTGAATACTATAATTATTCTATCTATGATTTATTATATGATATGTGTTCATACTCGTATATGTCATCCTGTTCTATAAGATAGAGTCAAATTCATTTCAGGTATTTTAATTTTATTTCTTCCATGGTGCAGTTTTCATTCTCAGATTGCTCATTGAATCTTGATAAATAAACTATTATTTGAATTGAATTTCCTGTATGCTGCAGTTCTATCATAAGAATACATTGATATAATTCTCAACTCTGAAAAACCAATACTTTCGGAGATATAATTTGTCTGTTTGAACAAGAGCGCCAGAAAGCTTGAACCATTTTTTTTTTAGTTATTGAGGACATCACAACAAAATTTCAGATGGGTATAATTTCTAAACCGTTTGTCTAATTATGCCTACCAACGAACTTTACTCCCACGTACGGATGCGCAACCTACTCTGAAAAGCAAGTCGCTATCACTTTCCGTTCGATAGTTATCGTGACAACGGCCGTACATGTTCGAATATGACCTTGAATTCATCAGTGAGTCGAACCTAATCGTTTCAGACCATGTTTGGCGAAAAATTCGAAAATTACAGACGTTTGGACAAAATGATAGGACGCTGTTCCCTAAAACTCTTCGGATTCTGTATTATAATTTACTTCTTTCGAAAGTTATCGTGATTACAGACAGTCGCACGGACACAATAGGGTTGTTGACTTTTTTTTGGAATTGCTCTTGCTTTAGAGATAGACCCTAAATAAGCACGATAATAATGATTTTATAAAAAAATATGACGAATTTCATGAAATGTGAAATATTTATTAACTGTTGGTGTTTGTTTACTGAGCTACTTCTAAATAAATAATTGGTTCATATAAGTCGAATTTCAGCTTCGAAATGACATGAAAAATTATGTAGAATATACTACACCTGATTGTTTACCTACAAAGTTTGCTTGATCTGAAATAGACGAAAAAGGAGAGTAAATATACTACTAAAACTACGTACGTAACCTATCTTTTCAATTAATTGATATAGATGTTAAGCGGTTCTAAATAATGATGAAATAGGTAGTCAGTAAAATGAGGAAGGTGTCTCTTTCATTTGTAATAAAATATATCAGTGTAAAATTATAGGTACTTACGAAGACATTTTAACATTTCTAACCTCCGCTGTAAAAAAATTCTTGTTTCTAAAAAAGAAACCTGCCACTATCAAAGAATACATAAATCTTTGATAAGTTAGAACTACTTCCTTTGATAAATTCGGTCTCCGGTGTGATAAAAATTGTAAAATATTATGGTTGTCTGAACAAATTATCGAGAGAAATAGCTCACCGGCAATACGTTTAGCTTGGTTATGACAGTAATGCTGGCCTGTTCCCGGTTAATGACGTCACCGTTCTCTGATTCGCAGTCACGTGATAATAGGCAATAAATAAGGTGATTTATATAAATTTAATTTGATTGAGGACGAATAATTAAGTTCTCAATATGCTATTTCAGGTTTTTAAAACCTATCTTCAATGTGTTTATATGAATTTGTAACTTGTGTCAACATCCCTATTCCATTCGACTTAAGATTCTTTATAAGTAAGTTTAATGGAATCCTCCGAGACCATTTCCCGCTCAAGAATCGAAAATTAAATTACGAGGAACAAAATATCAGTTCTGTAGAAAACTGAAAAGCGAAACATTTACATCTGTAATTTTTAAACTCTCTCTCGTGCTATTTGGATCAAACACCGATTTTCATAATTATTCTATTAATAAGATTGAATTTTCTGGGCCCGCTTCTGTTCTTTTTGGCGCTCTAGTTCCTCGGAACTGAGTGCTTATCAATTTGCCCAAATGTCTGTAATTTTCGAATTTTTCGATGAAAATGGTCTTAAACGATTTGGTTCGACTCACTGATCAAGAATCCGTGGTCGAAATTCATTCTGTCCGGCCGGTCCGGCCGTCCGGCCGTCCGGCCGGTCCGGCCGTCCGGCCGTAGGCACGATAACTCTCGAACGGAATGACCTAGACAGCTGAAATTTTCAGAGTAGGTTTGGGGGATAAATATCTCGGCTAAGTTCGTTATTGGGCAAAATCGGACAGATGGTTTCGGAGTAACAAAAAAAAAATTTTTTTTTCCAGAAAAAATTCCAAATTAAATTTTTTTTCAATAAGGAGTTTTACCATAAGAATCCATTCATATCATTTTTAACTCTAACAAACTAATACTTTCGGAGATATGATTTTTCAAAATTTCAATGATAGAATTATTCTGTGGCTATTCTATGAATTGTTATAACGTCAACTTTGACGTTGTCTCATTGTCATTCATTCCAGTAATTTGTTGGTTGATATTTTCATGCCGATGGTCAATCCATATGATGATGGGAATATGGTAATGGTAAGTTAATAACATTGTCATTCATTCCAGCAAACGTATAAATATGAGAATTATAATATATAATATCATAGTTTTTGTTGGTTGATATTTTCATGCCGATGGTCAATCCATATGATGATGGGAACGGTAATGGTAAGTTAATAATATTGAGTTAAGAATATCTCCACTAAAAACAAAACTGGAATTGAGGAATGAATATCTCGGATGAGTTCATTGTTGGGTAGAATTCGTCTATTGGTTTTGGATTGATAATTTTTGGCACTCTTGTTGAATTTAAATTCTTCTATGATGTTTGAATTCAATTTCTGCTAAGATGAAGTTCTAAATTTCAATAATGAATCGTACTTCTATGTTTTCATAGAATGCTATAATTATTCTATCTAAGCTTTATTATATGATCTGTGTTTATACTCGTACATTTCATCCTGTTCTATAAGAGAGAGTCAAATTCATTTCAGCTATTTTAATTTGGTTTCTTCCATGGTGCAGTTCTCAGTCTCAGATTGCTCATTTAATCTTGATAAAAAAACTATTATTTGAATTGAATTTCCTTTAGGATGCAGTTCTATTATATGAATACATTGATATAATTCCCAACTCTGAGAAACCAATACTTTCGGAGATATAATTTGTCTGTTTGAACTAGAGCGCCAGAAAGCTCCTGTCCACAGGGCTTGAACCCATTTTTACATAATCACCGTGATCTCATCGTTGGAAGCGGTAATTATGAAGTGTCAAATAAAATTACCGGTTATGAGAACGATTTTCGGCTGATTAATTTGATTTAACTTCGGAGGTGATGTTTAGAGATTATTAGTTAGTGTGATTGATGTGTGATCTCAACGCCTATGGTAGAATACGAATATTCCGACATGGATTTCAAATATGGAATAACCTACTTGCCTTCCTACCTACTCGTGTTCATTCTATTATTGAATTTGACAGGATAGATAGAGGTGAGTAGGGGGCGTCCATTAATTAGGTGAGGTTTTTAGGCCATTTTTTGGCGCTGTAGTTCCTCGAAACTGAGTGCTTATCAATTTGCCCAAATGTCTGTAATTTTCGAATTTTTCGATGAAAATGGTCTTAAACGATTTGGTTCGACTCACTGATCAAGAATCCGTGGACGAAATTCATTCTGTCCGGCCGTAGGCACGATAACTCTCGAACGGAATGAGCTAGAGAGTTGAAATTTTCAGAGTAGGTTTGGCAGATAAATATCTCGGCTAAGTTCGTTATTGGGCAAAATCGGTCTGATGGTTTCAGAGTAACAAAAAAAAATTTGTTTTTTACATAAGAAATTCCAAATTATATTTTTCACAATAAGCAGTTTTACCATAAGAATCCAATGATATCATTTTTAACTCTAAGAAGCTAATACTTTCGGAGATATGATTATTCTAAATTTCAATAATAAATCGCATTTCAACGTTTTCACAGAATTATATAATTATTCTATGTATGAATTGTCATAATGTCAACTTATTTTCCTGAGACATGACATTGTCTAATTCTTTGCTAATAGTTGGTTCGAGAATCAAAATCGACTTAGAGAGACAAGGGTGAAAAACCGTCAAATAAACCCCCATGTGGCGTAATTATGTCGAAAAGTGAAAATTAAGAATATATATCCCAGGTAAGTACCGACGTTTTATTCTAATACCGGAGATCGACAAGATCGTACGAGGAGCCCGATAGCCCGTTGGTCTAGTCCGTAGGGATTTCGGTTTCGGAACGAGAGAAGGCGGGCTCAAATCCCGGAAAGCGAATTACACTTTTTGGCGCTCTAGTTCCTCGGAACTGAGTGCTTATCAATTTGCCCAAATGTCTGTAATTTTTATTTAAGATGCAGTTTCACCATTAAAATCCATCGATATCATTTTCAACTCCAACAAGCTAATACTTTCGGAGGGATGATTTTTCTAAATTTCAAAAATGAATCGTACGTACTTCTATGTTTTCAAAGAATGCTATAATTATTCTATCTAAGCTTTATTATATGATCTGTGTTCATACTCGTACATTTCAACCTGTTTTATAAGAAAGAGTCAAATTCATTTCAGCTATTTTAATTTGATTTCTTCCATGGTGCAGTTCTCATTCTCAGATTGCTCATTTAATCTTGATAAATAAACTATTATTTGAATTTAATTTCCTTTATGATGCAGTTCTTTCATAAGAATACATTGTTTTAATTCCCAAATCTGAGAAACCAATACTTTCGGAGATATAATTTGTCTGTTTGAACTAGAGCGCCAGAAAGCTCCTGTCCACAGGGCTTGAACCCATTTTTTTACCCCCTTCCTCTTGTTTATACAGGATCTTTATAAATTATTATAACATCCTAGTTGGTTCTGAAATCCTCTCATGTTCTCGTTCGATATGCATGCTGCTCAAATAGCATTATAATATACGCATAACCTCACTTTCTCCTTTGTTTACATTGGCATTGATAAATGATGAGTTCAAAAATGATTGTCACTGGGAGATTACGTTTCCTCACGTCCTAGATTGGATCAAAAATTGCTTTAATACAAAATAAATTGATTTTATGGTTGATATAGTTCGCATTAAGGCTGGTTTTCCTGTCACGCTGACGGTCGGCGCTGATGGGTCAATATGTATGTAGCTATAGGTAGCGTTTTCGAGTCACGCAGCGCTGACGGCCGTCAGCGCTGAGCTATATACGCGCACGTACGCGCCGGCGCGTCGGCGCCGCTGACTAGCTGGCACCGACAAGCCTCCACATTCAGTGAGCCAGAGACAATAGCATCCTTCTATTTCTCTATGTGATCAGCGCGATACTAAAAGGATCTGAGCTGACCGATCAGCGCTGACCGTCAGCGCCGACCGTCAGCGTGACAGGAAAACCAGCCTAAGTATGTAGAAAGGGAAAATTTCAAATAAATGAATTTTTGGATTTAAGTTTTTTTTATATTTTATTTTGGGTACAGCCGAACTCCTTCTCTGGGTTTACAACAGACCTTGCGATGATCAGAGGGAAGTAATTTGATTGAAAGATTGATAAATGATTCTGGAATTTTATTCCGTTTCAAGGAGTTTACTTCCAGAAAATATCAAGGTGATGGTATCCAGAGTGAATTATTAATTACTTGGGATTCTATTCTCATAAGCCATTTTCAAGAGATATCATATTAGCTATTGAACAGATATGAATAATCTGTTCCCTTGTGTTTGAATGGAAGAATTTTTAAAATCCTATTCAGAATAGTGAAAACTGAATGCATACTTTTGAACTTATTTTATTGTTCGAATGCAGGTAATAAATCAATACAACTAAACAGAATACATAGAATAACTGTAAGATAACTCCCTATTTGGGAGTTTGGTCATTTGTGAGAATTCTAACATTGAATTCACATCAAATGTTCAAAATATGCTCCATTATTTTCAAGGTATCTATAAATTCTTTTCCCTATTCAGTATCGTAATGAGTTCATTACAGCACTAAAAACAGTGCTATAATGAACTCATTCCCGCATTGTTTCTAGTTTTACTTTCGTTTTGTGGTATTCAGCACTGACATTCGATGCTATCAAATTTCAACACACGTCAATTGTTAATAGTGAAATAATTGTTGAGAGGAAAAGTTTTTTTTCCATTAAAAAATAAAGTACTAGAGATTTCCGTATTGCTAATTTTCAATCATTCATGCTATGACGAAACTGTTTTGAATCTGATCTCCATGCCCTACGTACGATTCAAATTCGAATTCCGTAATCTGTCAACTTTCGTAACAGTCACACCAATTGCCAGAATACAATACAAAACTAGGATGCATAATGTTTCATTAAATTTCAACAGTATTTTACAAAACTTGACTGAAATAGAGAAAATATCCTCTAATTCTCGTTGCAGAAGACAATTCCAACACTTCGCATTCGTGTTTGAATAGGAGCCCATACTGCAAAGTTATTTCAGAATATACTATTTCGTTTGTTGTTAAATATATTTTTTAACATTTGTTGGTCAATATTTTGGTACCACATTGTTATTGATGATTGGAAGTCATCAATATTATCGTATTCTCTTTTGGAAACCTCATATCTCATATATGCAAAGATGCTGAAGTCCAGGGGGGTCAAGTCTTGAGAGCGTGTTGGAAAGGAAGGGTCGAGAGTCCTCGACTTATTATTATACGGTTGTCATAGAACTCCTGCATATAGCTTAGATTTGCAGAATTATTGTGAGCAGTTGTCCCATCTGTTTGAAAATATCCCAACTATTTCTTCTGCATTTAGTTGGTTTATGAATGGCTTCAGCATTATTCTTTTGTATACCTTTCACCATTAATGGTATAATGGAAAAAAACTGGGCCATATATTCTTCTTCAGTTTTTGTTTCAATACTTTGTGGCAAGTATTCAAGGGGACACCATACTGTAAAGATAATTTATTCGGGGATATTTGTGGATATTGTTCAACTCATGTTCTCAGTTCTATCAACGAACGACTTCTTCAGAAACTTAAGATCTTCCTTAAGATTTTCCCTTGTTAACGTTTCCAATCTCCATGAATCTGTTTATAACACCCCTTAGGGGGACTTTCAGACAAAGATTCTAGAATCTGAATATCAGGATATTTCGCTAGATATTCATTTTTACATGCCTCTATACAGGGTAAATCAACATTGATTAAAGTACAATTGCGGTAATAGGACATCACGATTAATGCGGTTTGTTCTGTGACTAAGACTGTCATAAGTCATTGCAGATTTAAATAATTTGGAAACTGAATTGTCACGAATTTGAAAAAAAATCTTATGAATTGACAATAATTCAATTTTGGCTGTCAGTTCTATGATATAAACACAAGAAGTGAGAAGAAGGCAAATAAAAATCCAATGCCAACTGTGATGACACAATCATTCATAAAAACCCTGTGGTTTTAAGATACTTCGCGTATAGTTTTTACGTTTAAAT